>FR997833.1:20000000-21200000 GCA_905475405.1 Schrankia costaestrigalis
GAGGTTTCTGGTAAAATAGTTATTAATATTTTCAAGTTACAGTTATTTGTTAAGAAGTAAAGTACAAAAGTAAGAAATGAAGTAAAACAAAATACTTAATAACAAATTCAACTAAATATCTTTTCATAGTAGAAAACAGAATGGTCGAAAAGTTTTCAATACAATTCGTGGAGACACGTGCACTATACAAACGTAGGCTCTAGGGGCCAGCCACCGTAACTCTACACTCCGGAAAGACTTGCAGATACAAATATAGAGGCGGCACCTTTACAATACACTTTTGCTGTTTTACTATCCTACACTGTCCGATTTTTCGATCTCTATACCGTCTTCGAATCTTATTTCTATTTGCAAACAATATCTTTTATTGAAATTTCACTTTGAATGGTTCTACGATGTTCGTGGAATGAATATTTATTTGTTAATTTTTCAGCTTTGTCTCGGTGCTGTTGACATTTTAGTTTTATTTTTGTTTGTTTCGTGAGATTTTATTAGTTTGTCATGCATAAACATTGGAGTTTTTTACATTAGACATATTTGATATAAAAGATTATGGTTTCTTTTTTTTCTAAAGACACTTGTTTTGAATTAGTTTATGTTTAAAAAAACAATTCATTGGCATTACCAAATGAAAATCTCACGGACAGGGAGAGATGCCTAAAAGTATGGTGTCAAGTTTTGTTTCTTAGGCCAAATACATTTTCTAGCTGAGTAGTAGTTAATTTCTTAGTCAGTAAAATATTAAAATAGCTGCTAAAAAACTAAAAGAATTTTCAAGCACACAATAGATAAGAGCTTACAAAAAAATGATGGTGTCTTGTTCCGCGGTCCTTCTATCGCAGTTAAAGCATCTGGGACCAAGACGGTAAATTGCACCCAAGGGACCTGTCTATTCAGTTATACCTACTACATTTGTTGCTTACTTGCGGCATTCAGATAAATAGGGAAATGGCATTTTATTCAGTATTCACGGGATATCTGTAGTGTTATTAAGGCATTGAACGATACTATTTGGGATTATGTCTTTGATATTTTGTTCATTATAATATTCTAGTAATAACAGTAACGTCTATTTTGATAGTACTCTGGTGGATCTTCGACACTTTTGAAAGCTATTTTCTTAGCAAAATGTTTGATATTTACATACAAAAATTTCACTTCTCTGAATATGATATTCAATTTGAAGGGATATTGTATTCAGAAACTAAATGCTATACATAATGCTACACATAATGATTTTTTCTTTTTTCTTTTCTTTTTTTTTTTTTTAAAAGACAACTCCCGCACTAGGGATCATGCCCTGTGTCGCGGGGACTTTTACAAACATCAATTAACGGACACATATAACACCCAGACTCAGGACAATAATTTGTGGATCTCACAAATTATTGTCCTGCGTGGGGATCGAACCCACAACCTCATGCGCGGTAGCCGCTGGCTTTACCGGCGCGCCACCGAGGTCGTCGATTATTTTAAATGATTATTTTAAAGTGATTATGATTTAATATTTGTTCAATCAATCAATCAACTAGCCTATTGCAGTCTACTGCTGGACATAAGCCTCTCCCAACAAGCGCCACAGAACACGGTCCTGCGTCTTCGGTATCCAGTCCGACCCAAAAATCTTTTTGAGGTCGTCGGTCCACCTAGCTAGGGGGGGTCCTACACTACGTTTGAATAATCTTTGTTATCCTATTATGTGATTTGTTTCGTGTCTTTTTTTTTTCAAATAAAATAAACATAGTCGCAAGAAAACTTACTGCCTTAATTGCATAGTAGTCTTATACGCGTCTGAGCTACACAAGGTTGGTAGTTCGAATCCCACGCAATTTACATATTATTATTGTTTGCTCTTGGCTCTGGATGTTTTATGTGTGTACCCACGACAGGTGATGGCCTGAACGTTAGTCCAATAGTTAAGATTAAAAAAAAATGAGACAATCTTTAATCCACGAACATGATACATAACTCGATCACCATTTATAGAAATATTCCAATAATACCTCTATTAAAGCAATAAAGATAGCGTAACAATATTTTACGGTATTTTTACGTTCATCCTCGTAGTTATAATATTTACATTTAATTTTATGATATCGTCCAAGTTGGCGGAAGGCGTTTTTATATTTTCACGTTTAAACACCCATCCTGTTAATATTATAAACGCGAAAGTTTGTAAGTATTGATGGATATTTGTTACTCTTTCACGTATACTACTTAAACTACACACATCAAAAAAGTCTAAGCTACTTTATTTTTAAAATAATATTTTTAGGGTTCTATGATGTAAAAATAACAGCTGTTTTCTTTATAAGTTCTTTTAATAACAGAAATTAACAATATTAGAATATACAGGTACATAAGAAACTAAACTTTTTTTTTACAAATTGAAATTTCTTAAGAAAATGAATTTATTGTGAAAGAATAGGACAATTTAATACAAAGTATGGCCTCCTCTGCTATTCAGAACTTGTCGGCAACGATTATTCATTGAATTAATGAGACTGTTTATGTCATCTTGCGGTATTCGCTCCCAATGGAATTGTAGCAAATCCTTCAGCTGTTGGGTTGTTGTCACTCCGTCCAAGTCCTTCAAAACACGTCTCTGGAGCATGTCCCATGCGTGCTCGATGGGGTTGAGGTCTGGCGATTGTGCAGGCCAGGGCAATACCTGGATGTTCTCCGTTGCCAAGTATTCACTGGTTCGCCGAGCTGCATGCATGACAATGCGTATGTG
Source organism: Schrankia costaestrigalis (assembly GCA_905475405.1). Lineage (NCBI taxonomy): Eukaryota > Metazoa > Arthropoda > Insecta > Lepidoptera > Erebidae > Schrankia > Schrankia costaestrigalis. The sequence continues at coordinate 20,002,738 of FR997833.1, forward strand.
AACGCGCATTGTCATGCATTAACGTAAAATCGGAGCCAAAGGTTTGTGCAAATGGATGGACATAAGGTCTGAGAATATCCTCAACGTAATTTTCAGCGTTCATGTTTCCATTTACAAAAACGAGCTCAGTTCGCCTGTTCTTCATAATACCCGCCCATACCATAACTGTTGAGCCGCTGTATGGATGAACTTCCTGAACGCACCTGAGTCTTTCAGTATTTCCGGGTCGACGGTACACTCGCACCCTTCTTGTATCAGGCCTAAACCCGAATCGCGACTCATCGGAAAACATAATTTTATCCCATTGTTCCTGGGTCCATGTTATGCGTTCTCTACACCATTCATTTCGACGAGCGCGATTCCCGTGACGTATCGGTGGGCACCTGATAGGGCGTCGAGCTCGTAGGCCGTACTCATGCAGTCGATTTCGCACAGTTTGGGGACTTACATCAACACCACTTGAATTTTGTAGCCTCAAACTTATCTCTCGAGCGGTTAACATCGGCTGGCGTCTTGCAGTCAGTTGTATGTACCGGTCTTGCCGAGTGGTTGTACTCCTTTTACGGCCTGGATGCTGTTCAGCGGGTTCCCCTGTATTATTGTAGCGCTGCCAAAGACGACAAATAACACTTCTATGAATACCAAAATGTCGAGATACCTGAGATTGATTACTTCCCGCTTGCAACATCCCTACAGCTCTTTGCATTTCATCTGCCGTCAAATGACGTCGCTCCATGACGTAAAGAATATCTAACAATTCAATTTTGTCGCCAACTGTATTTAAATGGTTAGTAAAATTATAAAATCAAGACTAAAACGTAGCAATTAACATGCACTCAAATTCAAACAAATTCGCAGTCATTTGAATTTTATGAAAAAAAACAAAACATAATCGAAATTTTTTTTACACACACACTACCTATACCTACCTACCTACCTACCTACTTTTACCTATACACTTTGAGTGAGTAAATACTTAGAAATTAATTAATATAAATGGTAAATTTGTAATATCATGCATGTTGCTTAGACTTTTTTGATGTATGTACTTTACAATAATATTGCTTATACATCAGAATAACACATAGGCTACAATCATAATCATAATCTACAATTTATAAAAATATTGTGTGAAAATAAAAATATATACCTTACCGATTTTAATAGCATAAGGACAAACCTCAGTGGTTTATTTATGTTTTTCATAACTACATTGATAATGATTCTTTTTGATTTGGTAAGTAAGTATGTAATGAAAAGAAATTGTCGAAAATACGCAAAAGAAATCGCAGGCACTAGCTAGTATGATACGAGTATACTATGTGAACATGTGGAAATAATGTAAGTGTCGACTATTTTGTTTTGCGGTTTGTTACAAAGTTGTAATGTTTGAAAGAAGTTTTTACTTTTAAAGTTCTATTGTACTGTCTGTTTTGTTTAGTGAGGTGTACCGTTAGTTTTATTTATTCTAAGGTAAGATGTTTTTTAAATGTTTTTGGAAAAAGAAAAAAAATACGTTAATTCAGCCACAAAAAAAAATAAAAAAAAATAGGTATTTCATCATCATCATATCAGCCTATAGACGCCCACTGCTGAATATAGGCCTGCTCCAAACGTTTCCACCCTGCGCGGTCCTGTGTTAATAGGTATTTAATACTAACAAAATGTTTGTAAATATTGCATCTTAGCTGTTCCATCGCATTTCTGCTACAGCGAAGGTTTGAAAAATAATTAAATGTACTTAAACTTTTTAATTAACAGCTTTAACAATCAACGTAAAGTGTTTATGATCTTATAGCTGATTGCGGCTTTACCCGCGTTGTATAGTTACATAGCTAACTACAATTCTACAACCGAAACTACCTATATTCCAAGAACTTTTTGCGTGAAAGAGTAACAAACATCCATCCATTCATTCATTCTTACAAACTTTCGCATTTACAATATTAGTAGGATTGGAACTATAATGAGTTAAAACTCTTAATCAAGTTAATTATACCATATAAATCGATTTATGTGTTTTTTTTTGTATGAAACTTATTTCTTTATGCATTTACCTTATCCTAATATACTTAAGAATTACTCAAAGAACTCCCAAGGTAACCTACACCTATCGTAACAGTACATACAGTGCAAGTTTTAACACGTCCATAAAACGCGGTGGCCCACTTCACGCGATCGCTACGGACCTTGATGCGCTCATAAACATTAGACCGAAATAAGCGAACCAATATCAATCAGTCGAAGGTGCGGTTCGGCCTGTTTCTTCGACAAATGAAATTAAAGAAAAGTAACATAGAATTTTTGGTTTGAATGAAAATGTTTTGTTGGTTTCATCATCATAACAGCCCATTAATGTCCCACTGCAGCGACAGGCCTCCTTCCATGACGGAGGTATACTTGGCTTACTAATACCACGCTGGCCAGACGGGTTGATATAGGGTTTAATTTCAAGTTTTCCTTCTTTTTATTTCGTAAAGATAATATTCACGGATAGTTGGTTAGTCTTAGTCGGTTTTTACGACACCCATGGGTTGAGATGGGGTGGTGACATATTGTATTCTTACTCCGTCACCACACGGATTATTTGTTGGTTTAGATGTCTTGAAAATCGATGTAAAATTATTGGATTCATAGTAGCTATGATTTCCCAAGAGAATAAAACATCTCGTTGTTATAATATTAGACACATGGAATATTTTGTTAGAAAATAAGCTTCGGTTTATAATTATATAGTCACTCTGTGCGAGGTAGCGGTTTCGGATCCCTGATCCTCTAAGACTTAGTATATGATATATTTGCTACTGTTTCATGCTCAATATTATTGTCTAGATCAACTAGCATACAATTTAATATATAAGTACCTGATACAATTTGTTAGCATAACAGCATGTCAATTCTTGTTCCTTACAATTGTTAAAAATTCGGTTAAGTTAACTTTAGTTGTCAAATTGTCTTACCTTTTGTATGACAATTTGACAACTAAAGTTAACTTTTTGTTAACGAGAATTGACATGCAGGTTAAAATATACCATGTTTTTCAATAAACCACATCGCTGAAACGGAACCGCGTGTAACACAGTTACTTAAATTTAATTCTAAGTTTACTCTCTATAATCAACGTAGGTACGGCCTTATATACATTTTCAACGTTACATATATACGCATATTATATAGCTAGCGTCTATATAGATAACCTACTAGGTAATTTGCAAATTGATTCTAGATGCCGGGCTCTTGGCAATGTTCCGTTGAACGTGGGTTCAGTATATTTACATAAAGCGAACTACACATATTACGTTGGGAATACTATCTACATTTATTCCAGCCTATTACCTATATTGTAATTGATATCGTCTGGTAAGTGGCCTGCCAAATTGGATGGTTTCGTAAAATGAAAGTATAGTTGAATATGAAAATAACCCTAAATTGCTATGTTGTTGAAGAACTGGTTAAATTGAATTATGAAATTTTGTACGAAATATGTTTTGCTGTAGTTGTACATAATTGAAAGTAAGAATATTTATTTATTTATGCACAGTCTCAAGTCAATAGAAATTTAAGCAAAAACGAATAATAGGTACTAATTACCACAATAAGGAAATCCACACACACACTAAGAAAGCTATTTTAAAAAAACAATTGAATTTAGCTCTTTCCTTCTGAGTTTTCCTTGAGTCTGAATGTCGTAAAAACCTTAATTTCAATTTAATTTACAAATATAAATAATGTCACCAACTTATTGCTTAAACAAGTCAAGTTATGAAGAAGTTACAAATTATTTTGTTGCTAGAGATACCGAATGTTATGTAGTAGTCCCTTAGTCGCCTATAAGGACAGTCGAAATTTTCTTTACTCTTCACCACAGAGACAACTATCTTAGTAATTACATCATAAGTAATAATCATGTTTCTAGCAATAGATACTCGTAGTTAAACCAAGAATAAAGATAATTAATGCAAGTTCTCGATCGATTGCAATTAACTTGTGTCGAGGTAAAGCTTAGATCAGCGATAGTAGGTGTATCTAGTGAAAATAACGATCAATAATATTGGACGTTTCAAACTTGTTTACATTATCGTCGGAATTACACACCAGAGTGACATTGAAAATTTTGTTTCAATGAAACTATCTTTTTTACTTTAAAACTTTTTGTTTAAATTTTCAAGGCTTCCGTTTTTTAATGGGTCAATAGCCATTTGACCACGTCAGGGCTGAGCGATCATGGTCCACGTGACACTTAAACCAGGCTTATTAAACTTTTACAAGATTATTTATGAAATGGGGTGGAACGCTCTACATTCTTTTTAATTTGTTACAAAACATACATTATATTTCTTGTGAATGTTCTTCCTTCATAACACCCCATTATTGCCCCACTGCAGGGACGGGCCTCCTCATTTGATGGAGGGATACTTGGCCTACTACCACGCTGACCAGATGGATTGGTATAGGGTTTAATTTGAAGTTTTCCTTATTTTTATTTCGTAATGATAACATTCACGGATAGTCCCTTAGTCGGTTTTCACTACACCGATAGGATGAGATGGGGTGGTGACATATTGTATTCTTACTCCGTCACCACACGGAGGAGTTCTTCCTTACAATTTCACAAATAAAATCAAACTAGCCTTGCTGTTTACTTACAACTTCTTTATCTGAAAAACTTTAAATGAAATATGAAAACAATGAGTTGTTTGCTCTCAAACCAGACAAACATCTTGTTTACTCCCACAACAAAGTCTAAGATCCGCTTCAAAATAATATGAAATAAGTCAAGCGCACCCTTCGTTAAGATCGAGGCTCATTTTCTCGAAAACCAATACCATAGCAATATCAATAATCAATTGGTGCATTCTTGGCATCGGTTCAAGTCTATTACTGAGGCGATATAAGCGGTGCACACGCAAATGTATTGGGATCCTTTTGTGAGTCTTGCATCTGGCCTCTATTCTGGTTTTATATTTTACGTTCACATTGGATTGTGTTTGGATATAAATTGTAACGATGGAATATTTCAAGTGTTTCTATATTCGGTCAACTTTTGGATTTATTTATTTATTTATTAAGAGTTGCCAACATTTGTTTACACTGTTACAAGCAGTAGGAACACATTCTTAATATAAAATTAAACAAAATGTAACAAATAATTATAGGCAAATACAACATGCACTGAATAATCACTGCCTTATACTTACTTAAATACTAAATTAAATATACCTTTTAATAACCATAACAATAGCATAATGTCTTAATTGACAAACATGAGTATTAAAAGAACCAGGAAAAACAAAAAAAAAAAAAACAAGAGATGAAAAAGAGGTTAAAAAGAGAGTTTAGAATTATTGGCATTAGTTTACGTTAGTTATCGCAGAACACAATAATTTCTTGATTATTTGAATTTTAACTTTTAACTGTTTAAGTTGGTAAACTATAGTTTTCTAAAAAATAAAAAAAAGTATGTGTATAACTTGGGCCTAAATAAATAAAGAGGCGTAATAGTGTCTTCTATTAATCTATACTTATATTATAAAGAGGTAAAGTATGTGTGTTTGTGGCGTTGTAGGGGGTAATCTCTGGATCTATTGAACCGATTTTAAAAATTATTTCTGTATTGAATAGTTAATTTATATGGGAGTGTCATAGGCTATATAGTATCACGCTATGACTAATAGGAGTGGAGCATTTTTTTTTCTTGAGGACGAGTAGTTGGTCTCTGACGACCGCTACTACTTTACACGGGCTGTGGTGGGGCGGATGGCCCTCAACCAAAGAGTGAACAGTAATTAAATATGTTTAAAAAAGTGACGCGTTTTTTTCGCCGCCCAATGAAGTGGGCACGGGGCGGCTAGTAAGTAATAAAATAAGAAAAGAACATACCAAAATGCACTAAAGTAATAATTTAAACTTCCTTTTCATTAAGATATCGGTCTCCGCCTGTCAATCGTTGACTCATCAGTCTATCAACTCGAAAAGCAAAGTTTAGTCAATTTCATGTAAAATAATAGACAGTTCATGACCCCATAGTTTAGTCGTCACCATGACTCATACATTTTGCCCTTTGTAACTCGATGCAAATTGGAAATTTTGGTAACCTTTGTTTAATAATGGAGACAAGGAGCTTAATGTAGTTGCTTACGAACTGTAATTTAGAACAAAGAGCCTTTTGAGTTTTAAGTAATACTTTCGTGAGAGCCTTTTTAGTTTTAATAGTATGAATTAATTTTGTAAAAATTGTAAGCTTAAATTACTTTAGGTTTTTCAACCTGTTTTGAGATTTTTTGGAAGTTTATTGTAACATTTTAATTATTTGAAGTTATTTATTTTAGTTTACTTTATGGCCTTAAGTGGGTCGCCTGATGGTTAATGGTAACTGATGCTCATGGACAGAAATGTCAAGGAGTAGGCAAGCTACTACCTACCTTAAAAATAAAGCTCTCTTTCAATCTCGTTTGAAAGACAATTCTAATATTTTTTTAATTTTCTAAATGTTTAAATTAGCAATTAACCCCCTTACTGATAAACGCCTCTTAAATTTAATCACTGTTTAGCGAGAATTTTATTAGCAAAACCAACCTAATACCAAAGAAAACCGTAAGAATTTAAGCTAATCAATTGACTAAAATTTAAGAGGCGTTTATGAGTAAGGGGGTTAGGGTCAGAAACGCTGTCAAAGAATGAGTGTAATAAAGAGAGTATCAATTATTTTTAGTGTTTTTCATAAATACATCAATATTTCAACCTTAGCTTTACTTACTCTAAAAAGAAATAAACTATTATTATATTCAACTTAATGGCCTACTTCCTGGTAATAAATTACAACAATACGTAGTTTTCTTCAAAGCGTATTATTTCCACACCTTTATTGCTCCAGTTTGTAAAATTCATACATCAAGTCCAAATTATGCACTCAGTAAAATTAGTTCGCAAATAAAAATATAATTGAGCCACGTTTAAATAAAATACTTCGCAGTGTAATCGTTAGTTGCATGTTTCCACACATTATAACTACATTAAATTTTTGTAAGAATTTTCGAAGTTTGGTTTGTCATCAATGTAAAAGCCTATTATTAATAGCTTAGTGCAGGGACAGGCTTGATAGAAGGAATCTTAAATCACAGGAACCTTGCTGACCTTACCTTCATCATATCATAACAGCCCATCAATGTCCCACTGCAAGGACGGGCCTCCTCCCATGACGGAGGGATACTTGGCCTACTAATAAGACGCTGGCCAGACGTATTGGTACAGGGTTTAATTTAAAGTTTTCCTTCTTTTTATTTCGTTAAGATGATAGTCCCTTAGTCGCTTTTTTACGACACCTATGGGATGAGATGGGGTGGCGACATTATTGTGTTCTTACTCCATCACCACACGGAGAACTGCTGACCTTACCTTGTTGATTGTAAATAGGGTTATTAAGTTTAAAGCAGTGGAAATGCTAGTGTTTCGGTAAATGGTTACATGGTACATAGTTTAAAAAATACGTTAATTTATCTTCACAGTGTAATCGTTAGTAGCATGTTATTAAAAATGTTTCCACACATTATAACTACATTAAACATAACATGGTATTCGTGACTTATTGTTCGATAGTACTGTGTGTCAGTCGTCACCTCGCGAGTTTGAAGTCGGAAGTTTCGTTCAATGTTTTGATAAGGAAATGTATTTTGGTGTATAAATTAATGTGTAAATATTTTAGTAGAATTTTTGAAAGTTTGTTTTGTTTATCATCTACATTACAGACTATTAATGTTACAATCCAACAGAATTGACAAAAAAATATAGGGTTGTTGGGTTTAAAGCAGTGTTCAAGTGAAAAATTGATAGTAGCTAACAAAATAAAGTCAAAATTAATTCCTAACAGTGTAATCGTAAGTAGCATGTTGGAAGAAATGTTTCCACACATTATAACTACATTAAACATAACATGGTATTCGTGACTTATTGTTCGACTAGCTGACCCGTGCCCACTTCGATGGGCGGCGAAAAAAACGCGACAATTTTTTAAATATATTTCTTTACTGCTCCACTCCTATTAGTCATAGCTTGATACTATATAACCCTACTAGCTGATGCCCGCGGTATTACCTGCTTAATTGTTATTTTACACCATAAACTACCTATATTCCAAATTTCATCAAAATCCATTTAGTAGTTTTTGCATGAAAGGGTAACAAACATCCATCCATCCTCACAAACTTGCATTTATAATATTAGTAGGATAGGATAAGCAAAGGTGTGTCACTTTAATGCCTAACAAATAAGGTGAATATTATCTTCACTAAATAAAAAGAAGGAAAACTTGAAATTAAACCCTATACCAATCCGTCTGCAAGCGTGGTATTAGTAGGCCAAGTATCCCTGCGTCAAGGAAGGAGGCCCGTCCCTGTAGTGGGACATTAATGGGCTGTTATGATGAAATAAGTTGACAATTACGAATTTAAGCTCTCTGGATATATCAGACCCACAGCTAAAAAACCGGTCAAACCTATTTATTTTCCCGCCAAATTGTGATAACGTCAGGATTCAGCTGTTTAAATACTATTTTTCCCGCCAAAATTCAATGACGTCACGACTTAGCTGTCAAAATATATTTTCCTGCAAAAATTCTGTGACGTCACGACTCATCTGTCAAAAATTCTATGACGTCACGCCTATCTGTCAAAATTGACAGCTGTCAAAAGTGACAGAGGTATAAAATATTTTCCCGCCAAAATAATATGACGTCACAAATCATCTGTCAAAAATTCTGTGACGTCACGACTCATCTGTCAAAAATTCAATGACGTCACGACTCAACTGTCAAAAAATATTTTCCCGCCAAAATTCTGTGACGTCACGACTCATCTGTCAAAATTCTATGACGTCACGGGTCACGTGACCTATGACGTCACAGGTCACGTGACCTATGACACAGCTATCCCGCCAAAATTCTATGAAATCAAAATATAATATGATTGCTAATAAAAAGTAGCCTATGTTCTTTCTCAGGGTCTAAAGATTATCTGTACCAAATTTCATCGAAATCCGTTCAGCCGTTTAGGCGTGAAAGAGTAACAGACAGACAGACAGACAGACAGACAGACAGACAGAGTTACTTTCGCATTTATAATATAAGTATGGAAAGTACTGTGTGTCAGTCGTCACCTCACGAGTTTCGTGAAGTCGGAAGTTTCGTTCAATGTTTTGATAAGAAAATGTATTTCGGTGTATAAATTAATAAATATTTTTGTAGGAAAGTTTGTTTCTTACGTCATCAAGGTAACAGCTTATTAAGGTAAAACTGCAGGGGCAGGGTTGACAAAGGGAATCTTCGAATACGAATACCATGTTGATTTGAAGGTTTTTTATAGGACTTGATTTTAGTTTTTTATGCCTGGCTGTTATTAAAAATGTTATTAATCATTTTCCCTGGTGACTTTTACAATGCTTTTTTTTAGAAGAAGTAATTTTGAGTAAAGTATTGAATATACTTGTCAACGGACTATTATGTAAGTATAATGTAATACTTCTTTACTTAATAAGAAAGAGGTAAAGTTTGTGTGTTTGTAAGTTTGTGACATTCTAGGGATAATCTCTGGATCTAATGAACCGATTTTACAAATTCTTTCAGTGTTGAATAGTCCATTTCCCAAGGAGTCTCATAGTATCACGAAGTGGGCACGGGTCAACTAGTATTAAATATCTATAATACTAGGCAGATATCGTATAATACGGTTTGTCGTATGACCTAACAGACATCCATGAATACTTGCAGTAATTTATTATAAGCTTAGTTTATATTTGACAACAAGCATATTTTTCCAACCTCTGATGTTTAGTATAACACTGCAATAAGGTACAAAAGGTAACAGAATACAATTTACGTCAATAGTGTATCAGCTTTTGTAGTGTTGTGTCACGAAGGTCATTCCGATTCTTAATAGGCCTATTCCCCAAAGAGGGGCCACGCACGAATCCATTTTGATATTAGTGATCACACACCCAAATTATTAAGTCATTGCTTGGGGGAATTTTGTGTTTAAAACGTAGATTGTGAAATGAACTTTGGATGATTTTAGTAGCAATATGAATACTGCTTCACCCAAAACAATCAAGTAACGGCGAAAGCTGGGACAAGCTTCCTTCAATGATGCAAGGAAATTTGATTTAAGTACTGATTTTACACGGACCTATTCGTATGGTGTTTACCTCTGTCAAATTCCTTTTTAAACTTTTTATTATGTATAACAGCCCATTAATGTCCCACTGCAGGGACGAGCCTCCCTGTCGTGACGGAGGGATATTTGGCCTACTAATACCACGCTGACCAGACGGATTGGTATAGGGATTAATTTCAAGTTTTCCTTGTTTTTATTCCGTAAAGATAATATTCACGGATTGTCCTTTAGTCGGTTTTTACGACACCCATTAGATGAGATGGGGTGGCGAGTGGCGACATAATTATATTGTATTCTTACTCCGTCACCTTTGTAAAAATAGTCGTAATTAAACTTAGTCGACATTTACGACATGGCAATAAATTATGGTGGTGACATTTTGTTTTCTTCGTTAATCTTTGTGGTAACAAAGATTTCATGTTGTATGGTAATCAATACATTAATAGCCTCACGACCTATTTCCATGGGGGTGACCAGAGACTTCTGAGATGTGACTACTGACTACGATTATAAGAATTCTTTGCTAAATATTGCAAATAAAACACCAAGAAATATGAAGTAAGTTTTCTTACGTTGTTGAGTGTGATGCAACTAAGTGTATTATTTCACCCTCTTTAGATTTTCACTACCACCGGCGTGATAATATTACGATAGCTTTTATATTTTTGCATTATGTTGAGAGCTGCCGTAGGAAATGCTGAAAGGGATACGTACATTTCAGTTTATGACAGTGCATAAAGTCTTAAGAATATTTATTTATTGAAGACTTTTTACCAAACATATTTCAGTACATTTTAATGTATCATTCCACTGTTAATGTATTGTAATCGGTATCAAAGTATCGATCTGATTTTGGAGTTGTTTTTGTAATAGAAGTACGTAGTTGAAAGCATTAAACAATAATTTGGTTCTAAAATAATGTCTTATCCGTGTGGTGACGGAGTATATTCGTGTGGTGACGGAGTAAGAATACAATATGTCACCACCCCATCTCATCCAATGGGTGTCGTAAAAACCGACAAAGGGACTATCCGTACTTAAATGTTATCTGTACGAAATTAAACCCTATATCAATCCGTCTGGCTAGACGTGCTATTAGTAGGCCTAGTATCCCTCCCTCGCGGGAGGAGGCTCGTCCCTGCAGTGGGACATTAATGGGCTGTTATGAAGAAATAATGTAATTAGTAAGCTTAGTTTATAAAAATACAAACAATTTTGGCCGCATAAAATACATGCTATATTACTAAAACGAAGGTTTCGCTTATATCTTTATTTAGGTTTGAAACATGTTTGAAACTTACATTTTTGTAATGTTGTTTATTTTCTTTTGTAATTTACTTGTTTTTTATTAAAAGTTTTGGTTATTCAGATGATAAACATTTTCTCTTAAGTAAATATTATGTAACAAAGTCATTCAAGTATTATGTCATCCAAAAAATGCGTAAACACGAAATGATTTAATAAATTCTTTCTATACAGACCCAAACATTTCTGCTTAGAATATATTTTTATATACCAATCCCGTAACCCATATATTTGGGCCTAACAAAATAAACCCATTATCCCTTCTGAACTTGGCGCGTCAAGTCCATTCATTACGTCATACGGGCAAAAGACACGGGACTGGGGGACCCTTGTACATGCCTCACGGGATCCTATATATACTACGTCAGGGTAAAATATTGAGAATAATATTTTAGTAGGATTTTTGGTAAAAGAAAACATTTTGAAAATTTTCGGATGGCGTTTTTCTTTTTGAAAATTTTGTAGGTATGGAAAGTGTCTCTTGAGATTGTTTACACTTTTTTTAAATAAATGATAACTTTAGAAACTATTGTAATATTTAATCTACAATGAAAATCAATTATTTGAAACGTATAAAGCTAATTAACATCTGAATTAAATAAAGCTTTAATTGATATATATTTTTTCAATTACTCTGTCAATATCTTATTCTTTTATATTATTTTTCGGTGAATAATAATTTTGTTCATTAATAACAAGCCCTTAAATTTCCACGGGACCTGCCTTCAACAGCGAAAAACTTGTCCTACAAATACCTTACTAGTAAACATACCTTTATACACGTATAATAATATGGCTGTATACAAAGCTTTATTTTTAGCTTGCGCAAAGATAATATACACGCATCTATCACCGAACCTGTCTTTTAGTAAACGTTTTCTTATTTGGCTGACATTTTATCAAACAGTAAAGTGATATAAGCTAACTAAATTAATATAAGTATAAAAATGTTTTGTGTTGTAAGGAGACCCCATAAAATAAAATAAATTTTCAGTTCACATTTTCGATACAGAATGAATAATTGACAATTGACGAATATAAAATACAGATACATTTTTGATAAACGTTAACATATAAAATTGTACTCCAATTACGAGATGAATTGCCAATTTGAATATCACGAGATCGTCCAACAAACATCAACACACATCGTGTGGTTTCATATTCAACAAAGATAAATTTGAAAAGCCTGGTTCGTATGAACCAAACTACATCATTTTAATTTTTAACAAAACAAAGTTAAATGCAGTAGTTAAATTTTTATTTATATAGTTAACTAATTGATTAAACAATAATGGTACAATTCCTGCTATTAGTTACGAAGCCAGAAGTATTTATTTAAAAGAGGTACAGTTCCCAATAATGTTTAAAATGTATGTTACGTGTTCATGACTATTCATTTAAATCTGATTAAAGTATATAAAATATAATATAATAGCTTCTAAAATATTTAAAGCTTATAAAAAAACTTATATGAAATAGACACGCAGACGATAAGAGCACTTTACTCTTATATTGTTTTTAAACTGCAATCGTACTTGTCGTCAGATGGATTGCAATATTTTTTTTTAATATTGTCCTAAACCTAAGGTTTAAATGAATACTAGATTAGTTCAAAGCTTCACTCTGTTTCACATTAGTTTTTTTTAATGACACAAATAGTGCTATACAAAAATGATATTTTCCAGTTTTGTATTAATTTAATTGTAACATCAGAGTATACTTTTTAACATCCAAAGTTTTGTGATTCACATAAAACCTCTCGAAAATTGTTAAGTACGTTGAAAATTTTTAATCAGTAAACAGAACGCCAAGTGAAACAAAACCCACAAAAACTTCAATAAAGAACGCTCCAGACGTTCGATCGATCGAATTTCATACAAGCGTTAATGCTGGCAGTACATTCAAAAATCTGTAGCGGAATAAAAAGGTTGGCCCATTATGTGGGCAACAATAGCCCGGACTGAAAAGTACCCCGGATGCCCGTTGCAACATTATAATAAAAGGTAACTGCGAATAGGTTTCCGGGATAAAATTTTATTGTGAACCATCGACAAAGGACCCGAAGAGCGAACAAAAGTCCGCGCAGATCCAATGAACAATCCGGACTCCGGTGACGAAGATCTCACGACTGCCTGTAATATTATAATTATATTTATGTATCCGGGATGCGGCATTATTGAGACTCTTTACGATAATACTTGCAATTTTGTTGAGAAATGGGTGCGAAATATTGTATTGTATTGTTTTGTCAGGATTTGGAAAATTTGATAATTCGGTTTTATGTACGAGAATGACGGAGAATACAGGTATTTTATTCATTATGGTTTTAATTGCTTACGTTTGTTGTGCTGTAGAAATGAAGAATATTTAATTTTACAAGTTATTGACTTCTAGTGTTAGTAGTAAGTTAGTAGAATTTTTTGCTTGAAATCTTAAGTCTTGAAAGTCAATGGTACTAGATAAAAATACTTGTTTCTATAAAGAAGAAAAATATCCTAAACGAGTCATAAGTAATCAAAGTATATCGTTGAATACAGATTATATTATACCTTTTTAATATAAAAAATCTAAATCTTACATAACACAGCAAAGAAAAACTCCTTTCGTTACGATTAAACGTTAGCCAAACCACAAACCTACACTCGATCAATTAATCCCTGAAAGCCGCAGTCCGCAACTAATTTTTATACACAAAAAATCCAATTTCGAGCGCTGTTGTTCAGCAAGTACGGGTCTAAACAAAACAGGGGCAACCCGTTGGACGTATCAATCAATTACAGAGGCCGACGCCTCGGGCGATATACGGTGCAGATAGCCTAGCCGCACCCGCGCAACCTTATACTCTGCTTTATATTAAAAGAGAATTCAATTATTTTTTGCCATGTCAGTTAAATAAGTTATTCTTTTATCTTTCCTGTTGCAAATTGTGAAAGGTAAAATGAGAAAGATAGATAAGCATTTTGCAAAAACTGTAATGTTTATTTTGAAGTTGTTGTTACAAAGAAATGGTGAAGTTACTTTTGTTCACTAAGTGACCATGTTATATGTTTTTATTTAAATATGAATGTGTCTAACATGAATATGATCAACAACTAAGGAGATCCGCCCTAAACAATTTTGTCATAGGTCTCATTGTGCATTTTTAGGAAATTCCCACTTCTGGAGCACAAGCTACCAGTATCTTCGTACCCGATACTGGCTAGACCTTTTTTTATTTTTACGTGTTCTCATAACAGTCTATTAATGTCCTAATGCAGGGACGAACCTCCTTCCGTGATTGAGAAATACTTGGCCTACTAATACCACGCTGGCCAGACGGATTAGTAGAGGTTTTAATTTCAAGTTTCTGTAAGTATTGTATTCTTAGTCCATCATCACACGAATGTTTTAGTTGTTTTTTTTTAAAACGAAAAAAATACATTTTACTCACAATTAAGTACATTGTATCTTTTTTATTAGTATTTTATAGTTTTCTAGACGTTTCTAAGCTCAGTGATCACGTCTGGACTGTAAAGACGTCGTCGACTAGTCGTCGGAACATTAGTTATAATCTAGTTTCAATCGTTTATTCTACTTACAGCTTAAAAGCACATAAAAGCAGATGATTGATAGTTTTTCTTAAACATGTATGAGAGGTTCTGTTAATTAAAAGAAAAATCATCACCGTTTATTTTAAACATCAATAGTTAATAGATTTTTTTAAACACATAGTTTTAAGTATATTAATAAACATCAACTCCATTACTCATAAACGCCTCTTTAATTTTAGTCAATTGATTAGCTTAAATTCTCACAGCTTTGTTTGTCATAAGGTTGGTTTTCGTAATAAAAATCTCGCTAAACATTGATTAAATTTAAAAGGCGCTTATGAGTAAGGGGGTTAATTCTTAACATTACATTTCAATTAATTTCAAGAAATTATTGTATGGTCAAACAAGTAAAATTAACATTGAATCTCTGAGAAACTTGTTTAAGATACGAACAGAAGCTTACCTTTCTCTTAACTAGAGTTAACTCAAAAGCTCAAACTACTAGAATTTCACGTACCGAAAATGTTCATTATAATAAAACAGAGTAAAGTAATTAAAAGTTTTAATTAGCTTTATTAACATTGTAACTACATTCAATGTATGCCACAAACTTTGGTTTTAAAACAAAAAAGGTATATTTGTACTTTCTCTTATTACTAAACTAACTTTTTTTTTGTACTGTATTATTTATGCGTTTTAAATTTTTAAATACTTATCCTATGAACTAATAAACTTTATATAAAATATTTATAATAAAGCTTATTTTGCTTGGTTTCTTCCACAAAATTTTAAACAGCATGTCAATTCTCGTACCTTAAAATCCATAAAAATTCGGTTAACTTTACTTAGATGTCAAATTGCTTTACATATTGTGTGACAATTTGACAACTAAAGTTAACTTAACCGAATTTTTAACGATTTTAAGGTACGAGAATTGACATGCAGGTCATTCTGTAATAAATACGTCTACATAATATACAAGAATAACTGTTTCTTTATTCTAATGTATGAAACCAAATACATCTAACAAATTAATGGTAACTATCCAAAAATAACCACCGTATATCTAAACATCTTTCGCGCCTCTATTATTAGAAATAAACATTTTAATCATTTTTTATTTCAAATCTAAAACGCGTTCATGATACCCTTCTTTCAACGCTTCATATTCCAGATATGCCATAATCGTATACTATATATACAAATATGACATGTATAGCTATATTAATAAAGGCGGTATTGCCTAGTCTGGCATGCCAATGTAAAGAATGGGGGCGCATACCGAGATCTCGCCGTAACGCGTGGCAACGTCATATTAATAATTTCTGTGCTCGGAATATTATATATTGACACACAATAATTACGTAGGACCGTCTCTGATTATTCCTTATGTGTACGCAGTAAATATGCTTAGGAGATAGAAAATAGAGTTGCGTTTTATGTACGTTATACGTAAAATATTTTCGACGTGTCTTCTTTAGTGCTTACTGGCTTGCGTTCATTATAAATAGGAATATAAAGAGTTTAATAAAACCCTAGTTGAGGCTTTGGTTCATAAAAAGCAGTGTTTTGTATTAATTTTAATAAATAATAGACTGCGTGGTAATTTACGTAATTTTTTATAGATTTTTTGCCTTATCTTTTGTTTTTTTTTCGATAGTTTATAGCAATATTATCTTAAGCTTTGTTATTATTTATTATTATTTTATCAAAAAAATAATTGGGGGGATGCCTTCTATCCCTGAACCTATTTAACATAGATACATATTTAAATTAAAATACTTTGACTGATGTATATTTTGACACATGAAAAATAATTTGAATTAATAACACAATCACCTTTATTCAAAGGCGCTTTATGGTTTCTACCTACTCCCATGCAAAGAAGGCGTCATAATATTGTATAATCAGTATAAAATTTGCTCGTATATTTTACATTTTAACACATGAAAAATAATTTGAATTAATAACACAATCACCTTTATTCTAAGGCGCTTTATGGTTTCTACCTACTCCCATGCAAAGAAGGCGTCATAATATTGTATAATCAGTATAAAATTTGCTCGTATATTTTATTACCGTACATCAACATAACTAAGATTATGTTTTCGCATTAAATCTTATTCGCTTCAATATTTGCCGAAGTTGATTTAATTACTGCTACATAAAAACGTATTCGACGTGTCTCAGCCTAACATTTTATTCAGAGGAGCGTACCGCCTACCAAAATTGCAATTAAAGTCAAAGGGGCCCAGTCTTAGAGAGGCAATGTACCGTGATCTGGGGCATGTAAACGTATTATCAAGTCATTTGTTATAAGCGATAGCGGGGTTATTTAATATTTATTTTATGAACTACTACTTGATGCCCGCGGCTTCAACCGCGTTGTATAGGTAGCTTAAATGTTATTCTACACCCTAAACTACCTATATTTCAAATTTCATCGAAATTAGTTCAGTAGTTTTTGCGTGAAAGAGTAAGAAACATCCATCCAGTATTACTTTTTCAAAATTTTAAAATCATCACAAACAGGACCGCGCAGAGTGAAAAAATTTGAAAGAGGCCTACGTATAAAGACTGATAGGATGATGATGAATACACGTCTTTAGATCGTATCAAACGATAGTGTAGCTATACTGAAATTAATAAAATTCACATCTCTTTTTGTAAAGTAAAAGTGTATCTCTGCATTTGAAAGTTTAACAAAATAAAACAAACGTAAAAAAGGCAACGAAAACTTTCGGCTAGTATGAAAGTTGCATTTGACGGCAATGAAGTGGCCAGTTATTCTATGTTTAAAAAAAACGAGTGTTTATATCGCGGTGTTCGCTTTAAACGACTATAAAAAGTAGAAAAGTTTTACAAAAGTAGACCGTTTAATTTTGTACGGTTACCCATAATTATGTTTAACAGTTAACGTTTTTGCAATTAAGGCAATTGCACTTTGATTGCATTGATAACTGCAAACGATAATAAAGATTTTTTTAATTATGTTTTTTTCTAAAATGACTTTTATATTTAGATTACGTAAAATGAACTTTTGATTAACATTGTAATTATAAAGTATATAAAAAAGGCATTAAAGCTAGGAAATATAAAATGAAATTACGCTTTTTAAACCGTTATTTTCTTTTTAATTGTGATTTTAATGTGAATACAGTAGAATGAATGATAAGTTTTTTTTTTATGTAATTGGAGGCAAACGAGCCAGCAGGTCACCTGATGGTAAGTGATCACCGCCGCCTATGGACACCTGCAACACCAGAGGAATCACAGATGCGTTACCGACTTTTAAAAAGGGAGTACGCTTGTTTCTTGAAGCTCCCCAAGTCGTAACGTCAAGAAATAAATATATTAGCAGCATTATAGTTACCTACTGTCAATTAGCTGATCATTTACAAAAGGAATTACTATTAAAAAATCTAACATTAAGAATCAAGTTACTAAAAGCTACTAGATACTTATTCATAGCTTCCGATAAACAGTATCAGGTGAGTAAAATGCATACCTGAAACAAAGAAAAATATATATTTAGAATATTATTATTTGTCCGTGTGGTGACGGAGTAAGAATACAATGTTTCACCACCCCATCTCATCCCATGGGTGTCGTAAAAACCGACTAAGGGACTATTATCCGTGAATATTATCTTTGCGTAATAAAAAGAAGGAAAACTAGAAATTCAACCCTATACCAATCCGTTTGGCCAGCGTGGTATTAGTAGGCCAAGTATCCCTCTGTCACGGGAGGAGGCCCGTCCGTGTAGTGGGACATTAATGGGCTGTTATGATGATTATTATTAGTATCTCCGTGAAAGTTTAATAGAAACATCTCTGTATGTACATGTTGTAAAAAGTAAGTTAAGGAACAGCCCTTAAGAATTTTGACTTGACGTTTATCATGATTTGAAATAGAACCTCCTTGTAATTAACTGCATTGCTGGTAATGCTGTTGTTGCTGGCGGACCCGAAGCAGCTGACTCGAAACTCCCGCAAGAAAACTATTCTTGAGGCTAGCTGTTTCCTTACATTTGAAGTCTGTACTTTATCTGCGATACAGGGTTTGAACACAAGCACGGGAGTTGTCAGAACAAAGCTAGCAGCTTCCAAAGCTTAGCTTATAGTAGTACCGATAAATAAATAAATAAATATTCACAGACATCTTTACACAGCGCCATTTTGTTCCCAAAGTAAGCTAGGCTTAACTTGCTTGTGTTATGGGTAACAGAATAACGGATATTAATACTTATATACTATTTTTTTTGTAAATACATACATATTATACATAGAAACACTCAGACTAATGCATATAATCATGTTCATGCACACAAATATTGGCATTGAACGGGAATCGAACCCGAGACCTCTGCGTAGCAGTCATGTTGTATAACCACTACGCCACAGAGGCCGTCGCGACCGATGTTACGAGCACGGCCAGTGCAAACTGTTATTTGTCTCTTTTGCTGCAAACTTTAATATTTAAATAAGTTATCTTCTATATTTTGTACCATACACCAAAATAGCAAGGTTATAATAATAGCTAAATACCTTGTATAGTAAACATAACTCGATACGAAATACATTGCTGTAGGTATAGATATAGAGTCATCGTACTATTATAGTTAGGTTATGTATTAACAAAGATGAATCAAGGAAATTAGACGTAATTGTGTAGATATTTATATTCTTTGCTAAATAGTTTTTTACATTATAAATTCAATTCAATTTTTCAATTTTCTTTATTTATTTCTCTCAATAAGGTACATACAGTGTAATAGTAAAACAAGTAAATGATAGAAAATGTGAAGGAACCTTAGTGAGAGCTGGAGTTTATACTAGGTTCGAGACCTGTGTGACAAATCTCCAGGCTCTCTCATAAGTAATACATTAAAGTTGAAATGAGAGCATACTACAAGTACTTAGTGATAGGTAATAACAGAATTTCTTATTAAGAGTAAAACAAAAATAAGTTGGGTGTGTGTGTATGTGTGTGTGTGTATGTGTGTGTGTGTATGTGTGTGTGTGTATGTGTGTGTGCATATCGACACCAGAAGTATCAATTAACGTAAGGGACAAAACACGACTTTTCAGGAGAGCCAAAAAACCATTCCGATTTTACAAATTCTTCTGTAACTTTTTATTAGTTGCCCTAATCTTAAAAGTGTCTAGGACAAAGTTTCTTATAATTTTCTCTTCTTTATAACTATAAATAAAATATTTACGTAAACTTACGCGTTTAGAAAATAGCATGTCCCTTACATTAAAAAAAGTTGCTTAGTTCCTGCTAGTTGTCCTTTAAGGCACTCAAGCTTTCAATGGAAACTATCCCATATTAAAGTAAGCACCAAGTTTAACAGGAAACTATAACACAAATCTACTGTAAAGGACATAAACTACTATGAACTGGATGAAATATGATGTATGATAAACTATTAAGAGCAATTATCATGTAATTTTGAACCTGATATCTTTATTATTAAGTCCATTAGTAAAAATATACTTAAACTTACAATATTTTTAGATTATTTTGTAAATTTTGGAGAAAATTCGGACTGGTCGAACAGTAAATACGACTGTGGTAAATGCAGGTAGGCAGTTCCTAGAGACAGTATCTTATGAACGGATACCAGGTCACAGTCGTAAGCTGTGTAATTTGACTTGGCATAACCGTTTTATCGTCAGAAATGTCGTCAGGAACTGGTTCATTACAGAAATTCAAGCACGTAACCAACTGCAAGAAGTTAAAAATGTGTGTGGGGGTATACGTACGGTCAGAAGAAGGTTAAGCTTTTAAAACTGCTAGAGGATACAGTTTCTTATTTCTCTCGTGAGTACAGGCAATGGACAATATATATAAGGCCTTTTCGTCTATTGCAGACGATTTATGAGGTGTGGTCTGTGATACATCGCTTTTGATGACTGTACAGACCATAGAAGTAACTGGACATTAGTGTCGAACCATGTTCATGTCGTTTCTGTCTCTTGTCAGCAAGCACTCCAATCCAGGCTTCATCACAAAATTTCCGACCCTCTCCGACACGTTTGCGCCACTCAGGACGTTTTTCCGCGAGCTTCTCCCAGTCATGGTGGTCGATTTTAAATGTCTCGCTTGGTGCAGTCTTTAAAACGAAGCAGCGGCCTCCCAACATCTCTTTTTCCATTCGCTACTGCACCAAGAAGAACACGTCGTTGTAATGGAGAGGGTTCCATCCTATGCACATGCCCTAGCCAACGCAGACGTCTCTATTTAAGAAGCACTGTCAGACTAGGCAGCTGTGCGATTTCTAGAACCTTCTCGTTTGTCATCTTGTCCTGCCATGCTAAGCCCGAGATCTTTCGTAAACAACGCATGTAACATAAGTTAAGACGACGGCGACGTTCTTGTTTTGCATACGATGTCCAGGTTTCAGCTCCGTACAAGAGTATGGTTTAGTTAGGATGGAAGCCTGAAAGACAACCATCTTGGTCTTAGTAGTATGGTGCTTATTGTACCATACCCTTGTACCTAGCTTCCCAAACATGGTTGCCGCCTTGCCAATACGGATGTCGATCCGTCGAGAGCATTCGAAAAATGTGGTGTTTACAGACGAATATCGGATATCATTAAGTTATCGTGAAGGTCGTCAGAGTTCTTACAGGCACAAAAATAAAAGGTTTGCCCCATGTGCCCCTTGAAACTGTGGTGTGCCAAGGTGGTTCAATAATGTTTTGGGTGGCATCATTTACGGGGCTTGTACTTAGACTTGGTTATTTTTTAAAGTGGTGGTGTAAACGCAGAAAAATATGTTACAGAGGCTTAAGAACCTCATGTAATGCCAATTGCACCATTTATTGGGGAATAATTTCTGTTAATCCATGATAGTTCCCGGCCACACATCCCTAAAAATCACAACTGAATACCTGAATAAGGGTGTGATTCGAAAATTACTATGGCCTCCTTAAAGTTCAGACTTAAATCTTATGGAACATGTCTAGAACAATTAACTAAATGTTACAGTTTTTATGGTTGTTTCTCATTTTGTTGATTTTTCAAGAAATTTTGTTCATTAAATGTTTTTAATTCATACTTGTAATTAAGTAAAATATTTGATAATACCGAAAAATACTGGGTAATGTACATTTTTTCGAAATTATAGACATAATTAAAGGTGGGCCCTTGAATGTATATGAAGGTAAGCGACAAATTAAAGTAAAGTTATGTATTGTGTTTTAACGTAAAGGTCATATTGTGAGAATTGTACAAAACTTTTGTTTAATGTAAGGGACTGAATTGCATTTCAGAACTATTTACATTATTTTTTCTAACACGTAAAAATATTTACGTCCGTTAAATTAATTTTTTAGTATAAAAAACAGTCTAGACCTTCGAAAACGTGTACTGTAAGGGACATTTTTTTAACGATAGAGAAATTTCAAATATACCAAACGATAGAGCGTGAAATTCCGAATCCAACGGTATATATAACTCATTTTGGCCAAAATGTCCCTTACGTTAATTGATACTTCTGGTGTCGATATGTGTGTGTGGATGTGTGTGTGTGTATGTATGTGTATGCTTTTGTGTGTGTCCTTTCGCTTGTTTGGGTGCTGTTCATTTTAATATGAGAATGATTTTTTCCGTTTGCTCGTAATCTAAACTTTTTAGCCAATCTGTAACTGACTTTTTACAATTTATTTTGGTCATTGGGTGTATATTTAATATCTTATTCACCTTGTTGTACGTGTAGTTTCCCAGGAAATAAAAAGATCTTTGGGCCATTCTTGTCTTGACTGATATAGACGAACATACTTGGTATTTTCTACGTACGGAAACTGTGTTAACGGGGTCATAAGGAGTTAGTGAATGAGTGATGAGAATTATATTAAGAATAAATAATTTGCGAACAGAGAGAACATCGCAAATTCTGTAAACGTCAGTCGTGGGGTGACGATACGGCAGCCGCCATCCCACTTTTAGGACAGCTCGCTGGGCACGTTCTAGCTTTAGTAAATATGTTTTATTTGCTCCACCCCAGACTGCGATACAGTATTGCGTAAGGGATTGACAGAGAGCGAGATAAGTATGCTTGAAAACGTGGTTATCAACAGAGTTACGTAGGTCTTTGAAAATGTAGATTAATTTTCGTAATCTGGAGGCAAGCGCATCTATGTGTGTGTGGAATGTAAGCATGTCATCAATTTGTACCCCAAGGTATTTAACGGAGCTTGATTGAGTCAGAATAGAGTAGTTACAGGCAGATGCGGGAGTAATTTCACCAGTGTGTGCAGTAAGTGAATAGGAGAGGGAAGGGATTTTACCAGGTGAAGTAAGTGAGAAAGTGAGGTAGGTTGATTTGCTTACGTTGAGGCTCAGTCTGTTGTTAGTTAGCCATTGAGTAACTGAGTTGAGGCTGGATTGTGCGCTACCGAATGTGGATTCCCACGAGTTACCATAAGAAATAAGGGCAGTATCATCGGCGTAGGTAAAAATAGATGTGTTCTCCAGCTGTAATTGACAAAGGTCATTTATGTATAACAAAAACAAGGAAGGACCGAGAATACTACCTTGCGGAACGCCATTTTTAACAGTAAGTTGATCGCTATAGTGGTCATTAATCTTTACATACTGTCTTCTATTCGAGAGGTAACTTTTAAAAAGAGATAACTGAGTTCCTCTGATTCCGATTTCTTCAAGTTTTTTACAAAGGATTCGGACAGAAATTGTATCGAAAGCCTTTGATATATCAAGAAAAACACCGATGACTTTCTGTTTCTGATCAAGTTTTGCAGTTATTTTGTTAGATAAATCTAGTACTGCTTTGTTTGTTGATAAGCCAGAACGAAAGCCATATTGGTTCGGAGAAAGTATTTGTTCTCTCTCAAGAAATTTTGTAAGCCTATTATTCATAATTCTCTCTAGCAGTTTAGAAAGGCTAGGAAGTACTGATATGGGTCGGTAATTGCTAGGTTTATCTCTATCTCCTCCCTTGTAGATTGGGTGAACCACGGCAATTTTAAAAGCATCTGGGAATGTTCCAGTAGTAAGTGCTTTATTACAGATGAAGGAAATTGGGGGAATTAAAATATTTTTAAACTTTTTAAGGAATTTGGCAGAGATGTTATCACTTCCTACAGAAGAGTCATTTTTTAGGTTCGATATGAGAATTTCCAGTTCAGCCTTATCGGTTTCCAAAACTGTGAAGGTGTGTTGGTGATAGGGGAGAGTATCCGCTGGCTTTTGGTGGGAGTTATTGCTAATAGATGATGCGGAGACTGATTGTCCTATGTTTGCAAAATAGGTGTTGACGTCATTAATGGATTGTCTTGGGTTTGACAAGGAGAGGAGTTCCAGTGGTCTCGTCTTATCTTTTGTAGTGTGTGTGATTGTTTTAATTGCCTCCCAAACTTTTTTAGTATTGCCCTTGGCGCTGTCTAATTGGTTTTTGTTATACTTTAGTTTGGTGTCTCTGAGTAAATTAGTACAATAGTTTCGATATCTTTTGAAGGTTAATTTAAGGATTTCGTTACTAGGATTGTTTTTAAGCTTTAGATGTAAGTTATCTCTATTTCGTAGGCATTTCAATAAACCTGGTGTCATCCAATGTTTTTGAAATCTTTTTCGGTTTGGGACAGTTTTCAATATAGTATTTGCTGTTATTAGTGTATTTAAAGTTTTTATAAAATAATCTGTGGCTTCGTTGACGTCATGGAAGCTATATATGGGGCTAAAATCAACTTTGTTAATATTTGACTCAATACTGTCATAGTTGATGACTTTTTTGAGCTGACGTGTCGTGTTGTTAGTAGGGTGTTTTAAACGGAGAAAAAATAATATAGTGTCATGATCTGTGAGAGAGGTATTTGCTACATAACAAGATGCGGGTAATTTAGATTTTAGTATTAGGTGGTCGAGGCATGAGCGATTGTATCTTGTGCACAGTGTATGAGCTGGTAACATACCATGGAATGCGGTCATTTGGAGGTAATCTGTAGAGCGAGGGTCATTATTGCTTTCACAAATATCTATATTAATATCACCCGTCAGTATAATATTTTTGTATGAATGGTAAGTTGTCAGTAGTTGATTTAAGGAGTTGATGAACACGGATACGTTTTGATTAGATGGAGGACGATAAATAGCTAAAAGTATAGTATCCTTGTTAATTGTGAGACATAAACAATTTGCTTCTTTCAAAGAAGGTTCTGTGACGGAAATTTGGAGATGATTCCGGTAGAACACTAAATATCTATCTATCTAAATATCCACTTACTAGCTGACCCGTGCCCACTTCGTAGGGCGGCGTAAAAAAAAGGTTCCCTTTTTAAAACATATTTCATTACTGCTCCACTCCTATTAGGCATAGCGTGAATTATTTAAATCGGTTCAGTAGATCCAGAGATTACCCCCTACAACGTCACAAACATACAAACACACTAACTTTACCTCTTTATAATATTAGTATAGATTAGCCAATTCCTTAAACTGAGTATGTTCATCACAATTATTATTATCAAACTATCTACCTTTAAATGAGTAACTACTAATATCATTTGCGTATTACCTTAAAATTTTTAGAAAGTTCACATAAAGGCTACTCATCTGAAAACTCTTTAATTTGAATCTCCTCAAAAACAGTTTCAGACATAATCTAACTGTTCTTAAGAGTATATAAACTAAGAAGTACTTTGACATCTCATCCTAGCTCAGCTGCGATGGACAGCGCTCAGCGGAGCGGAGATGAATTGTACACTATCATATTACGTTGAGTCGTGCCTCGAGTACAGAGCGGAGCTGAATTAAAACGCTATCTGCTAATCTTCGCTTACCCGTTCTATCGGTCAGTTTACAGTTTTCGTAAATAACCGTTAAGTTTAAATGTTTGGGATAAGGGAGGCACAGGACCGCTTAGGATAGAAATGTTTGAAGAAGGCCTTTATTCAATAGTGGACAATCTATTTGCTGATAAGTACGATGAAAACCTGTTTTTCCTATAATAATATCTTCTTGTTTTTAGTAAATTAATACTGATGTACGTTTTTTGAAAACAAACTACGAAATAGTATTTTAAGCGTTCGGTTTCTAAGACCAGACGCTCGTATTGGAGTTGAGTTAGACCAATGTATTAGTGTAGTACTTATGTAATGTAGTACACAGTTTTGATGTGTAACAACATATCAATAAAAATAGACAACAAAACCGGTTTGTAAGAAACATTTACGCAAATGTTTAAGTTCGCTGTTAATGTCACCAAACCCCGTTACAGTGTTACTACGCCTACGTAGATTGGCCACGGGGGGAATTTAGTTTCTTCACGGTACCTAACTTTGTGGCTACTAATGGACACACAGCCTATTTACGTTAAAGTCTTATTTTCTCTACAAGCTAGTAACCAGTCTTTGGGAAAAAACCTAGTAGATAATGTTTAGTTTTTCGTACAATTCGCTCGGATATTTGGTAAAGAATTTTAAGGTAAGCTTCACGATATTATTGTTATTTTTTATAAAATATATTTTTAGGAAAACTTTTATGATATCAGTTATGTTAAGGATATTTTTTTATTTTTGTTTTATGTGTGGGTACCACCGTTCACTAGAGCAAAAACTTCACCTGCCTTGTTATAAATCCCCCAAAAATCCATTATAAATGACAAGACTCTTTATTTTGATTAAATAGCGTAGGATAGGGAGGAATATCATATTACAATGCAAGCTCAACCCATTAAAGGTCAAACAAAAACTACCGGTTTATTTTTGGGTTTTACTTTATTTTTAGTTTAGTTAGAAGGTATTCAAACATATAAAATAAAAAAATAAAATTATTTAATAAAAATCAGGGTTTTACAGGGGTGTACTCAAACGAGTACACTGACCTCATAAAGGTGAAATTTTTCGTAGCACGACTTTTCCACGCAAAGTGTTTTACAGCACTTCTTACACTCCTATGTGACTCTGGAATGGCATACTACACACCTTAACTGATTTTCGAATTTCTTCGGGAAATGCCCCACTCCATCTTGAGCCATTTCTGGTACTATGGATGTAGTTGTGTGGCTCTTTATTTCAGACCCTGGCGTAAAAACAAAAGTTGATCGATTCGGTTTCCATTGCACAATGAATGCAGACTCCATGCATTTGCTATTGTCTAATTAACTATCGCTATCTAATTAACTATAACTATCTCTTAACTATCGCCCCATCTCAGTACTAACAGGACTATCAAAAATCTTAGAAAAACTAATAAACATTCGACTAGTAAAATACCTCGAGGATAATAAATTACTATCAGATACACAGTTCGGGTTTAGGTCCAACAAATCAACCGAACAGGCCGTTAACAAGCTAACAGATTACGTTGTCAGGAACCTGGATGAGGGCAAACACACGTTGGGTGTATTCCTCGACCTTGCCAGGGCATTTGATTCTGTTTCTTGTACCCGACTATTGAACAAGCTAGAAAACCTAGGGATCAGGGGTATACAACTACAACTTTTTGCAGACTATCTCTCTGATCGCAAACAGCGCGTAAAAATAGGACAATACTTGAGTTCTGAAGTAGAAATTGGTAGCTATTCTGTACCACAAGGCAGTATATTGGGCCCAACATTGTTTTTAATCTACATTAATGACCTTTGTAACCTAAAACTTCAAAATGGTATCATTATAACTTATGCCGACGACACAGTGCTTCTCTTCACAGCAGAATCGTGTAATTATCTTTATGAATATGCTCAAAAGGGTCTTAATCTTGTTACTGGATGGCTTCAACAAAACATTCTTTCCTTAAATACGGAAAAAACCAAATATGTTACATTTAAAATTAAAAATAACACTAACATAAACTCTACTAACCTCAATATTTACGCACATAATTGTAAAATGCTTACTAACAAAACATGCACTTGCCCTACTTTACAAAACACGGAACAAATAAAATATTTAGGTATCACACTAGACTCAAACTTAAACTTCCGCAAACACATCGATTTATTATGTTCTAGAGTCCGAAAACTAATATACATTTTTAAGAACTTACGAAACGTTGCTGATTACCATTTAATAAAACAAGTATATTTAGCACTATGTCAATCTGTGATAAGATACTGTATATCTTCCTGGGGTGGCGCTGCTAAATCAATCTTGCTGCCTCTAGAACGAGCCCAAAGAGCCATTCTTAAAGTGGTCTTAAAGTGGCCACATTTCGACCTATTATGTATCCAACACAACAGCTATACGAAGACTGCAAGGTACTAACCGTACGGCAGTTATTTGTTCTGAACATTCTACTGAGACAACATAGTGAAATTTCTGTCAAAACTGTACTGGAAAAGAGGAGGAAGTACATGGTTTGTATAAAGACACAAACAAACCATGCATTTGTAAATAGATTTTATATATTTCTAGGCCCTTTTATATACAATAAATTAAATAAAACTTTGCACCTTCATAGTCTAAGTCATAAAAATTGTAGTGTAACTTTAACAAAACATCTAGGGAACCTTAATTATAATGATACGGAGAGTTTAATGGTAGTTCTTAAATAGTTTTAGTGTTATTATATTGATGTTTTATTATATTTCTTTGATTGACATATAATTTTTTTACTAAATGTTTTTATGTAATAAGTAATCCGTTAGCCTGAAACACAGGTATAAACCTAGGTCAGGTAGGTTGCTGATTCAAATGAATACATTCAAGCAATTTGTGCTGACTTAGTAATATAATTATTATAAATAAGTTATATTTTTGTAATAGATATAAGTAAGTAATTAGACGTATAATTATTATGTACAAACTACGTTGGCATTATATATACAAATGTAATAATGTTTTTTGAATAAATTATTTTATTTATTTATTTTATTTTTATATTATACAAAAGTTATAATTATATTGCTTCTTCTCTGTATTCATGGTGTTTTGCTTGTATATTATTATAGAAATTATGTTCTAAATCCATAATAATAAGAATCATCATAACAGACCATTAATGTCCCACTGCAGGGACGGGCCTCCTCCCGTGAAGGAGGGATACTTGGCTTTCTAATACCACGCTGACCAGACGAATTGGTATAGGGTTTAATTTCAAGTTTTCCTTCTTTCTATGTAAAGGTAATATTCACGGATAGTCCCTTAGCCGGTTTCTACGACGCCCATGGGATGGGATGGGGTGGTGACATATTGTATTCTTACTCCGTCACCACACGGATAATAATAAGAATATTGTTCAAAAAACTTTTAAATATAAAAATCGCTCCCGCTTACATCTCAATTTGATGGCTGCGTCGCACTCGCAATCGCTATCTCCGAGCTAGACCACGTACATTTGTTTTCTTTTAATTAAGTACAATAGAAAAACTCTCTGGTCCCAGTACGAGTGTACCATCGCAAATAAACCCACAAACTGATCTTAAGAACCCTTCTTTTGCTTTAATTACGTTACTAAGTATTTTTATGTTTCCTGTAATTTACTTTTTAGGTCAACTTCTTACTGTACAGTTTAGTAAGAGTATGTATTTATTAACAAGATTTTATGCACAAAGTTGCTTTCTTACTGTTCGTTTAGTAAGATGTCGGAGCTTTATTAAGGTACTTGTTAACGATTTTATCCAGTTGGATTTTAGATTTATCTATAATAGTTCAACAAAGATATTACTTTTGAGAAGGCCCGTGTCGGGAGGTATAAAGAATACAGAGAATCACATACTATAGAATACTACAGAATTAGTTCAATTTCATTTGTATAAGTTTAACCCATTAAAGGTCACCGTACTCAATTGAGTACAGATATACTTAATTTTTTTTCTTTTCAGGTAAATGATATTTTAAATGTAGTCTTTACTTTTTACAAAGATAGTTAGTGATTCCTTATGAGTAAAAAAAGCCATTGAGGGTACATAATAAAAAGTTAGTGTTTTGAGTTGTCAAAGTTACGTGTTTCAAAAATCGCTACAGGTAAGTTTTTACATCGTTATTTTTAATATATTTAGATTTATTTTTTCGTGTTTAGCTTTTAATTGTAAGTATATACATACTAATTATCTATATGAGTACTAAATAATTTATCTATTGTTATTAGCCAATCATTTATTTCAATATTTACGTCACTGTACTCAGTTGAGTACAACGACCACATCCATGTTAGAAAAGTACTACTTCAGTGTGTTACTTTTTTTATTCTTTTAGATTTTCCATAATGAATCGTGGTCAGTTTAGAGCTGCCAATCGGTTTAATGCCCTTGAAGAAGCCATCCTAGCTATATTAGAAGAGAGTGATGATGAAACGCAGTACGATTTATCAATAATTTCACTAGAACCCAGTGTAATAACTGACGAAGAAGGTCCTTATGATGATAAAACTGGGTGGCGGCCGGTTCAACAGGTTCTTTTTTTTCTTCTTTCTTTTTCTTTCTTTTGTTCAGACTGTAGGAAATCAACTAATTCCTAAGATGAACCTTTGGGAACTAGAGTGGAAAAGACAGTTCTAAAAAACTGAATACGAACCCAGTCAATCACACCGTTTTCTTTGACAATTTTTTCACAAGTCATAGTCTTTAGATAGATTTGCGAGAGCTTGAATATCGCACGATAAGAGCTCTGAGAGAAAATCGAACGAAGAAGTTCCCCCGTTGTAAGCACATAAGATATGAAGAAAAAGAATGGGCTGCTTATGACTACAGGTTTGATAAAAGTAATGAGTTGCTAATAGAATGGTGAAAAGATAATAGTGTTTGTATGATGGCAACCAATCATAATACAATAGAACTGGCACTGTGAAGAGATGGTGTCCAGTAAAGCGCGAAAAAACAAAATATGTAGTCATACCAAACTTCTTCGAAACGTACAATAGCTTCATGGGAGAATTCGATGAACTGGACCAATCTATATCATTGTACAGAATCGACATACATGGCAAGAAGTGGTCGAGACGCCATGCATTTGCTATTGTCATATCTATCATATATGTGAATAGCACCATTCACAAGGTCACCGTACTGGTGACCTTTAATGGGTTAAACTTATACAAATGAAATTGAACTAATTCTGTAGTATTCTATAGTATGTGATTCTCTGTATTCTTTATACCTCCCGACACGGGCCTTCTCAAAAGTAATATCTTTGTTGAACTATTATAGATAAATCTAAAATCCAACTGGATAAAATCGTTAACAAGTACCTTAATAAAGCTCCGACATCTTACTAAACGAACAGTAAGAAAGCAACTTTGTGCATAAAATCTTGTTAATAAATACATACTCTTACTAAACTGTACAGTAAGAAGTTGACCTAAAAAGTAAATTACAGGAAACATAAAAATACTTAGTAACGTAATTAAAGCAAAAGAAGGGTTCTTAAGATCAGTTTGTGGGTTTATTTGCGATGGTACACTCGTACTGGGACCAGAGAGTTTTTCTATTGTACTTAATTAAAAGAAAACAAATGTACGTGGTCTAGCTCGGAGATAGCGATTGCGAGTGCGACGCAGCCATCAAATTGAGATGTAAGCGGGAGCGATTTTTATATTTAAAAGTTTTTTGAACAATATTCTTATTATTATCCGTGTGGTGACGGAGTAAGAATACAATATGTCACCACCCCATCCCATCCCATGGGCGTCGTAGAAACCGGCTAAGGGACTATCCGTGAATATTACCTTTACATAGAAAGAAGGAAAACTTGAAATTAAACCCTATACCAATTCGTCTGGTCAGCGTGGTATTAGAAAGCCAAGTATCCCTCCTTCACGGGAGGAGGCCCGTCCCTGCAGTGGGACATTAATGGTCTGTTATGATGATTCTTATTATTATGGATTTAGAACATAATTTCTATAATAATATACAAGCAAAACACCATGAATACAGAGAAGAAGCAATATAATTATAACTTTTGTATAATATAAAAATAAAATAAATAAATAAAATAATTTATTCAAAAAACATTATTACATTTGTATATATAATGCCAACGTAGTTTGTACATAATAATTATACGTCTAATTACTTACTTATATCTATTACAAAAATATAACTTATTTATAATAATTATATTACTAAGTCAGCACAAATTGCTTGAATGTATTCATTTGAATCAGCAACCTACCTGACCTAGGTTTATACCTGTGTTTCAGGCTAACGGATTACTTATTACATAAAAACATTTAGTAAAAAAATTATATGTCAATCAAAGAAATATAATAAAACATCAATATAATAACACTAAAACTATTTAAGAACTACCATTAAACTCTCCGTATCATTATAATTAAGGTTCCCTAGATGTTTTGTTAAAGTTACACTACAATTTTTATGACTTAGACTATGAAGGTGCAAAGTTTTATTTAATTTATTGTATATAAAAGGGCCTAGAAATATATAAAATCTATTTACAAATGCATGGTTTGTTTGTGTCTTTATACAAACCATGTACTTCCTCCTCTTTTCCAGTACAGTTTTGACAGAAATTTCACTATGTTGTCTCAGTAGAATGTTCAGAACAAATAACTGCCGTACGGTTAGTACCTTGCAGTCTTCGTATAGCTGTTGTGTTGGATACATAATAGGTCGAAATGTGGCCACTTTAAGACCACTTTAAGAATGGCTCTTTGGGCTCGTTCTAGAGGCAGCAAGATTGATTTAGCAGCGCCACCCCAGGAAGATATACAGTATCTTATCACAGATTGACATAGTGCTAAATATACTTGTTTTATTAAATGGTAATCAGCAACGTTTCGTAAGTTCTTAAAAATGTATATTAGTTTTCGGACTCTAGAACATAATAAATCGATGTGTTTGCGGAAGTTTAAGTTTGAGTCTAGTGTGATACCTAAATATTTTATTTGTT
Source organism: Schrankia costaestrigalis (assembly GCA_905475405.1). Taxonomy (NCBI): domain Eukaryota; kingdom Metazoa; phylum Arthropoda; class Insecta; order Lepidoptera; family Erebidae; genus Schrankia; species Schrankia costaestrigalis. The sequence continues at coordinate 20,035,555 of FR997833.1, forward strand.
CCGTGTTTTGTAAAGTAGGGCAAGTGCATGTTTTGTTAGTAAGCATTTTACAATTATGTGCGTAAATATTGAGGTTAGTAGAGTTTATGTTAGTGTTATTTTTAATTTTAAATGTAACATATTTGGTTTTTTCCGTATTTAAGGAAAGAATGTTTTGTTGAAGCCATCCAGTAACAAGATTAAGACCCTTTTGAGCATATTCATAAAGATAATTACACGATTCTGCTGTGAAGAGAAGCACTGTGTCGTCGGCATAAGTTATAATGATACCATTTTGAAGTTTTAGGTTACAAAGGTCATTAATGTAGATTAAAAACAATGTTGGGCCCAATATACTGCCTTGTGGTACAGAATAGCTACCAATTTCTACTTCAGAACTCAAGTATTGTCCTATTTTTACGCGCTGTTTGCGATCAGAGAGATAGTCTGCAAAAAGTTGTAGTTGTATACCCCTGATCCCTAGGTTTTCTAGCTTGTTCAATAGTCGGGTACAAGAAACAGAATCAAATGCCCTGGCAAGGTCGAGGAATACACCCAACGTGTGTTTGCCCTCATCCAGGTTCCTGACAACGTAATCTGTTAGCTTGTTAACGGCCTGTTCGGTTGATTTGTTGGAGCTAAACCCGAACTGTGTATCTGATAGTAATTTATTATCCTCGAGGTATTTTACTAGTCGAATGTTTATTAGTTTTTCTAAGATTTTTGATAGTCCTGTTAGTACTGAGATGGGGCGATAGTTAAATAAGCATTTTTTGTCGCCAGACTTGTAAACGGGCGTTACGATAGCTTTTTTAAGAGATTTTGGAAAAACACCTTGAGATAAGCACAATTGAAAAATGTGAGTTAATGGAGGAGCGAGTATATGTTTAAATTGTTTAAGCACTCTGTTTGATATGTTATCCCACCCAATGGCACAAGTATCCTTTAACCCTGATATTAACCTTAAGACTTCGTCAACGTCGGTGTCTAATAAAACAAAAGAGTTGAGTTTAGAAACAGAAGAATGTGAGACTAGATTATTCTGAGACATTCCCTTGGTATTTAAAATTTTTTCAGCTAGGTCTTTACCAATATTTGCAAAATACTTATTCGCTCTATTTAAGACTTCCGATGGATTAGTTTCCATAGCAATTAATTCAAGTGGGACGTTTTTGGTTTTGTTTGTAATAGTGTTAGATTTTATAAATCTCCAAACAAGTTTAGGGTTTTTTCCTGCCTGTAGTAATTGAGCCTTGTCGTACTGTATTTTAATTTTTCTTAAAAGAGTGTTGCAAAAATTTCTGTACCTTTTATAGGTTATAGAAAAAGTTGCATTTTCAGGAGCTAATTTAGACTGCAAGTGGAGTTTGTCTCGTTGTCTTATACAACGAACAAGGCCTGGTGTTATCCAAGGCTTTATAGGTTTATACTTGTTCGTAGTTTTAACACTGCGCGTATTATGCAATATTGCGGTTTGTAACAAACAAATAAAACTGTTTAAAGAAATATTTGCGTCGTGGGATTGAAAAATAGGGTCAAAATTTATGTTTAAAATAGCATATTCTAAATTTTCCATATTAATTTTCGAGCGGTGTTCTTCGTACTTTGTTTTAATTAGTTTTAATGGTAAAGTTAGTAAAATAGCATGGTGATCTGTTAAAGTTGAGTTAGTGACTAACACTGTGCTGGCGAATCGTGATTTAATGATAAAATGATCTAGGCATGACCCGCTTTGATGAGTAGGATGATAGTGAGCCGGCAGCAGTCCATAAAATGAGCAAATATTTAAGTAATTATGTGCGTGAGAATCTGTTTTTCCCTCAGCAATATTAATGTTTATGTCACCTGTTAATATAATATTCTTGTAAGATGCGAGATTTTTCAAAAGACTTGAGAGCGATTGTAAAAAAATATCAATGTTTTGAGAAGGTGGTCTATAAATAGCTAAGACAGCAGTATCAGTATCTATTGTAACTAAAAGACAATTACTGTTTAGTAAAGTCGGTTCTTTTACATTTACATTTAAATTTTCCTTAATGTAAAGGACTATGCCATCATTTTGATTAAGATAAATCAAAATGATGGCAATCCCACGACGGAAAGTTTGGGTTTTGTGTGAAATGTAGCCCTTCAGAGATGGTAAATTGACTATCTGGTTAGAAAGCCAACATTCTGTTAATACAATTATATCGCATGATAAACCCATTCGATGTAAAAGTACGTCTAGTCCATTTATATTACGATTTATGCTCCGTATATTTTGTGTTAATACTGTAAGGCTATTTTCACTAGATGGCAAATATTGTTTACATTCTTCAACATAGCAAATTTTTGTTTCAGACATTGTAAAATTATCCAAGTCGGAAATTAATTGACTTGACATTATTTTGCTATTTTAATTAAAATACTAAAATATAAATATAAAAATAAAATAAAGTTGTTAACTTACAGTTACCGGTTAGAGCTAAATAAAGGAATTATACGTAAAGCGCTCTTAGGCGCCGTCATAATCTATAGAATTTATGTATTTTTCCTCTGCAAATTTACGGGCCGGGCAGCTCACATCACCAGTTTCATGATCACATTTCTTTTTGAACTGCTTACAAGTTGCACAGTTTGGTGCAGAGGTCTGGTTCTTACAGTCCTTGTGTTCATGTCCAGCGTCTCCACAGTGACTACAGGTCGGTTTGGTTTCACGGCAAAATTTCCCTACGTGTCCATATTGTTGACAGTTAAAGCACCTTGTTACCAAAGTAAAATCTCTAACAGGGCAGGAGGTCCAATTAATAAATAAACGTTCTTGATTAATAATAATTTTCCGAATGTTTGCAGGAACTTCCAAGATATAATTACACGTCGTAAGATCTTTTTTCCCCGATTTGTGGCTTAATTTTATGCTTGCTAAAAAGGAGTCTCGTGTAGTGTTTGGAAGTTTATCTGCTAAATTTTGCTCGTAAATGCATTCAAACACATATTTTTCCGATAAAGCTACAGGTACGCCAATTATTGCGATTTTAGGACGGCGCTTTAAGGGTTCTTCAATGGTAAAACCTGACGACAATAGTTTCTCTGAACTCCTTAACTTTTCTATGTCGCTTTTTCCTTCTGTGCTAATAATAACACCTCCGTTGGCTACTTTTCTTAGTCCTCGTACATGAAGCTTCAACTCCTCAGGTGAGATAATGCTTTGAACAAGCGTCTTTGTATCGTCGCTTGTTTTGCTCTTATCGGTCGGGTAGATGGCCACAGAATTGGTTTTAGTAGGGCGAATAAAGTCGCTGGGTCCCTTTTTAACCATGTCGGCGAAAGATGTTGATACAGATGGTTTTAACTTCTCTTTAACAACTTCCTGAAATTGTTTTAGGGATTTTTCCACATTTTGCTGGGTTTGGAGGTGCTGTATTGTGGTATGCGCTTGTATGGTTTTTTGTTTCAGTGCTTGGTAAACAACGGCCATTTGCGACGAAGCTGATGTTACCTTACGGCATAGATTGGAGACACGAAGTTTTTGCTCGCTGTTCATTTTCCCTTCGCTAACGATCGTGCATACACCGTTCAAACAGTCCTCAATAATACTCATCCATCTCTGGATTTCAGATGTGGGCAGTACTTCTTCTGGCAATTCCTTTGGTATAACTGCAGCAGGCATATCCTCAGCAGGAGGCTGGGCTGACTGCATAGGTGTTGGCGTAGAAGGAGGACTTCTTTGCATCAATTGGCTACGTCCAAAAGGGCTCGACCCTGAGTTAAACATTTTTGTCAATCACACAATTTTAGTTCATGATTCACACAAGTCTTTATACTGTTGAGTCATTCGTGACACAGATTTATTTTAACTTAAATAGCAAAAAAATAATATTAATTAACATAATAATTTACTAAACATTTATACAACTAATAACACGACCGCACTTTACGACTGCTCAAAGAGATCTCAAATAAAGAAGACAATCAAACCAATCAATGACAAAGAAAATAAATCATAACATTGCATAGTAAATAAAAATAGGCAAATTAAAAGTCTTTGAAAAGGAGAATAATTTAGTTTTGGATTGTGTAAGCAATTTTTTAAATGACTCAAATTATTATAACTTTTTAGTTGGGCTTGATTACAAAATGATTATGTAAAAGTGTATTTTCTTTTGTATAAATAAACTACAAAAATCAAATAAAATTTAAATGTTTTGCCTTTTTGTGTCAATTCATGATCATTATGTAATTCAGCATTCTGTAGTTAAAATATGTATTAAGCTTTGCACTACTGTCTACTAAATAAGTAAATGCTATCCTCTCCGCTTGTAACTTAAGCCCCTATTACTGATCTTCATGTGTTTTTAAAACTACATTATTTAGTTTCATCTTACATCGGATTAAAATGTTTGCTTTTAGAAGAGAAAATAATATTTTAAAATTATAAAAGCCGGATATTTGGATGTTTAAACATTTTAATACTTGTTTAGGTTTTGTAGAACAATAAACAGTTGTAATTAGTATATTTTGTAATCTAAGATTTTGACAGTTGTAGCTGTTTTATGCCGTGCCTGAGGTTGTGAGTTCAAACTCTAGAGAAGATTGTTTTTTTTGGCTTCCACAATAATTTGTCTTAAGTTTAGTATTTAAAAGTACGGATACAATCCGTTATTTTATATATCTATTAAACTAGTGCTTGCGTGCTAATTAATATCAAGGATTAAAATAATGTTAAATATTTTAAACGTGTCCTCTGGGTGCGACTGGATGCGGAAGGTGCAGGATCGAGTTCTGTGGCGCGTTTTGGGAGAGGCCTGTGTCCAGTAGTGGATTGCGATAGGCTAGTTAATTGATTGATTTAAAATATTTTTTTTATAACACATCACAAGAGCAGACCTGTTCTTGCAGCAAATCTTTATTAGGCTACAATATAATCTATTAGCAATACATTCTCCAAAAGCAACATATATCAAGGCACAAGTAATAATTCATAATGAATGATTCGTAACAGACGTGTAAGGCATTTATAAATAGTACTTCAAGTAGGTTACTGTATGTACTGACGGTCGCTGAACCCACCTCTGCTAGATAAAAGCTTCATACTCGTAGCTTCGTGTGTAACTGAGACTAAGCTGATTTTGCTAGTTTATTTATTTTGTAAGGAAGTGTTAAATACATTTTAATAATACTCATTTTCTCCGTGTGGTGATAAAGTAAGAATACAATATGTCACCACCCAATCTCATCCCATGGGTGTCGTAAAAACCGACTAAAGGACTATCCGTGAATATTATCTTTACGAAGTAAAAAGAAGGAAAACTTGAAATTAAACCCTATACCAATCCGTCTGGCCAGCGTGGTATTAGTAGGCCAAGTATCCCTCCGTCACGGGAGGAGGCCCTGTGCAGTAGGTCATTAAAGGGCTGTTATGATGATGATGAATACTCATTTTGTATTAAATCATTTATTTATTAATGTAGCTGTTAAGATACAAAATTCTTACTACTATATCTTTTTAACAGTGTATTAATAGCTTTTACCAAAATAAGTAAAACTTTTATTTTACATGGTCAATTTATTGTACACATGCAAACAACATTGTTTTCACTAACGGTAAGTAATACCTAAAGTAATTTCATGGCTGCTTTAGGTACCTACACTTAATTCCCGATCTATATTGGCACTTTCTATCGAGCAACTTGTAAATCAGATTGCTAATTACGTAATCATTATTATTATATCATTATTAAAAAAGTCTCTTTTATTATCGCTCAACTCATAAAATAATTTTTTTAAACATACTAAGTACACAAATCTTTATGAACCCGAGCGTTTTATTTTAAACTTTATTCCAACCCAGTAAGTTAGTAAATACATAATAATGACGTGAAGCCACGTGCATTACAACAAACATCCGTATCACTTGCTCGCCGTAATACCGACGGATCGTCAGTAATACTCGCAAAGCCACTGCCGATACCCACTATTTCTATTTTAATCACCGGCTATGGAGTACACTCATAAATAATCCGTTGGTTCAATCGACTGCACTGGTATGGTTAAAAATAGAAAGTATTGCCCGTTTGTTTAGACGTTTTTTTTTTTCAAATTAAATCAGTAGTGATATTATTTTGTTATATAATTTGTTGAAAATGATAATATTCCGTATAAATTCAGACAAAACTATTTATACATATATTATTATTAAATAATAATAATGTAATGTTGATTCGGCGATCATTGTTCCGATAGTACTTTCGGTCAATGGACGTATTCCAAAGAGTCTCTATCAACACCTACGGAGACTCTCGCTTGACAGTTGGATCATAGGTCTGATGCAGAAGGCAGTACTGCTTGACACGGCACGCATTGTGAGGAGGTTCCTGTCTCTGGAGCCCTAACCACCGGTAGCTTGGTCCCTGTACCCGATGCCGGTGGGTCTACCTTTTTTTTATATTTTTAAATGTTTTTATTTTTTATATCAATATTTAAAAATGTAATTTAATGTGATAAATGTAAATAAAGAGAATATAAAATAGTTAACATGTATTAATGTATAACATAATTATAGTTTAAATGTTTTTATATTTATATTTATAAATGTAAAAGATTGCGAAAAATGTGAATAAAGAGAATATAAAATAGCAGACTTAATGAGCATAAATACATCGAAACATAAATGAATTCCCTTAGTAGGGGTTTTTTACATTCACGTTTGATAGCAACCCAATTACAAGCCTGATTGGGAAGTCGCATCCCTTCCAATAATAAGCCTATTTTAATATCCAATGAGCATTATACACTGATAATCAGATTTGTGCCGAAGATAATGCGATTTCAGCTGATAATTGGACAAACAAGTATGTTTTTAATTAAAATTGTTGTAAATGTGTGTTTTGGGAGTTAGTTTTATTATGTGTAAATTATTAAATAAATTAAATATTAAATTGTGTTTTTTTAATTGTCTCACATTGATACAGATTGTTCTTTTTACAAAAGGTTTACAGTTAGTTACCTCTATACAAAAAATATATAGGACTTCAAATTTAAAAAAAACTATTAACCTGTATCTGACCTACATGACGTATTTTACATTCAATGAGATGTCGTACGTCACTAATAATTTTAATGAACATTTTCGTCGAATTCAAAACCTTTAAAACGAAAACATTCATTGATCGGGCTTGATAAGTTAAACCATTTCTCTTGACAACAGTAAAGTAGGCTTATATCCTTCACATTAAGTACAGGAAATCGTGTTCCGTAGTAGAATGGAGGATTGTAATACAACTTAAGTAATTACTTACTTATCTTTTTGTTTGAGTGCTATTAAAAGTGAAAGTTGTAAAGAAACTTTCAAAATTTTAGCTTTTAGTTTTAAGTGTCTCTTTTGTAAAGTAGGTATTGATGTGACAATAAGAGAATGTAAGAGAGACAATAATGATAATATTAGATACTAGCTGACCTGTGCTACCAAAATAAGTAGACAAGTATCATCATAACCATATCAGCCAATCGACTTCCACTGCTGGACTTAGACCTCATCGAAGTATTGCCATCTTGTGCGGTCCTGTGCCTCCCTCATCCAGCCGCTTAACAAGTATGATCAAGAAAATATGATGCTTTCTGTATCCGTTAAATTTATGTTTGTTTTAACACGAGGAATTACTACAAAAACAACAATATTAATGCCCTAAAACGCATCGACACAATGTTATAGAGTGTAAACATCAATAATCGCGGTTGACCACGCGACCGCACAGGTTGACAAACTGATCTTAGCGCCATGACAGCCAGTTGGCACGATGCCTACAGACACTGATTTACTGATTCCCTACCTTGACATATTACTGCGAATTTCATTTGCTAATAACTTATTAAATTTATGGGATTGATAGGTTTTTACTTCGTATGGTGGAAATATAGAAATACATGGTGTCACCTCCATAGAACACTCTAGGTGATGGTAAATTAGACAAAGTTAAGTTTGTAGATGTTAAGTATTATGGTCTTCGTAACCAAGTGAGGGAGCTTTTAGAAACAACGATTTAACTTTTACTTTAAATTGTTTAATAAATTTTAGTTTCTTACTTTACATCCGATTCTTTCTCCAAAAAGCTTGAATTCTTCAACTATTTCTCAAAAAAGATAAAGTAAACAGACCTAATTATAACCTTGCTACCGTGAAGTAATGTTTATATCACGTTTATTAGTACTGCCCTCATTAAACGGTCGGTACACCTCGTGTTTTAACCACACATCTCCAAATACCTGCTAGAAATTTGACCTATTACATGTGTTAGGTTTGTTAAACACTGCAGTGAAGCGGCGATGATTTTAATGAAATTATGTTAAGTGTTTATGCAAGGTTGATTTGAGAATAAACAGTTCTAGTTTTTCTTGCGAAATAATAATAATCTCGTAATGTGTAATAAACTTATCGTACAAGTGTTTCCTGTATCCTGTGATAGCGGGTTCTTCAAACGTAGTGTGAAGGAGTATTTTACCAGACAATGTTTCTGTTAGAGGCGAGCTTCCTGAAATAACTAGGCCTATAAATATAAAGTTGGCCAGACGAATTCTGGGTTTCATGACAGATGTTTATTTGTTTTCTTGGAAATCATGTCTCAGTTATTTCCCTAAGTCTAGCTTACCCACGGAATGAGATAGGTGACGCAATATTTTCATATGAGATAAATACATTATTACTCACATTATAACGGAAATAACAAATTGAATTAATGAAGGTAATGTTCACGCTTCCAGTTAAATCCAAAGTATATTGGTATCGTTAAAGTTATAGCTCTGTGCTGTCTATACAGTATGTAAAGTTTTCTTCAAGTAAAAGTAGTGTGTGTTCTCCGTGTGGTGACGGAGTAAGAATACAATATGACACCACCCCATCTCATCCCATGACTATCCGTGAATATTATCTTTACTCAATAAAAAGAAGAATATTAAACCCTATACCAATCCGTCTGGCCAGCGTGGTATTAGTAGGCCAAGCATCCCTCCATTACAGGAGGAGGTCCTTCCCTGCAGTGGGACATTAATGGGCTGGTATAATGAATAGCAGTGTGTACGAACCCTTAGAAGCCACACAACCTTTCACAATGGTATAATTAGAGCACAATTAGTCTACGGCCACTGATCAGGCTCAATAACAATTAGAGTCTCGCTCAGAATACAATGACTCATGGTTCTAAACAATGGTTGCTTAGAATGCTAAGATACACCGGTAAAAGGTTATGAGTGAATAGAAATGAAAATATTAAAGCTTTTTTTTTTGAAATTATACGTTTATAGTGGGTTAGTAATAATGTTGGTTGTGGACTAAAAATGTTGGTTGTGCAGTGGGACATTAATGGGCTGTTATGATGATTTGCTAGATATACTGAATGGTAAATCGTAGTCTATAAATGGTGTTTTACGACTCTGTAGGATTGAAGTAGGGTTAGTGCACTTCTGTAATCTTAACCCATAATGTCTAACATATTAGCTAACATCCAAAACTCGAATGTACAAGTACACTTGTTCTTATTTCACCTAGCAACACTAACCTAATTGTATTTAGCACATCTCGGTATCGAAAACTGGGCTATAGTAACATCAACATTATCTAAAATTATTAAGCTTTTGATATTTTAAACATATACGAAGATACATTAACCAGCTTTCCGTGTAAAATTAAAAATGGAATAATCAATATTATTATGTGTACGGAGTAAGAATACAATATGTCGCCACCCCATCTCATCCCATGGGTGTCGTAAAAACCGACTAAGAATTTCTCCGTGAATATTATCTTTACAAAATAAAGAGAAGGAAAACTTGAAAATAAACCCTATACCAATCCGTCTTGCCAGCGTTAGTAGGCCAAGTATCCCTCAGTTACGGGAGGTGGCTCGTTCCTGCTATGGGACATTAATGGGCTGTTATGATAAATCAATATTATGTGTTAATAAGGTCCGTTGCCCTGCCAATATATAGACAATCAATGGATCCGTTATGGCTGTTCGGAAGAAAGTGTAAAGACCTTGGTCTGTAAGGTATTATTGGGAATAGATAGGAATAGGCGGCAACTTTAAGTATAGGGCAGGTTACTTAAATTGTGTTTTCGTAATGTTGCTTTAAATGGTACAACTTCCGCATTTAACAGCCTTTAAAACACATCAATTTGACTGATAAAATATAATATCTAGTTTTAAGAATATCAAGTGTGTATCACACAAGCAAATATTCATCATAGGACTCAAACATAACCTGGACTGTCACACCATTGATGCAGTCTTACTATGATAACGTAAACCGGTACAAGAGTTTCTCAAAAGAAAGGAGAAAAATATATTACCAAAATGACATTTCAACAAAAAATATTTTTCATCATGAACACTTAACATAGTCTACTAACATAAAAATACTTTCATTCATGATAGAAAACGCACAAGATTATCTGATAATATAATTTTATAATACTACGATCAAACTTTATTCACAAGAAAGTCTTCAATGAAAATGACTAATCTCATAATATATTTTCTCTTTATCTTTCATTACAAAAACATTTGAAAAATGCCAAAATACATGCCATTTTGTTTTAGTTTTAATGGCGACCTCGATAAAATCTGATGCTGAGAATTTAACATTAAAAATAGTTTTATTAGCGTAAATGTTTTGACTAACAGTTGGACTTTATTATTATATAATTAAAGTCATATTATTGTGGACATGAAAATTATGATACAAGAATTTTATAACTACATTGTTTAAGATTAATTCCTGTTTTTAGGAATTTTAAGGAATAATTACTAAAAATGCATTGTAGTCAGCAAATAATAGACACACGGTAAATCTAATAGAAAATAGAGAAACGAATTTGTTGACAGTTACTTCGTGATAAAACTGTAAACAAACAGTATTAATCCAGATTGTACCAAAAATCTGGGCCTCTGTATGTACATTCTAACGCCGCACTACATGAAGTAAAGGAGTGCAAAACGCAACCTTTGGATAAAAGTCATTGGTCAAGTCAGAGGGGTCTTGATCCTGAATAATAAAGAAGCGACTTAAGAGAGAGTCTCTCATTTGTTGATCAATAAGTAAAACAGTTTAAAAATTAAATAATAATATTTCTATTTATGCTAACGTTCTTGGCTTTATAGAATCTGTGATAAGAGTCTCATTAATAAAGCATATAGTTAAAGTAGATACGGGCCCGCTCTTATAAGTATTATTACCGTTTTTTTTTTATTTACAAAAGATGCTTCCTAGCAAAATATGCAGGTATATTACTATATACTAATTCCATGATTGTACAAATGGATCTCGTCAGTTTTATTTTGGGGCAGTTAATATAAATATTATTTTTAAAATTTAACTGGTATTAAAGCGTGGCATACACGTCATGTTGCTGTCTGAATAAAGTTAACAGCTTCAAATGCGATGTGTGACTGATATTAATGCTTAGATGTAATTTGTGGACTTTAAATGTAGATAAGTAAACGTTACAGTGGATATAAAAGCTTAATTCCTAATGCGGAAGATATTAAAAAGGAAAAAGGAAGTTGCATTTAAAAAAGTTTCATTTAAAGTAGAATTGGTAATTACTTTTATTTATTTCTAATTTCAGATTACTGTTACTGCTTTAACTCATATTTTATTTTAAACTCACCAATTCATCGTAGTAATTAGCAATGTGTGAGTAGATCAGCGAATCGTAATCCATTGTCGCTTTCACACAACACTTAAGCACTTTCAACAAACAAAAATTGAAACGGACACTTCACAAAATACTTTCTTCGTATATTTTAGGTATTTCCAATAATGCAATAGTAGAATACCAATGTTCCGTGCGTTCCGTCGATATAAGACGCATTGGCCAGCTATACTGACGTACAAACGCCTGTAAAGCTAAATTAAGACCAAATTTTAAACACAAATCTTTGATGTTTGGCGTATAAATATAGAGCTGTTGTAACCATAGCACTATTGTAATGAGTGATAGATATTTTTAGGGTTACTGGTATATTCAGTTTTTACTTTTTATGTTATTTTGATCTATGTATTTAATAGCAAAAACTGTTAATGCTTGTTTGGCTTGTTGGACAATAGGTACTATAGTTTCACTTATTTAAATAAATTAGAAAGACTTTTATTATAATGAAATTAAAATGAAGACTACATCATAATTTTATATTAATACCAGTATTGGATATAATTTTTAAATACAAAGTGTTTATTGTTGACAATGTCTGTATCAAACTAATTGTTTTAAAAATTGTGTTTACATAATCATTTATATACCTTTACCAGGGTACCGATATTTAAAGGATAGTAGTAATTTTTAATCATGTCCAATAAAAATAAGTCTTAAACAATGATGTTCAATAAAAATAAGACGTAAACACGGTAAAAATAAAATTTCTATTAAAATATTCGAAGTAAAATATTCATAATAAACATACTTAAACATTCATTGTCACACTACAAATCCACTCTAACTGAATACTGAATGAGGAAGCGAGTTATAGCGTGTGCCCGACATGACTTACTACAAACATGTTCTGCTTTATAATTTCTAGGGAAATTTTTAATTCCGACTAGTACAGGGTATTGTGAATAAAACTATTTATATTTTTTCTTTATTAATATGATGTGTGATTTTGTTTGTTTAATATAAAGGCACGCATAGAAATAAGAAGAATATCTATATCTATATCTATATCTATACTATACCTAGTCTAGCCATAAATATTGTTACGAAGAAAAAACATTTTTTTTTATTGCAAATAATATTTATTACTTTTACAGTGTGTTAGTTTAATACATAAATATAAAACAATTCAAAATATAAAAAGCTTATTCGAAGTGGTCTCCATTGGCTGCAACACAGTCCTTTAAACGTTGAGGCCAGTTATCAATAGAAGCACGCACTCTTTCCATGGGAAAATTCTTCACTGCCAATCGTATGGATTGTTTTAGGGACTCCAAATTATCATGGCGTTTAGAGCAAGCCATACTCTCTAAAACTGACCATAAATCATAATCCAGCGGATTAAGATCGGGACTAGACGACGGCCAGTCTTCAGCTCTGATGAAGTCCGAAACGTTCATTTCCAACCAAGACTGCGTGGACCGAGCTTTATGACCCGGCGCTGAGTCTTGTTGGAAGGACCATACTTGGTTATTGAACATGGTGTTGTTAAGGGGTTTAACTACCTTCTCAAGAATGGTATCTTGATACACTTGTGCCGATGTTTTGATACCTTTTTCACAAAAATATGGCTCAGTCACTCCTTCATAGCTAACACCCCACCAAACCATCACTGAAGTCGGATAATGCCCACGTTGCACTCTGTCGACTAATTGGGAAGCTTCCTTAGAGCTTTGAGCATAAATACGGTCATTTTGTTTGTTAAAATGTTGCTCAACTGTAAAGATTTTTTCATCCGTAAACAAAATTTTTCTGTGACCTCCCTTTGCGTACCGCTTCAGTAGTTGCTTCGATTTTACCACCCTATTCTTTTTTAAATTATCAGTTAAAAAATGACCAGTGCGTCTCTTATAGGCTGCAAGTCCTAAGTCATCTTTTAAAATGCGTGACATGGTTCTGGGTGCTATCTTCATCTCCCGAGATAAAATCTTTTGCTTTCGGATAGGATTTCTTCGAATTCTTTCCCTTACTGCTTTGACCACCATTTTCGTACGAACACTACGTGGACGGCCAGATCTTTTTCTGTCACAAACAGAGAAGGTCTCATTGTACCTATTAATAGCCCGGTACACAAACATTTGACTAATACCAAGCGTATGGAGAGTTTTAAAAATTACATTCGGCTCCATACCAACTTTGTGTAATGCAATCACAGCGATTCGGTTTTCTTTATCACCCCACTCCATTTTAATATAGCAAAATATTGTACAATGTATTGGCGCCAAAATTAGAAAATACAATGAACAATCGTATAAAAATGACAGATTCCAAATTCAAATGTAATATCTTTCTTATTTTTAATTGTAACAGTATTTATGGCCAGACTATGTATAATAAAACTGTAGAGAGATCAATTCTGTACATTGAATACATGTTAAAAATTAATATTGGAGGATGAATGGTGATCGACACTAATGCCAAAAATGCAATCAATAAATTTTTTGTCTGTCTGTCTGTCTGTCTGTCTGTATGTGCACGCATGGGTCAAAAACTACTTAAGGCATTTTAACCAAACTTGGTACGATTGTAGTCCATACTCCTGGGCAGGTTATAGGCTGTATAACATAACGCTAAGACACATAGGAGCTGAGCAGTGACGAAAAATTTGAAGCAAGTCGGTTGAAAAAACGCGCGTTCGAGCTCTTATCATCGCATACGTTGATCATACGCCAAAAATATGTATTACAAAAATAATGGTCTTCAAAAGATGTACAAAAAAGTCTTTAATAGTATATATCTATCTTTTATATATTAGCCACAATAACGTGTTTAATCGTTAGGGTTTTCTTCAAAGTGTATTAAATACATAAATATATTGTAATTTGCATAGACATATCTTTTTCAAAGTCCCATATTTCAAAAGTACACTTTAATATCTTATTCATAAAAAAAAAATTATAGAAATCGGTTTTTAAACACACAAGATATAGATGAAAGAAAATTTCCAAATGTCGCCGCGCCAGTATGAGTACGGCTGTACGGTTGATTTTTGTTTAACGTCCGAAACGGCCAACCGGTGCATCTATATAATTTCATTCACATTGACTCTTAATGCGAACGGACGTGGTTCTTATTGACTCTTCTCGAAATGAGCGCACTTTAGATATTAAAATACATAGATACGTAGTTTTTAGGTTTTATTTTTAAAGCAGGTAATCTATTTATCTATACTATAATAAAACTGTAGAAGTCGAAATGTCTGTTCTTTTCAAAAATTCAGATAAAAATTATCTATAAAATCTAGAAAAAAGTCAAAAAGCAACAACACTACACACTTACAATTTTTAGAATTAACGTCTATCTGTCTGTCTGTCTGTTTGTTACCGCACATCTTTAAAACGAATTAAAATATAATCTTAAGACCAATACATTGTATTGTAGCCTTTCTTATTAGGCTTAAACTGAGGTATGTTTCATCAAAATCGGATAAGTATTACTCGAGATATCGCTAGATCTCTTAATTAGAACAGTCCAATACAAATCAGGGGTCATGAAAAAGGGATTTGGTTCAATGTTGAATGAATTTAAATTTCGTTTCTTTTGTTCACGAGATGGCGTTACCAGTAGTAATCATAAAATAAATGAGTTTTTAAATAATCTATAACTATTTTATTATTAAGTGCTATTAATGAGTTATTCCTTTTATATGATAATAAAATTAACCATGAATCGTATGTGTAATATCAATTATAAGTCTTATTAAATTAAATCAATTATAAGTTTACTTGATTGTTATATTTTTGTGTTTTTCGTAATTGAAACGCAATTTAATTAAATATAAATTGTATTAGTAAGCTATTTATCTAAAGTATCAATTATTATTTTGGTATTAATTTAGTTTAAACTGTAGTAGTTACTGGTCAACGTAAAAGTATGCATCAGACTCCAACTGTTTTTATTATTGTAAATAAATACAAATACAAATAACCTTTATTAGTTAATCACAGGTACAGAACATCTGACAAAAATAAATAGTCTTTCCCTTTATTGCTAATATTGGCGTACAAAATTCATTTTTAAAAATTAAACTATACCTATACTTAATCATAAAAATTAAATTGAATTTAAATAACATTCCTTTTCTCACAATCTTATTATAACTGCAATTATAACACACTTATATAACTATTTAATAATTAATAATATATGGGTTATAACAGACAACATAATAAGTAAAACGTTTTTTCTTTATAAAATCATTATACACATTATTGCTATTTATTGTCAACATTAAAAAAATACAAAACTGACAATAAAATATAGAAATACAATCACAAAACATTAAATTATTATTTAAAGTGTTTGTGTTTATTTTATTAAGTAATTCAAAAATACTGCACGCAGTTTATTTGTAGATAAGTAATAATAATAATATAGTCGAGTCTAAGTTTAGTCAAATATTTTTTGCTAGATGGTAAAAAGGTGTTAGGTACAATAATTTATTTCAGCATTTTTTTTACAAAAGACAAATCCCACACTAGCCTTTAAAAATATTAATTTAACGGACACAAAGAACATACAGACTAAGGACAATAGTTTGTGTATCACAATTGTCCTCCATGGGAATCGAACCCGCGACCTCATGCATGCCAGCCATGTAATGCGACCACCGCGCCACCGAGGCAGGTAATTCTGCCGCACCATAACGTGGCGTGCAAATGTATTCATTCATAATTAATTAGCGATTATCCGTGTGGTGACGGAGTAAGAATACAATATGTCACCTCCCCATCTCATCCCATGGGTGGCGTAAAACCGACTAAGGGACAATCGGTGAATATTATCTTTACGAAATAAAAATGAAGGAAAACTTGAAATTAAACCCTATACTAATCCGACTGGCCAGCGTGGTATTAGTAGGCCAAGTATCCCTCCGTCACGGGAGGAGGCGCGTCCTTGCAGTGGGACATTAATGGGCTGTCATTTATTTTAACTTACAAATTTGACAACACGACATGGCATTGTGCCTGTGACGTCATTTTCAGTATCGCGGTGTTAAGATTTTCCTTGAAAGAATGACGTTCGCTCATGTCTTTCAGCATAAGTTTAGACGCAGTCTTCATAGATCTGTCTTTGTAAAGGTCTGTTTTTGAAAAGGTTTTGGTTCGTTCGTTAATTTTACAATTCGTTTGTAGGTATATCTGTTTGTTATAAGGTTTAAAAAACGATTTTTCAGTATTAAATCGAATTGCGAAGTAAGTAACATCCGCCACGCGAACGAAGTCGCGGGCACAGCAGCTAGTGTTAAAATAAATATTTTGGTCTTATTTTACCTTTGCGCATTTTAAAGCTTTTTTGTCATAGGAATATGATATTTTTAATTACATGAGAACTATTGCTTAGTGATAGGATAACTAATATAGCTGCTTTGGTACAACCGTAGGTACGCCTTGAGCGAAAAGCTTACCGCTCGCTTTGCTCACACACTTTACGTTACCCATGGAATGGCCAGCTTTAGTAACATAATTCTTTCTTAATCCGTCACCACACAGAGATATCGAATACTAAGTTTAAACTAAAACGAGACATTCTTGTATATAAATACTGAGATTGTCTTGACAGGATCAGTATTAATACTAAAGTTTAGCTTCTCTTGCTATACAAGGTATAAGTAGTAGTATGCCTATCAATCGACTCTATTAGTCGATTTTATGACTTCAGCGGAACATGGGGACCACTTAAACAAGTGCAAGATAACAATATTAAATTATGTTTACATTCACAATGTAATATTTTTAACAGACACCTGAACAACTAGATGGTCAGCTGACGTCATACACAACACTTGTATGGATAGAAATGGCTCAATCCTATTTATAATTTTGGAAGAAACATTCTAAGACTTTGTGAGTCATCAACAGTTTGCAACTGCGCCATGTCAGTTAACAATGAGTAAGTATAAGAATTCTATATCTTTATGAAAATAATACTGACTTGGGATTACCCGTTTACATGTGGCAATGTGCAGGGCATACAGAACGCAGAACTGAGAGTCGACGAGAGACGTGCTGAAACAATGATCTTTTAAAGGTGATAGAAGACCGACAGCTGATATGTAGTACGCGTGGTAAAAACTAAATAAAAGTAGCTTACGTCTAGCAGTGAACAAGTTTTAGCTGATATTATAATGATATAATGACGTTTAATTGAACACTATTTACTTTGTTTACAAAATAGTAAAGGGTTTGTTTTGTGTCTTAAGATGTTATACTTGGTACCATTTTACAAAAACTGGTAGATTTCAAAACGTGGTATCGTTTTGTGTGTACATAATACATCACCATAAAGACTGATCATATTTTTTAACACATAAATTCATACAAATACCATTTCAATACTATTCATATTACTAAACAATTCCATATTCTCCAAAATATTCTATAACACATGCAATGATTCCAATTTTCTCTGCTAGACAAGAAACAGATGTGGCATATTACAATGAGAATGCAACAAGCAAGACATTGCGATATAATAAAACGCCCTGCTAAGCTGCCTACATGCCGCATCGTGGCAATTTATCGCGCTGTGATCGTAGATGCGGTCTGGCAACGCACATTCAACTTGGCTTAGAAAACGATGGATGCGTTGGTTAAAATTACTTGTGTGGTTAATGGTAATGATGTTTGTTAACCTGTACATAGATAAACTTAAATGGAATTGTGTATTTCTGGAAGTCTTGTTGCCTTGTGTGTGAAAGACGATATGGCTGGGAAGAGTGTTACTTGTGAGATGACATCCGATAGGAAACTATGGAAGAAGAAGACATGCTGCGCTGACCCCAAATAAAATTGGGATAAGGGCAGGGGAATGATGATAATGGAAGTCTTGTTCAGGTTTACTGTTGAAGCGCTATTGGAGTTGTGTTTAGTCCGCAGATCAGTACAATAAGATCGTTATAACTTAATTATGTCTGTCTTTTTGTTGTTTTGGCATTTCAGGGGCAAGAGAGGAACAGTTCATGTATCAATAAGTCATCGGTTTATTCTATCTTTCCGGAAATCTAATACCTGCCAAACTGAGTCGCCGAAGTACATTAATAGGCTGTGATGAGATATTTTTATCATAATATTATTTCATTTTCTATCTCTCTTTTCTAGTAATTAAAAACCTCAACATCCCTTAAAACAGTTATAAAAATCGGATTGAAAATAGCAAAACACTTTAAATTAAATAGGCCTAACGACTATTGTAACAGCTGCTAAGAAAGTTTTTATTCGAAACAACTGATGTTAAAAGAAAAATAAAAGCAAATTCGTCTAAATACAGATGGTGATTACTAAAGTGTGACGTCCGGTATAAAATGAGAGTTTAATTTGTCGCACGATTGATAATACGGCTCATTAAGGAAGTATTATTATAGTTTATAGCATAATAATCATTTAATTTTATACCAACTTGAAATGTAACGTATTTGTGACAAATTGATTTATACTTAATTCACGCTAATGATTGATATTATTTAAATTTCATTTATCTTTGTGTTTTATTTTAGAATTTGATGAGAAGAAGAAAATGCAAAGTTCTATTATTTTATTGTACAACTATTACTAACACGACTCAGGGCTCTGAATACCGTTAAAAATGAGGTATCGATACCTTCATCATAATATGGTAACGTTACTTGTAGAGGTATCGTTAAGCCAGGTATCGTTAATTGGGTGGATTTTTACCGGTAAGTTGACTTATCGCTATCGATGATTTACCGGTAAAAAGTAACAATACTGTAAGTCAAAGTTTGCTAACGTTACCGTGGAAACACCGTTAATTGTCATTATAACTCTTTCCACTATAATAATCTATACATAATATTAAAATAATAAAACTGTAGAAAAGTCGTTATTGTACATTAAAAAAAAAATTGCCAAGGTATTACAAGACAACTAATAGAACCCATTTCCAGCAGTTTTGGAATTTTTGTCTGTTTGTCTGTAACTGTACCTATATCTGTGTTCTAAAATTTGTTCGGGCATCACGTAACAAGTACGAAAGCAATGTAGATGATTATTATACACAACTAGCGATCCGTCCCGGCTTCGCACGGGCATTATTTTCCAGCTTATCTGTTCATTTTCTTTGCTATAAACGTCACGGAGCCCGAGACCTTTTTAACAAATGCAAAATCGTGGAAATCGGTTCGTGCGTTCAGGAGTTATAGCGTCAGGAAGAAAAACCCGACTTATTTTTATATAGTAGACGATTGAAAGTAACTTGAAGTTATATTTAGTTTTTGTTTCATTGCAATCGGTTCCGTCTATTAAAAGATATTTCAATGTAATTAATTAACATTAAACAGAGCCATCTTTCGAACTTAGACTGGACTGCATCAATAGTTGAACTATGTACAATCACGGAAGTTTCCGCTTGACCATAAGTATACATAGACATAACATCTATGTAAACTATGGAATGCAATAAAGATATGAATTATGAAATTATGAATTATTACATGAAAAAAAGTCGTGATTATCATTTTCACGTATACCTAAATAATATCAATCTCATACCGAATATATTCTGCATAATTCCAAAAGTCCGTTAAACAAAAACCAAGTCATGAGTGTAGAAACAAAAATAAATAGCGCGTTGTCAATAGCCGGAGAGTGAATCGAAACTCATTAATACTTAAGAAACAGGAATATTTTAGGGGCGTGTCTTAGCGGGGCTAGAAATTAATGCAACATCTATGTGTGCGTGTCACACTGTCGGTGGCTATTTAAGGCAATTTGTTTAGAAACTGATCGAGCAGAACTTTCTTCGATAGTACTTAGTCATAAAAATAAATTGAATTTAAATAACATTCCTTTTCTCACAATCTTATTATAACTGCAATTTTAACACACTTTTATAATTATTTAATACATACTACATATATAGGTATATAATTGTAGTGATTTAATGAACTAATAATAATTAACTTTTAACTCTTAATTTAGATTTATCCCTAAATCTGCCTCATTGATAATTGTATAATTATGTACACACATCAAAAAAGTCTAAGCAACATGCATGATATTACAAATTTACCATTTATATTAATTAATTTCTAAGTATTTACTCACTCAAAGTGTATAGGTAAGTAAACTTTTTTGTTATTGATGACATACTGGCTGGTTGTAAAAAAAAAAATTCGATTATGTTTTGTTTTTTTTCATAAAATTCAAATGACTGCGAATTTGTTTGAATTTGAGTGCATGTTAATTGCTACGTTTTAGTCTTGATTTTATAATTTTACCAACCATTTAAATACAGTTGGCGACAAAATTGAATTGTTAGATATTCTTTACGTCATGGAGCGACGTCATTTGACGGCAGATGAAATGCAAAGAGCTGTAGGGATGTTGCAAGCGGGAAGTAATCAATCTCAGGTATCTCGACATTTTGGTATTCATAGAAGTGTTATTTGTCGTCTTTGGCAGCGCTACAATAATACAGGGGAACCCGCTGAACAGCATCCAGGCCGTAAAAGGAGTACAACCACTCGGCAAGACCGGTACATACAACTGACTGCAAGACGCCAGCCGATGTTAACCGCTCGAGAGATAAGTTTGAGGCTACAAAATTCAAGTGGTGTTGATGTAAGTCCCCAAACTGTGCGAAATCGACTGCATGAGTACGGCCTACGAGCTCGACGCCCTATCAGGTGCCCACCGATACGTCACGGGAATCGCGCTCGTCGAAATGAATGGTGTAGAGAACGCATAACATGGACCCAGGAACAATGGGATAAAATTATGTTTTCCGATGAGTCGCGATTCGGGTTTAGGCCTGATACAAGAAGGGTGCGAGTGTACCGTCGACCCGGAAATACTGAAAGACTCAGGTGCGTTCAGGAAGTTCATCCATACAGCGGCTCAACAGTTATGGTATGGGCGGGTATTATGAAGAACAGGCGAACTGAGCTCGTTTTTGTAAATGGAAACATGAACGCTGAAAATTACGTTGAGGATATTCTCAGACCTTATGTCCATCCATTTGCACAAACCTTTGGCTCCGATTTTACGTTAATGCATGACAATGCGCGTTCACATACAGCTCGGCGAACCAGTGAATACTTGGCAACGGAGAACATCCAGGTATTGCCCTGGCCTGCACAATCGCCAGACCTCAACCCCATCGAGCACGCATGGGACATGCTCCAGAGACGTGTTTTGAAGGACTTGGACGGAGTGACAACAACCCAACAGCTGAAGGATTTGCTACAATTCCATTGGGAGCGAATACCGCAAGATGACATAAACAGTCTCATTAATTCAATGAATAATCGTTGCCGACAAGTTCTGAATAGCAGAGGAGGCCATACTTTGTATTAAATTGTCCTATTCTTTCACAATAAATTCATTTTCTTAAGAAATTTCAATTTGTAAAAAAAAAGTTTAGTTTCTTATGTACCTGTATATTCTAATATTGTTAATTTCTGTTATTAAAAGAACTTATAAAGAAAACAGCTGTTATTTTTACATCATAGAATCCTAAAAATATTATTTTAAAAATAAAATACAACGTTATAATTAAAATAAATGGTAAAATAAATTAATATAAATGGTAAATTTGTAATATCATGCATGTTGCTTAGACTTTTTTGATGTGTGTATTATGTTATTTAAAAGACTCCCTGATCTCACAGATAAACAGCTTTAGCTGTTTTGTGAGACTGATGTATAATTTGATGTAAACTTATTTGTTAATAATAAACAAAACAAAACAAAATAAACAAAACAAAAAAAAAACAAATAGTGAAAAATCAAATCATTAAATTTGACGACCTCGGTGGCGCGCCGGTAGAGCCAGCGGCTGCCGCGCATGAGGTTGTGGGTTCGATCCCCACGCAGGACAATAATTTGTGAGATCCACAAATTATTGTCCTGAGTCTGGGTGTTCTATGTGTCCGTTAATTGATGTTTGTAAAAGTCCCCGCGACACAGGGCATGATCCCTAGTGCGGGAGTTGTCTTTTTTAATAAAAAAAAAAAAAAAAAAAAAAATACTATTAAATTTTCAATTAAAAATAATATTTTAACTTAATTAAAATACCCGTGAACAGTGACGGTGAATTTAAGTTACTTGGCTTAATAAAATATAAATAGTCACTTACCAACCATCGAGATTTATAGACAATTATGTTTACTCGTTGGAATAGATACATAATTTCAACACAATTCAATAAGATTCGATAGCCAAGGGTATAGAACAATCGACTTTGATGAAGTAGACGTGCGTTCGAAACCGGGTTGTGCCAAGAATTCTTTTTGGTTTTTTTATTTTTAATTCATTGTATTTTATCTCAAAGAAAACAGTTACAATATCCTTTGAAATGGCGAGCGAAAAAAAAATGGTTATATTTAAAATGCATTCTCTCTGGCAGCCACTCACAGCCCGTTGCGGTCACAGATTTAAAAGCGTAAAATTTCACCGAGGTCATTGCATAGACGGGTGACCACTCAGTGTCGAATTGATAACCTCCTCCGTTTTTTTCCATCGGTTAAAAAATTAAATATATGATTAGTGATTACTAAGAATTGCAATTAATATTCATTTTAATTTTTTTATGAAGAATGATCATTATGACTTTAAATTGTATGAGAAACATTTTCGGAGATCCGATGATATGAGTTGAAATGTTATGTAAGAAGAAGCGCTCCCTGTTGTGCGATATTGAACTTAATAGTTTTATGACATGCAACTAAAATGAGCTCTAGAGGTGATAAAGTCATTTAATAAATAAATTAATTAAATTAATTAATTTAATTGTCGACTATACATTTTTTTCGTAAACGAAGTCGCGGGTTACAGCTCGTATTGAATAATAATAGTAGAAAACAAAATAAGAAAAAATAAAAAAACACAAAAAGTAATTCGATCCTCAGGATCGAACCATAGCTGTTTTCTTTTCAGCCAAGCTCTATACAGGCAAAGCTATCGTGTTGACAACAGTTTTGATCAAATTGTCAATCTAATAGTGCGCTTTGAAATTGGCTTGACTTTTGTCTACTGTCATAATCACTCACTACAACTACACTGAAACTCGACCGACCGCAGATGAACGACGCAGCGGGCGACGTTGCCGTTCAGTCATGCGCGGCTCCCGTACACTGCACGAGTTGGCAACATCGCTCGTAGGTACCGGTAAAAGTGTCGATACTCTTACCGATACATTGTTATCGGTAAAAATTTAATTCGATACCAAAGTAAAACTACCCGTAGTATCGTTACTAGGTTAACATTATGAAAGTAACGTTACTTAACGATACTTATACTGGGAATTTGGTACCGTTAACAAGCCCTGACACGACTTTAAGCTTTTATGACAGCGAAATGTGGTGGTTACATTATATATTTTTATTTATTTTGTTCCTTTTTTAACCCTTGTTATTCCAAAAATATAATTACCAACAAACAAAATAAAATACCACCTCCTCTAGTTTATATTTGAAAGCAACACGCATGACCTGTTGCAGTTACAACTGGATCCTTTCCAGTGCTAAGTGAAATATGGTCAAATAAAAGCATTGTAGTTACCATTTACATTTTTCAATTCACAGCCTCAGCTTGCCAAGTGCGTGCAACCAAATATAAGCTTCAAGTGCTTTTTAAATGTGTCTAATTTTTGTTGTAGTTCCGGAATTAAGATTATGGGGGTTTTTATTTTTTTTTTACAGATATGAGTGCTGTGTTTTGTAGTGTAGTTTTGTCACATTAAACTTTTTATCGGAAAACGAAGCAGGGACCTTTGCGTTATAACAGAATACTCTACTACTACGCTACATAAGTCGTCATAATTAGAATAATATGCTTATCTAATTATTCATCGTTGTTTTTGTTTTCATGAGATTTAAAAATAAAAGATCTACCTCATAAAATGACTGGTATTACCTACTCTGCTAGTCTATTTAAGTACCAGATCTAACCATTGTACTGTAATTTGTCTTACTTTTGAGTACCTATAACATAATATAATAATAAATAATATAATTACTAAAGGAAAAGAAAAGAACATAAATTAAAATCCCTTTGACTTCAACTTGCTTTTTGCCATAATAAAGTTAATCCAATACTTACGTAATTTGTAACAGTAGCGGCTACACAACTTGCAAGGGTAAACATAAAATGTATAAAATTTTTCAAGCCTTCACAAAACTTTTAATAAAGGTTGTACATATACATAAGGGCTCATATTTCAAACTTTCATAAAAACCCAAACGTTGCTTACCCTAATACTTATGACACTTATAAATCAACCCACAAAATTCCGCTCGACTATTGAATTCTTAAACAATTTTTAAACACTCTTAATACATGTTGGGGGAACATGAATTGTTAGGCTTTTATTTGAGGCTTTATGAGTGAAGTTACAACACGAATATTAAGCTGTGTAAGTGAAATTTTTATTGCACGCCTTCTCGTAATGTTGGGAATGCCGAGATACTCGTTTTGATATTTTTATTAAGGATTTTTTCGTTATGGAATTGGTGCTTGAAGCAAGGTCGCACAGTGTAAATGATGTGTGTTTTGTGTGGTATTTAATATCTGACAATTATGGTAGAAATTGCAATGAACAACATTTGAATTAATGAGTTTCACAATTACTTTTATTGTGAAACTCATTAATTCAAATGTTCAAGCTTTTTTAAACAATGTTTGTCTACATACCATACAACGAAAGGATGTGTCAGAGTCCACACAGAAACGTTGGTTTTTAATTAAAAAAAAAACATTGTTAAAAATAAAATAATAAAACACATTGTGATCTTTATATTGATACCACTCTCACAATAGGGATCAAGTCTTGTGCCGCGCGAACTTTAACAAATATCCATTTACAAAAAAAAATTAGACCAGGACAATAATTAGTAGACCACGAGTGAGACGGTTTAATTAATGTTAAAGTGTATATTATTATTCAAAAGGCACCTTAAATTCACCAAAAAAAAACAATAAAATCGATAAACCAAAACACAAAGCAAAATAAATAAAACCTTAGATCCCTTTATTCGAAAACGTTCTTCCCAAATACATAAGTAAGTTCAAAACCTTTCTCGGATACAGCTAAAACGATCACAAAAACACATTCCGCATTCGTTCGTATAATATTTTCATAGGTAAATTTGAGTCGTTCTCTAAGGGACCGAGTCGAGAACAATGCATACATATGCTATTTGCGTACGTGACTCTTGTGAAATCATACAAACACACACACATACGGTTTGTGTATTAAGGGTAATGGAAGTAACTCTGTCTTGCGATGCACTGTTTTAATTGACAATGTTATTAACTTTTAAACTTAGAACACTTTTTGACTGTACTGTCCGTTATTTTCATTCTTGAACTTTTTTACTCTACTCATATTTATTGCCGTGACAAATAAAAAATGGGTCTATGGTTAGGCCAATTCAAAATGCTTTATTTCATAAAATTTATCACAAATTGTTTGAAATCGTCTTTTACAATTTACTTAAAATTAAACCTACAGTTAAAATTATAGATCGATACAGACAAACGCCATAGCATTAAAAAAACGGCGTTGTATTGTCCAATGTAAATTAGAGGAGAAAAATAAAACCAATCTACTACTCAAATCTACTTGTCTCTCTGTGTTGATCCATAAATTCCAGTTTCCAAATGTTAAAGAATTGCTTAGAATCCTTCTGAATAAGACACAGCATGAGGCTCAAGCTTTCATAAAAAACTGATAAAATATTAGCTGTTTATTTTGGCTTTTAAAATATACCTGATGTCTACCCTAAACAGAAGTTCTTAAATAGTAATAGTCCAGTAATTTCACTTGCTCCAAGATACAAGGGCTCTTATTTTTAATAATCTAAAACGTCAGTATACTTTTATAACATTGAACTAAATCCGTACATCCAATATTATTTATAACTTTCTTCAATCTCTAATCCATTTTATTTTCAAACAACCATTATAAGACTCATTTAACTTCACAGCGGATTAGTTGTGTGACACTGCTCCTATATATTTTACGTCAACAGTCCGCAGTACAGCTGTGACGTTTAGTTATAAAAATAGTATTTTACTATTTTAAGAAAACCACGTTATATCAAGCCATACTTGTCTTTTCTTTAGAGATTAGGACAATTGTAGAAAGTTACGTATAATTGATATGGATTTATAAATAAATATAAATATTCCTAACACATTCACACAACGCCATCGGATGGATTCTAGTCCTAAACTAAGCAGAGCTTGTACTATGGATACTAAACAACGGATAAACATATTTAAATACTTTTTTTTGTTAATACATACATATTATTATACATAGCAAACACCTAGACAAATGCAAGCAATCATGTTCATGCACACAAAGATTTGCGTTGAGCGGGAATCGAACCCGCCATAGAGGTCGTCAAATTTTATTTTTGTACAGAAAACTAAAATAAAGGAATAATACATTGTTACCTGTAAAACAGGTTGTTGACCCTAGCTCGGGGAGGCGAAGATTCATACTACATATTATGATTTGGTAACTAGAGTAAGAAGTCAATCGCCTGCGGACATGCTTAATGCTTGTAGATACAGAACAACTCAATACTTTACAAATATGGAAATCCCAAAGTATTTTCGCATAGTTCTCGTCAACGTGGGACACTGGTAAATCCCAATGTCATGTAAATTTTACTTTAAATTTATAGAATACAGACAGTTGCTAGAATTCTTGCAGACCGGTAGACGTAGGTTAAGATAACAATTCTCACATAAAACAAAAATACGTGTTCAAGACGAGAAAACCATTGAAGAAGATCTTACAGGCAGAAGTACGGTACAAGGCAGAAATAATCAGGGGACGCCAATATCCAGCACCCGTGTGGTGACGGAGTAAGAATACAATATGTCACCACCCCATCTCATCCCAGTGTTGTCGTAAAAACCGATATTATCTATACGAAATAAAAAAAAAGGAAAACTTGAAATTAAACCCTATACCAATCCGTCTGACCAGGCTGGTATTAGTAGGCCAAGTACCCCTCCGTCATGGGAGGAGGTCCGTCCATGCAGTGGAACATTATAGCCTGTTATGAATATCCAACAACGTAAGTCCATTCGCATACAGGTACGTTTAATCAATCTGGTTGCAAACATTAAAGACAACAGTGCACTTATGTAATTAACGATCGTAAACTTTCTCACACAATATACCTGCTAAAAAATTAATAGGAAAACCACGCTTGCAGTCGGCCATATTATAAACAGACGGGCAATGTTCAACCAAAAAAATGTTCATCCCGAAATTTTCTCCATAAATCTTTGTCTGCGGTAAAATTTTTATCTCGACGATTTATTTTTGCCTACTTTCGTGTATAGGGAATATTTTACGCGACAAACGATATTATATCATAGGTAGATGTCCCAAACAGGGGTTTGCTCGTTTCGTATCATGGGAAAATATTGTTTTATTTTTTTTATTTATGATAGAAACAACTCCTAACCTAAATTATGGTAATCTTAAAACGTTCTGATATAACGGTGTTTTTATTTTTTTTATCTGTTTGTGAATTATTGATTTGTGTATGATTTGACTTAAAAGTTTATTGTGTTTGTCTCTGGTGCTTAAATTTTAATATAGGCGAAACTTTATCACATGTTTTTGTTGTTTATTTATTACACTGATAATGTTTATTATACATCTGACAAATTACCGTCTCTCATTTATTATTTTTTGTTATAATGCCACTTAATTTTTAACTTGCTTATAAGATTCTGTTCATAATAATAATATGTATCATTCATTGTATTTAAACTAGGATAGTTAATGAACCACAACTATGAAAAAAATATGACAACAATTTCAAATACGAAACACAAAAAAATAAACACTCTGTATACATAGAGCTGTTAGTGAAATGCACCCAAAAAGGTCTTTGTAGAGTAAAGGAAATGCGGCTCACGACATGAGGATAAAATTGTATGAGGTGCCGCATAATTACAGCACATGTAAATGGAGATCTGAAATTATGTGGCGCAATAAGCATAGCCGGAAAGCATTTTATGTTAGTAACGCAGGATTAAAATTGCTAGGTAACAAGAAAATAAAATAACTAAGTACAGCATTTTCCATCAAAAATAATATTTTACATACAAATAAACTAAAACGGTAATTAAACAGCTAATACTGATAATACTCTTCGTCATTTATGGGGGTATGTGTCTGTGATATTTATAGACACGTTTGATGATTAACCGAGCGCTTAAGTACTTGTATTTTTCATTACGTCATTGCATGTTATTTTTATGAACTTTTACTTACGTGACGTTTGATAAATTTAACGCTTTTAATTGCTATATTTTTAAACACAGGAAAAGAAAAAGAAGCTCCACTTTAATATGTAAAAATGCAAATAAAAAATCTCGACCTAGATTTTCAACCGAGATTTCAGAAGCTTTAGTCCAAAGAAGTGCTTCTTATGCACTAAGCCGAACCGCAGCCTTAAAATTGTACGTCTTAATTTTTGTCGAGTTTTTCACAAGAGACATTCAGACGAGTGTACACTGTACATATATTATATACAGGATAATGTTATAATACTCAAACGGCCGCACGCGCCCGATGTGTTAACCTCTTTATTTATGAATGCCGTTATGGGTACAAAATTTCTTACGTCTGAATTATTTAATCTGCTTTTCCATTACGTTTTTGCTAAAATGACACAATTTATATTCAGAGTGAACGTTCAAAACTCAGGAGTATGACTTTATGGAAAGATTAGAGGACATATCAAAAATTAAAATGCGTTACGTTCCCGTATCGTTTACGTTCCGTAACGTTTTATGAGGACTACTATTACCATTCTCTTAACGAATTTGAGAGGATGATATGACGTAGGCTAATATAACTTGATTGGTGCTGAATGAACAAAATGCAGTTTTAATTCCGCTTTATTATAATGACAAATATACGACATGATAAAGGGAGGGGAAATGCAATGGATACGACAGAGAGCGATGGATAAGCTCCCAAGGTTGGAATGTTTAGAAAAATAAAATTTCTTTCTTTTAAATTTGTAGATGATTAAATGGCACAACATTACATACTAAAGTAGGTACTATAAATACAAAACATTCTCGTTTTGTACACAATATGCCATTGCCCAATAAATAAGCATAGAAAGAAAACATGTCAATACATACCTACTACTTATACCAATCCAATAAGCCAGAATGGTTTAACTGTAGAAGCTGGTAGTCATAAAAAGAACTACTACTACTACTCATATTCAAAAGTACATAATACAAAAACATACAACAGTTTCTTTTTAAACGTGTCTAGGGATACGTATGACTCCGTTCCCTGAAGGGTCGTTTACGCTATCTATGAAACTAAATATATCTGCAAGAAGGGTTAAGGGATAGATATAAGTTAATCATTTAAATCTAAGGTATGTTAAATGTTATAAGGACACCTGTGGGGTAGTGTGTTACGTCTATGCGAGTTTGTATGGGGATTGGTCTAAGTTATCCTAAGTAGCACTTTTGATAAATATAGAATGCTCTAAAGTAGTGACATTGTTGTATAACATTTAATTGATATTGATCAAATATAACAACATGATTTTATAGAAACAATAGTTAAAAGTATAGAAAAGTATTGTTATATGACTTTCGACTTTGTACTTATAAAATGTAGCATTATTTTTGTTTGTACCGTATATCTACGATATAATGAGCCATGCAACGTTGCCAAGGATTTTCTTCAAAACATTCCAAAGTAATCTAATCCACTCTCTAGCTCTACCATTAAAACTCAAACTCCCCTTGAAGAGAAGCCCAAACATACTGCCTTATTTTTTTAATCCATTACTGAGATGACCTGTCAAAATCGTGCATGCATAATTTCATTAGGCTTTTACGCCGCTGCGGAGGGTTGAAACAAAGGACGAACGAAGGTAGGGTTATGCTTATGCGAAACATTTAAGAAAACACATATTCTACGCAGAATATTTTTGAGATTATTTTATTTAAGAGTGTTCAATTTAGGATAACGTTAGATAGAGGTTGTATAGGCATTTTGAAGCAATTTTATTTTAATATAGCTGCGTTTTATTGGAGGAAATAATAAGTGAAATATAGAAATGTTTCACTGTTAATAATAAGTGAAACATAGAGTTGTTAATGTACAAATTGAATGTTTCTACTTATTAAAGTAAACACCATAGCTTATGTTAAAATTAACTTAACAATGTTTTTATATAAAAAATTTAAGCCGTTTAAATCTGACATGCAATGTAAAAATAATACGACTCCTTTAAAAACTTTACACATATTTATTTTTCATCTTAAAAACCTTTATAAACAACTTAAACAAAAAACTAAAACATCTTTTATTTACAATATTTAACGTGAAACTTAGTAGATGTATTATCATGCTTGCAACGAACGACCGAAACCACATGTGTTACCCGCCTTTTTATAAAAACGCGCGTGTTTTCCTACACTTTTCCTCTTGGATTATAGGAAATAGATGTATTTATATAAGTTGTTGGATAAGTGAGGGAACATTGGTTATTTATCACCAACAACAAGAACCATGAATATGATTGTTTGGCCCAACTGAACCATGTTGCAATAAAAGGAACAAAACAATATTTATTGCTATAAAGTATTACGTGACTTGTAATTCGAGAACATAGTTATTTCTTTTTGTTAATAAGTTTGTGTATTGTAAGTGGGTAGCTAGATAAGTAATCTTTAATCGTTCTAAGGATGTAATAGAATGTCCGAAAATGGGACAAAACCAGGCTCAATAGAGGAAGTAGTAGTAGTGTAGAAGTAGGTTGTGCAAAAATCAATGAACTGAAGAAGTAGTAGGATTACGACACATTTCGTTCTTAGACTAGACCACAGGTAAATCAATTCTAT
Source organism: Schrankia costaestrigalis (assembly GCA_905475405.1). Classification (NCBI taxonomy): domain Eukaryota; kingdom Metazoa; phylum Arthropoda; class Insecta; order Lepidoptera; family Erebidae; genus Schrankia; species Schrankia costaestrigalis. The sequence continues at coordinate 20,067,091 of FR997833.1, forward strand.
TAAAAACGAAGGCAGTAGTAAAAAATGCAACCAAAATAATACGTATTATAAGTGCTTTATGCTCACAACATCCGAGATCAATTTTCCACATGACCTACAAAGCACAATTAAAAGTCAGCTTATTTAAAATCCCAATGTAATACCCAATCCCTACCTATTCAATGACCGTACCGAGGTAGCTTAACTTATCTTTTCGTTTTTATTGACGTCTTTATTATATTATTTATGATATAACTTTGATTTATTATTAAGACTATAGCAATAAATTGTGTTGTTTTCTACATGTACATACATTAGGGTGTACTGGTTATTTGGAAGTTCAAAAGCTATGGCCAACTTGGCACAAACTATGCATAATTGGAAACTTTAAACAGAACATGTTATCGCTGCATATTCAAAATGTGCAAAGTTTCGCAGGAGCCCGTGATAACCATCGATACTGTCTGCTATTATACTATAGGAGAACAACTGCGTATATGTATATTATGTTGTACATGAATAGGTACTACATACATACATAGCTATATAAATTCAAGCCGTGCTACCGTGGAGTTAGGCAGAGACTACAGAAAGCCATTTATCCTTACAATTAAATGCTACAATTTGAGGTAGCAAGTGCTATGTTTTGCTTAGGATTGTCACAATTGTTAACTTATTCTTAAGAAATTCTCTCCTACCTCATACCATGGGTGTTGTTAAGCAGAACTTAGGAAAAATTTGAAGTACTCGTTAATAAAATAATTGACATAAAAGCATATTCCTCTGACCTACCTATACCTATAAATCTAGACCTAGTATTATACGCAAGACATATAATTTCATCTATACTTAACTTTCATACATTTCATACACATAAAAACTGACCAGATAGGTCAACTGTGATACCCAGACCACACAAAATTTTTAATTTCCCTACTAAAACATTCAAGGATATAATATTGTTAAAATAAACGGTCGCTGTTTAGCTATCTCCCATTTATGATACAGTCATTACGCAATCGTTTCATTCCCTTATAAAATTAACTTATTCGCACGAGACAGGAATACTGAGTACTGTTTAATATTAGGCCTGGACACACGTTCGACTTAAGTATATTTTGCTTGTTTTCTGGTGTGTGCTAGTAGAAAATTTTTGCATAGTTGTGAAGGTAGATTTATTTTTATTTGAGTTTTTGGAAATTTGTGGATTTTATTTGTTTTGGGGTCATGTCAAAAATCTTCTGTTTAGAAATAATATAACAGATAGAATTTAATATTGTAGATCATATATTTAAGATTAAAAATTGTACGTTCCGAAACGGATGAAACGCTGTTACACCGCACTCTTCAGTTTTAGAACCTTTCAGAGCTCCTAATTGTAAAAGTATCTAAAGTTTTGTGGGTAAATACTAGGATAGGTAAAATAAATAATTCACCTACATAAAGAATAACGTACTTTTAATAACTGTGTTTTTTAACCTACTTATTCACGTAAGCAGTGTAAACTCACCCTTACATTACAACTTCAAATTTTACGAGAAACAATTACTTTACTCCTAAATTTAAATATCATACCTTTGTTATGATCTTATAATGAAAAGATATCTTGTTGAAAAGTTTAATTATTGTCCAAAAATAGGCCCCAAAGCATCAGCTATTAAAATAATGAGACGTTTTATATTTCAAAATGAAGAGTAAATTAATATTTTATGTATACATTGTCTCTTTAGTTACTGTTGGGAATTGTGGTAAGTGACCAAAGCAACCCATAGCATATTGTCAATACAGTAAATTGTAGGAACGAGGATGTTTTCAATATTTAGCTTACTGGAGGCTCTCTGGGCAGACGGATGCATACTTAGTTTGAAAATTTCACTTCTCGTAATTTCTAAGATTTAATACAATGGGATAAAATGGGTTGGTTACTACATCTTCAGCAATCATCTTCACACGGATACCTATAGAGCCACTGTCACCTTTAATTCAGAGCAAATTCCTCTTCATTTATCTGTGTAAATTTTGCTATAGTTATTTTCTTCTTATGTCATTACAGCCTATCATTACCTTATTTTGCCGAAACACCTTCAGTAACAGAGGGAAATTTAGTCTACTAATAACATACTGTTCCGACGAATTGGTATACGGTCAAGTCAAGTTTTTCTTTTTATAATTTAGTAAATGTGATAATTTTCCTTAACAATCCTTTTACGTCACCTCTGATGTAAGATGTACTGCGTCACCATAAGCATAATTTCCCTTATCACTTCTTACTTACTTCATAATAAGCTACCTTCATTGCTATTATGCTTTAGCGCTGTATTTTTATGTGAACTCGTTTTTAAAGTGGGACACTTATACCTATTATACACTGTTGAGTTCGTGAGCGTTGGACGTGGACTATGTAGCTCTTGTATACTTTTAGATATTATTTTATGAAATGATGTATAAATTTATTACTGCTGGCAATTAGTTCTTTGTGTGTGAAGAGCATGTTTTGGGAATGTGTTTGGTAAGATATTACATGAGGAAGTTGCGTTTTTACGATTGGAAATAGTACCTACCCACCTAAAGTAAGTATGCACTTATTTGGTATCTGGCTAATGGAGTCCAGCAAGACACAAGCGTACTCTAAAGTTAAAGTAGTACCAAAATACAATATAAATCATGTTGTTTGTTGACAGACTTATTAAAAAAATATAAAATAAAATTAAGAAATTCATTCAATTAAATAAAATTGTGTACCATAATTAGTACCTATCTATGCTCTTATTTTGGGGCTCGGTAATTTATTTAAATATTATTATGAAACATGAATGAAAAACAGTTAATATTAAAAGATATAGTATTTACCCCTGGTAGTGTCCGTTTCTCATGGAGAGCTGACTGAGCACTCGATGCACTGTCTGGATTGAAGTACGTCAGAAATGCACACCCTGGAAAAATTAAAGACAGACCATTATTATTGGGTCATCATTATACATTTATATTATTCTTCATTATCGTCCTATGATATTTATTCTATCCTATGATAATAATATTATACAAGCAACCAGCCCTGGCTCTGCACAGGCACCTACTACAGAATGTCTTTAAACAACGTTTAAGTACAGCTTCATTAAAAATATCTAAATTTATATAGGTTTCTCTTCTATATTATGCATGTGTTATTCATATAAACCGTCTTCTCGAACCACTCTATCTACTAATAAAAACCACATTGAAATCCGTTGCGTAGTTTTAAAGATTAGGTAAAGCATACAAAGGAACATAGGGACATTTTTTTTTAATGAGGACGAGTAGGTAGTTGGTCTCTGACGACCGCTACTACTTTACACGGGCTGTGGTGGGGCGGATGGCCCTCAACCAAAGATATTTAAGTGACGTGTTTCAGGGGCACCCTCTTACATAGGATCAGAAAAAGCGACTTTATTTATACTATGTATAGATCAGTGACTAGCCCCGGCTTCATGTACTACTGCTGAAATGGATCTCCTGCATTGACGTTAGAAAATAGGTTGTCTCTTTGTTTATTCTTATATTTTACGGATATTTCTTAATCATCTTTTACGAGACTCATAGAAGAAAAATGATAACATAATTCACAGCCAATTTTAGGTCTTAATTTGTTATCACACGACTAAAAACAATCACAGTTCTTACAAAATCACATACAGGTAAAATGTCTACTATAAATAATACAAACAACTTTCAAGTTTAACAATGGCATACTATTATAAATTCGTTTTGGAAAAGGCTTTCAAACAGATCTGTCGTGTACAACGTGCCGATCATTTGTCTCTGTCACCATTTTAAAAGGACACTACCACCCCTGAGATTCGGTATGATACTACAGATTTTTATTTTTATACAAAATATTCTTTATTGTAAGACAATAGATAAAACATTTTAATACATCATAACAGCCCATTAATGTCCCACTGCAGGGACAGGCCTCCTTCCGTGATGGAGGGATATTTGGCCTACTAATACCACGCTGGCCAGACGGATTGGTACAGGGTTTAATTTCAAGTTTTCTTTCTTTTTATTTCGTTAAGATGATAGTCCCTTAGTCAGGTTTTACGACACCCATGGGATAAGATGGGGTGGTGACATATTGTATTCTTACTCCGTTACCACACGGAGAATCCTATACAACATAAATTATTGTGTGATTTACAAATAATATCACTTCTGTAAAAATACCCTCGCCACAGGTCTCCATCCTTAGGACGTGAGTTGTATGATTCTAATTTTTTAAAATTGGTAGTAGTCATTTCCACATCTATGGATCTTTAATAGGCATTTTTATCGTCAGATAACTCGTAGTTGTACCGCATCATTTCACCTCGAAGTTGTCTAAATAAACAAGTAGGTAGTAACTGGGCGTTATCGAAACGATATCTCATAAAATGTTATAGATACTTTTATCACAGTAGAACATTCAGAACCGAAACACAAGCTAATGGCCAAAGGACTGAAATTAACACTCAATGTTCAACGAAATTGTTTAATTATACAGCCAATCACCAGCTTATTCAAATAATCCAGGCCTAAGACTAAACATTACCAAATAAACACAATTAATACTCTCAACAATTACGTCTAACAATTTCTTTACGAAAATATATTGTGCGCTTTAAAAATTATGACTTGGCAACATCCAATGGACCGGAAATGTATAGGCGCAGGAAATGAACCCGTTAGCGCAATCCAAGATGGCGTCAGGAAGCTGGGCACCGATTTATTCGTGTTGCTGGACTATAGTAGATGAAACGCCTGCTATTATGACGTATGGTAATGTACTACGCTTTTAAAGGATACAGTGTACTTTGAAATTGGATACACTTTCAACTTCATTGTTGTAACTTTTGTTAACAATGAGATCTTAGCTTATAATATTCTAGATGTGTGGAGAGTTTTGTTGTAAGAGCATAGAATATTTTAAGATTCAACATGTTTGTAACAGTTGACTTTAAATAGTGACTATATTTCTAAAATTTTAAGACCTCATGTGTGTTAGGTTAAAGAACAATTAAGAATTATTTACTTTTATTTTTTAATGGCCTACCAGAATGACTCTATGATGCCTGATGTTAAGCATCCGATAGAGTCCAAGAATGGCGACCACCATGCCAGCTACAACACTTTTTGTGTAAGGTACTATTCGCCGCTAGATCAAGCATGGTGTACCGTCTAAAACATATGGTGTTCTTCTCTGGTGTTACTCGAGCCGCCCCGTTGGATAATTACCCTAATTTTACCTTATTCCTTCCTTGAACAGTAGTAATAAGCTACAAACAAGATACTATTTCATAGTCATCTCGTGACCATGGCTGGTGCAACCTAGCCGAAGCGACGAGAGCCTCAAAGGTAAATAATCTAATATTTAATCATGTTAATACCCGTGTAGTTATTAATAATAATTTATAATGAAACACGTAAGTTTCAAAGTTAATAAGATACTATTTCCAACATTCAATAAACCATTTTTTCCCAGAAATTACTACAAAGGTTTTGTACCAGCTGTTACGAATGAAATTCGTTGGACATTCGTTCTGTCGTGATGTCGCCTGTCAATCGAGCTTGCACTACACGCAGAACAGAATCAAGCCATCAATCACTATGAATGATTCAGTTCGCAGAATGAAGCTGTTATCTTTGCTAAGTTTGTAATGAAATTGATGGTTTTTACTTTAAATACAAGACAAAAATGCTTGAAGAGCTGAAATGGTTTGAAATTTTAGGTAGAGAAAAATGTTATTAGAGCTATGACTTAAGTATTAGTTACTATAATCGTTGCTAGAATTTTATTGTAAGCCTCTTACTTTCTCAGTTGTTAGCGGTCTTCTTCTGGATCTAGGCCTTCCCAAATTCATGCAACTTCTTTTGGACCTTTGCCCATATTTAGCCAATTTTTAGCCACCCAAATAAACCTGAGTATTATATTTTGTTTATTTATGCTTTAAGATGGCAGTTGAGGAAGTTGCTATGAAAGTCAGCAATGACAGAGCATAGCTGAGCTGCTCTGTGCCCAAAAATTTCTCTAGTTACTATAAACTTCTACCAAAACACAATCTTCTTCTTCTTCTTAACAGCCCATTAATGTCTCACTGCAGGGACGGGCCTCCTCCCGTGATGGAGGGATACTTGGCCTACTAATACCACGCTGGCCAGACGGATTGGTATAGGGTTTAATTTCAAGTTTTCCTTCTTTCTATGTAAAGGTAATATTCACAGATAGTCCCTTAGCCGGTTTCTACGACACCCATGGGATGAGATGGGGTGGTGACATATTGTATTCTTACTCCGTCACCACACAGATAAACACAATAGGTACAATTATTCCTAGTACACCATGTAATTGTAAAATGTTCCTTGAAAATTCGCAATTAGATTAGACCAGTACAGAAATAGGTTTTGACTATTATCACATTAGAACCTTATACTGCAAATAGCGGCTGCGAATATACTTTCCCTTATATTTCAGGATTGCGGCTATTTGCTTAGCTTTGCGCTTATTGTCGTCTGCTATGGTCTGCTTTCATTGCTACCTCAATTTTAGCGTAAAATTTTGCAAATACTTTTCTGTATGTAAAGGTACTTGCCAAATCTAGAAACATGTGAAATGTTTGTATTATTATAATTATAGTTATGTAAAGGATTATATTTTTAATCAATAGTACTGACAATATAAAAACTAGGTAAGTATATTCCTATTTTCAGACTTACTAGGAGTACTATAAATATTATATAAACGGGATAATAACGCGCATTTTATTAACCTTTATTTTACTTGACGTTTCGGCACAGGTTGCACTGGCAACCTGTGCCGAAACGTCAGTAGTGACTGACTACTAGCTGGCTTACAGAGTACTATCTAAAAAGTATTAAAAAAAATCAGTGAATACTTTATGGAGATTTTAAACACAAGCCCCAGTGATGGACTAGATTTTGCGCTTACTCTGAATTTTCCGTACTTTGTTAATTTAATGATTGAGAGGGCATTTTTGTAAAATACAATATATTTTCACTTTTAAATAAAGAAGTAGACTGAAAGCAGTAATCCTTCACGATTTTGAATATCATTTTGTATTATGTGAACCATGAACAAATGAGGCTGTGTTTTGTTTGATCAAGCACAAAGCTTTGGCGCAGACAACTGGGATATACAGCCTTGTTTTAATATTAAATCTGGAGGTTTTAGTGTGCTTAATATAAGACTATTCTTTTGGTGCGGGTTTATATCTTTACTAGCTCTTATATAAAAATAATTTACTTGAAATAATCTTCTGGAAATAATGTCATTTACATAACGCCATCTAGCCCTAAGCTAAGCACTTCTTTTCTTGACCTAATACTGACTATAATATTCAGTAAGGATATTTGGTCTAACCATCGTTATGGTATACCTTCAGATCCTGGTTATTTTCTCTTCAATCTTATCGGTCACTGTTAAGCGTTGCAGAATATCTAAATACAACAATATACAACAAACTTTACTGTGATAGGCTTAATCAGGAAAACTACTACTTGCTTACTTGATACGATTTATTTTAATTATTTCCCTAGAAGTTGGACCTTCCAATTAACAATTAATAAACCTAAAAATACTATTACTATGTACAATTAACTACGAGTATCCCTTCTAACCTTTGTGTATTATTTGAATAGGAATATGTTCGTGAATTTCTAGTCAAATTACGTTCTAGTTGGATTTGGTTATCAAATTGGACAAGTTAGTTAAGCTCCCAATCTTGTATTGTTTCCAGGAAGGTAACATGAGCATCATTTGCTCATGCAATTGTGTTCGTATCATACAATGGATACACTTCACTTGTCAACATGTTCATTTAGCTGTCGATGTTTCTATTAATTAGTTATATAATTTGGTTAGGACAAGTCTAATATCTTAGAGAAATAAATTGGTAGGTTACCTGAATAGCCATAAGATCATAAATAACAAGTTTAAAGTAAATTATACGATTGACCATACACACAGTAGAGTTAGAGGCCTCTGAAATACGTTCATCATACTAAGACATAATCTGTCAAGTCTCATAGTCCAATAATTTCACCAGATGTAACACATAAATACGGCAACATTTAATATTATTTGATTCAGCCTACACGGCCATTTGCTAAAGGGACTTACGTGTTAAATAAATGTAATATAAATTATTCAAAGCGTTAACTAAGCTTTATAACCATCAAACATATTTAGCCCGCAAGCAAAACTGCACATCCACGATAACAGGATTTTATATAAACCGATTGGCGCGTATCAAATAAGCGCAATAGCACGCGATTAGGCACCGCACTAATTTACGCTGGCTGGTCGAATTTGCATCGAGGCTGACCACAAACCGACCCGTGCCCGCTAATTACTAGTTAGCCGGCTTTTATTTCCGAGCCAGCGTTATCTAAGCCATTGTAATCTGCTACTGTAACGCCCAGCCGTGCCTATGCGGTTTAACATACGGTTTTGGCTTTAAAAGTTGCAAGGATTTTTTGTAGTAGCGTTGAATAATATTGTTGAAGGCGTGAATGTTAGCGATAGTGGTGAATAATTTCTGTGATTAATTGTAGTACATGAAGGCGAGTAGGTATGTTTTGGTTGCTTAAAATAATGTAGGTGAAATTTATTTGTGTGAAATTACTGAAATCTAACTTTTTATTTGTCTATGAGGTTAGAAATATACTACAATATAAAATATTTTCAAGTTCAGGCAGTGACGTCAGATTCATTTAAGATAGATTTAGCGCTAGTGTTGTGATGATAAAAAGGTGTCATCCTTTTCAAAAACACTTTCGCAAAAACACTCGCGTCGACCGTTGCAACAATGACAACAATCTGTGCCATTCACACACTCTCTAAAGCATGGAGTCTCCAGTCACAGTAAATCCGATTTATTTAAAACCTAAATCCTTAATTTCAATTACTACAACACAATTTAAACTAACTTAAGATAATAATTAATATCCTTATAAAGTGTACTTGAAGATAAACAACAATTTCAGGCTTAATTACAGCTTTCAAACAAAAGAGCGCTAGCAAAGTTGATTTTAATGAGAATATCCCTAACTTATGAATAATTTTGAATCTTTAATGAGAAAAAACCCCTGAAAACCCGAAGTCTACACTCGGAAAAAGTTTCCTTCCTTTATAGACGAGTGAAAAGATGCAACGCTGCAGGTTCAGAACAAAAATATTCAATATAAATACGTTTCAAGTCCATCCGAGCGTCTTACAAAATGCTGACTTAAGAATTTGATTTTAAGAGTTCTTTCAGTTTGACGTACGGGGATATGAAAGCTGGTTTTTGTTGAGCGAACAAAAGTTCGCTTTCAAGTTTACATTGTTGGGTGAAATTAGTTCCAACTGAATGTCAGAAGAGATACAAAGTGTATTCTATCTAGCGAGTCTATTGCACGCTGGGCCAATAGTCTATTTACATAGAAGCAATGGTTCAGGAAAAAGTAAATATTACACACACTGGTACATCATTTGTATGCTTTATAAATTATTCGATAGCCTCTAAAAGCGTTCGCTTGCGATGAAATGGTGTTTGAAATAAGGAATAATGTTTTAGAGTTGTTTGTATATTGATTTTGATATCTAGTTCAAAGCAAATTGCGTACGGATATTAAATAATCACAATTGTACGCGGAATATATAAAATAATACAGACATTTATTTTACTAAAAATATTATAATTTTATCTATACTAAATCTATGAAGCCCTGTAATGGGATTACTTCTTGAAGATGTATTAGGTTGTGAGAGTACGACTGTTTACCGACTACTGTAACGAACTTACCAAAGTATTATTATTTTGATTGAATCTTATTTTCAAAATGACAGTTTTAATTAATTATTCGTTTCGTTTAACTCAAAAAAAACGTCAAATGCTTAATAATAAAAAGGTTTACACAACGCAACACTCCCTTATCCATAAACATCGTAAGCAAAAGCAGCAAAATTAAAAGGCCTGTAATACAGTTTACATTTCAAAGTAATACAATCTATATTTTGAGCGGTTCGTCTTACAGCTTTAGTTAAAGGGGAGATGCCTCGGGCGGAATTGCATTATCACCGCGCCTTAATTAGCTACGGGTAAAGAAATATGTATCTATACTTATATACTTATAGTATGTCGCAAGCGTTTATATGAAAATTACTTAGTATTAGAAAGTAAGCACTTTACTACAGAAAGAAAAAAACGTGCTTTATTGAATCTCTTTTTAATAAAAATTTAACAGTAACTATTTAAGTCATTTTAGGGTTGTAGCACATATAACGTAACGTAAGCAGATCGGCACCGCCTCGCCTTTTTCCTCGGTGTCAAACGCCAAAAATCAGATCACGTTACGATTCCGATTAGTGTGCGTTGCAGTAAGGAGTATCATATAAATAATACTGAACGGCTCGAGTTGATACGGTGCCGATCCGTTTACGTTACGTTAATATGCTACGACCCTCACTTAGTAACTTTATCGATGTTAACTTAATTACAATGGCATGAACCAATACTCAGCATGGAGAAAAGCTTTTGTATATAAAACAGGAATGAGAACAATGGATAATGTTGTCGCTTCTTATTGCATTGATTCATTGCACACTTGAGCTTGCCGGAGACGATATAGTAGGTCCCTTAGCTACCCAAAAGTAAAAGTTAACGTCTTAACAGCAAAGGCTTGTGTTTATATAACACCACCGTGGCCTGTAATTCCAGTCTCTTTTCTGGATTTTCAAGGAACATTATTTCCAGAAACTATTTTTTTTGCAACAAATGTGGGGGCACCAAATCCATCAAACACATACAATATGCTTGCGCTCCGATAACAAATGATTAATGTAGCATATATACCTGGATTGCCTAAAATATTGCAGACACGTTACTAAACATGACAAATGGAAAACTAGGGTATTATCCTGCCAGCGCCATACAACAAACAAAGCAGGAGAAAAATTATGTGTTGACGGTGTTATCTTGGATTAATACCTTTGTATAGCTTGTCCTTTTATCTTCATAATAATAGTTCAAGGTTTCGGGGGTATGACACAAAATTCATCATCATCATAAAAACTCATTAATGTCCCACTGCAGGGACGGGCCTCCTCCCGGGACGGAGGGATACTTGGCCTACTAATACCACGCTGGCCAGACGGATTGGTATAGGGTTTAATTTCAAGTTATCCTTCTTTTTTATTTCGTAAAGATAATATTCACGAATAGTCTCTTAGTCGGTTTTTACGACACCCATACGGAGGAACAATGCTCTGATACACTTTAAATTATTAGTAATCTATCTTGATGGTAACAAACAGATTTTCACCGCATCTCAATAACGCTACACAAACTTTACACTTCCTAGTAATGATATTAGGTAAAAGAGTGCTCCTAGCTTGTTAGTTCTTAAGCACTTCAAGAATCTAAGCCCACCTTAATATTTTCATTCAATTCATTACAAACCTAACACTAGGTACTTTCACACACAGTGGTATATGTGTGGGCTTTTATTTCACACTCTGATTACTCGAGCGTAGTAATATATTTCTTTTGTTATTTCTTGGTATTTAGTTACAAGGGAACGCATTTGTTATAGTGCTGAATAGCTTTGAAATTTGTATTCTTTGTTTCATATAATTTATTAGTAGGAGTTACCTAGGCGTGAAACAATTATATTCATAGTAATAAACCTTTAAAACTGTACACTTATTTAGTCAGCGTAAAAAAATCTTGACTGTCTTTCTTAGTATCTTTGTATAAACACATTAAAAAAAAGTGCAACAGAAAAGAGAACTTCTTTCACCTCGAACCAAAGTCTATCTTTTACAATACCTATTAACCAAGAAGTCATTTAGTGGTAAGATTTAGTATATTTAGATAATAAACACAAAAATATTCTAATAAAATTACAGTACTAAAACATTTGGAAGAGATTAAAACTAAAGTTGCCAGCAATTATTCTGTAGGCGAAGAATTAAGACACTAAGCTATTAGCACCTTAATTATTAAAGAAATTTACTAAAACTTTATTGCAGATTTAGGTTTCAAGACGAGGTTATATGCAGCAATAGTCTCGGTAACAATGTGACGATAGAGGTTATTTAGACATGTATTGAATAGGTACTCCTTTTGTTCGCTATTTGATGTTATGTAACTTTCTGAGGTGAGTTAGACTAAAAATCAATGACTTTCTAGACTCCGACAACACTCTTTAGGCTTAAACTTATTATTTTAGATGGATTAGTGTTGTAATGTAATAATTGATGTTGTAAACATAATTACACATACAACTACAGTATTTGTAGATATGTAAACTTTTTTATAAAACCTAACTAAAATAGTTTTGTATAAAAGCCTTTCCTTATAAGTACTTAGTTTTATTCTAAAAACAAAAGGCTTCTGGAATAAGCTTGTCAAAAAGGGTGATGAAAAAATACGGCAATGCATTTTCTTGTAAATATTTATTATTGTAAAAGGAATATAAGTTTTGTGTTTGAATAAGTGTATTATTTATAAATACCTCAACACTACATAATATATAATTTCTAAGAAAAGAAAGCCTTTGGTATTTATTTGACCAGTTAGATTTAGGATAATGCTTTCTCTAATATCATTAAAAAAGGCTCGTGTCTGCAGTGAAACTTTCAGTGTATAAATAAAATATTTATTCTCAACAGTTTTGACGAAACAAATAAAAGTTTAAAACTTAGACATTGTAAACGTAAATTTAGTAGCGAATGTAAATCAGTAATATCTTATGCATTTTCAAAATTGACAGACACAGGTCGCTCCAATAAACTTGCGATATTCATATGTCTGATACTCACATGTTCGTGACAGTATACTGTAACTCTGTCTGATTTTTAATGTAAAATTTGCGGCTAGTGAAATATAATCCACAATCTGGTCGATCGTCGGCCGGTCGTACGTTCATTTGTTTATTGCCTCACAACCTACAGCCTAAACTTTTTACCTTGCCAGCAAATTCTTTCTTAGCAATTCGCACATAGCTACCTTGCTTACGTTTCCTTTCGTTGGCAGATTTGTAACCTTTTTTCCTTCAGTGGGCAACGTTTCTCTTGTTTAATTACGTAATATTACGGCAAAGTTCCAGACGGTGAGTCTTTTTGTATTTGTTTTTTTTTTCAGTTGGACTTTTTCCGTATGAACTTTTTTGCCATTGATGTTTTTGGCGGCATTGTTTTGTTTTGTGAAAAATGTTACTCCTTTGATCTGTTGAAATCAAACTAGCAATAAGATATATTTTGTAGATAAGTTTTATCCAGTTAAAAAGTGTGTTACTTGTATTACACATAACACGAAACTTATTTCGTTTTAATCGTTTCTTGCAAGAAACAAGAAAATGAAATAAGGTACGGCTCACCCTATTGATCTTTAAAGTTTTCTATGTAGATGTATTAATATCTACATAGAAAACTCTTTTTATTAGAAAAGAGTAATAAAAATTCAATTCAAATCCTTTATAACACCACAGATCAAGTTTTTAAAAATCCAGTCGAAGAGGAAACTTGAAGTACACACAGATATAAAGCCAGCGGCTCTCTAAATATTTTTAACGAATGCAAACAAAATACAAACCTGTAAAAAATATAAAGAATCCCCAGTATTTGCAAAACCACAGTTGCAAAATAAATACAAACATTCTGCCGTATAAAATCTTTGCCCAAAACATAATACTCAAAACCCACAGCAGTAGAAATCCAAAACGTCCAAAAACTAGAAGAACACGTCCGAAAAATGCGAAATAAGGGAACAAAAAGTGCAAAACAGTAGCGCAAAACACTAGGTCTCATTCACACCGTAGTTGCTAGTTTCGGGTGCGGGTTAATCCACCGTCGTCCGCCCCGGGAATTAGTATTCTTCTAGCGCCCCCATCCGGAAAAAGTTGGACTTATATTTTAGAAGTTGCATATTTTCTGAAGAACCGAATAGATAACGTAAATCTTAATGGAAGGCGAAGGTGAGTAGAATTATGAATTTTGGAGGTGGAAATACTCACTTTGATAGGGACACGCATTGATGGGTTGCATTAACCTAGCGTTATTGAAGCTAACAAAAAAGCTGAAAAATAATAATTTTAAGTCCATGTGGTTATGGGTGCTTAGCAGTGATATGAGAACAAATAGAAGCAGAAATCTGTTTACTCTAATCTACTATATAAAAATAAGTCGGATTTTCCTTCCTGACGCTATAACTCCAGAACGCACGAACCAATTTCCACGGTTTTGCATTCGTTGGAAAGTTCTTGGGCTCCGTGAGGTTTATAGCAAAAAAAAATTGAAAAAATTTCAAAAGAAAAGCGGGAAAAAATGCCTGTGCGAAGCCGGGACGAGCCGCTAGTACATTACTAAAAATTACACCATAAGTTCAAAACGAAGGAACTGATTATTTTATGACGGCCACGATAGCGCAGCGGTCGCATATGTGCCATAATTTATATTAGTATAATATATTCGACACCATTTAAATTTAATCTTAAAGAATAATCTTAAATCTTGATTTTCGATTCAGTAATTTAATTTTTAAATTTAATTTAAAGACTCGGCTCAAATAGGGCTTGCTCCAGTTTGAATATTTATTCTGGAATCAGTTCACCTCAGCTTAATAATATTATACTCTTTAGTGCTACTACTTAAATGTTTCATTAATTTAACTGACGAGTATAAATACTTAAAGGTATAAATACTTATTACAATTATGTATGTTATGATTTTTTTATAAAATATTTTATTAGTTGCCTAGTTTGCTTAGCATACAAAACTAATGGGCTGGCTTATGCATCAGAACAACTGGCATACACTTATTATGATAAAAACATATTAACGGAGACGCACATAAAATGTATAATTTAAATATTAATTAGTTAAAAAGTAATATTGTATTTAATAAAAGCTGTAAAACAAGTAAATAATAAGCCCCCTAAGATATTATCGTAAGGTTATTCACTACCATAAAGTCCCCATTTCAACTTGCTGATTAAAAGGGTAATGTCGACGGCACCATAATTTCCCAGCAATTTAATTAAAATTGCATCAACATAGTAACAGTTTCTGAATAATCCCATATAACATGTAGTTACATTGTTTATTATTTAATAAAGTAGAAATCCCACAAGTTTACGGCTTCATCGCAGTTCAAAACTTACTTAGCCAAATGGCTCGAGTTTGTTCGCTCGGCAATTTACATTCGTTTCATGATACGAAACAACTTTCCTCTACTATTGTTCGTTAAAATAGATACGCTTTTTAAATTTACGATATGTAGTTGTACAGGCTTTAAAGTTTGTAGGTCTACTTATTACCCTCAAATGAAGGCAGTTTTTGGTTTTATAATATACTATCTGATGCCCGCGGCTTCCCCCGCATGGTATAGGTAGCCTAAATGTTATTCTACACCCTAAACTACCTATATTCCAAATTTAATCAAAATCCGTTTAGTAGTTTTTGCGTGAAAGAGTAACAAACATCTATCCATCCACCCTCACAAACTTTCGCATTTATAATATAAGTAGGAAGTAGGATAGAATTGTTTGGTGATCCAGTAAAAATACTTTCTTTGTGTGATCCGCAAAAAACAAGTCTTGGGTAAAATTACTTTAGTGTATATTATTTCTTATTTGTTAAAGTTAACTAAACACATAGTCGCAATAGCGACTGAGTTTGTCAATATAATAAGGCCACACTTAAATATCTCATGTAAGGACTGTAATCTGTTTGTGTACCTATCATAAATAAATAAATAGCAGCAACAGAAAGAAAAATTGGCATACAACCTTTTTTTTTCTTGTCATCATTGTAGTATATTTTGTTATATAAATATTCAAACTAAGACCAAATGAAACCGTGTCTTTCGTGCGCAAACTATTTTGACTTAGTCATAATTAAACTCTCAACCTCTGTTGTAGCAGCCAGATACACTAACACCTATACTTTTTGGTAAATATAGGTAAGAAAAAATAATTTAACATAATTTAATGCTAGTTTCTCGTAGGTAATTTAATGCCTAGGTAATTAATAGGCCTTTTCTTTTGTACTGAGTAAAGGTATAAAAACTAGTTAAAAGTATAATGTTTAAAATGTGTTTTAAAAATTCAAATTATTCTCGTATTTTCCGTGGAAGGAAGTAGTATTTTCCATGAATAATAGCTGCATTTAAAAAACACAGTTATTTCTTACACTCACTCACGCACAATTTTTTGCTTTCGCTATACAGTGCTTCTAGCTGTAGTAAATAGTGTTGCAACTTATGCTCGATAGTTTAAACATTAAATATTTCAAAATTATGATTTTTAAATGTGTCCAATATAAAAAATAAATTTAATACCAAATTCAGTTCAAATTATTTAACTTGCTAAGAATAAATTAACTTTTACTTAATTATACTTCCTTATTTTCTAAATTCTTAGATTAATAATTAGAATGATGTAAAAAATATATCATATTATTTTTAACGATTGCCAATGTCAATTTATATTTCTTAGCATTGTAACAAAGTTTATATTATTATATTATTTTAACATTATTAAGTTCAACTAAAGTGGCCTAAGTTTTGACTAGATTAATCTAAAAAAATAACGGCAAAAGTAGTGGTAAATGTCCATTAATTATCTAAGCATTTTGTTTATTTTTTTAATTGACCTAACAGAATGACTCTCTATGGTGCCTGATATTATGCATCCAATAGAGTCCAAGAATGGCGAGCATATTTTTAACATTTACTATAATGTTATCTTATACGTTTGTGTTACTGTTTAATTTATATTGACTGAAGTTAAAAAAAGAAAAATGTTTTTAATGAAAAAGAAAGTTAAACGTAGCAACACTACTTGCAGTAAGTAGCATAGTGCATTTGATTATGTGTGTAGAAAAAAATGCGTGTGCGTGAATGTTATCGCAACTCTATCCATCGTAGTTTAGTTTACGATTTGTACCTATATAAAATTTATATAATTTTTCATTAGTATTCACAATTAAACTAGTTATATTAAAACGTAAGAAAAACTGGTAAAAACATATTTTTATATACGTTTTTTGCAACAACTTGCTTTTCGGCTTTTAAATGTCCCACTGCAGGAGATGACCTCATTCAGTGAAGACAGAAAAATTGTGTTACAGGCTAGTTAGTAAGATTGGGTTAGGTGTTAAGGGAAAAAAAACCTACTAAAAAGCTGGTATAAGCATTAGAAGGTTGGTCTCGAGTTTTACCAATAATGTTAGGTTTGTCTACAACTAGTAGCTCTTTCTTAGGTTTCTCTACTAGTTCTTTAGTCACCTTTTACGATAGTCACTGAATGAGTGAATAGGGAGAGCGGTAAATATTTTGTTCAAAGTGCGTCACCACACCGTAAATTATTATGGAACTTTCAAATCAAATTGACGAACTCCCGGTTTCCGAATGTGTGATCAAGTAAAAATCAACTAATCAAGTGTCAAAACTCTTGTCAACTATCATTTTCAGGAACTAAAAGTTGACACTTGACACTTTGTTTGTTGATTTTTACTTGATCAGTCATTCGGAAACCGGGGGTAATTGTATTATAATGGAAACATCAGACATTACATTATTGCATTATAAAATGTTAACTTATTACAAATATGTTTTAAATTCAAACTAAAAACTCTATAAGACTTTACCGAGAACATAAATTAAGAATATCGAAGAGCTTCATATAAAACGAATTTGGCAAGCGCATTGATTTGGTAGCTTAGTTTTGAGTTAAGTGGAAATCCAGATGGTGCCAACATTCCTCTTTAAGTAAAAGATAAGATCATATTGAAAGTAAGTGTGGCAATCATGAACTGTTCTTCACTTTTTTGTATAAGTAATAATGATTGTATGAAACTAGATGGAAGGCGTTCATATAGTCCAGGCATGAAGGTGGACGCAGCTGCCATACACGCGGTAGTGAGTTCGAATCTAATGCAGAACTTTGAGCGATCTACAAATTATTGTTCTAAAGTTCTAAGTTATTAAATTTTTAAAAGTCGCAGCTACACAGGGCTTAGTAATTATTTCGTTTAGGAGTATTTAAAAAATAATAATATGTATATTCTAGGAGGTTTGAAACTAAAAATAAAGACAAAAATAATGAGAAGTTCACTAAACTAAAATCCAAAAATATCGTCAAGGTTATAACAACCTTTGTAAAACAATACCGATACACCAAGAGTGAAACCTTGAACATAGATTTATTATAAACTAGTACCTACGTTATGTCGCGCTACAGTACATTATTGGTAATATAAATAAAAATAACAAATGTTATGCCGTGACTCCACCAATTTGTTTCTGATAATATTCGGCGTTCTACCGAACGTGATATAATCAGCGTTTTAAGTAATAAAGGTAGGGTCAAAGTGATAGCGTAGCGGATATAAAAATTATTTGTACTTGGCTATGTTTGTTTGACATACTCGGTGTGAGAACAAGAAATTACTATAATAAGAATTCAGGAAATATACTTTTTCACCAACAAATTAAGTTAAAAAGTAAAGTGTTTTTCGCCTTCGTACGGTTACGTACGGATTTGTAAGTCTGATTATAACCTCCGTGTGGTGACGGCGCGGCGTAAGAATACAATATGTCACCACCCCATCTCATCCTATGGGCGGTCGTAGTTGAAATTAAACCATATACCAATCTGTCTAGCCAGCGTGGTATTAGTAGGCCAAGTATCCCTACGTCACCGGAGGAGGCCCGTCCTTGCAGTGGGACATTAATGGGCTGTGATGATGATTATAACCTCCTATAGCCAAAACTGTTTGACCAATTGATAACGTTTGAAGTGTCATTAGATTCGTATTCTTCTCCAAAGTATTTCTCTCTTCTTGTCATAGGCTTTGTGACGTCAACTAAAAGCATAATACGCCTAACAAAGTATCTCCAATAGTAAATATACTTAGTCTATAAAATAGACTTAGGAAAAAAAAAAATTTTTAGAATCGTATGTTATAAACCTGCATAAATAAATTACCCTAAAATAGTAAGCACTTTCATTGGGACCTTACCCTATTGTCAAATTTTGCCAATTTCTGATCGCCAATCGTATACCTTATCTTTTAATTTTTTTTCTGCTTTGTGTAGGTAATGCATTTGATAATATTCAATAGGGAAAAAATCCATTAACACACAATGTTTGAAAGCCTGATCAACAATACGAGTACTTCCAAACATTGTTCAGTTTTAAAATTCCAAAATTATTGAAAGGTACAATTTTAATCAAAAATAGTGCAATTTAATGTTTTAATAGTGTACTTTCCTTTTACAAAAATAAAGAATGATTATTTACATTTTTACAATGTAAAACATACCTACATATAATAATTAATAGGTTAGGTTAGTATTACAACATTTAACATTATTTATTTAGGTTTATGCTAATAGAAACACACAGTAATAAACTTAAATTATAATGCTTATAAAATAGTTGCCAGATTTTCTTCGCCAAATACTTCTCAGAACTCTTCTACAACATTACTTTGTAATTTAATTAAATTAAAAAGATTTTATATTGACTTCACAAGTAGTGAAGTAAATATAAAATCTTTTTAACACAACAATAAACTTACTTATATTACACCTAACCCTTAACCTAGGGCTGAACCAATCATCATGATTACAAAAAGAATTTACGCTACATTATCTGAAATTCCTATTCTTAATAAATTTTATACCTAACTTCCTGAAGTAAAATCGGTCGGGCCGTCTGAGTGGGGGGTGGTAAGAGGGGGAAAGTGAGATGGAAAAGGGAGGGGTTACTTTCATTTGGATGTTCCATTCACCTATCACTGCCATCGAGTAACTTTCAGCACTCAAAGAAAGATCTTTAGTGTAATATCTATTCATTTTGTAATATAAAGTTGGAAATTGTAATTATATGAAAATTGCAGTCTCCGTTTTAATGTTCATCGTGTCTTTGAATGTTGAATGTATAATATTATTTAATGGTAGCCGATAATTACTTTGACTTATACTATCTAATATCTTAAAAATAAATAAGTTAAACTTGAACCATTACATTGAGAGCATTTTTATTAAAATGGTTATTTCATTTTACCGAAATAAAAGTTCAAACTGCAAACGCTTATAACTCAAAAGTGTTTTTTGTGTCTTGAGTATTTATATTCTAATAAACTACATCCTTCTGTCGTTAAATTAGTATTACAAATGATATTATACATCCGCTGGATGTATTTTCTTTTCTACTATTATCTTTATAAGACTGTAACGGCCTAATCTAAACTCGAGAGCAAAAGTTCCGGGTCACTAGCATTTACTTCAATATCTTGAAAACGAATAAAGCTATCGTATTGAAATAAATTGAACTTTATAGACAATTTAATAATCTTTCATTAAACATATAAAAACTTATTGATTGGCGGTAAGTAATGGCATTAAAAAAGTTATAAAAAAAAAGTTTAAAATCAGAACTTCTAATTTTCACTACTGTTTTTGCTTTTGTTTTTGTTCTGTCATAAAATGTATTTATAAGGAGTCATCCAGGTATCCAATAGTCATTATTAAAGTGGTAATTATGTCACTCACACCTGAGGAATGTACGAGAATCCTCACGATCCTGGAAAATGGGAGCAGTCAGCGAGAAACAGCAAGAATAGTCGGTGTATCGTTGTCAGCGTGTTCGCCAGCGGTTTCTAGAAACTGGTTTGAACCTACGCAGACCAACAACAGGCAGACCCAGGTGTACGACGGCACGGGAAGATCGATATTTAGTGAACTCTATGCTACGAAATCGGTTTCTTACGGGAACAGCACTGACTCATCATTTTTTAGGACTTGGTGGAAGCAGCCCTTCTGCTTGGACTGTAAGACGGCGACTTGCTGAAGGTAATTTGAAAATGGTCCGAAACTCGAGAGACACCATCGTATAGCAAGACGAATTTATGCACGCGAACACTCGAATTGGACGATTGAAAATTGGTCAAATGTCATATTCTCGGACGAATCAAAATTTATGCTGTATACACACGACGGAAGGGCAAAGGTGTACAGAAGACCAGGAGAAAGATTTATGCAAGCCTGTATTGAAGAAAAGGTGTCATACGGTGTTGGTTCGGTACTCGTGTGGGCTGGAATTTCTGCGGAAAGCCGAACAGAGCTTGTACTGATCGAAAACGGTACTCTTAATGGCGTAAGATACGTGGATGAAATCCTCAACGTGCACGTCGGTCCATTTATGGCAAGACTTGGTGAGAATGCCATCTTTATGCAGGATAACGCCCGTCCCCACACTGCTCGTGTAGTGCAAGACTACCTTGATGAGGTGAATATTCGTCCCATGGTGTGGCCAGCACGTAGCCCCGACCTCAACCCAATCGAGCACGCCTGGGACGAGCTCGGACGACGGGTAAGACAACAAGATCCTCCTTTAATTACGCTTAGTGACTAGAAACATGCATTGGTAGAGGAATGGGAGAACATTTCCCAACAGTGTTTCAGAAACTTGGTGTACAGCATGCCAAATCACATTGCAGCAGTCCAGACAGCACGTGGGGGTAATACCAAGTACTAAACCGTGTTAAAACTACTTGTAAATATAAAAAATTCAATATTTTCAGTTTTGGTTTTACAAGCAAAATGACGCCATTTTTAATTTGTCCTTTTAAACATAATAAAATAAATGGTCAGTAGTAAATGTAATGCATTTTATTTTAGTAACATTAAATTGTCTATAAAGTTCAATTTATTTCAATACGATAGCTTTATTCGTTTTCAAGATATTGAAGTAAATGCTAGTGACCCGGAACTTTTGCTCTCGAGTGTATTATAATTATTGAAGGACGAGGGAAACATAATCTAAATAAACGACATAAACGAGGCGATACCATGCCGGCTAGACGGGTTGGTATCAAGATTTATGTAAGTATATTTAAAAAAAGATTTTAAACCTTAAAAAGATGACTTTTACGACATCATCAGGACGAGATGGAACGCTTCACAACTCATGTTCTTAGTCCAGCAAGTTACGGAGGAAGACAAGTAAAATAATGTTAAGATAAAACCGCTACAAGACGTCAAACAAAACTGTCTATCGTTTTAAATAACACAACAAAATAAATATAATAGGTCTTCATTTTCATAACAACGTTATAATAGTCATCTCAAATAATATTCGGCTTACATAAAATTATTTAAACGTTACCGTCAATACGATACAGCTATAAATAGCAGCTGATCTTTACTTATAACAAACTGGAGTCACAGTCACGCCATGCTAATTGGTGAGTTTCACTTGTCTTTTATGTTGACACGATTCATAAAAATGTCGGCACCTTGTATATATTTGACATCTAAAAAAACGAAGCTATTTTTGTATGACTAATTAAGATTGACAAAAAGTTGATTCGAATAATATACTTTTATCTTTGAAATTTAAATTTAAATAAAACATTGAAAAGCGCTTATAAATGTAGGAACGCCAAATGAGTAAATAATTCATAGAGTAATTTGAAAAGAATATTATAATACTAGTCCGCTATTTCCACCTGGTCTCTTCCACCAGACCACCTACTGAACCGCATACTGAAGAGGATTTATACCAGTTTGATAAAGAGTTGTGTAACAATTTTTCGTCTTTTGTTTTTGTGAAAATAATATCTGTGAGATTTCCATGAGACGATATAACTGAACAAGTTGGATTAGTGACAACAAGTTTCCCTCAGACAGCAAAAGAGGCCCGTCCTTGCTGTAGGTCATTAATTAAAAACTCTCACAGCGTTTGACTAGCACAGGGTAAAGCAGTAAATCAACTACTAACTACCTACTAACACACTTGATAAACGACCAAATGAGTACGTAATCTATAATTCAAGCCAAATCATCGAAACCCCAAAGCCAGGGGTCAAAAGTACCCCGTATATTTGCACGCTTAGTTCAAACCGCCAACTTTCAAAGCATTCCTCGGACAACAATTATACCGGGATTACCTCGGACTCATAACTGTGCCGGCGTATCCCGGGTTATTCCGGGATATTCCGTTAAATAGGTATAATGCGCACTGCCCGGATTAAGTATGGGAGATCATATTATCCTTAATTGTACTTTTAAGTACAAGTTTATGCGTTGGATTATACCTTTATATGGTGTTTGTTGGTGCTAATTTGCTTTTGGGTATATCTAGGTAATGTTAAGTAATAAACCTAATTAATTGCTTCTTGCGTAATGTTTAATCATAACGTTAATCCATGGGGATCCTTTGGTGACGGACTATGAATTTAAAATGGTCCTATATTTATTTTAACAACATTAATATAAACTGAAAATAGACAATAAATAATTGTGCTAAACCAAACTAAATTATTTAGTTAAATGTAACGAACAAAAACCATTTTAGCACCAAAAGTTCTTTAAGCAATCTAATAATCTCAATCGTCGTCGATTCGGAATTGGCAGAAAAGTAATTTGAACTCCATCAATAAAATACCATTAAAGCCGACGAACAAAAAACATAGGTAGCATCGTCAGCAAAGGGAGACAGTTAAAACAAAAAGTGGGTTGGCAATAAAAGTACCCCCCATTGAGTAACATCGCTATCTACTAAGTTTCCAGTCCTGCTGAATTCGCACTGTGTACAACCGGCCTAATGGAGCCACGTGAATCAATAACTGCTGACCAGCTCATTACTGACTCTGCTTTCAATCAACATGAAACACCCAATTCTAAGCCTTACGATAATTATTATAAGGTCCAATTTCTTTTTAGATGTTCTTGGCATTAAGGCTTTTAATATCGATAGCTCTAATAAAAGTGTCAAACTGCTATGTCCGCGAGAAGGAATACAGTGAACATTTTTATTGACTATTACTAATAAAATAAAAGAGAAATGGAAGTTTCCGTCGGATGATATCGCAATGATACTTAGAGGTCACTGCTGGTTCTAACATTCACAGCTAAGTGATTTAAGTTTTTATATAGTGTGATATGGTGTGGTTTTACAAATGTACATAATTTTTCTTATTAAACGTAGCAGGTAATGATATCGTATTCACTCATTCTGTCTATATAATATTTGTAAAGTAGTCTTTATAAGGTACAGAAACCAGACTTTACAATAGTTTTAAGTAAAACTTTCTTGTGAGTATATTATAAGTAAAATTAAATGATTTAATATTGTCAATTTTGTTTAACCCAAGGTGTAATAGCAGTTTGTAAAACATAGCAATTTTAGATATTTATTTATGGTACCTTCCATCATACTCGATACCGTAATTTTGACATTTAGACTCATTGTTATACAAAAAGTGCAGCACAGTTCATGATTGGCACACTTACTTTCAATATGATCTTATCGTTTACTTAAAGAGGAATGTTGGCACCATCTGGATTTCCACTTAACTCAAAACTAAGCTACCAAATCAATGCGCTTGCCAAATTCATTTTATATGAAGCTCTTCGATATTCTTAATTTATGTTTTGAACATTTTATATTGCAGACTGGCAACATAAAGTAATAATACAGTTAAATATTGGCAATATTTTTATTGATAAAGAGACAAATTAAATGTGCTGGAGCCAAGAAAATTAAAGTTTACTTTATTTTTGTATTAAAATCTAAGAACTCAGTAGTAACTGTTATCATACACATACTGTTTCAGACCTATAGACAAGTTTTTTTGGATAGAAGTTAAATTGGCCTGCAGACCAGCTTGATTTGATTTTCAATCAAGATCTGGCTGGATCTTGTGGCTTTTCTAACGAAAAGGTAATGTCTTCTTAGTAGTAATATTTGTAAGCTCTTAGGATATATTATTAAGAAAAGTTGTGGATCAGTTACATATAAGTACAAAAGTTAATAGATTCGTTAATAATAATACGCACATAGTTATTTACTTGTAAAAAATAAAAGATATGCAGTGCAAAGTTGCCTTACATTTTTTTTATACACAGCGTTTTTTGAGTGCCATCACCAAGGTCAAAACAAAATCACCTATTATTTATTTCTTTTTCTAAGTATTTACAAAAATTGTAGGTAAAACTTATTTTTATTTGTATATATAAAAATGACCTGTAAAATAAATTGTTATCATAAGTTTAAGGAAGCAATTTCATGATATATCTCTATATTAAAGTTTGCGTTAATTACAAATTTATATCCAATGTTACACTAATTAATGGTTAGTTTTTGTGCCAAATCTTTTATATGAAGAAACTGGGGCTTATATATTATTATTAGACCACTAATCTTTATTTTTGTCTGTTGTTTTTAGGGTTACGTAAAAAGTTATAAGAAATCTTTACTGTTTAATTTTGCACAATCAATTTTCTCAAATGAAAGCTCATGTAAATTCACTTACCATAAAGAATTTTTTTAAATATAGAAAATGTCTTGGCTTTGAGTATCTCAGAACCTTTAACAGACAATACTATGTAACGATGCTAATGCAATTGATTATACCAAAGGTTTTAGTTATACAAGTTTTAAAGGAATTTTAAATTACCAGGACCTAAGTCAGCAAAGAGCAAGTAACTCTTATATAAACTAACAATTTTCCTACATTTAAAATTGCTGCATGAAATTGATGAATGATTCTGATAATTATTATGATGCTGCCATGAAACTAAAACTAACTAATTAAACTAACTTTTAAACTTCATTTTAAAATCATAACATTATTTGCCGTATCAAAAATAACCTTGCACCATCTGTTTTTGAATGATCAACTCTTCGGCCAGCTCACCCTCGGAGTAGAAGAAGGCTCTACTCATCGAGAGTAATTAAAAAGGAAAAATAGCTTTTGCCATGTAAATTTAAAATTTTCCTCCTTTCATTAATCATCTTGAGGCCGAAAGCCGACAAAGCCGAGGCCGGTGCCGACAACGTATACTAAACGATACGAATTGAGTATCTGCCATCTCTTTCCCACTTGTGCTGAAGAACGGACGTGACTTCTCATATTTCAACGTCGATGCTTATGTAAGGGACAAGCACCATATTTTCTAAACTAAAGTTTTGGGTACGGGATATTGCCAGATTTTTGATGCGCGGAAATTTTTAGTAACTAGGTAGGTATATTGTTTGTATGACAAAGAGTTTGCTTAATATTATATCGTTATAATATTATATTGATGACTGAGGAAGATGAGGGAGGAACAGGTTGAATCATTAAAAGGAGACCTATGTCCAGGTCTAGATAATATCTGCGAACTTATAATATTTACGACACCTTTAGCACACAATTAGTAGAATACAGTGAATACACAGTTTTAGTAGTTAAGTTAAACTGTGCTTATGCACAGTTTAACCTTCTAACTAATACGTTTAGCACAACTACAACAAGTACAACTAAGCTTTAAATAATTTAAAAAAATTAAATATTTAAAAAGATATTTAAAAAACAAAATATAGTATAAAACATAGCTACTAAAAGGCGAGCAGCTGTAAGTGTCTCTTTAAAGATCCATTGAAATAGTACGAAAAATATAGTTTTTGAATGGAAGTCAGCAGATTTCCCATGCGGGGTGAGGCGAGACAAAATCTGGCGTAAGTTTTATTTTCCTTGACAGAAACTTGCCAGTAGAGCCTTTTTAGTTGAACGACGAAACAGAATTCAGTCCGTGGAGCGAAATTTCTAGTAATATCTTCAAAAGTTAACGCCTCGCTCGCGGCTAAGATACTGGTCCGAGCAATTCACAAATGTTATTGAAACGACAAATGTAGAAAGTAGGTAAAACTTAACATATACAATTTTATTTCAAGACAACAAATATAAAAGTAGTTTTAAAAGTAAGCTGCACAAGACGAAATAAAAATATAATACTGACAAATCAATCATTAAATGTTCACAAACCATTTTAGAAACGTAGAAAGGAGAAACATTGACATAACAAACTATTTTAAAAATTTGCTAAAATTGTTAGAGCACCACAGTTTAGAGAGACACTGAGATGAAATAGCGGTCCGACCTAGCAAACATTGCTTTACCTACCTTAACGATTAGTTATCACAACTGATCGTGATGCAAAAATGTTTAAACAATTCTATCTGGCCAGCCTGGTATTAAAAAGCAAAATTTTCAATGACGGAAATTCATAACAATTCATAATGAATCTCTGTGTTAAAGTAAACAGAGTGTAGAAGTAAACTTTGAACGAATGATTGAATTTCCCAATTGATTGACTCAATTTCAAACAAACTCAACAGATAATAAAACAGAAAACCGTGCAGGGAATACTGACTATGTTATTCGAAACAATCCGAAACTTAACGACTGCAACGTACGTTTCCTATACACGGAAGCTGAAGTTCTCTATTAAAAGAACACTAGACAGTTTTAATTATGCAAAATCATCGATGTACGCTCACCTATTCGGGTCAGCCGGTGCGGAGGCTGGCAGTTTTAAAAATGAAACAATGGACGGGAAATGAAGACCAGCCATGGTACGTATGTTGAAATGAAATAGTATTGTTAAGGGTGCTTCAGACGGAAGTATACGCAGCGCATACTGTACTTTTGTATCGGTTTAGAAAAGCGCTTGACTCGTATGATGTATGGAAATGAGATTTTTTTTGTGAATGCAGTGTGCAGCATTCAGTAGAGTTGGTCCTTGTTGTGAGAATAAAAGGTAATCAACCGACTTCAAAAAAGAGGAGGTTCTCAATTCGGTTGTATTTTTTTTTTTTTTTTTATTTTTTTTTTTTTTATTTTTTGTGTTTGTTACCTGATTTCTCGAAAACGGCTGAACCGATTTGAAAAATTTTTTTTTTGTTCGATTGGGTATACTTCCCATTTGGTCCCATTGTCACCAGATCTGGAGCTGGATGACGGGATCCTAGAGAAATCGAGGGCATCTCTTGAAAATTGTAGGGACGCATTATGTAAAATGTTGTCATATACGTGTATCTCTGACGTCACTACCAAATAATCAAGAGTCAGAACTGGTCTGATGCTGGAGACCACAGAGAGTCGAGGGAACAACTCAACGGCATATAGCAGCTACCTTGTGTTTGGGCTTATTTTAATTGTATTGATGAAAACTTTACGAAACTTGACACAAACATGATCTGATGATGCAGAAGACTGAGGGTCGAGGGAACTCCTCAACGGTATGTAGCAGCTACCTAGTGTTTAGGCTTATTTTAATTGTATTGATGGAAACTTTACACAACTTTACACAAACATGATCTGATGATGAAGACGACTGAGGGTCGAGGAAACTTCTCAACGGTATATAGCAGCTACCTAGTGTTTGGGCTTATTTTATTCGTATTAATGAAAACTTTACACAAACATGATCTTATGATGAAGACGACTGCAGAAATTTATTTAATACGAATCTTAGAAATTGTTATCAGCATGGTTTGTAACCGACTCCTGTTGAAGTCGGTTTTTTAATTAGAAAATTATTTTTCAATTACGTTTTTACAAAACATGTTACTGCAGGTTTCTTTTTATTTATGTGTTATTATAATATTAAAATTGTTGAATATTGTCGTGTGCGTATTGTACGCGTGGGAACGGATTAAGAACATATTTCGTCAACGCCATTTCATTCAAAGACTAAGCTAAAAGGTTCTTAGAGTAAAAGTCTCTTAGTCAAAAAATATACAAAATCATCGTTGTTTTAAGCAAAGTCTTAATATAGAGATACCTTGCCACGTGCTTGCCACCTATCTGGACGATCTCTATAAAACAGTGTTCATTGTGCATGACTGCTGTACTAAGGATTTGAGTTAAATTCTCGATCAACTTAAATGTTTGCCCCTTTAAGCATTATCTTCTTCTCTTCTCAGCCGTTTCGCTCTTGGCAGAGCGGTCGTGGTCACGATGAGGTTTCCGCGTTAGTGTTGGTGGCATAATGTATACTATACAATTTGGTACCTTTCAAAAAACACTTTTAAATACTAAACCACAACGGTCACTACAAAGAGGTACTAATAAAAGTCTAGAAAAAAGTATACTATATCCTGTCACTGAAATAAATATCACGATATAAAATAACTATCTCATCATTCTATACAACGTAACCATAAAGAAAAACTATAAAGATATCAACATAATAAGTCTTGGACCTACATTACAAATATCTCGAAATACCGTCGAATAATCTGTGGGTGCCTTTATAGGCTCGTTCTACGTTTATTACACACATTTTCGCTGACCTAACCACCTCTATGAGAGATGAACAGTCCTTTTCACTTGTAGTTTGGCTGGGAAACATAGTAATAAAAATATCTAGAGTTGTCATGGTTATGTAAATTTATGTTCAGTTTTTGCTGACTTTGCATTAATGCTGACTATTGACGCGTCTTTAACTCTTTTTGTCTAATTGGTGTTATAATAATAGACAAAATAATATAGAAATAGTAAAAAATCATGATAAAAACTCTAAAAACTGTATAAATTATAACTTCTGCTAGGTACAAACTAAGCCGTTAAGTCAGACGTGCTTATGTGGATTCTAACTCCGTCACCTGTCACGGAGAGAGATTCTATTTAAGCTCAATATTTTATTTCTACCTTGCCACCTCTATATTATTATATTTCTATGGCTCGTGTTAAACGTATATACACAGATAGATTGAAAATTCTTTCCGCGGCCTCCCGTTTGATGCGTGCCTTTGGAAAACCAATTGAATTTGTATCTATTTCTCTCTCTTGTTTCTATAAAGGTATTTTTGGTCGTTTGAGGTTTCCTATTACAACTCTCTAAGAGTTTGGATGTTACATATTTATAACTTATTGTATTTGAGATAAAGTAAAAGGTGTAAGCTATTATTTATGTTTTATTGGCGTGTTTACTTGTTACTTTAGTCTTTGCGAACACAAATAAAAGAAAATTCGACAAAAAGCATGATTTTAATTCTTCGGATCGTATTATTGAACAAACATTAATAATTATACAATTGATTTAGAATCTCCTCTTTCATATGACTAATAAAAACATAAACAAGAATGAACATGGTAACACTAAATTCTAGTATATTACATAATATATGTACGTTTTATTCAAAAGACACAATATTACCAAACTAAATTGTGTTTTCCTTTTAAGTCTAATTATATTAAAAACAATAGATTATTGGGCCGTCCCTGCAGTGGAACATTAATGGGCTGTTATGATGATGATGATATTAAAAACATTTCTATGCAGGATTTGAATTTATATATAGCCTGTTAACGAAAATTTATACCCTAGTCAAAAATTTAAATTTTTATTTAATTAAGTATATTATAACAACACCTAACATCAATTAAGCCTTAAACAACATTAAAGGAATCTATTAAAATTTGTTATTAAAATCCATTAGCGAAAATGAATACATTTCCAGTGAATACTCACTGTTAAAACACCAAATTGAGCACGACAGTACTAAGAAAATAATAAAACTCTTAATGGAATGCAAATTACATAAGCGCGCTAAATCTGTCGGGTGCTAATTCAGACGACGCAAATAAAGCTATACGAAATATATTACGAGGCATGGCTTGGTTGCTTGCTTTTATTTGTTTTAAAAACAATATGGGTTATTGTTTCAATAGTTTTACGCCCGAATACTCAAACGTCACTTAAATCGTCTAACAATAAACGGCATCCTAAACGTTTGGATCCTTAAATTTTTTTCGGTATACACAAACGCCACTTAAGTCATTCATATCTTTGATTAGCTAAACAGACGATAAATGTTTGCGTACTGGTAACATTCACCTCTTAAAGTATGTTTTCAATTACAAATTTAATTACCCTATGCTGTGTTTTCGTTTTACGCAGAAAATGGAAAAGAATAATCATTTGTGTGCTGCATACTACGATTGTAATTGAATATTCACTTGGAAATTTTCAGACATAAGTATTACAATTTCAATAAACAAACTGAATTACACCATTCTTTATTTTTAAATATCCCTATAATTGGTTATTATCTTTATCTATGATTGACACGATCATTGCACAAAGAAAGAAACGTTTACTCAGTGACACTGACACAACACGACAAAGCGCGAGTTTTCATCAGCTTGAAAATTTTTAAGAAGAATCTTTTACTTTCGAAAAGAGATGAAATCATTTAGAAATAATTAAAAAGTGAGTGAAATTTGAACGTAATATGAAAATGAGACAATTTAATGTGAACACATTTCAACATACTTCTTTTTAAATTGCAAGTTTGTGATTCAATTCAATCAACAATGACTTTCCAGATATCAAAATATTGTAGAAAATAAGGAAATAAACGGCTACATGATAAAAAGCGAGAGACCTGGGAATTTGTGTGTCAGCACTGTAATGCCGTTGCTGTGAGTGGCTTCAGATCATGGCAACAACTGCGACACTTTTACGAGAAACACAAACAGAAGTCAAAAAATAATAAAAACAGAATGGAAATCAATAAATCAATAAATCAGAAAGGAAAAATTGAAAATAATAATCTTGTATAATTATGTTGTATATAAATAAAACTACATTATAATTAAAAAAGTGTGTATTTATTAAAGTAGTCCTTGTTATAAAATGTTGATTAGTATAAAGGCTTCTAGGCTGTGGTACCTACAGGTTTTTCTTCTACGGTAGAAAGTGAATCCTCTTCTAAGATCCCATTTCGCCTACGCAGCGCTATGTTGTGTAACAAAGCGCATCCCACAATAACTAGTGGAATAATATTAATTTTTAAACCCATTCTATGTTGAAGACAGGGAAATCTCTAAATACAATTAAACTACTATTTTTTATCGAATATATATAATATCGAATCCGATTGACGTTGAAGCCGCCTTAACTGCATATTGCTGACGATTATTTTATTTATAAATGTGTTTAAAACTGAGGTTTTCTAGAGATTTTTAATGACTTTAACAGCCTGTATACTTTTACTCTACCGCTAGTGCGGCAACTGACGCTTACTTTACTGATTTCCAGACATCGAACCACTGTTTGAATCATCATAATCACTTGTTTATTAACTTTTTGGAGATTTAAGAGACCTTGCGACCACTCTCAAGTTTTTAAGCTACTTTAATCAATTTGGCAGGTCATTTGACAGCTAAATAAGTTAAGTAACGTTTGAATATACGAATTTATTACTAAGTCGGCGTTTAAGTACAAATAAATTTAAGATAAATCGTTGCTTAAAATTGTGGTTTGTGTATAGGATAAGAGCTACTTTGTAGCTAAGAAACCGATAAATATTTAACTAGCGTTTGAGTATTCGGGCGTTAGTGGCGTAGTAGTTAGATGCCTGTACACAATGTCGCAGGTTCAAATCCCACGTAAGACTATTGTTATTGCGAGCCGTTATGTTAACTGTATTAGTTGGATTGATGTTCGCAAAAGTTCGCGACTTGGTAAAAACATTATAAAGAAAAGGTTAGATTTATAAAAAATTTCTTGGAGAAATATGACTATATTTTCATCCAATTTAAATAAACGAAAATTACAGTTAGTTGTCAATTCTAAATCAAAACATTTTTTTACGTCGATAGAACTGAATAATTTATAATTTAGGTAGGTACTAAAATGCCATAGATTAATTTAACTATAAAACGTCAATATATCTTATTACTGTTACAGTAACGTATATTATTTAAACTGTCATGGTCACTTGCGCTATGGTCACCTTGAGAGTTCCTCCGTGATCATGGCGCTTGTAACAGCGTCGAAATATCGGAAACTCAACAACTCTAAACATGGTAAATATCCTGATAATGTTCGTTAAATCCCGATAATATTTATCCGTGTGGTGACGGAGTAAGAATACAATATGTCACCACCCCATCTCATCCCATGGGTGTCGTATCCGTCAATATTATCTTTACGAAATAAAAAGAAGGAAAACTTGAAATTAAACCCTATACCAATCCGTCTGGCCAGCGTGGTATTAGTCGGCCAAGTAACCCTCCGTCACGGGAGGAGCCCCGTCCCTGCAGTGGGACATTAATGGGCTGTTATGATGATGATGATTCGTTTAAAAATAGTAACGTAGATGTCTACAGCACAATGCTGCTTCATCATTCCATTCCCTCATACTAGTGCTCGAAGTACGTACAGTTATTAGTTTCATATATTAAAATTCAAAAGGACAGAAGTTTTGTCTAACTTTGGTTCATTCATCATAATTTTCTTTTTTTCCACAAGAGCTGAATTAATTTCCGTCACCCTCTTCCTGTTACATATTAATATATGTGCTTGAGTGCTCCACTGTTTTCAGATTTGTTGGCAACACTTCCAACTTACTTTTTCGTTAAAATGCTTTTTATTTTGCTTCTTACCATTTTATATTTACAATAACTGCCTGTTTAAAACATGACGAATGTAAATATTTCTATAACGTGATATTATAAATATTAATTTGTAATATAAAGAAAGAAAGAAAGAAAGAAAGAAAGAAAATTTTTATTTTGTTGCACAAACGAAAAACATACAATAAAATAAATTTAAACATAAAACAAATGTACACAAAATAGGACATAACTCAGCTAATTGCTGTAGCGTCATGCGTCAAAGACAATATGACACTACAGTGCTGGTATTCTGTTATGCCCATCTACGGAAGGTATTCGTTAACACGCGAAGCAGCAGTCAAATTACAAGAATAAAATATAATAATATATATTTAATATATATAAAAGAAACATAATTATAAGAATACATAATAAAAAGATACGATTAAATATAAACGATTAAATATAATACTTCAATAAATACCTCAACAACTCAAAAAAAGAAAAGAAATAAAATAATATAACAAAATATTATAACATTTTCAAAATTAAAAAATAATAATAATAATAATAATCTTCACACATTCACACAACGCCATTTAGTCCCATACTAAGCAAAGCTTGTACTATGGTTACTAGACAACGGATAAACATACTTAAATACTTTTTTTTTTGTAAATACATACATATTATACATAGAAAACACTCAGACCAATGCAAACAATCATGTTCATGCACACAAAGATTTGCATAGAGCGGGAATCGAACCCGAGACCGATGAATGAATTGATTAAGGAATTATGATTTTTGGTCGATTAATTGTTATTAAAGTTTTTTTTTTCCTAGATTCTTTTATATCAGCTAAAATTATACTTAAAATCTTTAAAGACAGTAATATACAACATTACTAGCAATAAAGCTAGTCTACCACTACATAAAGTCGAGGGAAGAACTTGTTACAAAAAAATTTTTACCAAATAATGTAGACGGAATTTCTTAAAAAATCTGCTAATTATTTCCAACGTCGCGATTATATTAAAAATAAGAGATCCCTTATAAGAAGCAGTGTAGGAATAAAAGCGTGTATTAAAACAATACCAAGGCGTTCCCCAGATAAGATCCCCTACGTACTTGGAAGTTAATCATGAACCTCAGTGCCTATTTACATAATGTTTCCTTTATCCGCCAAGTTGTTCTGGGGATCGAAAAGTTTCGCGAGACGCACACCACCGACTTTGTATGAAAATGTACTACCTATACAAGCTACTGAGACGAATTAAAATATTGTTCTTTCTTAATAAGATTAGACGTGAAAAATTCTTAGGTGTTTTGTACTTTGTTGTTTCTGATCAAAGTTCGTGTGTGTTGTTTTAAGCAGGTGTTGAAATCTTTGAGTATTTTTATTATTTACTTACATAGTAAATTGAAATTAAACAAATTTATTTTAGTGTTATTGTAACACGGAATACAGTAATAAGAAAGTTGACCGCGACCTCATTGTCAACAGGGATAATAACAGAGAAGAAAAAATAAATGTCCTTAGTCAAAACTTAAACAGGACACTATCTAAAGTGTTAGTTGACTAATGGTGAAAAGAGCTTTCATGTAACGCTGGCTTGAAGCTGCCAAAACATAAAGTAAAATACAGATTGAATCTTCCGTTTACATTTAATATTTAAAACATTCATCATAAGAGCCCATTAATGTCCCACTGCAGGGACAAGCCTCCTCCCGTGCAGGAGGGATACTTGGGCTACTAATACCACGCTGGCCAAACGGATTGGTATAGGGTTGTATTTCAAGTTTTTTATTTCGTAAAGATAATATTCACGAATAGTCCCTTAGTCGGTTTTTACGACACCCATGAGATGAGATGGGGTGGTGACATATTGTATTCTTACTCCTTACCACACGGAGATTAATTTATTTAAAACATTTATTTTGTAAATGAAAACACAATTAAATACAGAACTACCTAAATAAAATTAAACAGCCAAGTTCACACACAAAAAAGTTTAATTTATCTTTAAATACAAAGTACTGTGTAGATAAAATTCAACACGAAGATAAAAATCGCACCCAATACTATGTGTATGATTATCCTTTAGGTTGAAACAGTAAATATTGAGTATATAAAATGCAGCTGTCCATTCAACAACATTTCGCACATGTGAATATTTTTGAACAAAGCTTTATCTTTCTGTATAAAATGTAATCCACTTCTTTTGACTGATATTTTCTGCTTCGTGATATTTTGTTCATATATTTTATTTTTAATAAAGTTTAGTCCTTATTCTTAGTTCAAGAATTCTTTGTGCGAGTGTCGCGTCAATCGTAGGATTGTGGAATTGCAGCTATAAGTGTTTAGAAATATCATCATTATTCTCCGCGATGTTTCCTCCTACATGTATTTAAATTTTTCAAAATTAAAACAATGGTTAATTGGATTTCTCACGGAGTGAGTATTGAAGGATTAACGGTATTTAAGTGACAGATGTTTCATCTTGACGATACGTATGAGATAGGTTTTGACGTTATAGCTAAAACAAAGCAGGTTTGGGTGGATTGTAGTACTGTACTGTGCAAATCGATATACTCGTAGGAACAAAACAAGAGTGTATAATATACACGTGAGTTTACTTCCATCACTAAATTTCTACCATTGCAACACTCGGCATGTTAGGACGTTTGTTTCAGAATATATTGTATACATGCGATTTGAGCGTGCGATCACTGGTAACGAACGCAAACCGCAACGTGCATGAGACACCTATACATTGACCACTGACAATTAGGCCTTACTAACAATGTTATCCCTATATAAAGCAGGGTGAATACACTTAAAATGATTTGACCTCAGAACGAATTCTGGGTAACACATTCTTATCCATATAACTTAGTTATTAAAAAACCGACTTCCACCGAAGTATTGATACCGATTACAAAATGTAATTCTGTTTAAACATTTTTTTTTAAATATTGACCTTTTTGAGATAGTGAAAAGGTAGTGTAAGTTAAACAATTACATCACTTTAGACCAAGTGCGTAAACTGATACATCATCATCATTATAACAGCCCATTAATGTCCCACTGCAGGGACGGACCTCCTCCCATGACGGAGGGATACTTGGCCTTCTAATACCACGCTGGCCAGACGGATTGGTATAGGCTGATACATATTTTTGTCAAATTTTAATCTCCAGAAAACATAAAAACATCTTTAAAAAAAAGTATGTTATACAAAATGGTTTAGTAAAGAGGAGTATTCCCACCGGGCACAATAGGACAGAACATGTGAAATGAGATGTCTCATAACACTGGGTACGACTCGGTACGTGTGGCTGGTGAGCTTCGCTGTTAGTGCATTGCGTTTGATACTTGAGTTTTTTAATAATTTATTATAATTTTTTGTTACATGTCATATTATTATTAGATTTACTTCAAGTTTAAGATAAAGTAGGTACACATTGAAATCAATATAATGTTGTGCGTTTAAATTTTTCAATATTTATAATAGTAAATTAAAACTAATTTATGCCTGGGCATTAAATTATCAAACAATATTACGGCACTCTCGAGCCGCATTTGTCTTTACTCTGTTAAATAAAACAAAAATACGGTTTAATTTCTTCTCATAAGACATTAACTGGAGTCTTATGAATAGGAAGAGTTTTATTATTTATAACATATTTGATAAGCAGGCTATCCCTAATTAGCTGTCATACTAAACTTTTTTATTTCGTCTTATTTCAAAGTACTTTTACAGAAAATATAGCTAATGGCTCTAAATAAAACTACACGAAATTCACAAAATAGAACGTCTTCGCCGTCCAACCCAAACCCAATCTAAAAATCATCCAAACACATCAGTAACAAGCACACAATTACATCCGCACGTACGACTCTAATGCGTTCTACATAACGAGAGGGCAACCCTTCGCGGGACACTCTGCGCTTGACAGATATTAAATTCGCATCCCGCGATGCCAGCCGGCCACAATATATGGCTATGTATTGTGACAGCGTTCATTGCGAATACATTATGTTTGTTGATGTTAGATCATCATGATTGTCATCGTTCATAAATGTTTTAACTGTTCGTCATAAAACAGAACTAGTAGCTGAATCTGTAATAGTTTGTTACAATAGCTGATGGTTATATTGAAATCTTTTACATAGGTTTTAACTACAGAAAAATATTAACAATGAATGCAGCCTTTTATGCTGTTAAAGTTGTTGTTCCATACACCATAAAACCATTATGGTATTCAAAGTAAGATCATGGCGTTATTCACTTGTCTTGTCTGAATTTTCTTACACAATATGTAAGTTTCCGCTTTCTTCAACATTTGAAATGCTTATATGAGACGTACGTTTAAGACAGCTCATTACTGGACTCATAATTGAAGGATTATTAGAAATAATTATGCAAGTTAAATTACGAGTGCAATTTCTAGAAAGTACCAAAAGGTAAGTATTAATAAGCTATAATTAACAGCTGCCGTGCCTTTAAAGCTTCAGTCTATAAATTAACTATAGCCTATTTAACTTAAACTTAATACGAAAACAAATAATTTTCTAATTAATAAACCGAGTCTAAGACTAAAGCATTGATTTCGATTATTATACACAATTTGGTTTATTTGTCACTGTGTCATGTCATAAATTCAAATGGGCAAAATCTTAAATGCTTTGAATTTAGCAATAATATCATATTTTACTCACTATTTGCCAATCAACTCACAATGGATTAGACCAATGTATAAATACTCAATAGAGTTTTCCGTGAGATGACGGAATAAAAAGTGTGTCATAAACATAAAAGCTTTAAGGGAAAGTATCTCCGTGTGGTAGCGGAGTAAGAATACAATATCTCACCACCCCATCTCATCTCATGGGTGTCGTAAAAACCGACTAAGGAACTATCATCTTAACGAAATAAAAAGAAGGCAAACTTGAAATTAAACCCTGTACCAATCCGTAGGTATGGCCAGCGCGGTATTAGTAGGCCAAATACTCCTCCGTCACGGAAGGAGGCTCGTACCTGCAGTGGGACATTGATGGGCTGTTATGATGAAGGGAAAGTATGCAGAAATTATCTCAACAAAAAAGAAAGAAGGAAAACGGGTCAAGTTCTCGTACCACGTTAAAAAGGATTATGTGTTTAGTTTTTCCACTCAGTGCTTTTAGAAAAACAAGATGATAGATGATATTAGTGTATTTCTAAACCATGACCACTAGATCACAAACAATATAGTACTATACTATAACAGCAAATAATAAGTTCAGTAAATTAGAAGCATACTATACTGTAAATAATATACACGTAACTAAATCAATACTGTTAAACTAAACACTACAACTACCTGTCTAAAATGTAATTATCTGTACTATTTGCTAAATTTCGTGAATAACAAATGCCGTATTATCATCTCATTTATCTAATAATTATTTCCAACGTAAACACATAGTATTAAAACGGTAGCACCTATATGAACAGAATAACAATTATTCATTTCATACGATTTTCACGAGCCCTAACATTCGCTATCAAATACCGACGTAGAGAGAAATACGTATAAAATCGCCTGAACCTCTAACTCAAGCCACTTAACTCGCCCTAAGTAATTCCCCCCACCCGTGGAGGGGTGATTACCCCTTTATTACTCCCCCGAGCGGGCCCTAATGCATGACACTATTACGCGCAGCGCCAACTAATGCGGATCTCTTTTTATAAACATATTATTGTTATTTACGAGAACTATTGGTACGAGTATTAGGATTATTTCTCATGGATGCAAAAGGTTGTTTACATGAGTTTCCACTTGCTTTCTGTTGTACGGTTATAGACATAAAAGAATGTAGAAGTGAGATGGTGAGATGGTGTTTGAGATATACGGATCAATGTTTTTGCCTTCCCCGTACCGTTATGGCAGACCTGGACGGCATGGCAAAGGATTTTAATATTTACTAATGGAAATTCAACCGTACTGTTACAGAAATACGACATAAATTGCTATGCTTTAAAATGATGCCGCGGCATTGAAAAATCCCTTTAAATGCCGCGGCATCATTTAGCCATTACTCTGTTAATCAAAGCTTGAGGGAAGACTTTAGTAACGGTGATTCGTCTTTCAAATAAGTTTTTATCTATCAATCATTATAATTATTCAGGATTAACTACCTTTTATAGTTATGTGTTTGTTTTAAAATAGTATCTGGATTTCTTAACATGCATTTTTGACCACAATTTTAACATTTCAAAACCAAAACCATTGCATTGTAGATATTTCAAATTCATAATGAATTGCACAAAGGTACGTTAAAGTTTATTGAGCATACCTCTATGCAATTCAAAATGAAATTACTTAAACAGTCTAGGCCATGAAGTCGGCGTTCTTATGTGCAAGCTTGATCGTTCGAGTGCAAGATACGCGTGAATACTGTGAGTGTATTGCGTGCTGATGGCCAGTACGTATACTAAACATGCTAAACGTTTACTTTAGCTTTGTTTCTTTAGTCTATTTCTTAGTAATTGAAGTGGTTTGTGATGGCTTTTGAATTGTATTTTTTATGTGTACAATATCAAATAGGGTAAAAGGTTGCGGCGGAGATTCATACTACGCTTTTGAACTATGAATTTTAAAACTATGTATGAACATGTCTTGTGTTACCTTGTATTGCTTAATTGTTTATAAATTTAAGTCCACTTCTTGCCAAAATCTTGTGAGAAAGAAAAAATATCGCGATAACCAGACAGATTAAGTACTTCTTTCGAAATTCCACTTTTATACAAAAAGTATCCATATAGTCGAACCGAATAATAAAATTATACGCACTTTAAAATCATGTAAATAAAACTTATTAATCTCAATGTTTTCTAAGTATTATATAACTATAACTAACTAAAAAAATATTTGTGGAAACGAAAATGTAACTCCTATGACAAAGTGCAGCAATCATTCCAAATATCACCTGTAACCTAAAATGGCGGTCCTAGCAAAGTTCAGGTGTCATTCTACAACGAGCTCGGTTCAAGTGGGTAGACAGAATTTAAGGCATCTTGGAATTTCAAGAGGAAAACTCCACGCTCGACAAAATGAAAACTGTAGAAACTTATTAAACCTACAAATCTTAATTAAATGCTTAATTTTTTTAACTTAAAATTTCTAATTTAAAAAAGTCTCTTTGTTAGTACCTAATTTAGAATGCTTGGTTGCGAATATATAGGCTAGTATTAGTACTTTTCAGTGCTCGGTAGTTCATTCCACGTCCCGAGTTTTTTTTAACTATATTTCTAGGTGCAATCACTTATAAAAAAAGGCTACAAACTTAAATGCTCAATGTAATTGTCCCAAAAAATTCCGAAATATGGAGTAAACTAATTTCTCTAATATCTCTAACACGTATTTTCCAAAACATATAAGTACATACTGCTAAATATCAGTTACATAAAATTTTCCAATCCTCCACCGTATATAAATAAGACAATACCAGGACACCATCTCTACAGTACACTCATGCCAGAACAAATAGTATCTGAGACGATGATAAGTGGATTGGACCGAGCTCATATTGTACCGCTGTTTCAAATTTAAACAGTGTGACTCGAATTCGAAGCTATTCACTGTTTGCTTTAATTCAGTGATATTCCTTCGCTACTCCTCCTATCCGTTACTTCAATTTGTACAGACTCACTCGATTGTTTGTGTGATCTGAATTTTAAATCGTAATTTTGTCGAGATTTAAATTCAACACAAGTTTTGCTTTAAATTAAAATTAATAAATTAGTTTACCAGTTTTAAGTAAGGCTTTTATGAATTTAAATGGATTAATTATGTCTGGTCAGGCGACGCATAAGCAATCTGGCTGGATTCCAAGATATTTAAAACGATAAGGACACAACACTTGACAAATATACAGACACTCAAAACAGATTCATATTTAATTATACTAAATGGAGTTATTGTATATAGAGTATTTCACTTTTAGAAATGGTTTCTCTCTGAAGAAGGAGTGGAGAGATATAGTATTTATATTAATCATAACAGCCCATTAAAGTCCAACTGCAGGGACGGATCTCCTCCCGTGACGCAGGGATGCCTACTCATACCACGCTGGCCAGACGGATTGGTATAGGGTTTAATTTCAAGTTTTCCTTCTTTTTACTTCGTAAAGATAATATTTACGGATGGTCCCTTAGTCGGTTTTACTACACCCATGGGATGAGATGGGGTGGTGATAATAATATATTGTATTCTTACTCCGTCACCACACGGAGTATTTATATTAGTGCCCAGGAACTTCTAAATTATTACGTAAAAATAACTAGATGATGCCTGTCCCCGAAATAAGGTGTGAATAATTAAAAATGTTAATATTTAAAATCTTAAGAAATTTAAATTTCACGTAGTGTGTTTTATAAAATAGTTAAAACTTTATTAAAACTTTCTAGAGTAAGTATATTAAAACAAAAACCTTAAAATTATTAAAAGAATTTCGTGTTAGCAATTTTGAGAAGAAAGTCAACAATGTACGCTACAATGTTTGAATGAACTCTTGAAAGGCAACAAATTTCTCTAAAGCAAAACTTTCAATAGTATATTAAAACTTAATAATATTAGTACAAGCAGAGTAGTTTGTGAGCATTAGTATTCAGTGAATGTAGTTCATTACTTAAGTGCGTCTCAACACGATACATCTATTTTTTTAATTTAAAAGTTTCAGAATTTAAAAACGTCATTTATGTTAGCCGAAGCGTATCGCACTTGAAACATGAGTTTCATTCAAATTGGTACTGAGTTTATTTGAGGCCTTAAATATCTGATTCTGACGACTTTTGTAACGAAGACTTTTTATAACTTTTAGGCACAGGTGTAGAGTGAAATATTTTCATTATTTTGGTTGGTCACTTAGCTTTCTTTGTCAGGTTCATAAGTTCGATATCCGAGCAGGACATTATTAATTTGTGCTATCTACTTAATTATTGTTTTATGTTTTGATAAACTTTGTACCATTTTGATTGAGTTTTTAATGGCATGATTCCTACGAACGGGAGATTTTTTTTAAA
Organism: Schrankia costaestrigalis; assembly: GCA_905475405.1. Taxonomy (NCBI): domain Eukaryota; kingdom Metazoa; phylum Arthropoda; class Insecta; order Lepidoptera; family Erebidae; genus Schrankia; species Schrankia costaestrigalis. The sequence goes on from FR997833.1 coordinate 20,109,343, forward strand.
GTTGGATTTAAGCGTGCAAGTTTTTATTATATTGACAGTTTATGAAATTTCTCTAAATTAAGTAAAACACTAAGAACAATTAATGTTGATGCTCTCTTGTTTCGACCCTTTCGAATGTTACACCCATTACCAGGAAGTAACGAGTCTAGAAGAGTAGGGGGTGAGAGTGCACTCATTAGTGTAGGAACACTAATAAGGGTATAATCTCTGCAAGGCGATGGATAAATTTGAATTTTGATGATCGCAGGTACACTAGGCGCTTGCAAATTATATCAAATCAAATCAAATCAAATAATTTATTTGCGTCATACAGGTTACAATAGTTGTTACAGTGTAGGTATAAGCATCTCTGTACACTACCATTTTTGGTGTGCAAATATATAAAATATTACATAAAATTACAATTGATTACATTATAAATTTAGGACCATATACATTTTAAAATTATTACATTGCTAATAACTTAATTAATTATTATAATTACATTATTATTTTAGACACAAGATTATTTTAATTACAAGTATATAAAATATCATTATATTAATAACATTCATTGAAATTACCTATGGATTATGAAAGTCAAATTTGTTGATAATTTAAATATTCATTTACGGAATAATAAATTTTATCCACTAAAAACGATTTGAAAATTCGTTTAAACACATTGATATCCTCAATGTTTCTAATATTTTTTGGAATTTTATTATAATTTTTTGGAGCCATACCTAGAACATTTTTACTAAATAGCGCAGTTGTGTGAGGTGGTACTCTTATTTTTTTATTGCACTGTCTTTTACTATTTAAATATGGAAATAGTTCGGGATGCGATTTTACAAAAATGGCCAACTCATAAATGTAAAGCGATGGCAGAGTTAAAATCTGTAGATCCTTAAAATGTGGTCTACTGCTATCAGGTAACCTTAGTCTGCAAACTGCTCTCACACACTTTTTTTGTGCTTTAAAAGCTTCCTCTTTATCGACAGAGTTCCCCCAAAATATGACACCGTATCTTAATGCAGCTGTAACATAAGCATTATAAGAAGTCAGCACAGTCTTTTGACTCACAACTTTTGATAACATGTATAGTGAATACGAGTATTTGTTAAGCTTCTTACACAGGTGTTCGATATGAGTTCTCCATGACATGTCGTCATCGATCCATAAGCCTAAGAACTTTTGAGGATCTGTGTTAGTGATTTGGTGACCATCATAACTAATATTTAAGTTCTGAATATTTGTCCTTTGTTTGTAATGTACTATATTAGTTTTATCTAAATTTATTATTAAATTATTAACATTGAGCCATTCGATTACATTTTTAATTGTTGTATTAATGTCATTTTCATATTTAGTAATGTCACTGTTTGTCATTGAAAATATTAGGGTGCAATCATCAGCAAATAGTACCATAGGAGATTTTACAATTTTAGGTAAGTCGTTAATGTAAATAAGGAAAAGCAATGGCCCTAAAACACTCCCCTGAGGTACACCATATCGCACAACTCTTGATTCAGAACTATAAACGATTTCAGTTTTTGACTTTTGACATATATCAGTTATTTGTGTAATTTGGTTTCTGTTACTCAAATAGGCGCTTATTAACTTTATATATATAAAATGTGCAATAACTCTGCTTCGGGATAAAAATTACGTAAACTGTTTTAAAGTTAAGTAAGGGTGAGCCTTGAGCTTACCATCATACGAGCTATTATTTGATCACCATATCGTATAAAAAAGGTTATTTAAAAAAACTATTTCTCAAACATATCGTTTTTCTATATAACATTTAACTAAATTTTTTTCTTTTTCAAATATTTCTAAGAAACCTCGATTTTCATTTATAATATATTTTCCACCCCGAATATTATTTTATTCAGGCTCATTAACCTCCCTATAATTAGACCGTGGCAATAATACATCCCTACAGCAAAGTCTTATAATCTGAATCACTCTCAAGCTTGAGAGTCATTGACGTCTAATTGTGGCCGTCAGTCGAGAATACCTGAGGCACTCTCCCTTCGATAAGAGGGGTATATACGTATTTATGTGCGTCATAGCGACGTCGACACGATAATTAACAGGGAGCAATTAGTACACGATTGGACGGGGATTTTTGATGTAATAACTATGCACTATTAGGTTGGTTGTTTGTGTGAATTAGTGATAGTATTTAGAAAAGCAAATTATTTTGGTATTGTAAACTTAGAATGTTATTTTTAAATACGCGAATGTAATGTAATGTCGTATCGTAAGTAACTAAATAATTTATTCTGAAAACATTACAACAAATAAAATAAAAATAATTTTAAAAAATAAGTGGTGTCTGAGGCGATACAGATGTAACCACTTATTAAAAACCATAAAGCAGATTTTGACATCTTTTTTGTGATTTTATACTTTGGTTTTATCGTTAGAGTTTTATATAGTTGCTCATTTTATTTTTCCAATTACAATCTTTGTTTTCATTTTAATCTTTGTGGCGCCCAAAGAACACGACCTTCTCAAAGTAAAGTCAACTAAAAGAGGAAAATATTTAGTTACAACGGTGAAAAGTAGTGCTGACTCTGAGTTAAAATGAGAATGCGCCTCTGTTTTATTATATACGAAAAAAAAAATAGCCCCTAATGTACCCTTAAAAATACGGATATCTTCATGTAAATTAAAAATGCACTAGTTTAAAGTTATATAACAAATTGTTATTTACAAAATTACTGATCGTCCGAAGCTTGGTTTGTATTCATGGAACGTTATACAGCTGTTAAGCCTATAAAGCGAAACCAACTGAATCAAAATAAATCCGTTCCGGCATTTTGGTTTGAAAGGGGAACAAACGTCCAAACATATACAATTCCTCTTTCATTGAACATTGTAGGAGAAATGTTCGGTTTGTAAAAAAGTCAGCATATTCGATTAACGCATTGACCCTAATATGTCATCTGGAATAAATTAAAGGCGAATAAATTTTCGTCTGAAATGAGCGTGGAAAATATATTACACAGTGATAAATAGATCAACATGCTGTATAATAAGGATCTGTGTAGTAGAGCCTTTGACAAATACAAAATTAAACCGACACAATGACTTTCTTTATGAATAACAATGATCGCATTACTACGGTCAAAATTAAGAATGTAAGGGATTCAAAACCATGACCTTGCACGGCAGCTTCATAACTTGATTACCACAAGAGTTTTAATAGATCATTTTGGATAACAATAATAATATGATCTGATTGGATCAATCAATCAATTTGCCTATTGCAGTCCACTGCTGGACAAGTGGACATAGCCCTCTCCTAACACGCTCCACAGAACACCAGTCCGACCCAGAGACCTTTTTGAGGGTAATTGATTCTGATTGGATCAGAGGGTTATAATTTTATCTTAATATATCACAAAGAGTAAAAGTTTTTAATCAAAAAACCTTTTCCAAAACCAATGCTTTAATACTAATTAATATGATTAAGTTTATATTTTAAGCAGGTTAAAGTTAGCTACACAACATTTCAAGTAAGTAAGTAAAAAATATTTTTAGTCACGAATCTTGTTTAATCTATATCTACTTGTAAGGCAAAAGATGTAATACTTGCACTACGGTGTTAATCCTCAGAAGTTCCCAACAAATCTATGTTTGTCATCAAAACAAATATATTACAGAACAAGAGAACAAAATAAAACTCTCGTATTTTCCTACAAGTTTTTTTCTTTATTGTCTTCAAGTTAAACGAAACAAACATCGAAGTGATCTATCAAAATTCTCTCGTAGACACATACATGCCATTTTCACAAACAACCGTCAACTATTTGTCGACCAAATCCATCATAGTTTAATAGAAAAGTTTAAACGACAAAACTTTTCATTGTTATATTGACATTCCGTTTGGTATAGACCTCTACTTTGTAGCCTTAAAATGTTGTAAAAAAAAACTAAAAGTACTTCCAACTTTTTGAGATTTTACGGGGAAAACTTTACGCTGTATAGTTAGAGCACCTCGGCGGAATCTTGTTTGTGAAAATAAGGTTTTCTTTAAATTGTATTGTGGTTTATGTTACTTTTCCAAGAGAATTTTTCCATTATTGTTCCTACAGTATTTCTTGTCTGCGATGTGGAGCATGATAGAAGATAAAATGTCAAAGGGAAACCTGTTATCCTGACCATCTCAATAAGAAAGTGGTCAAGACAACATTTATTTATTAAGATAACATTATTTTAGCTTCTTTTTCACATTATTTATTTTATTATGATACACGAATGGTATAGATATTATTATGATGTCGAAAAATATGAATTAAACGTTTTATAATGCAGAAAATTACAATATGTGAACTTTCTAAAGCCTTTTTACGACAGCCTTGGAAAAAGATGAAGTGGTGACACCAAATATTCTTACTCCGTCACTATTCATACCAGAAAAAAACGACAAGAAAACTAATATTTTTTTCAATTCTGCGCAATTTATATCCCAATTCTTGATATCCTATCTACAAAGCCTCGACCTCTCTTTGACGACCTCGGTGGCGCGCCGGTAAAGCCAGCGGCTGCCGCGCATGAGGTTGTGGGTTCGATCCCCACGCAGGACAATAATTTGTGAGATCCACAAATTATTGTCCTGAGTCTGGGTGTTATATGTGTCCGTTAATTGATGTTTGTAAAAGTCCCCGCGACACAGGGCATGATCCCTAGTGCGGGAGTTGTCTTTTTTAGATAAAAAAAAAGTTAGATAAAAAAAGCGCTCGTTAAGCCTAATGATTGTAAGTAACATTTCTGTAACTATTGGTTCTTTAAAAGCTTGAAAAATAAAATACTTAGTATACTACTTGCATGGCTATTTGTTTGTGCCCTAGTGTTTGTAATTACGAGAGTAATTACGTCCTTTGTAAGGCCGGGAACACTGCACTTTAATTATTGAATAACGCTGTTGAATGCCCCCACTTTGTTGGACACAACTTACTAATTATTTACTTGTAGAAAAAGTTAAGGAATTTACCTATACAGTTTATAAACAGCTATTAAGCCCCACTGCAGGGACGAGCCTTAAAAGAAGAGACACTGAAATTATTAAGAAACATAGTGTTGTAAAAATTTGAGCGAGCAGTTTTCTTTACTTGTCCATTAAAATAAAGTATAATTTGGTGTTATTTTTACATAACCATATAGAAAATGAATATTTTAATAAATTTAAATAAGTAGGAATAAATTGTGGCTGTGGAAGTGACCGATCATTTTAAAATTCCGCATGCTCACTTTTGACAAGTTGTATGAAAATTAAGAGGTCGATAGCAAAAATTATAAAATGATGTATGAAAATCATTTGTGTAATTTTAATTTATTATAATAATGATAAAACAATTTGAAATCGCTTGAAAATTATCGTTGACTATATAAGCACTGTCCTCTTGGCCTCCTTTTGTATAAACTGCTAAGTAGAGTAGGCTACCGTTACTATAAAGTAACGGTAGCCAGTAACGGTAGCCTACTAGTCAATGGATACATTTTTACTTTTTTTGTAAATTCTTAGAGACATTCTAAACTAGAAAATAATGCAAGCGAATCATCATAACAGCCCATTAATTCCCACAGGAACGGGCCTCCTCTCATGACGCTGGCCAGACGGATCGGTTTAGGGTTTAATTTCAAGTTTTCCTTCTTTTTATATCGTAAAGATAATATTCACGGATAGTCCCTTAGTCGGTTTTTACCCATGGGATGAGATGGGGTGGAGACATATTGTATTCTTACTCCGTCACCACGCGGATTTATATTCAAGCAAACTCCATGCCCTAAGTCTCCATGCCCTAAATATCAGTATAATACCGAATAGATTCAATACTCGTTGTCGTTGTCAAATAATTATTTAGTCGTGATTATTAATCATAGCCTGTGCCGCATAAACCGTAGCATTGATCATAATTTTCAGTTAGGTACCATAAATATAATACCTAATGTATTGACTACTTAGTTTACTTAATAATTATAAGTTTAACATTGAAATTATTTAGATAAACGTTATCTTGAAAATTAGGGTTTGTCTTTAAGTAGATGAATAAGCATGAGTTATAAAATTAATCATAGTGTTATTAGACGTCGTAAAAAAGTTTTCCCATGATGTTTATGATCGAAATAATGTGGTGAAGTTTAATAAATGAATAATATTTAATAACAGAGTTTTGAGACAACAAGCATAATCTTGAAATATTACGTATTATTATAATTTAGTTTAACTATTAAAAGAATGTGTGATTGTGTTTGTGTACGTGTTTAAATAGACTAATTTTATCTACCTGCACAGATTAAGTACGTAAATGTGCCAAGAAAAAAACATAATTTTAATCAAAAAAGATAATCATCATAACAGCCCATTATTCCCCACTGCAGGGACGGGCCACCTCCCATGACGGAGGGATCCTTGGCCTACTAATACCACGCTGGCCAGCATTGGTATAGGGTTTAATTTCAAGTTTTCCTTTTAGACGGTTTTTACGACACCCATGGGATGAGATGGTGTGGTGCCATATTGTATTCTTACTCCGTCACCACACGGAGAATATATTCAGTATGTCGAAGTAAATGGTAGTAGGTCCTCTGGTCTTCCGCCAAGTATGGGCGTGCCTCAAGGATCCATTCTAGGTCCGTTTCTATTTTTAGTTTATGTCAATGACTTGCCGTTTCTTGCTCAGGGTTTGTGCGACATTGTTTTATTTGCAGATGATACTTCACTCGTTTTCAAAGTAAACCGTAAGCAAACTAATTTAGATGAAGTTAACGAATCTCTCGCACAAGTCCTGAACTGGTTTACTGCTAACAATTTGCTTTTAAATGCTGCCAAAACAAAATGCTTAAAATTCTCTATGCCCAATGTTAAAAGCCTTAGTAATAATCTGATTTTAAACGGTGAGGTCCTTCGTTTTGTAGACACTACTGTATTTTTAGGAATAACGTTGGATAGTAAGCTGCAATGGGGTGCTCATATATTAGCTCTAGCAGGAAAACTAAGTTCAGCTGCTTATGCAGTTAAAAAAGTGAGGCAGCTAACGAATATAGAGACAGCAAGATTGGTATACTTTAGTTACTTTCACAGCTTAATGTCCTATGGTGTTCTTTTGTGGGGTAGGGCTGCAGACATCGAATCATCAATTCATCATTCAATCATTTTTATTCTTCAGAAGCGTGCAGTTCGAGCTATTTACAATCTTGAATCGAATGTTTCATTGAGAGATCGTTTTAAGGAAATAGGTATTTTAACAGTTGCTTCACAATATATATATGCTAATATAATATATATTAAGCAAAATATTGAACAGTATGATAGAAATGGCGACATTCATAGCATTGGTACGAGGAATAGGCATAAGTTGATAGGTCCACAACATCGCCTACATAAGGTACATAACACTTTTGCGGGACTCGGTATACGTTTATTCAATAAACTGCCTAAGCATGTAATGGATCTACCTTTACTAAACTTTAAAGCATTTGTAAAAAATCAGCTATTATCGAAAGGCTATTATACAATAAACGATTATATTAATGACAAAAACTCATGGGCTTAGATTTCAATTATCGTGATTTCATGTTGCTTGTTCCATGGTGTAGATTGTGGCTTAACCTAGGTAGTTGTGCGGATGTTATGTTACTACCTTATTACTTTCTTTTACAGTTTTATTTGTTATTGTAACGATAGAAATACTTCACTTGCATTTGTAAATGTATTTAATTATATTATCTAAATGGTATTCTATTCCATTCTCAACTACTTAAAGATTAACAAAATCAACTTGACGACACAAATGCTTGTGTGTTAATTTCTGTCGGATATCGCAGTGACGAGATGACTGATGAACGTGCCATGCAATTAAAGCTTTTTTAAATCAATTTATTAACAATGAAATTTTTTTTATCAATTAAACTTTAAATTGCTATGCATGTAAGATTTGCTTGCACACATCATTCTTCACGCTGCTGTTGGTAATTGTAACAAAGTCAAATTATTATTTTTGAAAAGAGTGGCCTGAGTTTCTTGGCCACATTCTTCTCAGAGCTCTACTATAGTCGTCTGCGAAAGTGGTAGTAGTTTGGCAGACATTTTTCTCTATACTATTCTACTACATGTATAACGATTTGCATGTGTTACTTTGTAACCTAAGTGAATAAAGCTATTTGACTTTGACTTTGACTTTGAATAAAAATAATTATACTACAAAATAAATCGATAAAAACAAACAACGAATATACCAAACCATTGTATTTGTATCCGACAAGTATGTATCTTAACGAGCAGTGATTAAACCAACTCTGCATTCGATCAGCAACCACAGACAGTCACTGTCTTATTTATTTTCCAACTGAGAGTAATTCCGATGCTATTTATTGGCTGTCGTCATACATTTATATCAAGATTTATTCGTATACGTTTCTCGATGCCGCCAGTTAAACGGGAATCAGTCTTCGTGGCGATTTTATATTTTTTTTTGTGGAGTTTTTAAATTTCTGACAATTGTATGCTACAGACTACAGAATCTTTTTAATATTTGAAAGGAATAAATACTTTAGGTAATAATCATATATTATTTTGACTGTAAAAAATTTGTTGCTCCAAAATATTTTAATGTTTTATTTTCAATCATCATCATTGGAACACCGCACTTAATAAAGCACAGTTGATTGACAAGCAAACCTAAAACACATTGTATTAAACATAACATTTATTCTTGACCATTGAAAGGTCTAAAACAAATAGTAATGACAAATTTCGGCTTAACAAAGCTAGGCTAGCTTTATTCAAGTAAGCTTTTAGTAACTTAGCCTCAGGGGAGTTAGGAGTATGTGTAAGTTTTTACTTAGTCCCGCTGTTTGACTTGAGAATTAAATTAAAACAAAACCACTTGGGATTTGTAACTTTAAAGTAAAAGTATAATAACGGAATTAGTTAAAATGTACATCAAATCTAATAATGATTAGTTGATTTATGTGGCTTTGCTTACTCATTAGTTTAAAGGAGACTGTATTTATCAATTTTAGGATAGCGTGGTGGTTGGTGCATCGTGTATCGAGGTCATAGACTCGATGGCCGAAATATTTGTGTGCATGAACATTAATTTTTGAGGTAGTCTTTGTATATAATGAAAATATAAACAAATCAAAAGTATTAATAGATGTTTGGTACATACATCATAAGCTCTACTTGATCTATGAAATATGGCGTTGCTTAGATGTGATAATAACAAAGAAAATGAGAATTAAAAGCGAGTAGACATTTAAGAGAATTAGATTTCACTAAAGCTTTCGCAAGCCACGGCCTTCAAATGCTTTTACTTTGTCCTACATCACCATCATCTCAGCCAATTGACATCCGCTGCTGGACATAGGCCTCCTCCAAATATTGCCACCTAGTACAGTCACGAGCAATAATATGTACACATTGTCAAATTTTCTAAACCATCTGCACGTTTATCTAGACATTAGAATAATAAAATTATTTCATAATTTCGAAGAGGTTTCGTACAGTTTTGAACTAATCTTCGAATATTCAATTTTGGATTAGCAGAACTTTAGATAAATGTTTTACAAAATGTGAAAATGTGTACATATTATTGCTCGTGACTGTACCTAAATATCAACATAGTTAAAAAGCTATAAATAAATCACGTTCTCAAATTGAAAAATTTCTTCTTAAAAGTTAACTAATTTGCAATAACAACCGCAGTAAAAAACATTAATCTTAATCCATACCAAGTTTTTGTGAACCGCTCTTGGTTCAAGAAAAATTTCAATTATCGCGGCCTCCCCCAGGTTGAAAAGTCACCCAGGATTTTATTCCCATTGGAATTAAAGCACAAATGGAATTCCATTTAATAATTTTCTCCGATCTGCAGATAGCAAGTCCGTTTCCGTTTTATTACTCATGTTACTTATGTACTCGATTAAATTGAATCGAATTTGTTCAGTTTTTTTTGATGATCGGAAGAAGTATCCGCGGTTTAGCATTCTGATTGATTGGAGGTTGGAATTAATTTTGTGTAAAGCCTTTCGTTGTTGTTTCGATAGAACGCTAATAAATTCAGAACAATTTTGATTACAAATTGGAAAAGCAAACTTTTATACGATTAACCGTTTTGATTATTTTTTGGTTTTTTTTAAGCACTTTGCCTATTCTGAATTGATTTAATTTTATCGGATTAAGTAGAATCTCAAGTTTTGTACCTAAAATTTTTTACAACATTCTTTACACTTACACAAATCTATTGTTTATGGTAATCAGAATTGGGACTATAGGTATTAGACAATTAATAAACATGACTTCATAAATATTTTCTAGCTACATTATATTAAAAAAAACCCTAGCAATTTATATTGTTATCTTCAAAGTTACCTAAAAGGCAGTGACAAAATATTTTAAACTCATTTTTCTCTTATAACAAAGAAACAAAAAATGTCTGGCAACTATCTCATTCTCATTTTAAAAAGACAACTCCCGCACTAGGGGTCATGCCCTGTGTCGCGGGGACTTTTACAAACATCAATTAACGGACACATATAACACCCAGACTCAGGACAATAATTTGTGGATCTCACAAATTATTGTCCTGCGTGGGGATCGAACCCACAACCTCATGCGCGGCAGCCGCTGGCTTTACCGGCGCGCCACCGAGGTCGTCACAACTAAAACGTTTACACAAACAAACGAGTAATAAACCTTTTTATACAAAAAAGGAATGTTTTTTTTACACTGGCAACAGAAGGTTCGATCGGACTCAGATAAGGCTGCAGCAGGCTGAATGAAGATTTTAAGCAAAGAGTTCAAACTACCCCAAACATAAATTGTAGGAATAATTTTATTCCCGAGTAAAGTTTTTTCTAAGAGAATTATGGTAGAGATTATGAGGATATACTGTTTTATGCAGATGCGGTTATTGTTAAGGAAAATGGCGGTAAAACAAAGCCTTTTTTTTAATATTTGGCAACTGGATTATGTAAAATGGTAGCTTGAAATAGCTTACAGGTATTGCGTAGAATGGTTTTGAGCTTAAAAAGTATTAGTTTTATTAGCCTTGAATGTGGGAGAAAAACTATATTGCCTAATTTAAATACCAAGCTGGCTAGATGGTTTGGTGGGCTTATGTTATGGTTTAAATCCTTTGTTTTTGAAGTTATAATAACTGTGAGCTTTCTTTATAGAAGGCTTTTACGACAAACTTAGGATAAAACAGGAAGGTGACACTACGCATTCATACTTCGTCCCTATATGGAAACTACTAAAATTAATCTAAAATTATACTAAAGCTGGATAGGTCAGTTTTATAATCCCACGGTAAACAATTTGTGCGATTTACTAACGTGTTTTACAAATACAAAGTCCTAAGCCAGGATATAATATCCAGGAGACATTTTTTTTTAAAAACGATGAAGTATCTGCTACACAACTTACTTAATATTTACTATAAATATTTTAATACCAAACAGCCGACCCTCCATACTTTTGCCAACCAAAAACAAAAAAACCTTTACCACTTAATATATCAAAAAGTTTTTCGTTCACATAAATACATTAAAATGATTCGACAGTAGTGATCTATTGTAGCAAACTGCAGAACGTTTGTCATAGTCCAGTCAATAGTACGATAGTTAATGGTACAAAGTTTTGTGTATCTATACTTGTTCAAATTTGCCCATTTTGTGGAGCTCTTTTATTTATTGCTTGGTCTTTAGTGCTAATATTTGAATTTGGACTTTGTAGAGAATATTTTAGTTTGAATTTGATTTGTTGGTTTATAGTTATTAAAGTTTTTGGTTTGGTAGTTTGATTAAACATATAAATTTGGTCCTTTATACAAAGTGTTACATAGGATATAGTTAGTTCAGTGTAGTGGTGGCAATGGAATTATTTCTCTCGAATCTACAATTTATCCTATGACTAGTTCTACTTTCGGACTTTCGACTTTCATGACGTGCTACTTTTCGGAACGACGACACAGGTTTCAATTACACCCAGTACTATCGTATGTGTGATCTACAAATGAGTGCTTTGAGATTCGATGTTCTTGGTAAACATACTATAGCTTAATCCTTAATACATTATACTGTTAATTATAACAAAGTAAAAAACTGTAACAATAATTGTAGCCAATACATAAACAAAATTTTCGAAGGAACTAAATTGTAAAAAATACGTTTCCGAATCAAACACATAAATCTCTCAAAAATAAAACATCAATTAACGACGAAAATTCGGTATTCAAACTCAAAACATTTCGATACTGAGCAGTAATTTCCCTACAAAAAAAAATATTTTTCAGTACCTAAAAATAAATTACATCTCCCGGGACATTTGTACGTAATTTCGTCTGTCCTACTTTCTTTTTTCAAATTAGGTCTGTAATCGACTGTCAGTGAAGGGGTGACCCGAGCGTGGGCTGCCAGTAATGACCTTCCATGTCATTCACGAACCCTCAATTGACTTGAAGCTGTATAAAAAATATGAAAAACCTTTCACACTTAAAGCCTTTCAATTTTATTGAATGTGATAGATAATAATATATTATTAATCATTGTTTCGATAGTACTTTCGGTGAATGGACTTATTCCAAAGAGTCTCTATCAACATCTACGGAGACTCTTGCTTGGCAGTTGGACCATAGGTCTGATGCAGAAGGCCGTACTGCTCGACACGGCACGTATTGTGAGGAGGTTCATATCTCTGGAGCCCTAACCACCAGTAGCTTGGTCCCTGAACCTGATGCTGGTGGGTCTATCGTTTTTATATTTTTAAATGTTTTTATTTTTATATTTAAAAAATGTAATTAGTTGAATCTGTAGAATGAGAAGTAGAATCTGTTTTGCCAAGATCGTGACAAGTGGCGTTCTGCGTTCTGTCGTCTCTGCCTACCCCGGACCGGATAAGGCGTGAGTTTATGTATGTATGTAATTAGTTGTGAAAAAAGAAAGAGAATAATAAATTATATCAAAGAATGAGAAAATTAAAAGAACTCAAGTCTGACCTGTCTACTTATAACCTAGCTAGCAATGATGTATCATTATTCGATGCATAAATATGAAAGTTAATGATAGCAGGAGAGGTGCGCGGTAACTATTGTGGTCTATGCCCGACCACTACAAATTGACTGCATTCATGTCATCGTGCAAATTTGATGACACGTCCACAGAATGTATTTATTGCTTTGCGGTTTAAGTGTTATTGGTAATAAAAAATGTTTATCAATTTTTAAATAGTTATTGGATATGAAACCTATTTAATAATATGCTATTACTTTTTTATTTTCTGTTTTATGCAGACTACAATAGACTCTGGATAAAAGATAAATGTAACGGCGATCCTATTATGATAGTTTCCCGTGTATAATGAACGTCTTACTATGTATCGAATCCTGTTATGATACTATACCTCAATTCCTTATTTCTATTATACTCGTAATATAATATTGATAACAATGTACTGATGAAAAGTCTTAACGAATTCACAAAATCACATAATTGTTTTCCAACGATACTTTATCTTTTTAATAAATAAGTAAAAAATTTAAAAAAATCGGACAAGTAGCATCCACAATGGTAAGTAACAAAAGATGATGACTTATAACTATGTTAGTGCCAAGCAAAATGTTTAAAATTTAATAATTTAAAAAATTAATTTGATTTTACAACAAAAAAGAAAACCTTAAATAATGTAACCGTTAAACCTTTTTCGAATAACGAACGGCAATCAAAAAACAATTTTCGAACTAAGTTATTAAAAAAAAACTCTAGTTTAAAACTAGCGTGCTTGGCTGTGAAAAAAAAGATGGCGAAATTTTAAAATTTTACGTCAAACCAGTTTAGGCATTTTTGTAATAAATTGAAAGCCATGTGATTGATGACACGATGGACGGAGCGTGCTATTCTGTATACAATAAAGTTACGTCATAAAATTATATGAATTTTACACTTTGTGATTGACGTTTAAAATATTACAATATATTTTAAATGCTGGCTAAAATGGCTTCGTGTAATATGCAGAGGATAAGATGGTGAAATTTTTATGTTTCAATATTATAAGGTCGATTTCCGCGCAATGGCACTTTTTTGTCAAGCACACAAAGATGTGATACAAATGTTTCCAATTAATAAATGTCTACGTACAATTTGTATTGTATTCACTAACAAAACTAATATTTCTATGTTGCCTCGTACTCATACTCTTCTAAGTTTGGACTATATAGCCTTGTGTTAAAGATTTAGATCCGCTTTAAAATACTATTTAAAAAAAAAGCTCTTTCACGCATCACCCAATAGCTTTTTACGAGACAACAATCATAAAACCAATAACCCACATTCTACTTCACAAACTGCCATACCAATGCATATTACAGGCACTCATATTCAGTAAACCAACATCGTAATAACAAACCTTATCTCTCTATTGATAATATACTCGTAAAAGAAAACGTTCCAAAATTACCTCTTTTATGTAAACAGGAGATTCACGTGGCGCGCTATTTACCTTTATTTTGCTTGATATTTCGGCACAGGTTACACTGGTCGTAGTTTCAAGCTTAGTCAGCTTAAGACCACGGCCATTGTAACATGTCTCTAAACATCAAGCAAAATAATCGTTTATTTTGCTTAACGTCCCGCTTAATCCCCGTTTACATATTATAACTTATTTATTTTTACATATAACTTTTTACATATAACTTACATAAATATTTACATGTGATTTAAATCAATGAATTTATTAACTGTTCTGATGCGTATAATATTTATAATCATGCATTGCGATACTTTATAAAAGTGACAGTATAAATAATTCATCATAACATGATTTTTTGCATTGGTCTGAGTGTTTTCTATGTATAATATTTATGTATGTATTTACAAAAAAAAAGCTTAGTTTGGGACTAGGTGGCGATGTGTAAATGTGAGGATTATTTTTATTTATAACACGAAAAATTTCAACCTTTCTCTCTCATGAATCTCAGTATCAGTATTGTTATAATTAATTTGTCCAGAAAACACTTTAACCTCTTTATTAACAAAAATGAAATAGATCTTATGGTAACAGTAACTCTGGAATTGCTTATTAAAAATTAAGATTCTCATTCTCAAGAATATTTCAATTTAATAAGACATACACAGTTCGCGTTACTCCACCCGCACTTCCTCTTACATCTTAAACGAAGTCACCCCTTCATAAGAGAATATATGAACGCTATATATAACCTGTTTCTCATTTCCGTAACAATGAGAGACAGTTTAAAATTAAATGCACGCTATTATGAAAAAAGATATCGTGTATGTAATGTGAATATGAGGTTTTAATAATTTGGTGTTTTTAATATTACTATACATTCTTTATATATCCGTGTGGTGACGGAGTAAGAATACAATATGTCACTACCCCATCTCATCCCATGGGTGTCGTAAAAACCGACTAAGGGTCTATCTGTGAATATTACCTTTACATAGAAAGAAGGAAAACTTGAAATAAAACCTTATACCAATCCGTCTGGCCAGCATGGTATTAGTAAGCCAAGTGTCCTTCCGTCACGGGAGGAGGACCGTCCCTGCAGTGAGACATTAATGAGCTGTTATAATGGTGTTATTGATATTAACATACATTCTTAATACTCTTTCTGTGCTATGGCCGTAGTAAGAGTTGAATAACGGTTCTAAATTTTGATTAAAAGCTTGTTTGGCTTTTGGTAGAAACATAGTACTTATTGATTATACAGAGGGAAAACTTAAACCTAAATGTGCGCAACCATTTTTTTTTTGTACAAAAAACACGGCAATATGACTATATCGAACCTGATGGAAAGCGCAAGTACAGTCCACAAATAAAGCCAACAGGTCGTAAACTAAAAATAACTTCAATCCGTGGTCATCATCGTCACCATTTGGCTAAAGTGGAATCATTGAAAGTCTGCATTGAAACATTACAGGGCTGTTAACAATATCGCAATCCGCATGGTACGCGTAATACATAGACGACCTCTGTGGCGTAGTGGTTATATAACATGACTGCTACACAGAGGTCTCGGGTTCGATTCCCGCTCAATGCAAATCTTTGTGTGCATGACCATGATTGGTGTATTGGTCTGAGTGTTTCTATGTATAATATTATTTAAGTATGTTTAACCGTTGTCTAGTATATTACAAGCACCGCTTAGTTTGGGACTAGATGCCGCTGTGTGAATGTGTGAGGAAAAAAAACACGTTTCATAGGTGTCGTAGAAACTGATTCAAGGAAATTTCACAGATATTGTTGTTTTTGCAAACAAAACTATGAAAGCTTGACATAAAACCTAACTCTTTAGTTTTAGATATTCCATAGTCAAGTTTTACGACACCCATAACATAAAGAAGGGTGACTGCTAATAGTGATCACCACACAAACAACAACGTACAATCCATCTACTACCCGTAACTTATATCTTCTTAACAGCCCATTAATGTCCCAGTGCAGGGACGGGTCTCCTCCTATGACGGAGTGATACTTTGCGTACTAATACCACGCTGGCCAGACGGATTGGTATAGGGTTTAATTTCAAGTTTTCCTTCTTTTTATTTCGTTAAGATGATATTCACGGACAGTACCTTAGTCGGTTTTTACGACACCCATGGGATGAGATGGGGTGGTGACATATTATATTCTTACTCCGTCACCACACGTAGAAACTGATTCAAGGAAATTTCTCAGATATTGTTTTTTTTGCAAACAAAACTAGGAACGCTTGAAGTAAAACCTAATTCTTTAGTTTTAGATATTCCATAGTCAAGTTTTACGACACCCTTAACATAAAGAAGGCTGACTGCTAATAGTGATCACCACACCACACAAGCAACAACGTACAATACATCTACTACCCGTAACTAATCATACTACCACAAAAAAAATAATCCAACACTACCTACCTACGTGTACAAATTACCTACGGCCTTATTGACCCAATTAACGTAGATGTAAACTAATGGCCTAAGCTCAGGGTTGCCGGTTCGATTTCCGTTAGAACAAAAACCTTTAACTTATCTATTGGTATCACGATCGCAAACAGATGTGTTTATGCACGTGCTCCGTTTGTATAATGGGTTTGATGCTCGAGGGATTAGTATTGTTGGGTTTGAATTTGAAGTGTGTTTTCTTTAATAAGATGTCAAATGAAACGAGCCCATTAATGTCCCACTGCAGGGACGGCCCTCCTCCCATGATACTTAGCCTACTGATACCTCGCTGGCCAGACGGATTGGTATAGGGTTTAATTTCAAGTTTTCCTCCTTTTTATTTCGTAAAGATAATATTCACGGATAGTCCCTTAGTTGGTTTTTACGACACCTATGGGATGAGATAGGGTGGTGACATAATATAGTATTCTTACTCCGTCACCACACGGAGAATAATGGAATTGCTTATTAAAAATTAAGATTCTTATTCTCAAGAATATTTCAATTTAATAAGACATACACAGTTCGCGTTACTCCACCCGCACTTCCTCTTACATCTTAAACGAAGTCACCCCTTCATAAGAGAATATATGAACGCTATATATAACCTGTTTCTCATTTCCGTAACAATGAGAGACAGTTTAAAATTAAATGCACGCTATTATGAAAAAAGATATTATGTATGTAATGTGAATATGAGATTTTAATAATTTGGTGTTTTTAATATTACTATACGTTCTTTATATATCCGTGTGGTGACGGAGTAAGAATACAATATGTCACTACCCCATCTCATCCCATGGGTGTCGGAAAAACCGACTAAGGGTCTATCTGTGAATATTACCTTTACATAGAAAGAAGGAAAACTTGAAATAAAACCTTATACCAATCCGTCTGGCCAGCATGGTATTAGTAAGCCAAGTGTCCTTCCGTCACGGGAGGAGGACCGTCCCTGCAGTGAGACATTAATGAGCTGTTATAATGGTGTTATTGATATTAACATACATTCTTAATACTCTTTCTGTGCTATGGCCGTAGTAAGAGTTGAATAACGGTTCTAAATTTTGATTAAAAGCTTGTTTGGCTTTTGGTAGAAACATAGTACTTATTGATTATACAGAGGGAAAACTTAAACCTAAATGTGCGCAACCATTTTTTTTTATACAAAAAACACGGCAATATGACTATATCGAACCTGATGGAAAGCGCAAGTACAGTCCACAAATAAAGCCAACAGGTCGTAAACTAAAAATAACTTCAATCCGTGGTCATCATCGTCACCATTTGGCTAGAGTGGAATCATTGAAAGTCTGCATTGAAACATTACAGGGCTGTTAACAATATCGCAATCCGCATGGTACGCGTAATACATAGACGACCTCTGTGGCGTAGTGGTTATATAACATGACTGCTACACAGAGGTCTCGGGTTCGATTCCCGCTCAATGCAAATCTTTGTGTGCATGACCATGATTGGTGTATTGGTCTGAGTGTTTCTATGTATAATATTATTTAAGTATGTTTAACCGTTGTCTAGTACATATATTACAAGCACCGCTTAGTTTGGGACTAGATGCCGCTGTGTAAATGTGTGAGGAAAAAAAAAACGTTTCATAGGTGTCGTAGAAACTGATTCAAGGAAATTTCACAGATATTGTTTTTTTTGCAAACAAAACTATGAAAGCTTGACATAAAACCTAACTCTTTAGTTTTAGATATTCCATAGTCAAGTTTTACGACACCCATAACATAAAGAAGGGTGACTTCTAAAAGTGATCACCAAACAAACAACAACGTACAATACATCTACTACCCGTAACTAATCATACTACCACAAAAAAAATAATCCAACACTACCTACAGTACCTACCTACGTGTACAAACTACCTACAGCCTTATTGACCCAATTAACATAGATGTAAACTAATGGCCTAAGCTCAGGGTTGGCCGTTCGATTTCCGTTAGAACAAAAACCTTTAACTTATCTATTGGTATCACGATCGCAAACAGATGTGTTTATGCACGTGCTCCGTTTGTATAATGGGTTTGATGCTCGAGGGATTAGTATTGTTGGGTTTGAATTTGAAGTGTGTTTTCTTTAATAAGATGTCAAATGAAACTTTGTATTACATAGAATCATTTTTTTTTTTTTGTGAGGACGAGTAGTCGGTCTCAGACGACCATTACTACTTTACGCGGGCTGTGGTGGGGCGGATGGCCCTCAACCAAAGACATTTAAGTGACGTGCCACAGGGGCACCCCCTTTGGGGTACGAACCTCGGCCTGGACCGTCACTGACTAACAGGACGTGCGGAAGGCACGCCCTCTAGGAGCGAACGCGGCGCGTATTCCGGCCTCGACGGCGAGGACGGAACCGCGGACGTTTTGTTGTGGCTTCGCGAGCCGTGTTGTGGCTTCGCGAGCCGGACATAGAATCATAGTGTCTTGTTGCATTTATATAAGTAAGCAGTGCTTGTACTATGGGTACTACACAACGACTAAACATACTTAAATAGTTTTTTTTGTAAATACATACATTTTATACATAGAAACACTCAGACCAATGCAATCAATCATGTTCGATCACACAAAGATTAAGTAAAGGTTAGATACGCATATTTAAATAATTGTTTCTATACTGTGACTACTGTAGTCGCTTATACCGTATAGCGGTATCGTTGCGTATCGTTTTCCACGCAAGACAATAACATAACAATGATTGGACGACCTCTGTGCCGTAGTGGTTATATAACATGACTGCTACGCAGAGGTCTCGGGTTCGATTCCCGCTCAATGCAAAT
Source organism: Schrankia costaestrigalis (assembly GCA_905475405.1). NCBI lineage: Eukaryota > Metazoa > Arthropoda > Insecta > Lepidoptera > Erebidae > Schrankia > Schrankia costaestrigalis. The sequence goes on from FR997833.1 coordinate 20,129,078, forward strand.
CTTTGTGCGCATGAACATGATTGTTTGCATTGCTCTGAGTTTACACAACATGAACATAATATTATGTATGTGTTTACAAAATAAAAGTATTTAAGTATGTTTATCCGTTGTCATAGTACAAAGTTTATACTATGACAACGGATAAACATACTTAAATACTTTAAACATACTCAAATGCTTAGTTTGGGACTAGATGGCGTTGTGTGAATGTGTGAAAAAAAAAACTTATCATACTTTATCTTCTCAAGAGTCCTCTATATTCGGTCAGTACAATATAGATATTTGCCTGCACATGGTACAAACATGTATGTCATTACAGTACAAACTAATCTGTTCTGAGTGTTATGACGTGTGTATGTACAGACGTGATTACTTAGTACTTGTATAACATACAATTACTGTATGCTGTCGATGGACGTTCACTAGTTAGTATCATTCTCATATTATTATGTTGAGGTAATCTCATAGATCTCCGTGTGGTGACGGAGTAAAAATACAATATGTCACCACCCCATCTCATCCCATGGGTGTCGTAAAAACCGACAAAGGGACTATCCGTAAATATTATCTTTACGAAATAAAAAGAAGGAAAACTTGAAATTAAACCCTATACCAATCCGTCTGGCCAGCGTGGTATTAGTAGGCCAAGTATTCCTCCGTCACGGGAAGAGGCCCGTCCCTGCAGTGGGACATTAATGGGCTGTTATGGTATAACAACCTGAAATATTAGTTATGTGTGTTTTTTGTATTCACAAGGTTATATACATATCAAACAAAAATTATTATGATACGTAAATTAAACTTATTCTTCCTTAATTTATTACTACAAACAAATTATAATAATAATAATATGACAATTTTTATGTATGTATTTATGTATATTCAATTTTCACAGCGTAATAAACATTGTGTCTACAATAAAGAAACAATAAAGTATCACAATATCTATTATCAGTAGTAATAAAAGTGTAGCTTACCAGTAGATAAGGTTATCGTACCTGATAAGGGGGATTTGTATAGGCTCAATATCGGCTCAGACATCAGTGGGCCGCTCGGCTCTGCAATGTAAATGTTATGTGCTAAAATATACTGTATTGTAACTAAAATGTGACTACGACGGAATATTGTTTTTTTCTTCTTCTGTATTGAACTAGAATAACAGTTATGAATACGAATGAATGTAAGAGAAAGTACAATGATTTTTTTTAATTAGTTTATTAGTAAAAAAATCTAAGAAAAAATAGTTATAAAAAAAAATAAAGAAGTTCTTCAAATTCACGTAAGGATATCTTAATTAAGAATCGATCAGTAACTTGATTTTACAATGAAATTAAAAAAATCTGTAAATATTTGAGGCATAAGAAAGTATTTATCAGAAATGTAACATTGAGAAAATATTAAAAACATTTTTGAAGTCGGTTGAAAATAAAATAAATTTAAGAAAAAACTATGCTGAAATAAAATTAAATTCTTTTACATGGAACTCAAATATAAGACATCATTAACTTTTTTAAAATAGTAAGTATTTGAAATAATACAACAAATACAATTAGTATTCAAGTAATATCTTAACCTACACAAAGCCTAACAATTAACATCCTGTTCCCAACAAGGTACTATTACTAAACTCATTCTGTCTACACCCATTGTCCTTGAAGTCGTGAAGTCGCAAACTAAAAGACACTTGAGTCTACGGCGTAGCGTATTAAAACAAACATAGTTTCTCGTAGCGCTACGCCGTAGCAAATGTCTACGTGTTACGTCGTGACTGGATGTTAAGAATGCTTAAACGTGACTCGTTATGTGTCTTGAAAAAATATTTTGTGATGAAATGAGGTTTTTTATTTTGTAGTAAATGTCTGGTAGAGTTTTGTAGAACGAAAGGTAATGTTTCAAAAGCGTTCAAAGTTAATATGAATGATATAATATTTACGACTTTATTAATCTGCCTTTAAAAAAAAATATGATTTAGTTAAATGTTAAAAAAGGCAATTCATTCACTTTTATTTTATTAACAACACATTGAAAATATTTCTTCGGCGTTGATCTAAAGCGTCATCAACGTAAAATCAATATCATTAGAAGAAGTAAAAAAGCTTTCATTGATACTAATAAACTATGTTTTCAACCGACTTCAACGGCCTTATTACAAAATACGGTCTAACTATAAACCACGATTTATTACGTCACAAAACCACTGTTTTTGAAATTTGTTATTGCAAAATTAGTCTTAACGCTAAAGAGTTAAAACTAATTTTGTACTAACAAATATATGATTTTGTATTTGTTAATACAAAATCAGTTTTAACACTTTAGCTTTAAGACTGATTTTGTAATAACAAATTTCAAAAACAGTGGTTTTGTGACGTAATAAATCGTGGTTTATAGTTAGACCGTATTTTGTAATAAGGCCGCAAAAATTTAATTTTTGGCACAAATCTGCCATAGATTTGTTATGAAAAAATAAAAACTTTTAGTTTCTTACATTACTACAACATAAAACAACAATTTATCCACAGACAGACAACTAAATTTTCAACAATCTTAAAAACCACGTGTTATAACCTCAAAATCACAAAAAAAAACTAAATTAAAAAAAAAATATCACAAAACCAACAACAAAAAAAAGGCTAGTATCACACACATCAATAATTCCGTCGTAGTCAGACAAAACACTATAAAAGGCTCTACATATGAATATTTTACAAGTTAGCCACTTATTATGTTATCGTTTGTACAAAACGTACGATCCTTATCTCACGACAGATATTAACTGAACACGATATTATCATATCAATATTTACTGCCAGCTAATTCCTGTGTTATGTTAAAACTCTACATTTTTTTTAATCACTAGTTTTGAATTTTTTTCTTTTACATTTATTTTAGCCACTGGGTGGTGAAGGTTATATTGTAAATGACTGACGTATTCGTGTAGTATTTTTATTTTAGTTGACTGACTTTGGAAAAGAAGCATTTTAACTTCCATTTTGATATTTAATAGAATTTTAATTTTGTTTCTCTAGTCGTGACATTATTAGTTTTATTAAGAGCAATGCAAAGAAAATTTTTGTTTAAATTTCAAAAATTTCTGCGAATTATTTACAAATGCATCTGGTTTACCATGACATCTCTTTCAAAGATGAGCTTTTAGTTATTTTCAAAGTCAATTAATTTTGTTAGTTTTTTGTAATATTTTCAAGAAAGAAAATACTTTCTTCGTTTCTTTTAATATTCATTCACATTTATTATTACAAAAGCACTTTCACTATTACAAGCGTTCCCTTTTCAACAATTACATTATTTCCTTCTCTACCTTACAAACTTAATTCAGTAATCTATTTGACCCTTTACGTAAAGTCGGGGCTCCGCTAAATCGCTTTGTCGATCCAAATACGGTAGATTTCTTTCGATTTTATCAATGTCCCTCGAGTCCTTTTCTGTACAAAAAATCACCGTATAAGGAATAATAAATTATAGTTTACTTTATTTATGTAAAGACTCTGATGAAATACTTAAGAGTAGTGTATTTATTTATTATGTAAGTTCGTTGTAGAGACTATGAATATAAATTATTTCTACGCTTTCTTGTATTAAATATTGTGTCAAAAAAGGTGACTAAGGGAGATTTACAACAAGGTATTTCTTCCGAACTTCCAACACTATAAAAATCTTTACCATTCTGGCTAGCTTTGTAACAATGGACCAAGCTACGATCGTATTGCCTTCAGTAGACTCTGCCTACCCTGACGATAGAAAGTCTGACAGTATCTATTATGTATGTTTAAAATGTAACACCATTGTGACAAAACATTACCGATAATATCTTAAATTTTAACTAATTTTTAGCATAATAGATAAACTTTGAATTCTACTATCTTGAACTAAACGATTCTGTGAAACATTAAAATATCTCAAAAACTTTACCACTATCACACAAAACTTAGCAGAAAATTTTATATAGAGGTCACATTGATTAGTTTTACCGAGTAAATGCTAGTTCAAGGTCACTAGAAGCTCCTAAATACATAAGTTGACCTCAACAGCCACGTGTATCGACCTCAAAACAACTTACAACGCTCTGATCTAAATTGGCAACTGAACAACACTGTTTACGACCTTAAAAATCCACAAATTACGGTTTATATTTACTTGTAATTGCCACTTAGCTATATTATTTTTTAGATACAAGTATTTGCTTGTCAGAGGGGCTGGCGAAATAGTATTTGGAGTGACAGATTTAAAGTGTTTTGTAATAGCACCGTAACTCTCACTGAATCATGAAATTTCAAAATAAAAAAAGGTTGTCTATACTCACTAGTTAAATTTTTTTCGAAATTTTCACAGATCTTTGAAAATTCGACTATATGAAATTATTTTTTAGAATTATTGATACCATAATTTATTAAATGTAAGTGGAAAATTTGGTCTTTTAATATAAAGCAGACAGATTGATGCATTATTTTATTTCAAACTACATTTTTTATTATTTGAAAGAAACTTTTTTTATTCACCTTTTATGACACTCATTACATGAGATGGATTATGTCACGAAGTATACCAACAGTATATTTGATAAATCAATTATTTAAATCACTTAACTCATAAAAACACTTCTCATAACAGCTAACTCATCAGATCACAATAAAAATATATTTTCAACTCACATTCCCAACTATATTGAAATAAGAAAGTTTTTAAAATATTTTCCATCGTTTGGCTACGATAATAACACTTATTTCCACTGCGACTTTCGTCTAAATGCAAGTGCATCTGCCAAGAAACTCATACGAATTATTGTTTGATTCATCCGTTACATTTAAATAAGTTTTTCTTAATTGAAATCTTATTATGAAGGTAAGAAGTTTGGATTTAGATTGTTATTATTTTGTTGTCATCTTTGTGGGAAGTTAATAATGTTTTTAATATTGTGGCCAGTACGAAATACGGATGTAAGGAGTTTATTTTACGTTTTGAATTTAGTGGGATTTTTTATTGTAATGTATGTGGACGGTATGATGTTTAGTGTTATTGTATTGGTATTTTTTAATTGTGATTTTTACATTAAAATGGTAATTTTGTATAAATTTTGAGGCAATTGGCATAATAGAATGGAAGTTAACGTGATGGCAAACGATAACAGTTCAAATATATTTTTATGCGTGTATTGATTTAGACAATTTGTTTAAATTATTTGTTAACAAATAATAATAACACGCTGTTCACGATTTTATTTTTTTAAATACTTTTATCGACATGGTTGATCGAAGTTTACTTTGAATTGCTAAGTACGTATCGTCTAAAACAGATCAGTCACTTTACTTTTAAAAGATTATCAGTCAATGAGAAAAGTCTATAACTTAGATTTAATAGACATTTTTATAAACAAACTAAATTGAATTGGATTTTTTTATTATAACTTTAACGTTTATAAACAAAATCTCTTCATTAACTCGTAAGGAAAATTCACTAGACTTTTAATTAATTTTGAGGTCAAATACATTTTAGTACAATCATAAATCTTTAGACAACTTTGAAGTTTCTTGAATTTACAAAGATGGGTACATCACAAAATTTATTTTCATCGCACTTATCTTAAAGTCCCCTTACAAAATGAATGTGCTAAAGTTGTAACCACAGGATTAATTAGTTTTACGATAACACTTTATTTAAGCCACAAGTAGAGCCTTAAAAGTTTCTTATTTAATGTATTTTTTCTACTTAAAAATTTAATCTCATTTTGAGTTTTAATTTATTCCCACAAACTCGTTAAAAAGCAAGTACCGCTAAGAACTCTACATGTCTATCTTAATTTTTAATATTTTCCTTTTACATTTCCCTAACGTCTGTGCTAACTCAAGAAAGCTTTTAAGCCTTTTAAACACATTTCCATACCCTCAGTTACATTGTTGTTTCACAGTTTTCAGCGTTCTTTTTAAAAACATAGTCGTTTTACTCGTTTATTGAGGTTTATAATAAATCTGTTATTTTTGTTTCACTTGAAATACGTCAGTCATCTACCCAGTGGGCGAACGGTAATTTTGTTTGTTTTTCATGTTTATGACTCAGTACAGACATGGTCGCGAGTTTTTATATACATTTTCATACATTTTTGACCAAGTGGCTAACTTGTAAAATTTTGTAGAGAGTTGTTCTAGAGTGAAACTTACCTCCGCAAATTAGCGACATTACAGATAATATTATTATAATTATTTATAAAACCGACTAATAATATTTGACTATTTCTCTCGTACTAACTAGCGCGTCTAACTTAGAAAGCTTGGCTATTTTTAAGAGATATTTAAATTCTATATTAGAGGCGTGAAGGCAATGAAATATTAAACTTTGTACTGGCGATAAGTATCGTTAGCGCTACTACTATTTATATCACTTTTTAGAATAAAAATGGCACTAAAAAGACACGATTTATAATCGATTTTGTTACACAGCAATAACCGCCGCTGATCGTCAACACAACACACAACTTTTTTTTATTTTATATAAATTTTATTTTTGTAATAAATAGTTGAAAGTAATACATCAAAATGTAACTAAATTGAGTTTTATTTTACGCGTCTGCGATGGGTATCATAAGTGTGCGTTCATATTGGCTTGTTATTATTGTTGTTTACGCGCGTGGCGTCGTCTGCCGGGCGGCGGGCGTGTGGCGCGGCCGTCGGTGGGTCTCGACTGGCGCGCGGCCGTGGCGCCGTGACGTCACGACACACGCGCCGCGCATGCGCACGACACACACACACGCGCCACCAGCGCACGTGGCACACAGTTGACAAATAGCACACAAACATACTCGTGTATGATTCAAGTTTAGAACTGTCGACAATGTACGCGATGTAACGGTACACGAGGTGCGAGTCTTGTAAGTAACAACTTAGAGAACGATTATCACTGTAAGTATAGAGTTGTTAACTATTAACTAAAGATATAATGACAGGTTGTAAGATTAAGATTCCATATTCAAAATAGTGATGACAGTTTTATAAACGATTAACAGTCACCAAATGATGATAATAATAATGAAAGGGTAATTTAACATTGTAGTCATTCCAAAAATTCACCATCAATACCTTAGGAAACTAGCGTTAGACTTTTAGGGGTCTGATGTCAAAAAGAGTAAGTATTTCATTGGCATTGTTTCTCGTGAAATTGCACTAGAAGACAGGTATGAAACAATTTCGCAATCATAATCCGTGGGTAAGTATTGATAGTAATTATTTTTCATAAACACTGTTCTTTATATTAATTCAATACCTTTCTTATTTTCTTCATTAATTTTAAGTAAGCAACCGGGAGCTGAGTTATACACCTTTGACATGGCTTATTGACTGTGTCACAATGACGACGGGCGCGATCAAATTTTTATGTGACTTTCAAAGTGACGACCTCGGTGGCGCGCCGGTAAAGCCAGCGGCTGCCGCGCATGAGGTTGTGGGTTCGATCCCCACGCAGGACAATAATTTGTGAGATCCACAAAATATTGTCCTGAGTCAGGGTGTTATATGTGTCCGTTAATTGATGTTTGTAAAAGTCCCCGCGACACAGGGCATGATCCCTAGTGCGGGAGTTGTCTTTTTTTACAAAAAAAAAAAAAGTATGAAGATGTTTAGATCAAAATACAGGTAAGTAGTCACCTATCTATGCCATGACCTCGCTGACGTAGCATAACATATCATTTATGAATGACTAGCTGATCCGCGCGGCTTCACCCGCGTGGTATAGATAGCCTAAATGTTATCAGCCAGGTTACACCAGCCATGGTCACGACCTGCTCGAAACGTCAAGTGTCTCAAAGGAAGATAGTTTCAATATTTATCACAATTAATCGTGTTAATACCCTTATAAATTATAAAGTTATAAATAATAAGTTATAATGAAACATGAAAGTTTTAAAGTTAATTTTTGTAGAACAAGTTTCTATTCATATCAATGGTAAAAACCCGTCCCTGGTAGTAACCCAATAAAATACAGATCTCTTCTTTTCTTTTCATTTTGTGTCTAGAGTTGTATAAGCCACCCATAAGCCTCTGATATAGCATAACGACGGTGTTGCTTTGATGATAGCCAAAAACCTACTTTCTACGTACCTTCGGAGATTTAATACCATTGAGCGGTCATCCATCAAACAAATGACTCTAAAGCATGAAGACACTCATATAAAATACAAGTAAGTCACCCATCTAATGAATGACCTCGCTGACTTTGCTTCCTATGATCACGACGATAAAGATGATTTATTAAAAGACAGACAGGTTATTATATTTCATCTCAAATAGAAACAATGTATCATAATAACAAAATAATGTAAAAACAAAGTATGTACTCAAATCTATCAATAATAATTTACAACAGAGGAAAAAGTTCATTCAACTGTATCGTAGCAACGTGCTACGCGTTCGTAGCAGTTCGTAGCGGCGTAGCAGCTGTAGACATTTTATTAACCGTTTTGTTGGACAGACACCTACGTGTTTGATACTTATTTATTTTTCTCTTATTTTTATTATCAATAAATGATTTGTATTGTTACTTTGTTTTGTTGCTGTTTACTATTTGTTGAAGTTTTTTTTTTGTTTTTGGAGGAAATCTGCTTTTCCTAATACAGATTAATTTCTCATTAGGAATCAAGGCTTTACAAACATAAAGTTAATGGACACAAAGAAACATCCAATCTCAGGCAAACAATTGGTTAATCACACAAATTTTAATAATGTCGAAAACCGCCTTGTTGTCTCAACGGTTACGGTACCTCCTAGCATGCATAAGGTCGCGTGTTTGATTTCTATGTAGGTTTTTTTTGCGGGCCACATAGATGATATGATGATCATATGATGATAATAATATATATTATGTTTAAATGTTCTTTGTGTCACCCTGTGCAATAACTACGAAACTAATATTCAAATGGATGTATAATTGGTAATTAATGCGACATCAACCGAATGAGATAAAGTGCTAATCCCAAGACCTCATATTCCTTACAAAAATGTCTAACACATAAAAAAATATTATAACAAAAATCATCCAACACACACAAACATTTCTCCATAAATAGAATAAACAACATAACAATCCCCCCACGGCAAAACAAACCCAAACCCAAATTAAAACATAAAATCCTTTAATGATTAAACAAAACTGTGAATTTCTTCGTTAATCCTAAACGTTTGGGCACCCTACCTTTACAAATACAATCGACCCTTTAAACTGTTATTATGTCATACACACGCTACTTTAAATATCGTGTAAGCAGACACGTACGTAGCTGCTAATGAGATCTTTACTTTGAATAATGTTAGTATTTTTTATTCTTTTTTTTTTGTATTTTCAGTGCATCGAGTTGTAGTTAAAACAAAATCGTCATAAGGTAAACATTTTTCAATTTTACAAAATTAATCTCAACAAATTAACACACAGAAGCAATGGGTCGATTATGAAAGAAATTTGATGGGCAGCCATTTGCTCTTTAGTACAGGCTTCAAATAAATAAATAATACAAATAATAAAAGAGTATACATCCTAATTAGTCCTATAGAAATTTTATCAAAATTGGTTTTATAAGTACTAATATACTTGTATATTACATACATTTTCATTATTTTATCAAAATTGGTTCATTACTTTTATCTAAGAAAATGTATTTGTTTTTTTTTTAATTACATAATTATGAGTACTAGAGTCTAATGTTAAATAACCCATTTGATGTCTGACAGATCAACTTTCCCCGTCACACGCAGAATGATACATACAATAAGGGGTGTAAAGATCATAGCAACGTAGATCGGGCTGGCGCAATCAAGCGGCCGTCAATCAGCGCCCGCCTTACTTAATTACCTACCATCGTATGTGGGGCAGTTATGTGTTGTATGTGTGTGTGTATTAGTGACTACACACTGCTGCCTGAAAATGCTTACAAGCATTTTTTAACATATATGCATCTACTTATCATACAGCCTATTAATGTTCCACTGCAGGGACGGTCCTCCTCCTGTGGGAGGGATACTTGGTCTACTAATACCACGCTGGCCAGACAGATTGGTATAGGGTTTAATTTCAAGTTTTCTTTCTTTTTATTTCGTAAAGATACAATATGGTCACCACCCCATCTCATCCCAAAGGTGTCGTAAAAACGGACTAAGGGACTATCCGTGAATATTATCTGTACAAAATAAAAAGCAAGAAATCTTGAAATTATACCCTATACCAATCCGTCTGGCCAGCGTGGTATAAGTAGACCAAATAGCCCTTCGTCGCGGAAGGAGGCCTGTCCCTGCAGTGGGACATTAATGGAATGTTATGACTTATTAACATTTCTAAGCATCAGTGTGGCACCACCATTATGTTGCACACTGTTTTAGATTCTATTAGCTGATATTTGTGTATGTGTTTGTTCGTGTGTGTATGAGTATGTGTGTGTGTGTATGAGTATGTGTGTGTATGAATGATGATCGTGTTCACCAAAAATGTATGATTTGATTTTGTTTTTGTTAGATGAAGCACGTTGTGATTTTTACGGATATTATAACTTGATTGAAACGTTTTTGTTATTAATTGGAATTTCCTTGTAGAGATTGTGTTGCATTAGATAGAATATTTACGTGTGGTGAGGGTTAAAAATAGAGGTTAATATTATGTAGAAAAATTCAAATAAAAGTTTGTTTTTACTCAATAATAGAAGCAGTGATAAGTGCACTTACTTTAGTATTATTTAGGTGTGAAAACTTGTAATTAATTATTTATCTGCGTCGTGTTTAAGTCATTACTAGGCTAAGCAGTAAGTTTTCCTAATTAAATAGCATCATCATCATATCAGCCAATCGTCGTCCATCACTGCTGTACATAGGCCTCCTTCTAGTATTCCCACCTCGTGCTCGTGCGTTCCTGTGCCTCCCTCATCCATCGGCTTCCCACCGCCCTAACTAGGTCGTCGGTCCACAGTATAATTAAATATACTAAATAATATTATAAATGCTTTAAGTTTGTAAGTATTAATGTTTGTTACTATTTCACGTGAAAACTACTGAATTGACTTTTTAGTGAAACTTTACAATTATATAGCATCAGAATAGATAATACATAGGCATGTTTATAAAGATAAAGTGTGAATAGTCTAAAACACGCAGACGAAATGGCGGGCAGCAGCTACTAATAAGAAATAATATAAAAAAGAAATAAATAAAATAATAATAAATAATTCACACACACACATTTACACATCCCTATCTAGTCCCAAACTAAGCAAAGCTTGTACTATGGGTACTAGACAACGGATAAACATAATTAAATAATTTTGTTTTGTAAATACATACAGTCATATTATACATAGAAATCAGTCAGACCAATGCAAACAATCATGTTTATGCACACAAAGACTTGCATTGAGAGGGAATCGAACCCGAGACCTCTGCGTAGCAGCCATGTTATATACTGACTGCGCCACAGAGGTCGTCAATAATATAAAAAACTTTCATTATTAAAGCTTATCACTACAGATAGTTCCAGTTAAAACCTAGCTATTGCCAACTTCCTCACAATAAATACATACATAATGTCGTCTAATTCTCACAAATTTGTATTCATAATGATTTCAATTACGAAGCGAAGCTGGAACTGTGCCCAGTACAATAGAAACAGGTGATCTATGCCAACTTTGTTATATTATAAGATGTTTGTGTAAATATTCAATAAATTATTCAAACGTTTCTAGCAGTTATTCATACAGAGTTAGAAAACGGTTGCTATTTGAGAGCAAGCCAGTTCTGATGTTTACACGTAATCATGATGTGCTAAGGCTTTTTCGTTTGTTTTCAATAATTGACGCAAGATAGATATCATTTCTCTTCTCTGACCGTTGACCGATATCCAGGAGACCGCGTAGATAGGGTGGTATCCGTGAGTTTGTTATTATGATTCGGAAAAAATCAACCCTAAGCAGTTAGACTCTGGCATAACTGGTTTAAGCCAATCTTTAACCACTATGACATAATGATACACTTCTCATCAAATAAATCGAAACAGTTGCAAGTTTGTGTTTTATAAGGATTATCTGAAAAATGTGTATATTTAGGAATATGTGTTATATATCATTTAATAGGGAATTTAATGAGGTTTTCAAATAATGATGTCAATGTTCAAAATTCAAATTAAATTTTCATAGATTTCGTATTTTGTTTAACATGTCGTATTTGCCCTGTACGTAGTTTCACGGAAAATGATAAAATTAAGCACGTAAATGAAAAAAAAGCTAGAAAATGTTTATTTAATAACTCGTATCGAGCACCCAGAGTTCCTCGCTCCTCTTATTACTGCGTCCATGCGATGTTTACCCGCAAAAACCGCCAAGTGGTGGCATTGCTGAATTCTGGACTTAGTCAGGTTATTACGGCTGAAATATTGCATCTTAGCCTCTCGTCTTTTCATAGAATCTGCAAACGCTATCAAGAGACTGGTTTGTTCACGCGCCGTTAGAGATCTGGCAGAAAACAGGTAACTTCTGACCAAATAGATCGATTTATAGTAACACCTTTCTTACAAAGTCTAGGCCTTAATGTCTTTCAACCTCAGCAGCAGCTTCATGATGAACCTATGGTGGCTGTAAGTGACTCTACAATTAGAAGAAGGGCGAAGAAACGTGGACTTGTACCGTACAAGCCAGCAAATAGGGAGGAACTACCTGCAGATCATCGAAAAGCGCGCCTTAACTTTTTACGTAATTACCTAAATTGGTCATACATCTAGTGGAGTAAGTTTCTCCTTTCTGATGAGTGCAAAATTGTATTGTATGGTAACGATGGAAGGACTAAGGTCTACAGAAGTGATGGAGAACGCTTTGCACCATGCAGAATTAAAAGAAAAGGCCATCGATGGTGGCGGTTCATGGACTGTTTGAGGAAAAAATAGTGGCAACGACAAGACCGAGTTTGTCTTTGTGTTTGGGTCTCGTCTGCCCTTTTTTAACAGTCATAGGTACATCGAACAGTATCTTGAACCTCTTGTAATGCCCTATGCACATTTATTTGACCCCAGTTTAACATTTATGTACGAGGATGCTAGGACAAACACCGCGAGCGTCGTATGAGATTATGTTACTGAAGTCGATATCTCTATTATTGATTGGCCAGCAAGAAGCCCGGACATAAATCCGATTAAACATCTAGTGGATGAATAAAAAAGACGAATTAGTGTAAAAGATCATGCCTCAAAAACACTTAGCCAGCTTTAAAATGCAATCCAAGAGGAATGGAATAGAGCGCCACTATTTTTGATCGTGACTCTCATCCGATCGATGAAAAACCGTACAGAAGCAGTAATGAGAGATCGGGAATGGTATCCGAGTTATTAAATAAACGTTGCCTAGCTTTTTTTTCATTTACGTGCCTAATTTTATCATTTTCCGTCAAACTACGTACAGGGAAAATACAACTTGCTAAACAAAATACGAAATCTATGAAAATTTAATTTGAATTTAGAACATTAACATCATTATTTGAAAACCTCATTAAATTCCCTATTAAATGATATATAACACATATTCCTAAATATACAAATTTTTCAGATAATCCTTATAAAACGCAAACTTGCAACTGTTTCGATTTTTTTGATGAGAAGTGTAGTTTTCACAGACGTCAAAGTACGAGGGAATAAAAACTCCGCTTAAGCTTCAGTCCACTCTCTAAATTAACTCAATTGTAATTTTCCAGCTGTTTTCTACTGGAATCAGGCACAGCTAGTACAGGTAACCGTTCCCCCAAAAAACTATAGGAACAATATTTATAGACAGTTCGATCTTCGAAACATAAACACATATTTCGTTTTACGATGACCATTTACTGTCTATAGATGAACAGATACACGAACTATTTTTTTTCCCTATCATAACTCGAACGGCACTCCCTGCAAAGCGTTTGAAAGATGTAATCTTACTTTGTAGTGTGAAGAAGAGAATTCATTATAAGTGGATATTACATAACTAGGTCCGTGTGAATAAGTTTAATGTGTGAATATTGTTCACTTGTTCATGTTTACTATGTTTCATAATAGTACGTGCATAGTTAGCTATAGCATAAAAAATGATGTTTTTAGTGTGTTTACAAAACTAAACGTATTAATCAATAAAGATTTTATAAAAACTGGTTTGTAAGTATTGTATTACACGCCATTTAATGGTATCTGCCTACCGCTTCATGAAGAAGGTTTGAGTAAAGGTATGTGAACAAATAAAACCTAGACGAAAAGAACTATAGTAAGACTATGTAACGCGTAACGCTTTACATAGTAAGACTATGTAAAGCGCACAGACAAGCTTGTTATGATGGCGCACAAAAACATTGGCTTCCCGTTTATATGCCCTATTGAAGAAACAGACCTCATTCAGAGACGGTGGAAAGCTTGGCATACTAACATTTCTTTACGTGATGTTTTTTTTCTTTGTTTTCGTACAGACAATATTAGCATAAGTTTTTTTAATCTAACTTGTAGAAATAAGGTGGTGGCTCTTCTCTCGTTCTTAATCATTCACCATCGTTAATTACAGACACAAAAATATCAAGTTTATTTATCTATTCAAAATGAGAGATGTCAATGATAGCATTTTTGTACTTTATTTAAATAAACATTTCATTCATATCCTTTATTATGATAATGGCAATCTAATTAATTTACAAAAATTACATACACAAAAACATTTATAAAATATAATTCCTATACCAAGAAAAAAACAAAAACTCTTTTTACATGCAAAATATTGTTAACCTTTATATCCATACAATAAAGTCTATATTTCCATGACAAATACGCAGGAAAACGTTTGTAAAATTGACGGATACGTTAACGAACGAATAGGTCGGTTCAAAGAACAACCTACAGTGCGCTTAGAAAAAAAAAACGCTAAAAAAATTGTTGCCACATTTTGTGCTCGACTGAACGAAAACATTTGCTCACGTGTAAGCGAAGGCTTTTGTGAAATAGGTTAAGTCGTTATTCGCTTTGATTTCTCTTTAGGAAAGTGTTCTTGAAGGAAGACAAAGGTTGTATGTACGATATCTCATTATTAAGGAGAATATCCAGCCTCTTGAACCGCATAATTTAGATAGTACATCTAGCTATCTTTAAGGTAAGTAGTAGTTTTGTTTACTATAATAACATGTTTATTTTGATTTAATAAAGTAAAAAATAACAACCCTTTAATGTTTTTCAAGTGACTGACATAAACTTGGCCAATTAATACCAATATGGTTTTATAAGAAGTTCTCCTTCTATTGAACTGTCTCACAGAAGGTTTTTTCTACACCCATGACATTGGGTTGCAACGTGCTCGATGTTAAGCACAATTGCTGTTCAAATATAGCAAATACAAAAAGCAAATGAAGGCCAAAGTTACACTGGTCTTAAAATAACACAGTAGCAGTTAGACAGAGGCTTACAGTATTTCTACATAATACTCTTTCTCCAATCCATTAAAGGCTCAAATGGAAAGAAGAAACACATGTTCCAAAATTTATTATACATTTATTAACTTAAACATAATTTATATTATTATAATTAAACGTCACATACACAGGTGCGTGGCATTTGAAACCAACGGGTGTGTATAAAGATACGTGAAGAAATAGAGACAAAACAAAACAGGGTTGTAAGGGTAAGTAGTACACAGTGAACTGAAGTCTCTACCTACACTGATGGGAATGAGATCTGACATCATGTAAGTTTATATATCTAATTGTTTAAACATTTCCAAAAAAAAATCTGTACTGGTAACTTTAAATCTTTGACGACCTCTGTGACGTTACTACGCCACAGAGGTCGTATCATAACTACTGTTATATAACATGACTGCTACGGAGAGGTCTCGGGTTCGATTCCCGCTCAATGCAAATATTTGTGTGCATGAACATGATTGTTTGCATTGGTCTGGGTGTCTTCTATGTATAATATGTATGTATATATTTAAAAAAAAAAAAATTTAAGTATGTTTATCCGTTGCTAAGTAACCATAGTACAAGCTCTGCTTAGTTTGGGACTAGATGGCGTGGTGTGAATGTGTGAGGAATATTTATTTATTTAAAATCTATTTAAAAGTGGGGCCTCTACATAATAAACTATTTACGAAAAGACCTACTGTTTCACAACGACTTAAAAGCGGGAGTTATTGAAGCATAATTTTACATCTACGTGATTTTATTATTTGACTTAAAAACATAATTTTAACAAATCAAATAAGTCAACAAATCAAATATATCTTTCTCAAGATAAACTTTTTTAAACTTAATATTAAAAATCAAAATATTTATAGCGTGATATAATTATGTAAATCACCTGTCTATTTTATTCAGCTTCAAACTCAGTTTTATATATTCTTTCGTCGAAAACTTTTAACTGCATGAGATTACGAGCGATGCAGTATTGACATGTATTATTTTTAGCTTATATTTTTGTTACACAACATGCACCTACTTCTGCTTTGAAGTATTTTGATAACAATCTTCTACTAAGCGTATCAAATAAGAATGGACGCGTCAAAGACCTCCACCTCTCAAAGCTTGATAAAAATGTACGGATGCCTTACAAATTTCTTTGTATGACGTCATAATATGGCGCAGGTCATGCACTTTCTTATTCGAAACGAGTAGTATACTTTTTGATTATACTCGTAGATTAGACAACTAAGGCACGAGACATAAAGACCTGTGTTGTGAAGACATTGAGAAACATTAATATAACGGATACCCATTCTCTATATTATTTATTATATTTATTAACTAAGCAGAAGTTAGTAGGTTAAACTTATGTGCAAGTTAAAAATTCATTTGGATAATAATAATATTGTATTTGTTTTTAGTCTGAGTATTATCTATGTGTGTTTTATAAAAAATAAGTAAATATGCTAATTATTTTATGCAATCATTTAATTCCATAAAATATATAACCATCTAGAAAAACCAAATCAGGAAAACAGCGTCTCTTTATCCACAAATTTAAAAGCTCTATATCTCAAAACCACTTACAAAGTTCTATCCAAACACAATTACGCAGATGGCATCTCTACTCTCTAGAGGTTAAGTACCGTTTCACTCCGTTGTTGTCATTAAAAACACATTAAATCAAATCCCATAGTAATACATAATTTAAATACAACCATTTAAAAAGGGGTGAGAATTTATGGTACAAAATTTTCTTCTAAGGAAGCTGCCTTTTTCCTGTCGCCCTTGATAAATAAGAGTCCCTTTTCGTTCGGTCCTATTATTAAATTTTATGTACCATCCCTTTTACAATACATCCACTTATTATAATTGCTGTGTTCAAATATTAATGATAAAGGATGTTGTTTGAATTATTGTTTGAGACGGTAACGTTTTGGGTGGAGATGAAACTTATACAGGATGACAGTAGCTTTAGCGTTACTTGTCGAGAGATGTAAGATGATAGGCTGTCATACAACTCTGAACTGTTAATAGAAACAACAAGATATATTGCCAATTTTGACAGCTTACCGTTACGTGTGTTTGACGATTCAATTTGTACTTACTGCTGTTTGTAAATATGTACTTATTTGTATTACGTTAGCAAATATTATGTACTTTTATTTTATTTATGAATATTTAGAAAGTCTTAAGCTTGATACTATTGTTTTGGTGTATCTTTATTTATGGACTTTCTTACATTTAAAAGTAATAGGTATATTAAATACAAAAATAAAAATGATGCTTTTGTTATTATTGTGTTTTATACTAATATGCTCATTTACAATAATCTCACAATTATGCCTTATACAGTGGTGACTTTTGTATTCTCGGTCTGTAAGAAGTTTCCTTTCTTCTTTGTAAAACTTTAAATTTGCAGTTGGACATTAAAAAACAATTACAACGCAATAAATTAGTGAATACAAATATCAATTTAACGTAACATAATTCCAAAACCATTACAAAAATACCACACCTAAATGAGGACATCCAAAACCGTATAGTACACTCGCATACAAAACACGCCAGTTGTTAACACAAAACGTACAAAACTATGTCCGCGACAAATTTTTCACTTGGCGTCATAACACCGTTTGCGTGTGACTGTACAACAAATAAAAGTGTATCAAGCCGAAACTTGAAAAGCGTTGCAACCAGCACGCGAGCAAAAAACCATACAGTAAAATGCTATAGAGCAATTTTTCTGAATTCCGTTACAACAATGTAACAAAATAACAACAAAATTCTACACAGATAGAGATAAAATAACTGTTTTTATGTCACTTAGGTATAATTTATTTTTGTGTTACAATCATATTAGCATATACGGGTTTATTTTGGCGAGCACCTTGGCTATGGGCGACATCTGTGCTAGGGAAAACAATTGAGTATACATTTGAGGAGTGGAGAAAGCGATGTACGTGTGTGCCCTTTCCTTTATCAATTCCTACGATATGCGCCTTCTATGATAATAGTGGGAAAGGTGGCCTACTAATAACACTGGCCAGTTGTATCAAATTTTCATTTCGGGGAAAGTATTCTAATTTCACGGAAATATAGGAATTTACAAATTGATTGCTTTTAAAAAAATAACAGGAGAATAAGGTTAGTAAGAATACGTATTCTAACTCAGTTACCACGCGAATATTCTAGATTTTCTATAAGTTATTTAAATAATATATCTTAGATAAACTTATACTGAGAAAATACAGGCTTTTTCCCATCCATCTTACGAAAAATCACACTCAGAAAACAGTACATATTAAAACATGACCTTACAATCTAGAACATAATTACGTTACAAACCCAGTATATTTGTAGACGGAGTGACGTTTGTCACTCGCATGACAAATGTCACGCGTGTACACAACACGAGCCGCGGCGGCGTGAAGCGTGTTTTTTTTATTACGCGGCCCGGGTATAATCTTTGGGTGACGTGACCTGTGTACTTTATTTATTGTTTGTTTTGATTTTGCCGAAATTGTACATGGGTATACTAGGAATATTCTTCTTGTAGCTTTTTGAAAGTTATATCTTTTGTGCGATTCTGGGACATGTTAGTTTGGAATAAAACTTTAAGAGATACGATTTTGTACTCCCTTTATGATGAAGTAATTGGTAGTAGACCATAGCAATGTTGCCATGGTCTACTACCAATTACTTCATCATAAAGGGAGTACAAAATCGTATCTCGCAATATACACACCTCAACAAAGTCTAGGGATATTTTGTATAAAGTTGTGAAACTCAAAAAAAATTGGTTTGTTTTTAATTCTTTTGATGAAAACTTACTTTGATAACCTATTTTAACCATTCTAAATTTGAATTTGAAAAATAAAATTAAAAATAAAAGATTTACGTAGCCTAAATATAGTCAAATTTAAAAATTTCATTTGCCAACAGTAAGTTTTGACTGCATTTATGTGTAAAATTTAAGTTTTATAACAATTTAAACGTTTATTTCGAATAAATGATATTGTGCGCATCAAGCAGCGGCCCCATTTCATCAGAAACAAAATGTTATGGGCAGTAGGCATGCTCCCAGCTGCGGGTACTAAGCTGAGTATTACTGAAGAGATTGGAACTGTAGCGTCATCTACCGACAACTCAAGCGAACACCTACACTACATCCTGAATCGCGATATCAACATTCGCACAGCGATTCCGCATATATACAACGTCCAACGAACAACTGTTGGGCAGTTGGCCCGCCAGGCGCGATCACCTTCGCCTGGTTGGAGGATCCTCCCTTTTCGTTGGAGGCGTGGTGCTGTTACGTCACCGCGACCTCCACAGTGGTGACCCCGACGTGATGAAACCAACCTTCTCGGAGCGCACCAGCACCTTCGGTCTGAACAGGACTACTCCATATGCTCGCCGTCATGACAAGCCTGGGGAAGCCTGCGACCTCATCACCCATCATCCGACTCACTGGACACACCCCGACTCACTGGGGAAAATGGGGAAGGTGGACACCGCAGTCCGACTCACTGGACCGGCATTTCAGTTCCGACTCACTGGGACTCTGGCATCAGCTCCACAAGAAGTCACATCAGCAAGTTCGACCTCCGGTCTTCCGGGGGGAGTGGTGTAGCGTCATCTACCGACAACTCAAGCGAACACCTACACTACATCCTGAATCGCGATATCAACATTCGCACAGCGATTCCGCATATATACAACGTCCAACGAACAACTGTTGGGCAGTTGGCCCGCCAGGCGCGATCACCTTCGCCTGGTTGGAGGATCCTCCCTTTTCGTTGGAGGCGTGGTGCTGTTACGTCACCGCGACCTCCACAGAACAATACAAAATATGAAATCAAGGTTATGGTCACGTTATCGTGCTACTGGTGAAGTGGCTGAAAGATACCACGGCAAAAAGTCTATCACCACTCAACGAAATGATCGATTATTGCAAGTTTCCGCGAAAAGACAGCCAAATGTTACTACCATGCAGCTGGTTTAGAGGCTCCAGCTCTTGGTGGAGCCTCTTGCCAAACTGTCAGAAGAAGTCAGCATGAAGCCCACGTTTATGCTTGCATACCGCTTTGTACTCTAGCACAACACCGAGCGAATCGCGCACGACGACAAGAGTGGGCTCGTGAACATTTGCTCTATAAAGATAACCTGTTATCTGTAGTGGTGTTTACACATGAGTCCCGGTTCGGTTTCTACTCGGATTCACGTAGAGAACGTGCTTGGCGAGTTCCTGGTTGTGATAGCCGTCTACAACATCCTCAAGAAATCTATTCATACCACGATAGAACAATTATGGTTTGGACGGGAATTTGTATCGGTCGAAGAACAGAGCGCGTTTTGATCAGAAACACCATGACGGCTGAAAAATAACTTAACGAGGTGCTAGTACTAATAATCTACCCCCGTAGACTACAATTGGGCCAAATGTTTAAGATCATGGACGATAACACCCGTCCGCATAAAGCGAGAGTGATGACAAGCTGGTTGCAGGAGCACGAAGTATCGATTTTATACTGAACCACTCAATCGCCTAACCTTAAAACCATAAAATACGCGTAGGACATGTTCAAAAGGAGGGCTTTGATGAATTTTCCTGTATAAAATTGCGATGGAAGGGCTACTTGTTTTGTATCCTAGTCGACCTGGAACAATATACCGCATCAAGACCTGGATAACTTAGTCCAAGCATGAAAAACCATTGCAGGACCGTTATTACTACTGATAACTCACATAACAGTTAAAAACTGATAAACTTTCGCTTATTTTCACTTTTGCTTAAGAAACACATTCATTGTTAGTTTTACTAATTTTCTAAGTTTTTTATTTATTTGAAAAAAAAAATATTTATGCTAAAAATGTACGAGTATTCTTATTTAATTCTGGATTGTAGCCTGATAAATTGCCTTTATAAAAATATAAATATGTTGTATGTTATCTCCAATAATTTTGGAGTTATACCAAATAAAATTGAGTAAATACCAAATATCCCTAGACTTTGTTGAGGTGTGTAGGTTTCCATTATTTGCATAGTTTTATAAATTACGAGAAATATTAAACGATAGATTTAGACCAAACCACCACAGGCTGGAGTAATTAGTTAAAGAGGAAAACTACAGATTTTTAAACTTTATGTAAAAACTCATGATTCTATTTACTTAGGTTCTGAACTCTTACAATTTTCCATTTAACGGTTTATCGACGTCTAAAAGCATTTATTAAAAAAAACAATTGCCTAATAAAATACAACTGAGGCTTAACTGCTACCTAAACATAATTATTTTTTTTAAGTAATGAAACACTCAATTATCCTGTAACAAAACATAAAATATCTGTAAGTAGCACAATCTCATTTTACCTGCCAATAAATAAATATTGTTCAATTTCCTAAAAAAACGTTATTACTATCAATGGCATAATTATCATTTAGTACCTTAATAACTAAGTACCTAACTATACCAAATTATAAAATAAGCACCATGTAACCTTGTACAACACAGCAAAATTCCCACATAATACTAAAGCACAATTTTCTCATCACAACAGCTGTAATATAAGAGTTACAATATTTTGTCCTGAATTCAATATTTCACAGTGAGTTAAACAATGTAAATCCATCGACCGTTTGCATGTACGCACAAAAATATAAATATGATAGTGACCTTGCGAACTGAAGCCAAGACCAGTCCTTGTCAAACTTTTGTTACACAAAATATGTTGAATTTCTTTCTACAAATTCTGTGGGTACTTTTCATGTTCTGTATAATAACCGAAGTATAGTAGTAAACCTAAAATACATCGTATTTTACATCTCCCTACTTATCAAGAAAACATATTTCAAACATAAGCTATAAATCATTACAGACCTTTGTGCATCCCTGTGTGCTTATCCTTAAGTACGGTCAGCTCGTAAATCTTGCCGAACTCTTCGAACATCGGCCGAAGGTCATCCTCCTCTAAGTGTCGTGGTATCTGCCCTATGAATAGTTTCACAGCATCTTTGCCTGCACCCGGGGGCGCCCCGGTACGCTCAGCTGGCGTTTGGGGTGAAGCACGCTTAGGATCCAAGCTGTAGTTACTGTGCACCGGTGTCGTAGGCATGCTGTTAACACTCTCCGGCCTACTTTGAGGAACACTGACCATGTTTGGCATGCTGTATCCCAAGAGCAGCGGGTTAACCCTCTGAAGGTTCGTTCCCACAATCATGGCTATCACAGTTACCAGACTTTTAATGAACACAAATATTATTAATCACAGTTCTTTGTACTCCGTTTTGACTTATTCTATAAATTCGGTTTACAAGTTTTTTTAAAGCTCACTCGTGTTTACTTTCGTTTTTCGCGGAGGGCGAGAGCTTGGGGAGGGGGTGAGGGGGTCGGTGCGTGAATGTGCGTACGGCCTGCGTCTGTGTGCGTACCGTCTCTTCTCACAGTCACCCCGTAATGCGTAATATTATCGATCGCTATAGTAACAGTAGTAGGCAGTACAGCCGTCCCCCGTTTTTTCACTGACGCGGATTTATTAGAATGTTTATTTGTAAGAATTTATTTTTTATTTAATACATATATTAAGTAAGTGGTTTTAATTATATTTTTACACAATTAAATACACTAAATTGCACATCAATTAATTTTAAATATTTATTAAATAAATTAATTTAACGATATTTATTTTTAAGATATATTTTTAATGTAACTTAAATATTATTTAACTAATGTAAGATTTGGCACATCGCTAATTTTAATGTAATTTGAGCGAATATTATTAAACACTAAGTTTTTAGTAAAAGAGTACACTTTATAATATTGTTATGAAGTTTTTCACACGTGAAAAAAGTATAATGTACCACTGTGTTTACGTAGTACGCGCGTCGCGCGGAGCACTGTTTACAAACAAACCGCGGACCGACGCCACTTATTTTTTTTAATTTTTATTTTTTTCCACACATTCTTTTTGTATCCATTTAAGTTAATCTGAATATTTACACGTTATTTGTCACTGTATATACACACAAACACATAAAATCACGATTGTATTTTTCTTTGTTATACACTTAACACTAATATTACTTGACTAACTTAAATAAGGACTTGACGACGACAAACGATGACGTGACGCACAAACGAAAAGCACAAAACACGAACTAAATGAGACAACAAATCCGCCGTGTTCCCGTCTATATGCCTACATGTCCACTAACCTAAAATTCCCTCGGAGGTCCCCTCATAGCACACGCCATGGGGGAGCCTCCAGTCTTGATACAATCCTCCCTTTCACTCACCCTCAGATACGCGAGTAAATTCGCTTTGTGTGAATAGGTTGATTATTTGAAATTTCTTGTTTCTGTGTACAGTTGACGCTGTCGTGACGTGTTCATGTCTGCTCTTCAATTATGTTTTGTATTATACATCTTTGTGTCCTAGTTTTAAGTCGCGTGAATTTAAGAATTATCTGATGGTAAAAAAAATTTAAAAAATTTTAACGTTAGTATTTTAATCATTTTAGATTTAAAAATTATACATAGGTATATACTAAATACATTTTTATGAATTTTGTTTTAGGTTACTTTATTATTTTTAGATTTATTATTAATTACGTTTTACTATGATATGAAAACTTAAAACATTTTATTTTATGATAAAGAAATACGTATTTATCTATTCAAATATCTAGTAAGAACAAGGAAAAATAATATTTTAAAAATGTTTTATCTCTTTATTTTATTTAACATACACAAACTTGACGTATCTAAATAAAAATAAAATTTACTTTAGTGCTACAGAAAAAGACATCGTTACGTCATTATTAATAAACGAAGCTTAAACCCACATCAACTGTTAAAGCCGAAAAAAAAATACTTGGTCTTTGAATAATTTAGCCGACCAACGCTTAGGAGTCACTCGTAAAACCGAATGCCGAATTCGGTAAAAGGTCTTCAATGTTTGGTCGAGCTATAACTCAGGGCCAAAAATAGCGAGGGATGGACCTACCCCCGCACCACCCTACCTCAGCCTCCGATGATCTTTATACGCAACTCCTAATGGTTGTTTAGAAAAATACATAAAGAGGTAACCCTCCTTGAGTTATCTACTTTTTTAATTTATGAACCTCTGGAGAGATATTTATTTAGTCATGTTATGGCTTAATTATGGAGTTACGGTACTATTTTGATAAGTTTTTTACTCTTAAATACGTTTGTTACACCTTTATTTGGACGATTTCCGTGTCGTAGAGGTTTGTGTCCAAAGCTGCTACGCAATGGTTTCGCATTCCTTTCGCCCTCGGTGGAAATCATTGTGTGCTTTAACATAAATTTTACTGTATTTATTTTAGAGACAAAATATTAATAAAGTATTTATGTATGTTTGTTTTTCTTTGATTGCCCAACCTACTTCAGAAACAAAGATAGTAAAAGGAAATAACGGGGAATAAAAGGATAAAAAGCTTTTTTTTAACGTGGATTTTAAAGTAGTGATTTTAACCTATAAGAGATTTAACGTAATTTTAATGATCAAATAAATATAGAAATTTAAAGTGGTTTCAGTTAAAATTATTTGTGCTAACCCTACATCCAAAATACCACATATAATTTTGAAAGGAAAATTGACCTATTTATTTACAACGACCGGCCAAAACTGTTGCGTTGTTTTAAAGTTGAATTTTTTTAAATTACTTGTAGCATACTTAGTCCATTTTAACGACAAGCACAAATAATCGAATGTCATTAATGTAAATAAAGTTACAATTAATTAATTACACTTATGTTAATAATGCAAAAAAAATATTTTAAAATTTGCTATTAATTTGGTTAACTTTTCTGATAATATTATGATAATATTATTATGATATTTCAAGATTTAACAATTCTGATCATGGAAAATATTATCGTAGTGTATTTTACTTCAGAGAAAAACTATGGCTTTTTTGTGTCTGTTACTATTATTTGTTAAATGCAACAAAGACATTGAAACACAATAAAGAAAATATCTAAAATATATTATAATATTTTTATTTTAATCCGAAAATCGAAATCTAAAAAATATTATATTTTTATTTTAATCCGAAAAGAAGAAAGACAACGGTAAAAATTGTTACTATATGTGGGGTTCGAGTCACGCATCGTGTACCAATTTTTTCCATTGTCTTTCTTCTTTTCGGATCTTTCTAGTTATACTCGTACCTAAGCTTTACAGGTAAAAATTTATATCTAATTTTTAATTTTAAGCCAAAATTTTATATGAAATAAAGTATACAGCGCAGCAATTAAAATAAACACGAAGGTAGTTCTCTCGTGCATCAATTAGGCTGCTGTTATCTGCGGTCGTGCACCCGAAACGTCAGTAACATGCAATCCGACGACCAAATTCTACGGACCGCAAATATTTGGACGCAACGCTTGATATTTTGATGTTATAGTTTTATATGAGCTTATTAGTCATTACATCTCTTGTAAAATTTGTGTTAATTACTAGGTCTGTAATGTATCTATGCATTAAACGACTTAATACTGTGTGTCTAATGAAGATAACCTTGGCCAACTAATATCTCATCTTATAGATTGAAAGATTAATGATAAGATCTCTCTCTCTCTCTCATTGCTGAGGATCGTGGTTACGAGAGTCTTTTAACCGAGTGAGACGTCTCCATCGGTTGTGGTCCAACGTGGATCTCACCACCTGGTAGAAATTAGAGGAAGAGGTGGCCTCTCTAACTTTGTCAGACCATCGTGCTGGCGATCGACCTCGTGATCTTCTGCCTTCAGTTTTCAACAATTTTAAAATAGAACCTTCTAAACAAAGAAAGTTTATTAAAGCTTTTCGAAATTGGTCAAGAAAAGTTGAGAAAAATATAAAAAAGATAAAACCATTAAGCGTAATTCAACGATTAGAAAAACTCATCTTTGTTTTGGAGCCAATTAATTTTTTTTTCTTCTATTGTATCATATCCACGTTTGATAATTTTCAAAAATCTACGTATTTTTATTTAACAACAAATTAAAAACAAATTAAAACTTGCAGGGTTTGGAAATAGATGGCGTGGTAACGAAAATGTAAGGAGTATATACTTTAGCAGCGACATAACCTCTCGTACGTTATTCTCCTCGACCACAATGAAAGTCTTTTAACATTAATACTGTTCCATAACAATCCGGAAAATATTCGACATGCTCACAAAATTTTAGATTCCTCCCACTTGTGAACTTTGTTAACTAAACAAAGGGGTTTCGACCTACTTATTGAACATTTTGCATTGAATATTTGAGCAGGCTGTGTGCTATTCGGTACTAAATTGTCTTTAAGGTTTCAGTGAATTTTGGCTTAGATTTGACATGTTGTCCTCGGTTCTCTATTTTGCCTCATAATTTTTTTATCCATAATCTAACATTTTGTGTCCGAATGATCATGTGTCCGAATGGTAGCTAGCCCTAAATTTATGTCTTATAATATCACTTGTCCGAAAACCTAAATCCCTAAACATAACATGACCTATTTTTTTTTGCTATAACCATCACAATCTATAATATTTAAAAAACATAAATACTATATTCTAGTTTTACATAAACAAAATGTTTCTGGTGCGTTGTTGTCATCATACTAACGTCACCTAACCAACTGTTTCTGACTTTTGCCCTAATATTTTATTTTAGGACATGTGACTTTATAGCAAGAAAAAATAGGATATGTAATAATTATAGTACCCCATTTTATGATACACAAGTATTATAGGTAAAGACGATTAGGTATTACTATACGATTTCGTATACGCGAACATTATGGAAAGTGATGATTATAGTAAACTTGTTAGGGATTGTGATTTTCGGACGATCGATATTCGGAGAAGAAAGGGACTACCGTTGTCCTCACTAGTTAAGACGGAAATGGTTTTTAAACAATTTTTGATCATAATTTTAAAGTGCTTGTCGTGTCTTAAACTTAAATAAAATGCGCGTTAATATCCCGTTTATATAATATTCCTCCTATAAGTATAAATAAATAATCCTCACACATTCACACAACGCCATCTAGTCCCAAACTAAGCAGAGCTTGTACTATGGGTACTAGACAACGGATAAACATCTTAAATACTTTTGTTTTGTAAACACATACATTTATACATAGAAACAGTCAGACCAATGCAAACAATCATAATACTCATGCACACAAAGATTTGCATTGAGCGGGAATCGAACCCGAGACCTCTGCGTAGCAGTCATGTTATATAACCATTACCCCACAGAGGTCGTCAAGATAGACTACTCCAGTAAACCTTTGTAAAACATCTGCTGACAGAAGTGGTATTTGTTATCAGACGAAGTAGTTGACCTAGAAGAGGTAGATTTAGAAAAAGGGAAAGAGAGAATAAGTGAAGTGGTAATAGTAAAGAGATCCAGCAACAAGCGGTATATAAAATGTCACTAAGATACCAATGAATAAATAAGGTATGGCTCATAAATGTTCACAAAGAGTTGCATAAGCGCGCATAATAGCTGCTAATAATTATAACCACCATGCCATTACTACTCCACATTAATAGGTTCTCACTTATGCTGGATCTCTTTACTATTACCACTTCACTTATTCTCTCTTTCCCTCTTTCTAAGATTGAGAACAATTCTATAGATTTTAATATTTTTTTATGTTGAGACTGTTCATTTTAAACGTATCCTCCGTTTTAAAGCACACAAAGGTTTATAACTTTGTATATAGAAACGTCATAAGCAAAGTAAGACCAATCACAACGGTCTTCCCACGCAATGTTCTGCTGCCACGTTGTGTTATAATGTGTAGCTAAAGTTGAAAGGTTTAGTGTGGGAGGATGCTGGATGTAGGCGGGGCTGTATCTTAAATACATGAATAAATATTGATTTTAAAAGGGCAAGGTATTATAATTTGAATATTTAAACACTTGCACAAACCTTTTGGGCACTAAAAAATAAAATAAATATATTTTTTAAACAGGGCAATTCCTACCACACAGGGCTTGATCGTAATCAAATTATTTATTTTATATTTAAATAATTAGTATTTGCGAATCGCAAAAATAGTTATCTGGGACATAAAGCCGCAACATTGTGTTTGCAGATACATTTATTACTTCTGTAGGATATAAATAAATAAATAATAAATAATCCTCACACATTCACACATCGCCACCTGGTCCCAAACTAAGCAAAGCTTGTACTATGGGTACTAGACAACGAAAAAAATAAAGGTAGTACATGCACTTCTTAATTTAGAATAAGATGTCATAATATAAGTGTGTAAGAAATATTATATTATAGGTATATTAGTACAATGAAGGACAAGTAGATGCGGTATTTGGTGAAGCACTTCATCCTTACTCGTCCCTATTATTTAAGAAATAGAAATAGAAAATATTTATTGACCAAAGCCACAAAAAATACAAAATTAAAGGAATTGTATATGCATGCAAAAAAATAAAATATAGTTTAAATAACACTTAACAATAAATACAATTCATACAATAAAATTAATTAATATACATTTTTTTTATTTTACTCATCGTAGCATTAGTACAAAAGGAGAGAACTCAGCAAATGTCACAGCCTAAACCATGACGCTGGTTTTCAGTTCCCCCTTAAGTAACGCACGGATCTATATAAATTCAATATTTAAAATGAGACGCTATTACCAATCTTTATTCATGTGTTATATGCACTTCAATGATATTTAACTAACAAATGAAGGTATTCACACTACGCTTACTTACTTTCATTTTATTTATCTACAAACACAAACAAAGAAAGTAGGTAGCTATATATAAATCATAATAATATAAGATTGTATGTAATGTACAATTAAACATGTCCATAACAAAATGCAAACAGCAAGAAAATCCTAAAGGGCACACATCAGGCACAAACTAGACTAAGCTACGCCCATAACTAGGTATCAAGACCACAATCATCGTTGGTTTGTAAATTCATCAAAAACCTTTAAACGCGCTATGCTGCGTCTTTACAATTAAAACATAACATAAAACCCTAAATACATTCACAACAAGTTCAAAAAACCCAATAAAACGACATTATAAATCGCAGAAATCATAAAACATCCACATTCGTACGTGAAACAATCAAACATTGCCATAACAATTACATCGTTCCTTTTATTAGCGCTTCTCACGAATCGGGGTGACAGAGTTACAACCATATCACCCCAACATGGCGAGGTAGGTAATACACTCGTAAAAATACCACAATTAAACGTTATTATATACACGTGTCGCTATAATTATAATGGACCTGCTTGAATACTTTCGACACTTTATTTTGATTTGTGAACTTTTTTAATTGTTGGTACTTTTGTGTTATAATTAGCTACATTATTTTTAAACGTATTTTCGTATGGTGGGCCAACATTCTTTCTTATTGTACATACTTGCTGTATTACCGCTTGGTAGGGTTGGAAGGCAAAGTGTTCTCTCCAGATTAGACCCGGCTACTACTAAACATTCGGAATGTAAAGGGTAGAAATAAAATTTAATACAAAACCCGATACCATTAAACTACAATATATGGACATAATGTTTGTCGCGATATTCCTCATAGGAAGATAACCATTCTTGCAGTGAGACATTCATGGGTAGCTATGGTTATTTTAAATTGTTTAGTTTATTTGGTAACTAAAATTTTTAGTGTGAAATAAAATTCGACTAGAAGTTTATTACTTAGCGGTTTGTATCACTACTGAAAAAAATAAAAAGTATAATATAAAATGAAAAAATAAAAAATGCAATTATAATATACGCTTTAACAAAGCATTATTAATTGTTTTCATTACAATACATTTCACCAATTTTGATTTTTTTGTAAGTATTTTGGTTAACAAAGTATTTGTTTTAGCACTATACACAAACAAGATTTTTATATTTTTCTTTTACGGTTGGTAGGGTTTGAAGGCAAAGTGTTCTCTCCAGATTAGACCCGGCTACTACTAAACATTCGGAATGTAAAGGGTAGAAATAAAATTTAATACAAAACCCGATACCATTAAACTACAATATATGGACATAATGTTTGTCGCGATATTCCTCATAGGAAGATAACCATTCTTGCAGTGAGACATTCATGGGTAGCTATGGTTATTTTAAATTGTTTAGTTTATTTGGTAACTAAAATTTTTAGTGTGAAATAAAATTCGACTAGAAGTTTATTACTTAGCGGTTTGTATCACTACTGAAAAAAATAAAAAGTATAATATAAAATGAAAAAATAAAAAATGCAATTATAATATACGCTTTAACAAAGCATTATTAATTGTTTTCATTACAATACATTTCACCAATTTTGATTTTTTTGTAAGTATTTTGGTTAACAAAGTATTTGTTTTAGCACTATACACAAACAAGATTTTTATATTTTTCTTTTACGGTTGGCGGTCGATCAGGCGCCCAAGTCTATTTAGACTCCAAACGATGATACAAAATTTTTTTTTTATATCTTTTTTTATTTATTATATAATAATATGCTAGCCCCATATGATACAAAATATGAACAAATTCTTATCACTACAAAAAATAATACATAAAATAGAAATACTACACCCAATTCAAACTTCACGTAATATAACTCAGCACAAAATCTTCCAACCATCGTACCGGCAAAGCTCATGCCAAGTCCTGAATAGAGATATCGGCACAAAGTTGCCACAAACTGTCTAAATAGTCCCCTTACGTGCTCACCGCTTGGAACAAAGGACCAAAGGACCCCAACTTAGGGTTGAGAGACCTCGTTAAAACAACCACTAGGAACAACTGTACTTTGCGTTCGTCTTTTAGTTTTTCTTATGAAATGCATTATTGGAAATAGGATTTTATTCTCCGAATAAAAAACTGCTATTTAATAGTTAGTGGTCATCTAGTTGCCGAACGTAAAGTATCTCTTTTGATACCTGTTTTCAAAATTTGAGAAGAGAAGAGAGATCATTGTAATACTTTTACGATTATTCGATTACGCGTAAAAAAAGGATTGACAACAATTAAAAAATAGGTTAGTGGAATGTAAATATAAAGCTTACTTAAAATTATTTCATGTTGTCTTTTAGGAATACATTAAACGAATACAAACACTACCTAAGTAAAGGCTCAGACAAATATCTTTTGAATTACAAAAATAATTATGGCATATCCTAGGCCAATACAGCCTAACAAAGTCAAAGTTCCATTTTACTAAGATATCCTAATAAATTCATACGTTTATCATAACAATAACTCGACCCTTCACTTATAATTACAAATCGTCGCATATCGATTTTGTTTCTAAAACAGTGATGTACTTGTTTTTATTCTGTCCAGCGCAGGGTTAGGGGACCGCGGTAATAAAGGGTACGGCACGCGTTCGAATAGTAGGGTCCGCATAATGATGAACCTTGTCAAAGGATTTAGTTTCGAGTATAATTTGTTATGATTGAGTGAGCTCATGTATAAGGTAGTTTTATTTGTTTTTAATTACTTTTTTTGTAAAGTACCTATTCATATACGTCTTACCTATAGTTGCTGGTGGGAAAAATTCCGAATCATTTTTGTCAAAGATTTCGGAAGAATTCCGTAATATTCCGAAACTTTGAGAATGTTAATAATATTCCGAAAATCGAATTCGGATTTTTTTAGAAGTTTTGCAACTATAGTCTTACCACATGATTCAACGTAGTCATGTATTAAAACAACGTCATTCAGCACCAGTAAGCAGAGCTTATACCATGAGTATTAAAAAACTAATTAACGCTCTTATTTTATAAATACTTATAATACCAACAATTACACAAACGTGCTTGTTTATGTACAAAAAGATTTGCATTAAGCAGGAATCGAAGCAACAAACAACGTTTAAATTCCTTTGCATCAATGATAATATGACATGAAATAGAGTACAGCATAATTATGACAATATAACATTTACTAGAGTAATTGAAGAACATTTGACCAATAAAGACATCGAAAAATTAATGCAGAAGCACGACCTCCATAATTTACGATACAAATCCATAACAACAAATAAAACTAAAACTTTGTATACAACAAACGCTACAGTAATACACCAAGACTATTCTGGCAAGATAAAAAGGTCAAACTCTTGTAAAGTAAACATAGAAGTAGTTGTATCTTCAACAGAGCCGCATTACATGCCTCGGGCTTATCCTTTTAGTGTTCCAAGTTACACATAGTAAGACTGGACCGACGTCTGGGGGCCAATAAGTTGAGGATCCTCCCTGAAATTATAACGGTAGCTTAGGGATCAGGGATGTGTATTGAGCTTATTTTAGCTTTAAATAAATGATGTATGGTGTAAAGTTTGGTCAGTCAACACCCTTTTGTAAGTTATTAAGAGTTTTTGGTAGAGGTGGTGAATATGGTGATTTGTTATTAGGTTGAAGATGAAGGATTAGAATATTTTTGTTATCGGTATTATTTTTATGTAAGAGTTTAATATTTAGATAAATAAAATATAGTACCTAACAAGGTTACATAACTTTGGGTAAATTAAAGGTAACTTTTTACTACTCATTGTTTGTATTTTTATATCGACTTGATCGTTAGGTATCACGAGAAATGCTTATAATTCAACCAGCAAGCAAACGTCAGCAAGTAGTATAAAATAAAAAGTATATACCTAGTAGTAAAACGTGATTAAAAAGTTTACCATGACAATCTATACCAACGATGACGACCTCTGTGGCGTAGTGGTTATAAAACATGACTGCTACGTAGAGGTCTCGGGTTCGATTCCCGCTCAATGCAAATCTTTGTGTGCATGAACATGATTGTTTGCATTGGTCTGAGTGATTCTATGTTTAATATGTATGTATTACCAAAAAAAAGGATTTAAGTATGTTTATCCGTTGTTTAGTACCCATAGTACAGGCTCTGCTTAGTTTGGGACTAGATGACGAAAAAACACAAATAGTATTGTGTACACAACCCTACTAAGTTAAGTATTTGTCAGAGCATGCTTTATGGGTAATACACGGCATAGAAACACCAAGATTAAAAAGCAGTTTAAGCACACAATTATTTTGATTGGTGGTACAAAAGAGCCCACAGGCTCCGTTATAGAAATTCATATCACCATGACACCGTCTGGTTTTATAAAGAATAAACAAATTATCGTATTACAGCTTCAATGACAAAAATTAAACACAATCATCACATTTTTTAATTACAAAACTATAAATAGTCAAGTTGACTTCGGTACGAATGGTTCTACTGGGTTGGATAGGTTCTGGTTTGTTCTTACTCTATCCCTAAACAGAAAAATGAAATGAAAACTTCAAACAAAAATATATAAAATAGTTACACAATTTCTTACTCCACCACCACTACCAAAGTCAAAAACAACAAATCAAAAAACATTTTATTTCAACATTTATGACACAATCTACTACCAACATCTACCCACCCTTTAATACATCCAGATGCTTGCATGAATAGATTTATGCCACGTCATTTCAATTTTTCGTCTAACTGTCCAGTGACTATGGCAAGTCGAACGGCATGAAATTGATTCCGAATATTCGTAATAGGCGTTTGAAATTGATCACGTATTGATATTGATGATATCGAATTCCAGAGAACGATAAGCGATAGTATAATAGGCTTATGTTGGGTATTGTTTGACTTAATGTTATGTTCTATATCAATTGAGTTTCGGTTTAAAGTTTGGTAGTTGTCTAAGTTTTACGTAAAATTACGTTAAATTACCCCGGACGAGATAAGGATAAAATTATTTAAATAAATTGTTTAAAAAGGATAGGTTTTGTACAAAATGTCTAATTTGTCTTTATTAGGAGAATATGTAAGAATAGTAACGATTCTTCGGCTGTATTATTTTATGTTTTTAATTGTAGCGATAAGGTACGCGCATGTAACAATGCAGTGCAGTATCTCATTGTTATGAGTAGAGAGGCAGATTTGCAATTACAAACATACAAATTTACGTAAAATTTAATTTAATTAAGTCCTAATCTTGACGCAGTTTTAGTTTATATGGATTAATTAACAGACATTCCATATTGTAGAAGTTTAAAGTTTTATAAATAAATGTGATAATATTTCCACTTATTTACGTTATGAATTATGAGACCAACTTAGAAAATAATAGACCTTAAGAAAGCTTTAACAAAAGTATTACTTTGGAATTTTTTTAAAGAAATTACTGAGTTTTAGGATAACAAAACGAGAGAAACTCCTCCTCTTTTTAGAAAATTGTAAAATTTCTTAACTGACGTATTCTTACAAAAGCACCCCTACATCTCCTTGTATCCTACGAAACTAGTTTCATCCGTATCCTTGTGGACAACGCACCCCAGATTGTACAAGGTCATTGAACTATACACATTGCACATTAGGGTGACGAGTCACAAAAATAATCGATAGGTTTTTTGGCAAAGGTGCGCCCTAACTAGTGAAGGGATCCGTGGTGCGATGATTTACTATATTCGTGGAGATCACAGTAAATTGTTATAGTTTTTTTCTATTTAAGGAGACGATAATAAAGAACTAATACATAGGGCTACCGCACTGTCTTAGCCTAACGTTCTTTGACAAGAGTCCGTTGATACCGACTAAAAGGAAATTCGCAGACATTACTTCAAGGAAACAATAAAAGGGAAATCTCGACACATCCGCCTGGCTTACATATTATATGAAGGCAATGTAATCTTTCCGTCTCTGGAGGAGACTTGACAGTGAGATTCATGGGCCTTCATGACGAGTTCATAGTTGCAAACTAAGCAGAGCTTGTACTTTGGTTACTCCGTTATTAACGCATAAACATGCTTAAATACATTTTTTAATACTTAAAAGTTATACATATACAACAGACCCATGCATCCTCATACTCGCTCAGGTTTGCACTGAGGGGAAATCAAACCCGAAACCTCAACTCGGCAATCATGCTTATCACTACGCCACAAAGGTCGATAATACAAAAAATACCGATATAGTACCAGAACACTTCCAACGTACATACACTACGAATCTATCACTTCTAAAACCGCTTAAGGTCTACGCTTACGCGAAAACAAAACGTTATTGTATAAACGGCACCCATCGTTCATATTATTTTGACAGCGAACATCAATACATTCATGCTTCCACTGATATTCATCTCACTGACAAATAGGAAAACATTTATATTTTTGGGGGATTTTTGTTGTTCGTGAAACAGTTTACTTTATGATATACCGTTAATTACTCAGTAATTCATTATTATGCCATTGAGACTTTTACAAAAATGTCTAATTAACAAAACAAACAAAACAATCCGACCAGCGAAAAATTAGTGGGTCCTTGCTTTATGACTATTTTAGGGTTATGATAAACACCATAGTGATCTAAATTTTTAATTAGTAAGTAATTTTCCATGATTATCCCGGACCATGTAGTGATAGGCTACCTAATCATACTAGGTCCACCTCTATTTGTCCTGCAAGATTGTAAAAAGCAAATAAAATGAATAAATTACGCAAAGTGTACCAATACCCGTCAGGTCTTTTGAAATTATAAAAAATCACCGTAACAAAAAGCCCTCCGTCCCCAGTTGCTCATCCCTGATCATTAGGGAGCAGCCATGGTAACGCCAGAGCAGGGAGAGCAAAGAAAAACCAGGGGAGTCAGGTTACCAAAACAACCGACCTTGGGCCCTGGCAACATAAAAACTCGCATTGCGGACCGACAAAAAGATAACTCAAGACTGGGGATGACAGAATATGGTGAATATGGTAGTGTATGTCAGACTTTTAATCCAGTTTAGAGGTGACCAGAACACTTAATGGATCGGTCACCGGCCTCATCACGCTGGCCGTTTGCCGATGCATAAAAGAGGCACAGGTAGAAGGTAAAATATTGGGTCCGGACCCGTACTCTACCTAGGTTCTCCACCTGGGTGAAGCACGGGGACTTGCTAGGTCCCGTGCTCCAACTTATGATTAGTACAGTCAAGTAATTAAAAAAAATACACAATTATATCATTATCAATCAAATCAACAGGATTTACTTTAACACATTTAAACTATCTATAACACTACTAGCTAACTCTATATCTAGTCGTGGTAGTCCATTGCCTAATAATTATGATAAACACTAGAATTAATGTAACCAAATAATTGAGAATTCAAAATTCGCTATGTTATGTTTTTAAACAAGAAGTCGCTTTTGAGTAAGTAAGAAAATTACACTTCTTTTTGTAAGTAAAATTTTCGTTACTCGCAATGTTTTGTGTTTTATTGTAGGTCACCATCCACTTTAGCAATAAATAAAAGCATCAATGACCAATAGATCGGGTTTTTCCGTGCGTTTTCGTAGGGCACGAGGGTGTGTCGACTATCGAATCGTCCTCAGCGTACTTAAAGGCAGAGGAGACGGATGTGTGATGTGGACTACAAGTGTAATGGAGAGGTTGTTGGCTGTTGATATTAATTTATTAGATTACTCCTTTAAAATGTATGTTGATTTACACACAGATGAAGTATTTAGTGGCTTAAGTCCAGCATTGAGTAATTTTTATTTAGGGCTTTAAATTAAGGCAAGTATCAACAATGATTTTTATTTATTTGGTTCGTGAATTCGAATATTAAGCAGGAATCTTTTTTCGTATACAGCACATTTAGATTTATAATTTTCTTTAGACTGTATTTATTTTTATTTTAAAATCTTTCATTTTTATGTACAATTATTTAAAATGTTAATTAAATAAATAAATCGAATTAAAGTATAAACAAAAATAGCGAGCAAATAAACTTTTTCTAGAACAAAACAATTTAATCATATTTAAACTACCATTCCTATTCCAACGATTCAATGCGCTGAAATAACGACCAAACTTTACCTGTACAATTCTAAATAAAACAGTACAAACAACTACTCCATTCATTCCCCTGTGCCCCAAAACTGTAGGTTAAGAGAAGGGCTCGGACTCACAGGGAACGTTATTGATTTCCATTATACCCGCACCGCCGCTCGTCATCTTAAAGACGTGTCGCATTTCACACACTTTTATTTAGGTACAGTCACGAGCAATAATATGTACACATTTTCGCATTTTGTAAACCAGTTATCTAAAGTTCTGCCAATCCAAAATTGAAAATTCGAAGATTAATTCAAAACTGTACGGAACCTCTTTTATATTACGAATTCATTTTGATATTGTAATGTCTAGATAAACGTGCAGATAGTTTAGAAAATTTGAAAATGTGTACATATTATTGCTCGTGACTGTACTATACTCTTTTACTACACGTTGAAATAAAGTATATTTTAGCGAGCAGCATTAGAATAAAAGTACATCTGGGTATCACAATCATATCTCATCCATTAGGTTACGTAAAAGCTGAATAAGA
Organism: Schrankia costaestrigalis; assembly: GCA_905475405.1. Taxonomy (NCBI): domain Eukaryota; kingdom Metazoa; phylum Arthropoda; class Insecta; order Lepidoptera; family Erebidae; genus Schrankia; species Schrankia costaestrigalis. The sequence goes on from FR997833.1 coordinate 20,166,882, forward strand.
GAAAGTAAATAATAATTTATACATACATACATACATAAACTCACGCCTTATCCCGTCCGGGGTAGGCAGAAACGACAGAACGCCACTTGTCACGATCCTAGCAAACAGATTGGGCCTCGCCAAATTCATTAAGCGAGTCAAGAGTTACGAGTGCTCTTTAATTTATATTTGCAAAAAAATCTATAAGAATTCATCTGACCGACGTATTTTTTAAAGCCATGTTTTCCTATGTAACCAAAAGAAGTTCGTCTCTGAAGTAGGAGAATAATGAACTTTGATGTAAGAAGTACGATCAATGTTCTAACTTAAAGTAGTTTTACAACTTTACATTTTAAATATAACTCCGTCATGACAGAGCACGTTGCAGTGTGACATTGAAGAGTTGTTATAAGTATAATTAAATAACTTAGCTCCCAGTTAAATTAACCAATTAACCTTTCAAGCGAGGCGTGAAAAAGCATCTTCTGAAGCCGCCATAGTGGAGACATTCATGCCTCTACAAATATTGTAGCTGGCATGGTGCTCGCCATTCTTGGACTCTATTGAATGCTTAACATCAGGCACCATAGAGTCATTTTAGTAGGCCAATTTAAAAAAAAAACCAGATAAGTCGTGTTTTCCAAAATAGTTTCTTTTCGTACTTCCACTTAAAGGCCCAAACGCCAGACAGATTGTTTCCGCAACGCCATTTAGCTTCTGCAACTGTACCTTTACATCACAATCCCAAGTTTACCCTCGTTCAAGTTTACATTGACCCTTTAAGTCATTGTAAAGCGTTTACCTAGTAGGAGTAAGGCCGGTAAGTTATGTTTATTTTACGCCGTGGTTACAGCTCCGTTTATACTGCGGTTATGTGGGTTGCGCTGTTTAGAAGCCGTCGTGTCCTGTAGGTGTCATGAAGGGACATTGTACTACTGCATATTAAAAGCGCAGTTATAATATTATTTTTATAATGTTGTTTTTATAATGTTGTTTTTACTTTGTATAAACTGTACTGGTTTATTTGTTTATAATAAAAGTATAATGTGCTTGATTTATACAGTATCAACAATCTAGGGTTTCATTTTACTAGCTACCAGAAGCTATTTCATCAGAAAAGTAAGTTAAATATCGTCAAGTTTATCGTTTCAATTTTATATTTACGAAAAAAAAAAAAATTCTTAGCGATGCATGGGAATAATGTTGGACTAAACATGCTAATTTGGACAAACGTATTGACTTGATTCAATATATTATTACATATTATCATTTTAGCAAATTAGTGTTATCATTTTGCTGTAAATAATCTGGTAATTATAAATATTGACTAAAAAATAAATTTTCGGATTTGTACCCACACTAAGTTAATTTCTTACAAATCATTTAAAGAACATATTTGAACAATACAATTTAAAATCGATATACAATCACATTGCAACATCTGTCCATTACTTATATTCGAAGAGGTGACGTCGAATGAAATATAAATGAATGAAATCGTCTCGTTTAGATCTTATCTGACAAAAGAAGGAATTGAATGAATTCTCTGCAAGTGAATGATTGGTTTTCTTCGAGAAAGAACAAAGTAAGGAAATGAAAGTGATAAAAATGAAATGAAAATATTGTTCATGAACTTATTGGGTTCTGTGAAAAGTTACGTGTAACCTATTTGCATTGAATATCTCCTGAGTTTGCATTGATCTGGGTGATTCCTATGTATAATACTTATATACGTATCTACAAAAAAATGTATACTTATATACGTATCTACAAAAAAATATAGTTTATAAGTATGTTTATCAGTACGAATAATACAAGCTTAGCTTAGTTTTGGAATAGATAACGTTCAAAACAGACTCTGATTCCTAAAAAAAAATATCAAGTCATATAAATGCAACCATTCCCACTAACAACATCTCAAGAACAACTTAATGACATTACAAAGCAGATCCCACAAATAGTAGTATAACGGTGCTTGAATTCGTGTCGTTTCTAAGCACGACCTGTGTACACAGCGCCGGCGATGCTAAAGAAAATTTTCTTGTCTGCGCAAGACAAGACACGGCGAACGTTGTTGCGGAGGGGCGGGGAGCGGTGTAGTAGGGTATCATACTTGTTTGCTTTCTAGTTAACATTTTTACTAAAGGAAACTCACACTGATTATCACACTTGTTATTACTTGCGCGCCCTACGCCCGTCTGACGACTGTACGAAAAAAATCCTGGCGTGTACACGTTCCGAATTTTCTTGTCTGCGGAAGACAAGAGTTTCAGTTTCAGTTCAGTATAATAATATTGTATCTTTTTGACGTCATCTAACATTACTTAATCTAAATTTAAAAACATTTTAAAGTTTAGAAAACTTTACCACCGCCTCCAAAGCGCTAGTAGAGAAGAAGCGGCGCAACAAACTCTACTGCTGCATTTTCTTGACGTCATAATTTTTACATAGGAGATCACTGTAATTAGGCGCTGCAACCATTGTATACCATACATAACCATAACCAAGGATTATTCAATTATAAAGGTAGCGTCGTGATGTAGGTAGTACATAAAAGTGGGAGCACCAAATCACATTTATAAATAACTATCCAGTAGTAAAGACGTCGCTCAGCCAAATGACCCCTTCTTCTTCTTCTTTCGTGTCAATGGTCGAAACTCAAACAATGACCCCTTGAATAAAAACTCAGAAGTGTATTACAATGTAAATTTATTAATGTCAGGGTCGACCAGTCACCCCAAGTAGCACCCGTTCACGAGTATAACGCAAAGGTCAGCCATCAACCCCCTCGCCATATTGTAGGGAAGGGATTGACCCGGCCTCCACGCCACCACAAGCAATGACATTATAGTGAGCATGACGAGTCCTGACAATAAGAGCAACAAAAAAAACTACAATTAGGGGAGATACAAATGGCAGAGGGACGCGCTTACTTCACATCGACCAAAGTAAATTTTTCTGCGAGTCCTAATTCATAGACCTATTTTAAATCCAGGCATCCCGGTCACTAACATAATTCTCAAGAGTGTAATATCCTTTGGCTACTAAACAACTTTTAATTTTTTCTTTAAATGAAGTAATCGGTAATTCTAATATCTCTACAGGTACTTTGTTATAAAGGCGTATACTAAGTGCCATAAACGATTGATGTACTTTGTGTAAACGGTAATGAAGGACACACAGTTTATGTTTATTTCTAGTATTTACCGTATGAATATCGCTTCTTTTGGTATATAAATGTATATTCTGTCTTACATGCAATATACTGTTATAAATAAATTGGGAAGCGACAGTTAAGATACCTATTTCCTTAAATAATTCTCTAAGCGATTCTCGTGTTCCAAGCCGATAAATGGCACGGATAGCTCTTTTCTGTAAAATAAATACACTTTGTATATCGGCAGCTGTACCCCACAATAGTATACCATATGACATAACGCTGTGAAAATAGCTGAAGTAAACTAATCTAGCTGTATCTACGTCTGTCAAATACCTAACTTTTCTAACAGCGTAAGCAGCTGAGCTGAGCCTCGCTGATAAATAAGATATGTGCGCACCCCATTGTAACTTCTCATCTATTTTTATACCTAGGAACATTGTGGATTGAACAGCTTCCAGCAGTTCACCATTTAAAATTAAACTTGGGCCAAGGTCTTTAACATTTGGTAATGCAAACTTAATACATTTAGGAAGAAAAGTTTTAGTGTACGAAAAAGACAAAATTCTTAACGTCTACACGAAGATTTGTCTTGTCTGGCGTAGACACGGCAAATTTTCTTAGCGTGTACAAGCGCCGTAATAGTACACAAAAAGTTAGCAACATAAACCTCAAGACAATACTCCAAGAGTTTTGATAAGACTATCTTAAAAGAACACAGAAACCCTCATATATCTACGGACCTTTGTGGCTAAGAAGGGGCGATAGTAAAAGGGATCGGTTCGCCTTCATCTAAACTATGAATATGGGTTGAGTTCAGACTGAACTAAAAGTCGTAATTTTGTGGGTGTAATTAGAATCCTTTATTGGTGTGGAAGGTAACTTGTATGTATGGAGTAAGGTTATGTTAGTGGTGATATATTATTCGGTGATATTTTGAGAACTAGAGGACTTTTGCTAACTAATATGTAGTAGTCCGTTTTGGTGCTGGAAACGTAAAATTAAAATACTTTATAATAGGATTTTCTGATAAGGTTGATCAAGTATTTTATTTTTTTGTCTCTGCCTTATTTCGTGTAAATCGTGTCATATCATCAAACTACAGAATACACTTTCCGTAGTATAAAAAAAGGAAAATCCTTTATGCCTTACACTACAATAACACTCTAATTAAAATATATTTTATTTATTTTTTACCAATAAAGTTAATTTTCCTGTATCATTCAATGAATTCGAAAAGCCCAGTACACATTTAGATAATGGATCTTCCGCACAAATAGCAACTCAGTCAAGCTCCCCACTGAACCCCTAGGGGTCTGAAGTTGCATAACTAGTTAAGATTTAATTAAACGCTTCCACAACTCCTGCTAATATGCTAACCCAATAAACAAGCCTACTATATACGGCAGCATAGTACAGTATACAGCAAAATGTTGCGAACCTCATTGCTTGGGAGTGACAAAGTATTTCGGCAGCAAAATCATGAAAACTGAACAGTTGACTCCTTTTCTGTTGTTTTATAATGAACTAGCTTCCGCCCGCGGCTTCGCCCGCGGCTTCGCCCGCGTGAAATTAGTTTTTGTCAATCAGAATCAGAATAATATGCGAATATGCCAGTCCTATGTTCAGCAGTGGACTTCAATAGGCTAGTTGATTGATTGATTGAATCAGAATTTGTTGAGAGTGAGAGAGAAGTGAATGTGAGTTTGGTTTTTTAGTTCCCGTTCCGAATCCGTACCGTTCGAATTTCGGGAATTCCGTTTGTAGAAAAAGCCTACGTACCAAGATTTATTGTCTTATCTTCAATTCAACCCCTATTTCACCCCCACACTGGTAAAAATTTCAAAATGCTAGAACGTACGATTTTTTTGTAAAAAAATTTTTTTTTTTTTTTGGTAATAAAAAGTAGCGTATGTTCTTTCTCAGGGTCTAAAGATTGTCTGTACCAAGGCCCGAAAGAGTAACAGACAGACAGACAGACAGACAGAGTTACTTTCGCATTTATAATATTAGTACGGATTAAAATGTTTTTATATTAATTTTAGAGGAAAACATTATCTGTAGTATATTTTTTAATGTTTCATGAATATTTATGAAAATTGGATGGTGTGGGCACAGGATCTTAGTACAGGGGTGAATATGGTATTGAACGTTTGAAGTTGAAGTTTATAACAATAATTTATTGTCTTAGGTATAGATTTCCAGTTTTAAAATAACACTCTCTCTAATATGCCCATCACATTGACAGCACTTAAGTAGTGTTCCAAAGTCTATTCTCGTTTGAGGGAACCACATATATAACTTTTATACCTCCAAGGCAATTTCAAGCAAGTTGATGCTTGACTGAAATCGTTGTATGATAATTTAAAAAGTTTGACAGCATACCGTCAAAAAAATAAAAGCAAAACTGAGGGATATTTTATGCTGAATATAACTTTATTTAGAATTGGAATCCTAAACATTAAAGTACCCGAAAAAATGTTCTGTCAGTGACTTGATAAGTTGAGCGTATGCCCGAGGCAAATCGAGGGGACGCTGGACGAAGTTCATGCGAGCCCCTAAGAGCACTTCAAAGTGATATCTAGAGACTGGTATAATAAAACTAGATGGTAATTCTGTTCGGATTTCGAGATGTACATATTTTTGTTTACGCCTTAGGCGCTTAGTATATTGTGGTTTAGGAGTGCCAGTCAAAGTACTGGTAACTTATCTCTCGCTATCAGTTCTTATTTGGGTGATTCTTCGAGCCCAACATTTTCGATGTCTGGAGGTTTTTCTTTGTAACTGTACGGTCCGTACACCTGGGTAGAATAATCAGTAAAACAAATGAATAAATTTAACTGACTATATTGAATAATAAAGTATATGCTAAATGATATAGTGATACACGATTACAGAACACTGATCGCGGTATGATAAGTGAGTCGCGGTACGTCAGGTGATAGTCGATCGTTAACGCGAACTGAGTAAAAATATTATTAATTATAACAATTTAATGAATACTTTGCTAATACGGCACAAATGTGTAAGTGGCCGAATGTGCGAACTACGCATCACGTGGCTCGTACAGTAACTAACATACCAACCAAACTGAAATTATTTTTTAAACATAGTTTAGACAATTACCTATCTTGCACACATTATTGTTTTTTAATAATAGTTTTTTATATATTTAAAAAAAAAAATTAAAAAGCGTTCTTCTGATTAATATGGTGTGTCCGTACCCCAGTTTCTTGAACGTTAGTAACAGTAACATTTTTTCTTATTAACGAATCGATGTGCGTTATAAATATTACGATAGAATATTAGTTGTTTCTTAACAGAAAAAAAAATGGTACTAATATTTGCGATAGTTTTTTAATAAAAAAAAAAATTGTGAGTGTCCGGCACAAAAGTCTGATTCATATTCGCGCGCTTTACTCGAACGTATCTAGCTAAGTACGAAACATCAAGAGATCCCTTCTAGTGCTGGTGGTAGCCAGGGACTCTGCTGACGTGGTCACGACGTTACATGGGGCTGGTTCGTGTTGTTGTGGAGATATAAATGTAAATATCTGATTCATATTACTTTGGTTCACCTGTGTTTCTGATTACTATGTTGGCTCTTATAATTAACTTAAATGGTTTTCAAACTTGAATCTGTTGGAAATATAATTCAATTGGGGACTAAAAACCTATGTATAAATAGCAATCCTTAATTGTATACGTGTAGTAATTTACCGATGTTAAAAGGCAAAATTTTGATTTATATGTGCCTGATTCATACGGTAAAAATACTAGATTAATCAGAATTTCACACATATTATTAATATGGCGGCACGGATAATGATTGATATTGTCAAGTTGTCAATGCTTCTAATAACTAGATTTAGGTGTGGTGATAATCATTGTGATTATCAACTGTGATTTTAATAAATAAATGACTGATTTTTATAACTAGAATTTCATTTTTGTTCCTAATTCTGATTTATATGACCTCAAAAAATGTAAAGTTAATTATCTCGAAAACCATTTCATAAAAAAGTGTGCCTTTTCAGACATTGTATATTTCACCTTTAATTTTGTTTACATTACTTACAAAAGTAATCTTTGTAGCTAGCTATCTCTATGATGTATGTGAATGTGGGAAATCTACGACGACACGAAACGAGAATCAAACCTCGATACGTAGCAGCTATAACCTATTTCTACCACAACGCAACGCTACAAAGGTCGTCATAAAAAATAATGACAAAAAACAATAGCCTACTATCACGGTGGGCTTGTAACCAGATATGATAAAATCGCAACAAAGTCCTGTCGCCTGTCCTAAAATCCAAGCAATATTTTTTTCCCTCTCAAAGTCATTTTCATAAGCATTTTTTTACCGTAAATATACAAAAGAAAAATGATAATTTGTAGGCATTGTCCACACTAACCGATGAGTACTCGGAAACAGCGAGTCATCCCGAAGCTCACATAAACACTTTTGTGAGAACTCATCGTGATCAAACGTTGGTAATAAAGATAGATTAATGGCGTCCCTTCGTGGCCCGAGTGCCTACGAACTTTGCCGAAGTTTCCCGAACAAACGTGTCAGATGTACGATTCGTAGAATAGTTTTAAGAACTGTCCAAAGTTTTCTCAAGTAAAAAGGTTTTTATAATTAACGAAAGTCTTTTGATATGACTCAGTTTTGTAACTTCATTGTTACAAAACGGCTGAAATGAAAAGTTCTGCTAACTTTTACGGTTCATACTTTAATAGGTACGTAATAAGAATGAAGTATTTAACTAAATACTTTATAATATATATAAAGACATTAATATTGCGTAGTGTTCAGTTAGTTACTTATGCAATCATTTATGTACATGAAGATGGTTGTCAGGTATTAGTGTAACTAATTGTATACAATCTACACATTTGCTAAAACATAGTTTATACGTCTAAGGGTACCTTCCATGAAGTCAAAGGTTTAAATTTTATGCAGGACAATGTTTGTTTGATCAACAGTCCTGACTCTGGATTTTATTTGTATCCGGTATGTAATGTTAGTCATTCAAGTCCCCCTAAATAAACATATTTATATATTAAACATAGTGTGTGCGCTCATAATTATGTGTTTTTATATTAACGAAGTTTAGATAAGGTTAAGTCCGCTTGCTTCATTTTAACCAATATAAAAGATCTTTTTTTTGTAGAATTTAACATCAAATCTAACTCACAGATATTTCGAAACCTATAATTACGTCTACAAATAAAGAGTTTTATTTTACTTTTAATATTTTTTGCGGCCATTACTATTGATGCAATCTACGAGCAAAGTTCATGATTTATTCCAACAGTAAGTATACTCCTCACTTGACAGGAGAGAGATTTATTGTTACATTTTTTTCCGTTCGGAAGGTAGAGCCTACGTCTATTTATCTGTACCACCTATCGCGAATAACAAGATTTTTTGGTCTATTCTTTGAGAAGCCTACGAAATAAAGTTGGTTTATTTTTTGGAGATCTGTGGAAAAATACTATAATCTACCTTCTGTAAAATTAGTACTTAAATACTTTTTTTTGTAAATACATACATATTATGTATAGAAAACATCCAGAACAATGCAAACAATCATATTCATGCACACAAAGATTTGCATTGAGCGGGAATCGAACCCGAGACCTCTGCTTAGCAGTCATGTTATATATCCACTACGCCACAGAGGTCGTCGAATTAAAGGGCTATGGGGCATGACAGCTTATGTCCTAGACTAGACAACACTTAGCTATGCTCTGCCATTACTGGCGGCCATGAGTGGCTTTAACTACTTACCATTAGAAAGGCTGCTTGCTGCGTCTCTCTAATTAATACAATAAACTAAAATGTAAAATTTCCTCATTCTAATAAACAATCAACATTCCCAAAAAGGCGCTTTTAATTCTTTATAACAGCATAAAATAAGTCTGTACTACGCGAGCCTGCTAAAACTTCAAAACAAAGAAAGGGCAAAATTTTATCCGGACAAAGTTTTTGTTTGACAAAGGAAAATATCCTTTTTCCAATAATACTAACGACGAAAATTGACGCTTCACAAAATGGATTCAAATTATTATTCCAGCTTTGTTTGTTGTAATCTAAAAAGAACCTTTAAAGTATCTTCAAAAAAATGAATTTGATGTTTTCAGCTAAAAACGCCTTTGGCATTATTTTTATATCCATATTTGCTATCCTACCAGGTGAATGAAAAAGGTGACACACTGCCATATTGTTTTTGGTAGAGTTTTTACTAATTTCTGTAAGTTCTAACAATGCTGTGTAAAACAGATGAGCATAAAATAGAGAGCATAATCTAGATACTTACTTTCGTCATAAAAAAATCACTTTTATGAGAGCCACTATAAACAGCCCTGCTTGATTCAAAATGGACCAAATCCGAGAAAAAAATGTAGTATATTACATAAATACCAACTACAACGAATGCTTTGCTTTGAAAAAAGTTGTGGCATTGAATAATTAAATGATACGATAGTACACAACTCTTCCAGCACATAGAAAAATCTGGAACGACAACCGCGTTCTCATGTTTAACGTGGTTAAATTTTTTTTTTACTCCTAATTTTTTGGTTGGCAACCCTAATAAGAGAAACAAACAAAGTAAACAATTATATTTAATAAATTTAGAATTACCAAGTATAATATCTTAAGTGCATAAAAAACTGGCAGAAGTGTACAGTGATTTTAAGGGACAAAATTTCTAATTGTAGTTTGGCTAATTTATAACAATTATATTTACCTTCACAAGTGGGTACAATTGAAGTGGAAAAAAAAATATATCACAGTCAGTTCCTAATTTAAGTTGTTTAATTATAAATTGGAGGACTTTTTGTAAAAACATATAGTAGCACAAAAATAAACAATAAAATATTGTAGACTTTGATTAAATATTAGTTAAAGCAAATAAAACATTTCACGCCATCTTGTGTCCAGTAGCAGTACTATTATTTAACACTCAAATTTGTACTTGAAATGGCAAATTGTGGAGCCTGTGGAAAATTTATGTCTGCTTCGGGTGCGGCAGCTTGTAGCACTTGTCCCATGGTGTATCACAGGGCATGCGTAGCAATTCAGAAGAACTCAAAAATAAAAAAATACTGGAAGTGCCCTAACTGCATAAAAAACATTCGTCGTGGAGACAACAGCCAGACGCCTGTGAAAGCTGTATCTGACTCTGAAGAGGATGAGGTGTCTGCGATCGGTGTCGCGACCGAATACGAAGGATACCGTAGAGAATTCACAGCTTGCATGACGGAGATGCGTCAATTTCGTGACGAGATGACGCAACTTCGTGATAGCCTCTCTTCTATTATGTCGCGCATTTGTAGTGTCAAAAGCCGACTTGAGAAATTGGAGGCACACCAAAAAAACGAAGATCCAGACCGCTATAGGGAATTGGAGCACACAATTGCAGGGCTTAAATTGGAGCTCAATGATAGAGACCAGGAGGCGTTGCTGTCGGACTTTGAGATTACCCAGCTGCCTGAGGAAAAAGGGGAGAACACAATTAGCACAGTGACCACACTGGCTGCACGAGTGGGCGTGACTCTGGACCCTAGGGATGTGGTCTTTGCGGAGCGTGTGGGAACGCCACCATCTCAGGTTGACGGTGGCAAGCCTAGGAAGCTTGTTGTCAGAGTTGTGAGGAGACAGTTAAAGGAGGATCTGCTGCGCGCCGCGCGGGTCAGGCGCACTCTGACGGATGACAAGGGTGGCCGTATTTACTTTAATGAACGGCTCACCCGTTATAATCATCATCTCTTCTTTCGTGTCAGATAGGAGTGTCGCAAACGGCAGTGGAGGTATTCCTGGACCAAACGTGGACGCATTTTTGCCAGTCAAGGAGAAAAAAAGAAAGTCTTCTCGTTTCGTGTTGAGGCTGATCTTGATCCGGTTTTCAGTGCTACCGCTAACTGATATCTTTCCAGCGGACCTCATCGTGTACGGTCACTGGAATTTACAAAATGTTTTAATTGTGGATTTGTGTTATTACATTTCATGTGCCTATGGTTGTATAAGTATTCAGTGTCATTATTCCTGCTGCAATGTAATAGGCATGGTATTGTTATATTGCCTGACAGTCATGCCATGGGGAGAGAACGGTGATGGCAGGAATGTTGTGTTTGTGATGAGAGAAAGTTCTAGGAATACTTTAAAGCAAGGACACACTTCTAATATTAAAAACTCTGATATCTTTTGTACAAATTTTATTATGGGAAACACAACTTACTTTACTTCATTAATGTTAAAATTTAAATATTTGAAGACTCAACAGCCTAGTAAAATTCTATTCTTTTACTCAAACCTATTTGATAAAAACAAAACCTGTTACAGCGCAGTACTTTTAGAAACTTATCATTTAAAAGAAAAAAATCTGAGTATATATCTTGCAAAAATTATGAACAGTGTAACTTACTTTACTGCACCAATTGTTAGAATTATACTTATACAGCTTATTCATGCCTTAATTTCATCAATATTTTCCAGTAGTCATGTAAGTCATTACAGTGTATCTGTAGTCTCCTTTTGTCTAGTAATGGCAGACCTTAACTTACAATGTGATGTTGTTAGTAATGGTTCTGAAAGTAATTATTTAACTTGTTCAAGGTACACAGTACACAAAGCATCTTGCATTGTGATTCTGGCTAAATCATGCATATCAGTTTCATATTATTACATTTCATGTGCCTGTGGTTGTATAAGTATTCAGTGTCATTATTCCTGCTGCATAGGCATGATATTTTTGTATTACTTGACAGTCATTCTATGGGGAGAGAACGGTGATGGCAGGAATGTTGTGTTTGTGATGAGAGAAAGTTCTAGGGATATCTTATGGCAGGGACATAACACTTTTAATGCTATAAACTCTGGTATCTTGTGTACAAATCTTATTGAGGGAAAAACAACTTGCTTTACTACATTGATGTTTAAAACTAAATATTTTAAGACAAACATTCTAAGCTTTTTTTACACAAACCTATTTGATAAAAACAAAACTTGTTACAGCCCAGCACTTATTGAAACTTATCAATTAAAAGTAAAAAAACTGAGTATATATCTTGCAAAAATTATGAATAGTATAACTTACTTTATTCCACTAATTGCTATACTTACTGTATTGCAATATAATGTTGTTAATGATAGTTATGAGAGTAATTATTTAAACTGTTCAAGGTATGACGTGCACGGGGCATCATGCATTGTTAAAATCTGATAGACATAATATACTTAAATAGTTAAGTCTCAGCATCTAATAGTTGGAATGTTTAATGCAGGGTTTTTGGGTACAAGACATGAGGAATTCATTGTGGCTGTTGAACAGCTGAAACCTGACATTTTAGGAATAAACGAGACATGGTTGAAAAAAGGGGAAGAGAATAAGGCGCCTAGCATGGTAGGTTATAAGTTGCTACATAAACCCAGGCCATCACATATTAAGGGAGGTAAGGGAGGAGGAGTAGGATTTTACATTAGAAAGGGTATTAAGACATGTCTCATTGATGAGCCTAACATTGGGCCAGTGGAGCAGCTATGGATAAGGGTCAAGTTACTGAATTTATCTGTTCTTGTTGGTACGGCCTATAGACCACCTTGGCAGGATGTGGATTTGTTTTTGGGTTCAGTTGCGGATACTTTGGCTTCTTTACATGGTGCTGATGGTGTCATACTGGTTGGAGATTTTAACATAAATCTAATAGACACTCAGTCCCTTAAATATAAGTCATTTGTTGAATTTGTAAATAGCTTTGGTTTGTCAAAATTAATTGATGTTCCCACACATTTTACTAGTCATAGTTCTACTTTAATTGATGTTATTTGTACAGACATGAGATCAACTAGGAACTGTGTTAAATATACTCCTGAGTTAGGGGCTCATGCAATGCTAGCATCAGAATTTAAAATTAAAAAAGAAAAGTATAAACCCCGATGGGTTACCTACCGTCCTCTTAAAGACATACTACCAGACCAGCTGAGGGTTGACCAGGACCGTATTACCTGGAATTATTTTTTGGAAAACAGTGATGTGAGCAAGTTGGTTACTAATTTCACACTGTGTGTAACAGGATTGTTTGACCTTCATGCTCCCATTAAGTCACGTAGATTCAGGGATCCCCCTCACCCATGGATAACAGACACTGTCAAGGATATGATGCGCATAAGGGACAAATACCACCAGGAGTATAAAAGGTCAGGTGTTGACACTATGAGGGAAAACTACAAGGACATGAAGCAGCTGATAGTGAGAGCTATTGAACAGGAGAAAAAGACCTTCTTCTCCAATCACATCACCAGCGGCAGTGGCAATTCCCGGGCACTTTGGCGGAATCTGAGGAGGGTGTTAGCACCAGACAGCAAGAACTTGGATTTGCCACAGGGGCTCGACGACCCGGAGTTGGTGAATACCCACTTTCTGAACCTGCCTGGTGAAAGAACTGTTTCTATCTCTCAACTCACATACTATGAATATCACAGAAATGAATCTGCAAGTTTTTCACTACGGACAGTAACCGAAGATGTGGTGTTCAAATCTATTCAAGGACTAAAATCGGGGGCTTGTGGTAATGATGGTATATCCTTGGACATGCTTCTCCTGACCTTGCCGCAATCACTGAGTGCTATTACAGCTATAGTTAACAAGTCAATAATTGAATGCACATTCCCCAGCAGCTGGAAAATGGCAGTTGTGAGACCCCTGCCAAAAGTGACCTGCCCAACAACCTTGAAAGACTTGAGGCCGATAAGTTTACTGCCGTGTCTTTCTAAGATATTGGAACGCATAGTCTGTGATCAACTCACCAGGTATCTAGAGGACCACAATATTCTGCCAGATTTTCAGTCAGGATTTCGCAAGGGTCATGGAACGGCAACAGCACTTACTGATGTAGTCGATGAGCTGCTAACGGCTCGGGATGGGGGCAGAGTGAGTATGATGCTGCTGCTGGACTGCTCACGTGCTTTTGATACTTTTAGTACCACACTGCTTCTATCTAAGTTGACCTATTGCGGGGCTGATGAAAATACTGTGCGTTGGTTTCATAGCTACTTAAAAGATAGGCAGCAATTAGTGGAGTTAACGAATATGGATGGTGTCAGGGTGAGATCTGAGCCCCAGCGTGTGGCGTGCGGGGTGCCTCAGGGTTCCATCCTGGGCCCCATATTATTTATATTGTACACTGCTGATATTTCAAGTCAGATTTTACATTGTAAGCATCACCTTTATGCTGACGATATTCAGCTTTATTATTCGTTTTGCCCTGACCTTAAGGCTGAGGCAGTCAAGACTGTAAATAGGGATCTTGAAAACATTTCTAATTGGTGCAGTGCTAACAGTCTTACTTTGAATCCTAAGAAATCCAAACTAATGCTTATTGGGAGTAAAACAAATATAATAAAAACATTTGATATTATAAAACAAATAAATATAAATGGGGAAGAAATTGAATACGTTGAAAAATCAAGAAATCTGGGTTTGGTATTTGATAATCAACTCAAATTTGACAGTCACATAACAGAGTGTGTATCCAACTGCTTCTATAGGCTTAGACTATTGTATAAAATAAGACCCTACCTTAGTGAGAGAATAAGAATAGTTCTTTGTGAGTCTCTTATACTATCCAAATTCAACTATTGTGACACTGTGTACGGGCCGTGTATATTGAGCAAGACAGCTAAGCAGATACAACGTGTGCAAAATGCCTGTGCTCGGTTTTGTTTTAAGGTGCCTCCTAGGGCCCATGTCACACCTTTTCTTAATAATAATAACATAATAAAAATGGAGGCCCGTAGGAGATTACATTTTGCAACATTACTCTTTGGTGTAGTTAAACAAAAGATGCCAATGTACTTATACAACAAGTTGGTGTGGGCGCAGGATCACTGTAGATATGAGAGGAGAACATGTACGCACGTATTATGTCTTCAGCTTTCAGGGGCTCTTTTAAATTCAGTGCGGCAAAAATCTGGAACGACATACCGCCGCCGTTGCGCGCCCTGAGTAACAAAAACATCTTTAAGTACCACGTGAAAGCCTTGTTTTTGAACATGCAAAAGCAAGACAATTAAACTATAGTCAATCATCATACCTTAGTTATGCACGATTTGTGTGAGAGTGGCGGAGTGGAGTGTTCGACACTCCACTCCGCTATCCCTTTTTTCTGTGGTAAATACCACAGAAAAAAGGGACACCACAATTGACGCACGTCAATTGTGGTGTTCTTGCATTGAACTCTGCATTTAGGTTGTTCTTCCATGAGATTTCTGATTTGCTTTAAACTGTAGTAGATATTCCGTGGAATGATTGTCATGTAGATAATTTGTTTGGTAAAGCCAAAGTGTAACAATTATAGACATAGGTAATATGTTTTTATGTATGATGCTCATAAATGAAAAAATGTTTAAAATACGAGGGGTTTTAACAACCTATAATTTTATAAGCATGGTTTGACGTGGCAAGTGACACGTGTGATGACGTGTGTAGCTTATTGTCAAATTTGTCAATCCGTATATCCGTCACTTGACACTGTCACTGTCGTTTGTTGTGTTTATCAGAACTGATAAAATTTCTTGTTGTGTTTTTTGTTTGTAATGAATGTTGGTATTTTCTTTCGTTGTGGTGTAAAAATCTATTAATTGTTTTTTTTTTTTATATATATATTTATTTAAACCACCAAAAAAAAAGATACGGGGCCTTGCCAGAATACCAGCGCTATTACGACTAATATGTCGCAGTAGCATTATGCTGAGGCAAGGTCCTTATGGCCAATATGTTTTTTGTAATTTCTTTTTTTTTTTCTCTTCCTTTTTTTTTATTGTAACTTTTGTTTTCTTTTATATTTATTGTCTGTGTATACTATTGGTCAATAAATAACTTTTCTTTCTTTCTTTCTTCTAATTTAATCAGCACATTAAATGCCCAAAAATAACATAAACAAAATGTTGTCTATTCATGCTAACGATGTGTCACAATAAAACTCAATAGAATGGTGGGTGTGACCATTTTATTCTAGCGTCTCGTCGGCTTTGCAATTCGCTCGCCGTACCGTGCCCTACAAGGAAGGGGAAGTACCCAGATGTCGCACGAACAAATTATTTACTACCCTCCCTATTGTAGAAGACCTGCAATTCCATATTTGTTGTTGCGAAAACGGTGTCAACTATATTTTGGAGCATACCTGAAACTGGTGTGATTTATCTTGATTCTTTTTATGGAACAAATTTGCTTTGATTGAGTGTGCAGTTCTGGTAGCTATTTGTTTACGTCTCGAACATTTGTCCAAAGAAAAAAGGTTCGTTGAAAATATACTCGTGAATTTACAAATGCATTGTTTCTTGCTTTGAGTTTGTGCCAAAATATTATGTAACGGCTTATTGTAATATAAGGACTGTGAATATATAATATAATAATGATTTTTTAGCTTTTATGTGATATTGAGAACATTAACCCAAAGAAGGGAAACGAAAATAAACTAGCAATCAACTAGTAAAAATTCCAACAAAACTGATTCACATTTGAATTTCAGATTGAAATTGATTTCATAAATTATTTTCAAGATTTTTTTGTAAAACTTAACTTCCATCCTTAACACATACACACACACAGTTGTATATTCATATAACGCAATATAAAAAATTCATTTAACGTTAAGATACACAGCCACCTAAAATAAAAAATTTAAAAGCAAAACACATTTCATGCTAACGATAAAAAGCTAGCACATTTCAATTAAGAACATAACTCCAAACCCCGTTGGGAGACAGAAACAGAATAAAAAAAATGAAACAAAACATCCGGACGATATAAAAACACATGCAATGGAATTAAAACTCCGGATAAATTCGACCAATAACATCGGAGTGGGTGCAGCAATAAAGTCTCACGCATATGTCGCATGAAGTACGCTCTGCGTTTTGTATGTAGCGGTGAGATTTTAAGCTATTTGTTATTAATGAATTTACAGTAACATTTGTACTATAATTTTATTTTTAGTTTGTTTTTTAATTAAAGATACTATTTGCCATTGAAATAATCAGCAATCACTGATTGAAATAAAGCAATGGTTGATATTAGATACGCTGTCAGCCTAATCTGCGTCTGTCATTTTATTTAGAATATTTCATCAAAGTCTTACTTTTAAAATTAAACAGCATTCTTCAATTCTAAAGATATACTCTCTGAAAATCTTATTAAGATGCTGTTTTATTTTGAGTGCTGGATAAATTTAAAGACCAGATTCATCGTGAGAAACCATGGAAATGAATGTAGTTCAATGATAAATTAATATTTTACTGGATGAACTATATTTACACTACCACATAAAATATTCACAACAAAACGAAAAGTTGAAAAGCTAGGCAAAGATTTAAAAGCAAAATAATCTCCGCTGTTTACAGTATTCAAAGATTATTACTTCATATCGTCGAAAACACAACCACATCCCGAGTAGCATAGCAACACAACATCGCGGCATCTTCCATCCCTATCTAACATACGTTGATAGAAAGGGAGGAAAGTATATTTTCAACTGAAGTTTCGTTACAACAGTTAGTTGAGCGTGTTTACTTTGTTCTGGCAAACTAGTGGATTAATGGAAAACAAATATGCGAGGTTATACAATATTTTATGTGTTCGTTCATTCTGCTTGTTTGGAATTTCTTTGGTATGTCCTTGTTTGTTTTTTGAAGATAGATATATTTGGAATAAATTATAACTACTTGTATTCGATATACTCTTAGTTGTAAAATACGACAACCAATGACTTTTTCGTCTTGAAGTACTATTTTCACAAAATTGACTTCTTTGGTGTATCGGTTGCTGGTACTTTTGAAGTGTTTACTGGAACTAATCTCATGCTAGACAATATAATTGTTGGCATAAGATGATGGATGTCCAAATGTTGGCAATATTATTTCATACAAAAAAATGTCGTGGGAATCAACTTTAATTTTGATGACTAAAACTAACGCCAAAAATATCTCAAGATAATAATTAATGGCACTCTGACCTGCACATCAGGCGTATATCATGCACGCCACGCCATCCAAACAGACACCAAATAAGAAACATAATTTTAAATAACACTTCATTCAGCTCTGACGACATTACGCATTCGGCTTTCCACGGTTTACAGGCTGTTACTTTATACGAAGTACAAAAAAAGTAATTTCGCTATGATGCCTTTATTACGGACCCTACAGCGTATAGAGTTATGGCCCTTCTCATTTCGTAAGATAGACCTTTGTTTAGAGGCATATACTTTTTATATCGGTCGGTAGTTTTTCGAAATGGAAGTTTCAACTTTACGACTCTTTTGTACAATCTGCTTAGTGTGCTTACCTAAGTTTATTAGCTGGTGAGAATATGTTTGATCAAAGTTTTTCTTTTATCAAACATTCTACTTCTTTGTATATCTTAGTTATAATATAACAATTTTTACATAATATTTACATCTAGTACTAAACTAAGCTGTGTCTGGACTATGGCTTGTACTTTTAGATGTTGTATAATATTACAGTATTTAAAAAAAGCAGATAATCTTAACTACTTTACGCGAGCTGCAGGGCAGTGAAGAGCCTTTAAATACTAATATAATTCGGTAGTATGTTATATTGTAGTGTATTTATAATGTAGCATTTTTTTGGGTCTTTTCTTAAACATTTTTTTAATTTTATCAGTTAACTTAACCGTAATGCGTAAATTTAAAACCTATTACTGTGAATTTATTCTGTTATTCTGAGTGTAACATGAGGTCAAACAATAAATTCCAGCTTCTGTCGGAGACAGAATCTGAATGAGATTAGTCCCAATTTGTAGCAGGTGTGTTAGCATACATAAGTAAACCATCTAATTTCCTAGGAGTAACTTGTATTTACATGAACTGGGCAAAACGATATATCCGTACAATGCCTATATTTACTCTTAATCTAATCCTTTCAACCGAAATGTACCGTGTAATGTACTTAGTTAGATACTAATATTCACGCGTTTATCTTTCATTCGAGATCAGAGCGAAAATTATGGTTTTATTCTATAAACATTACATCGACCTATTGAAAAGCGGTGGAATGGAATTCTCTACATCCAAATGTAATACATATAGACTTCGTAAATATTCAATATGTATCCATACTGTATGACGCTGCCAATAAAGTTGAATTTTGAATGGTGGAATCGTAGTTTGGTGTAGAGAGTTGACAATAGCTGTGTGCGCAACGCCAAAATGTTTTGAACAAATATTCATTGAATGCAAATCCACCGAGGCCGTTTGGATTAGATGTGGTATATACTCTATACGGTAGTAATTTTAAAACGTTCGTAAGCGAATTGTTATTGATTCGTTTTAGAGTCTGTTCAGGTATTAGGGATGATTTTGATCGACTTTATGTTTACTAATTTAGGCGTAGTTTGATCCACTTTACGAGTATGCACCTTAATCTGCTTTCATTTAAAGTACTTTGTTGTGTGATAGCAGATAAAGTATGTCACTGAACACTTCATCTTCTCGTAAAGTTTACACCAAAGTACGGCTTTGTAGAGTAAGGGGAAAGCAATACAGACAGAAATTCTTCAAAAGAAAAAGTGAAAGTAAAAAAAGGTGCTACGCTCTTGTGTTATACATACAGGATGGCATATGGCTCGATAATAGTTAGGATGATATTCTGGCTCCAAACACAATCCTTCTTGTAGTGGGTGAATAGAATAGATCTCGGTGTTTTCGGTGTAGTTATATAAATTTGTCGAAAAATAAGTAATATTTTTTGCTGGTTATGTTATGTATAAATTCTTTTAGGTTTGGAGTAGATGACGTTATGTGAATGTGTAAAAAACATTATTTCATATGTTTACAGTTTTTGACAACAAATTATGATTATAATATTTTAGTTCATTTAAATACGTCTATTATACATTAACCCAAAAACAAAATCGTAATATTTCACCAAAAACATAACGACAATAATTTGCATATATTTTTTTAAGGTACATGTAGTATATATTTTCACAAAGCCCAACTTGCTCCAGTTTATAATTGTAGGTGTTGTTCATATGAAGTCGCATAAGTTGCATATGCAAGCAGCTTAAGGACCGAGTAATTAACATTTTTATATGGCTCATTTGCATACTGCTTTGATAACTCTATGAATTTAAATTTATTAAAGGTTGCTTCACTTGTTACGGGGAGTAATCAAAGTTAACCCCTTTCGATTAATCTTTTTATATGACATAATAATGGACTTACTTAAAAAGCAGAACTAAACTTCTTTTTCACTTCACTTATTCCTCACACTTACAAACAACGCCATCTCGTCCCAAACTAAGCAGAACTTGTACTTTGGGTACTAGACAACGGATAAACATACATACCTAACACTTTTTTTTTGTAAATACATATATATTATACATAGAAAACTTCTAACCCAATGCAAACAATCATGTTAATGCACACAAAGATTTGCATTGAGCGGGAATCGAACCCGAGGTCTCTGCGTAGCAGTCATATTAAATAGCCACTACGCCACAGAGGTCATCATATTTATGTTATTTCTTTCTTTGGTAATAGAAACTTCCGCTGAAGCATTTACAACATGTTACTTGACGTTCAATTTCAAGCGTTACATTAAAAACAAACGAACACATTAAAAACATTAGGAACATTACATTAGGAACGCGAAAAATAAGCTAAAGTTGAAATATTAATAAGGAAAATCATGAGGGAAAAAAATACAACAGCCAAATAATTATTAAGGGCGAAGTAGATTTTCACGTTTTTACTTTGGACTTTCTGAACGAACTGAGAGTTTAATTTGCATTTCTGTGTGAAACCAACGCTTTAGTTTCTTGAGGAAACATATTTTAAAAAACGCCTTAGTTTTTGTTTTAAAATATTCTACCATACTGCTTGCATTAAAATGTAGGTTTTTTTCCAAATCATAAAATTTAAAAAAAACAATTTTTAAATACAGACAATTTTATTTTATATTTTTTAGATTCAAAATTGTGTATTTGTACATGATTTATGCTAAGACAACCAAGAAATTCCACCAGGTTAAACAACGTCACTATTACAAGCTTGTTTTTCACCTGCATATCAATTCTCATAACTTAAAATTGTTAAAAATTCGGTTAATTTAATTTTTCTTTGTCAAATTATCACAATCTAAATAAAACTTTAACAAGACCATAAAAGATTACAATTGCAATAGCAAAAACAAGACAATTTGACTACTAAAAGTTAACTTAACCGAGTTTTAAGGTACGAGAATTGACATGCAGGTTGTCTAAAAATTTATTACCAAACTTATAAGCATGGTCGTGGAAAAAATAAATTGTATTCTATCATTGGCGGGAACAGACATCAAAAAGGTATATCGATTGGATCTACACCAAGTCTATACAGATCCATTCATTACTATCTTCCATTAACAATAAAACCGACTAAAACTACAAGTTAGAGACAATGTTAATATAGGCTAACGTCATGACATTAGTATAATCATAGTAATCGTGACAATGGAACCAGTACACCAGGCTGCGGCCGCTTAAGATTTATTGCAGCGACTAAATTAGTTTGGGAACTGTCGCATGATGAATGGCCTGTATTAAGACCGCCAGAATATTCGATTACATTGACCAGTGAAAGGTTTTTAATTAATTTATTGATTTATTTAAGACCAGTGAGGTACTAAAAATTAATAGCTGCTGAGATTAGGTTTCTTACTTACATTCGCCTTCCTAGCTCTACAAGTGATTACTGAAAATAAACTTATATTATATTTTTTGATTTGGACCCAAACCATGGTGATCCAAGTCATGGTGTGTGATGGCTACTAAAATTTCCGCAACTCTAAACTATCCAAAATATAAGAAGATGAATCTGAAAACGATAAGTTGCTTCATGCTTAATTTCCCAGCTTGCTATTACCACCTTCTATCTCATCTTCCGAACTATTAACGAAGTCATGATCCATCATTTTTGTAGATACTTGCAGGATGAACAGGCCACTACCAGAAAACCTAAGTGATTGTTTACCTTCCTTGAAAATAACAAAGCTTAAGCCAGTTTTCTCAATAAGACAGCTTTCCAACATCGTTCTAGTTCAATAAAGTTATGCAGATATCTCGAAGCCATAGGCATTCTCTAACAAATACTCATAAAGTACACGTATAAATGGACTAGTTTCCAGCCGTCGTTGTTTCCAACTAGTGGACACAAAGCGCATACATGGTTATGACGTAACAATGGCTCAGTTAGGGAAAGTCGTTTGCAAATGTCAGTTGGAGCGATTTTTGTTCTGATACTTTTATTTGTCGTGTTTCTTTCTATTTCACTGTTCGTTTGATTGAAGTTATTGGTTTCAAGATAAATTGATCGGTTTCTGTGTCTTTTATCTTTAAAATAAAGGAGCTTTGAATAGACTAAGTACAGTAAATTCTAGTAAAGCGTCTTGGTAATTTTTACACCGTAAGGTGTTTGCAAGAGCAAACATTGATGGCAATAAATTATAATTAAGTACAATAAATTATAATTATGTATTTGCTTAGGGCTAAAATAAATTGTCAATTGATAAAAAAGAGAGCCGTGCCGAGAATACGTACGAGTACCATTTTGTTTTTTTTTAATTCTTTATTTCCAAGACAAGTACGTGAATATAAATTTTCTTACAATTTACACCCGACTTAAGCCGTGAGGCTTATCTGCTCTTGTAGCAGTTCGCTGATTGTCTTACTACTACTTATGCGACAAACACCACCCGAATTCCGAGTCGGCTAAACGTCTCGGGACTCGGGTAGTGTTAACCGTGTTCTTAGAACTTCATCACTACACTGACTACTATTTAACTGTACTTAAGCATGCAACATGTACAACAAAACGAAGACCCTGTGCAAAATAAAATTAAACAACAAGCTATCAGTAATTGAATGCGTACAGTTTACGTTTATCTGCGGTTTCGAATATTTGAACTGTATAAAAATATGTAACGGTCCCAAATTGTGGGGCATTGTTACTTTCCCTAGGGCAATGTTGGATGTTGACCCAATGGTATGAGTACAACGCAATGCACGCAAAATGCTTTGTTCTGTGGTCCACTGAGTGTAATTTGTTGACATTGATTTTGTGGTTTTTGAAATTTAATTTGATCATTTCGCAAATTAATTGTAAACGGTTTCTGTTAAACTGCCCTTATTTAAAATGTGAGCAAGGGTAATATTAAATTGTGTGCGAAGCAGTTATTAATTCACAGTTCGATGTTCGATGATTTTTTTTATTGTTCTTGGCAATATAATGGTAAGTGCGAATACAATAGAAGGCTTATAGTAAAATAAAAAAAAGATAGTTTTTTTTATTTCATTCATTGGATTCCACTACAGTGACAGTACAGCTCCATGTCTACAGATAATACGCTGACTAAAATATTAGTATAAAAAATATGTTTCCTCTTCTCATTTTTACCGAGAACCGTTCGATACTATGGATAACATTTTTCTTCTATTGCATAATAGACATAAACGTGCCTGTAACAAAAATATTATTCTTAAAAGAAGATGCATGGAAGATTTACCTTAAAGAATACACTTACATTGCTTGTAGGTACTTACTCGGTATTTTTTTCCTTCTCCCCTAAAAGTTTGGTAACACGTAAAATATGAGGCGCACGTCGGTTTAACACGACCCCTCAGTTTTGTAGCAACAACGCATGCATTCCTCACCCCTAATTAACCCGGAACATTTTTTTGAATGGCTGTTACATCTCTCGCTTCTTTCTGAGATTTTTTATGTTGTGAGGTATATTATAACCGTTTGTTTGTTTTCAGGTGTTTTAGACATTAGTTCATGGCTACTTTGGTAAGTTCAAAGTGAAATAGTACAAATATCATCACCATATTAATCCTGTCCCACTGCAAGGATCAGTCTCTTCCAGTGACGAAGTGTTAAAATATCTACTTTCTTCTGTAGATATTTGACAACTTTCCTTGGTAGGCTTTTAGGAAATTCAAGATAATTATTTAGATATTTGAAGATATCCTGTATTATCCCTTGTCCATCATAAGATCGACATGGATCCCCAACACTGATCAAAGATTCAAGAACTAACAAAAAATGTCAATAACGATGACACTACAGCAACAGAGCCCAATAATGTCCCATTGCGGGGACGGGCCTCCTTCCGTGACGGAGGGATACTTGGTCTACTAATACCACGCTGGCCAGGCAGATTGGTATAGAGTTTAATTTCAAGTTTTTCTTCTTTTTATTTCGTAAAGATAATATTTACGGATAGTCCCTTAGTAGTAGGTTTTTACGACACCCATGGGATGAGACGGGGTGGTGACATTTTGTATTCTTACTCCGTCACCACACGGAGAATGAGAACAACAGAGATCCGACGTGCTAATTAACCGTAACTAACGAACAAACATGTACATTTTCTACAAGATAATCTTCTATTCCAACTATTATTCAGTACTGTAGTAGTAATTTTGCAGTGCGTGCATGCGAAATCTCGGTCACAATCAATCCACAAACAACAAGGTCCTTATCAGCTCTATCGATAATTAAATGCTATTGCGTTGCTCATAAATTCTCGAGTTATATGCCTTGATACGTTATGAGGTAGAAACGCCATATAAAGATATTAGTTGTAAATGCTAGCGTAACAAAAGAAATTAATTTCTTCATCATAACAGCGCAATAATGTCCCACTGCAAGGACGGACCTCCTCTCGTGACATAGGGAACCTTGGCCTACTAATACCACGCTGGCCAGACGGATTGGTATACGGTTTAATTTCAAGTTTCCCTTCTTTCTATGTAAAGGTAATATTCACATAGTTCCTTAGTCGGTTTCTACGACACCCATGGGATGAGATGAGGTGGTGATATATAAACATTAACAATTTTTTGAAGGAAATAAAATATCTTCCACGTAACATCCTATTATTCCATATTTATGTCCCACTGCAGGGTCTTGGAGATAGTTTATTTGTACCATGGTGGCAAGCCAGATTGGTATAGGGTTTTCGGTCAAAATTACTATCCATGGGTTTTGTAGCGGCAATTATCATCGTGTGGTGGCCCCGCATTTAACTACATAAAGAAAGAAAAACAGGACTTTACAAGCTTTTGATATGCTTTACAGTCTTTTGATAAAATGAAAAACTGTATTTACAACCCTTTTTTTGGGGAACCCCTGGCCATAAAAGCCTCTAAAAATAAAAATAAACACAAAATCAACATTTTATTTCTAACAATCATCGTCTAGGTAGTAGATAAGTACTTAAAGATGTTTAGAAGTAGTTAGTTAGTAAACTATGCATTAGGTTCAATACAAATTACAGGTACAAGTATTGACAGACCAACTATTCTTAGCAGTTAATGAATAATTAATTGCAAGCCATGGCCACGTCTAGACTGAGGTCGAATGCTTTCTTATTGCGATGCTAATTGTTGATATACACATCGAATAACGCACTGCAGCTATGTTCGACCTTAATTTGTTTTTTACTGGAATTCTTTAGAAGTAAATGTTTAATGTAAAACTATAAAAAAATAAATTACCACCCGCAAATGCCCTGGCGAGCTTGATTGGTCTTACGTAAAGATTTCTATAAAACAGTTATGATTTTGCGTTCTTAATCCAAACCTAACTAGTTAAATTACAGGGCTATGAGTCTTAATAGCTTATCTCTGTACGCAGCGGCTGACGTCTGTGAGCGGTAGTTAGAACTTACCATCAGCTGGCCTGCTTGCTTATCTGCTACAGTAAAGAGATAAAAACTCTCCACGAATTACTTCTTTTATAACAGCATGTTTCAACTTTTAGTAATGTCAACTTTTAGTTGTCAAATTGTCACACAATAGATAAGACATTTTGACAACTAAAAGTTAACTTAACCAAATTTTAAACGATTTTAAGGTACGGGAATTGACATGCAGATTAAAACCTCCTTACACTTAAAAGCATAACTCTGATAAATTCCAAAGACATTGTTAAAACAAAATTAACACAAAATTCAAAAGATACTTTTAACAACCAGTTATATAACAATAGTCTTACGCCGTGGTCTGACAAAAAAAGGTTTCAGTACTTAACAAAAATCGTTAAAATTCGAAGCACCAACATTCACCAGTTTTTTTTTTCTTTTCGGTAAGCCCCAGTTTATCGCGTCGTAAAGATTGAGAGCGCGGTACCGCGAGTGCGTCTTTATTATCGCTTGTCAGTGTGAAGATAAAAAATCGTTTTGCGACATACTTGGGTACACTGACACATAGGAACTGTGGCTTTTTTAAGCCCTTATTATCCTGATCAAGTTTTTAACACTATAACCTACAGGGGATATTGAAATATTCAGACAGTAAACAGACAATGAGTGATGAATGAGTAAAAATTTGTTAAATATTAAGTTATCTGATTATTGTTAAAAGTTATAGTATAAAATGGAATATTTTTCACACATTCATACAACGCCATGTTGCCTTTAACTAAGCAGAGCTTGTAGTATGGGTACAAGACAACAGATAAACACGCATAATACTTATTTTTTTTAAACATAATTGTATAACATTATCACAATTTTCATGCACGACACATACCGAATACATTGAAACGAACCTAATACCTCTGTGTCGCCATCATTTACTTTAAGCACCAATATTAATTGTGACAAAACTAAACTTATCTGATCTTATACTCAGTGGATATCGTGAAAACCTAAATGCCTGTCATGCGTATGTAAAACAAAACAAGATCTAAAATCTAAAACAATTTCAATACAAAAATCAAATAATTAAACTAGGGACGGAGTTAAAAGCTATAAAATTTGGAACGCAATACTACTTCGATCGGGCGAGCGAGTGCGGTAGGCGCAACCGAAGAATGAACGCATCTCCTGAAATGGAAACAACATTGGGTAAAAAACTAAGCCAAGTTAGAACTCGTACTAAATACTGGGATCCGTACTGTTATTTATTATTGTTTTTTAGATATTGTAATTAATGTTCTTAAACGTGTGGTACCGAAGTAAGAGTAACCAATGACATCTTATGGGTGTCGTAACCGCTAACTATAAGTCCAGAAATATCACTAAAAATTAAAGAAAGAAATTTAAACGTATTTAATTTATTTTTCCGTATTTGAATTCATTTATCTAACGAAATGAAATGAAATGAAACTACGAGTAGTAGGCTAAGTTTCCCCTTATTTCTATGAACATTAATAACAATTAATTGGACGACCTCTGTGGCGTAATGGTTATTTGCATTGGTCTGAGTGTTTATAATATTTATGTATGTATTTACAAAAAAAAGTATATAAGTACTTCGTTGTTCTGTTACCCATAGAACAAGCAGGTTAAGACTAGCTTACTTTGGGAAGAGATGGCGCTGTGTAGATGTCCGTAAATATTTTTATTTATTTATTTATTGATAGAATAATAACATTTCTATTTTAACCTAAAAATATGATTATATTATTTTGTCTTCTGTATGTTGATATTAATGTATAAAGATTGCATATTAGTCCCAAAACAATGACACATTTTCTTAATATCAATGTAAATATTCTTATCTTGAATCATATACTCGATATCAGCAGATCAGATAGACGGAACGCTAAACCTCGCCTGGGTAGAATTTAACGCGCCCAGTTATGGCCTTCCCTGCTAATCTCTTAACTTTTAACTGGAAAACAATAAAACGTCGCATTCAGTGGGCAGTGCGGAAAAATCCTATATTTTTGGTTAAAAATGTGCTGCTTTTTTATTTCGGTAGGCGGTTTTAAGTACGGAGCGAAAATTGAGTTTAGAACGAAAATTTTGGGTTCGGATTACATGGATTTCATCTTGATTAAACTTAAGATACCACGAAATTACATTTAGCGAATTTGATATCAAGGAACTGTTTAATTAAGTTAATGAAATGATACCAAAAATTAAAATTTCATTTAATTATTTATAATAACAATTATGCGTAGTGGACCTAGGGCAATTTCTTTCCCTTTCTATACTATTATTTGGCATATCAGTTATCGCAATAGTGAGTTAAAATATATGTATTTTTTTCTGTAGATATATTTGACAACTTTTCCTTGGTAGGCTTTTAGGAAATTCAAGGCATGATATTTAGATATTTGAAGATATCCTGTATTATTCCTTGTCCATCATAAGTTCGACATAGAGCCTCAACGCTGATCAAAGATCCAAGAGCTAACAAAAAATGTCAATAACTATGACACTACAGCAACAGAGATCCGACGTGCTAATTAATATAAAAATAATAAATAATCCTCACACATTCACACATCGCCCCCTAGTCCCAAACTAAGCAAAGCTTGTACTAGACAACGGATAACCATACTTAAATACTTTTTTTTGTAAATACATACATATTATCATAGAAACACTCAGACTAATGCAAACAATTATGTTCATGCTCACAAAGATTTGCATTGAGCGGTAATCGAACCCGAGACCTCTGCGTAGCAGCCATGTAATATACCGACTGCGCCACAGAGGTCGTCAAATTAACCGTAACTAATGAACAAACATGTATATTTTCTACACGATAATCTTCTATTCCAACTACGAGTATTATTCAGTACTGTAGTAGTAATTTTGCAGTGCGTGCATGCGAAATCTCGGTCACAATCAATCCACAAACAACAAGGTCCTTATCAGCTCTATCGATAATTAAATGCTATTGCGTTGCTCATAAATTCTCGAGTTATATGCCTTGATACGTTATGAGGTAGAAACGCCATATAAAGATATTAGTTGTAAATGCTAGCGTAACAAAAGAAATTAATTTCTTCATCATAACAGCGCAATAATGTCCCACTGCAAGGACGGACCTCCTCTCGTGACATAGGGAACCTTGGCCTACTAATACCACGCTGGCCAGACGGATTGGTATACGGTTTAATTTCAAGTTTCCCTTCTTTCTATGTAAAGGTAATATTCACATAGTTCCTTAGTCGGTTTCTACGACACCCATGGGATGAGATGAGGTGGTGATATATAAACATTAACAATTTTTTGAAGGAAATAAAATATCTTCCACGTAACATCCTATTATTCCATATTTATGTCCCACTGCAGGGTCTTGGAGATAGTTTATTTGTACCATGGTGGCAAGCCAGATTGGTATAGGGTTTTCGGTCAAAATTACTATCCATGGGTTTTGTAGCGGCAATTATCATCGTGTGGTGGCCCCGCATTTAACTACATAAAGAAAGAAAAACAGGACTTTACAAGCTTTTGATATGCTTTACAGTCTTTTGATAAAATGAAAAACTGTATTTACAACCCTTTTTTTGGGTAACCCCTGGCCATAAAAGCCTCTAAAAATAAAAAGAAACACAAAATCAACATTTTATTTCTAACAATCATCGTCTAGGTAGTAGATAAGTACTTAAAGATGTTTAGAAGTAGTTAGTTAGTAAACTATGCATTAGGTTCAATACAAATTACAGGTACAAGTATTGACAGACCAACTATTCTTAGCAGTTAATGAATAATTAATTGCAAGCCATGGCCACGTCTAGACTGAGGTCGAATGCTTTCTTATTGCGATGCTAATTGTTGATATACACATCGAATAACGCACTGCAGCTATGTTCGACCTTAATTTGTTTTTTACTGGAATTCTTTAGAAGTAAATGTTTAATGTAAAACTATAAAAAAATAAATTACCACCCGCAAATGCCCTGGCGAGCTTGATTGGTCTTACGTAAAGATTTCTATAAAACAGTTATGATTTTGCGTTCTTAATCCAAACCTAACTAGTTAAATTACAGGGCTATGAGTCTTAATAGCTTATCTCTGTACGCAGCGGCTGACGTCTGTGAGCGGTAGTTAGAACTTACCATCAGCTGGCCTGCTTGCTTATCTGCTACAGTAAAGAGATAAAAACTCTCCACGAATTACTTCTTTTATAACAGCATGTTTCAACTTTTAGTAATGTCAACTTTTAGTTGTCAAATTGTCACACAATAGATAAGACATTTTGACAACTAAAAGTTAACTTAACCAAATTTTAAACGATTTTAAGGTACGGGAATTGACATGCAGATTAAAACCTCCTTACACTTAAAAGCATAACTCTGATAAATTCCAAAGACATTGTTAAAACAAAATTAACACAAAATTCAAAAGATACTTTTAACAACCAGTTATATAACAATAGTCTTACGCCGTGGTCTGACAAAAAAAGGTTTCAGTACTTTACAAAAATCGTTAAAATTCGAAGCACCAACATTCACTGGTTTTTTTTCTTTTCGGTAAGCCCCAGTTTATCGCGTCGTAAAGATTGAGAGCGTGGTACCGCGAGTGCGTCTTTATTATCGCTTGTCAGTGTGAAGATAAAAAATCGTTTTGCGACATACTTGGTTACACTGACACATAGGGAACTGTGGATTTTTTAAGCCCTTATTATCCTGATCAAGTTTTTAAGACTACTACTACACTACCTACAGGGGATATTAAAATATTCAGACAGTAAACAGACATTGAGTGATGAATGAGTAAAAATTTTTTAAATATTAAGTTATCTTATTATTGTTAAAAGTTATAATATAAAATGGAATATTTTTTACACATTAACACAACGCCATGTTGTCTTAAACTAAGCAGAGCTTGTAGTATGGGTACAAGACAACAGATAAACACGCATAATACTTATTTTTTTTAAACATAATTGTATAACATTATCACAATTTTCATGCACGACACATACCGAATACATTGAAACAAACCTAATACCTCTGTGTCGCCATCATTTACTATAAGCACCAATATTAATTGTGACAAAACTAAACTTATCTGATCTTATACTCAGTGGATATCGTGAAAACCTAAATGCCTGTCATGCGTGCGTATGTAAAACAAAACAAAATCTACAACAATACAAAAATCAAATAATTAAACTAGGGACGGAGTTAAAAGCTATATAATTTGGAACGCAATACTACTTCGATCGGGCGAGCGAGTGCGGTAGGCGCAACCGACGAATGAACGCATCTCCTGAAATGGAAACAACATTGGGTAAAAAACTAAGCCAAGTTAGAACTCGTACTAAATACTGGGATCCGTACTGTTATTTATTATTGTTTTTTAGATATTGTAATTAATGTTCTTAAACGTGTGGTACCGAAGTAAGAGTAACCAATGACATCTTATGGGTGTCGTAACCGCTAACTATAAGTCCAGAAATATCACTAAAAATTAAAGAAAGAAATTTAAACGTATTTAATTTATTTTTCCGTATTTGAATTCATTTATCTAACGAAATGAAATGAAATGAAACTACGAGTAGTAGGCTAAGTTTCCCCTTATTTCTATGAACATTAATAACAATTAATTGGACGACCTCTGTGGCGTAATGGTTATTTGCATTGGTCTGAGTGTTTATAATATTTATGTATGTATTTACAAAAAAAAGTATATAAGTACTTCGTTGTTCTGTTACCCATAGAACAAGCAGGTTAAGACTAGCTTACTTTGGGAAGAGATGGCGCTGTGTAGATGTCCGTAAATATTTTTATTTATTTATTGATAGAATAATAACATTTCTATTTTAACCTAAAAATATGATTGTATTATTTTGTCTTCTGTATGTTGATATTAATGTATAAAGATTGCATATTAGTCCCAAAACAATGACACATTTTCTTAATATCAATGTAAATATTCTTATCTTGAATCATATACTCGATATCAGCAGATCAGATAGACGGAACGCTAAACCTCGCCTGGGTAGAATTTAACGCGCCCAGTTATGGCCTTCCCTGCTAATCTCTTAACTTTTAACTGGAAAACAATAAAACGTCGCATTCAGTGGGCAGTGCGGAAAAATCCTATATTTTTGGTTAAAAATGTGCTGCTTTTTTATTTCGGTAGGCGGTTTTAAGTACGGAGCGAAAATTGAGTTTAGAACGAAAATTTTGGGTTCGGATTACATGGATTTCATCTTGATTAAACTTAAGATACCACGAAATTACATTTAGCGAATTTGATATCAAGGAACTGTTTAATTAAGTTAATGAAATGATACCAAAAATTAAAATTTCATTTAATTATTTATAATAACAATTATGCGTAGTGGACCTAGGGCAATTTCTTTCCCTTTCTATACTATTGGAGTGACTGCGTCTCGTCTCTGCATAACCTCCTTTTACTATGTTGTATATTAAAAAAACTACCTTACATTTATGTAAACAGATTTAAACGCGTGCCTAATATGCTAATGTGAAAAAAATTAATATACGTGAAAGATCATATAAAAGAGTAAAATTAAAACCCATCAAGCCATTAAAAACAATGACCACGAGCCATTAAAATAAGAATAAAAAGAACAATTCCCGAGAACCGGCCCATAAAAAGGCCCGACATATAAATTATATAAGCCCATCATAGATTTCCTAAGTGCGTATGACAGTATACACCGGAGTACGGTATGGTTTACCATCTGAATCCAGTTCCTTACTAATTCATATTTTCATACCTAACATTATCTAAAAACTCAGTGTTAGGTAGAGCTTTCAGTTTAGGGAAACAGTATAAAGATTTAGGCTGTAAAGTTGTACAGTTTATAAAATAAATTATACCATTAAACGAAAGACAAGTAAAAAAAACTTCTCTAAATGTCACTAATTCTGATTTAATATATTTTTTTTTTGGTAGGGGCAATAGTAAATTCATCACCCCGTGTTATTACTAAGAAAAAACGTCGCAGAAAACATTATATAAATTGGTGAAATACCGATTAGTTTCTGATGTAGCATAGTTTAAATAAATACAACTTTATTGAGAACCTCTTCCTTGTCTGTGTCATCATTCATTCATTCATAACAGCCCATTAATGTGCCACTGCAGGGACGGGCCTCCTCCCGTGACGGAGGGGTACTTGGCCTACTAATAAATACCACGCTGGCCAGACGGATTGGTATAGGGTTTAATTTCAAGTTTTCCTTCTTTTTACTTCGTAAAGATAATATTCACGGATAGTCCCTTAGTCGGTTTCTACGACACCCATGGGATGAGATGGGGAGGTGACATATTGTATTCTTACTCCGTCACCACACGGATTGTAATATGTTAAATGTGTAAAATTATATGATTTCAGGATTCTGCTTTGCACTTACTTAGTACTCCGGACTACCCTTGCTAACGCACGCGGGGGACGGCCCAGTTTTATGAGTGACGTATAAATTCCGCGTCGTTTATTTACTTTTTACAACGTCTAGTCCGGCTTGGAGTGGGAATGGTCTCGTACTCATGATGTAATTCACATTGCGTTGTATTTAAAGTTTAAATACAGCTGTTACTTGTGTCATCGGCTTGCTGACTGTATGGTTAAAATACACTGCTTTTGTTGCAAACGAATCTAAAAATAATGCTTTCCATTTAAAAAAACTATGCCACTTAATTGATTAGTCATAACATGTTTGACTCCATGGGCTTTATCCATGTAAGGCAAAACAAGGCCTAGAGATACCAAGCTGGCCAGCAGACTAGGAATTGAGTTTCGTGCCAACCTTTCTTACATTGTAAGAAATATTTAAGTATTAAAAGTATTATATCCTTTTTAGTTAGGTACTGCTTACGATGTGACGTCTTGTATCGTGTTTCATTTTAAATTAGTGAAATAGCAATAATCTTTAACATTTTATTAGGCAATAATATAATACAATAAAAACTGATAGTAGCAGTATGCAGTTTGTATTAAATCTTTTGAAATCAAATAAACATAGCCTAGTTAACCTTATCACTGTTATAATGTGCTCTCAAGTAATAATAGTAGGTATGAAAGAGTAATGTAGGTGTGCGCATTGGTACAAGGTATGAAGCTCTTCGATCTCTGATAAGTTGGGTAACAGTCGGCTTGCACGCCGCGTTGCATGCTACTTCTAATAGGCCACGTCTATTGCTTAGATAAAACATACGGGATTATATTGCAAATAGGAATTATTTGGTGTTAATGTTTTATTTGGTGAGCCTGTTTCCTTTAAATTTTATCTCATTCGCCTTCATATTTTTCTTCAAATATTATCCTTAATAAAAACTATACACTCAATCTTGTACTACCAAAACATTTGGCCAAAAACGATTTAAATATCAACGTTTTGATTCCCTTGGTGATGTAGCGACTACGCACAATGTGGTGGTCTACAAAAGCACGCAGGATGAATATAGTTTTTGTGTGATCGAATACATACCGTCTTTACTGGGTTTTTATGGTCACGAGTGCCCATGGAATTGATGTTTGTTGACGTCCTCGCGACCCAGCACGACACAGAGCATGATGCCTAGTGCAGCAGTTGCTTAATAGAAATATGTCTCGATATTTCAATACATGCCCGGTAGGATACCTCTCCGTATAAGCTACCGTTATCGGCCCGATGATGAGGCTTCCTGCCGCCGTGCTGTTCAATCGACTTATAATCAAACATTTGATACCATCTAGTATGCAAATTTCACATGTTAAATTACCTAGAATAATAGCTAAACTTAAGTGTCGATTTCAGTGAATTGTTTCTTGGGTCAATCGTTAATGGCATGGTGTGAACTTATATTTGTTCCACATATCACCGTGAGTCATCGGTGGAGTAATTTACAATCTGATAGGAACACGCTCCGATAGTAGAATTGAAAGCAATTTAATTTTCTGTTATATAGGTTTGCTAGACTTCAATCGCGTAAAATAAACGAACCATACTTATCTTTCTGTGTAGTGCATGAATAAATAGTGTTACGTTTATTTAAATTAAATGATAAATAAAAATTTGCTACCTAATAGAAGTAAGTAGGTATATCTTATCAAACAGAAATAAATAAACTGATCTTACTTTTCTTCGTCACAAACTTTAAAATAATACAACTACATACTCTTATTGTATGTAGTTAGTTGAACAAGAGTCAGTTGAAAGGGAACAATATAAAATAAAACTTGTAATGAAACCACTTCATTAATGTTTAAATTTTTCCTTAATTACTGGAGGAGGTCAGTCCAAACAGTAGGACTAAAGCGCCGTTTACACTAGACTACACGTAGTCTCCTACGTAAGGACGTCCTAACTTTTTAGTGTTAGGACGTTCTGTTTACACTGTCCTACATGTGATTACACTAGACTACATGTAGTCTCCTACATGATGTAGTTGACTACATGTAGTCTAGTGTAATCAGCGCTTAAATAAACTTATAAATTTAAATATCCAATTGCCAATGTATTAAATCACCGAACCAACTATTTGCCTATAAAATGTTCGCAAAATCAATGTAGCTATTTAAAGCATGATGAGTGTTTGTGAGAATTAAGTCGGTGCGGTATGAGCGGCTCGTAAATCTGGCGAACTATCAGCAATACACTGGTTGTCTGGAGAGCACTTAGCACCGTCCTCGGACGCTGTACTGTAAGGTACTACCTGGTGACGGGTTCAAGATGAAAGCGAAAGTAGTTTTATTATTCTAAATGTAAATTAAGTAAAAGACCAAGGACTTTTCCTCCTGTCTCACGTTATATCATACAATGTAAGCTATTTTTATCTTTACTCTTTAATAATTGCGCAAAAAATGAAACACACTTCCTTTTAAATTTTTATCAATTACAATGATACTATATTTTGAATCCTCGTAACTTCTTTTCGGACAGATTTAAAAATGAGAACTTTTTATCTATTAACCTTTTTCTCCCATATTTTCATACCCAAAGAGTTTTGTAATCTTCAAAGCCTCTCAAAATTACAAAAACCTTTGTATTATTAATAATGTTTGTTATTCATAATTCAGAAGAAAGTAAAAGTAAGGGTAGATACACGTGAGTGAACATACCGCAAAATGCATTTTTACTCTTTTTCCTCGCTACCTCCGCTACATTACGCCAAGCACTCACAATCGGCTATACCGTTTTATGCTCTTTTTAGCGCTCGGGAAGAGCATGACGTCTCGTAGCAGCTGCGAAGAGTCTCCTAGTGGGCGTTTGTTATAGCATTACATGTAGTTTACTTTACAATGGCGAGACAGGGGACGATTTTGGCAAATTTTTCCAAGAGGCATAAAAGAATTTAGAACGGAAAAACAAAAGACAAGTAAAAAAATACTCGATGTTTGCAAAAGTTTTTACTGTTTTAAACAACTTTAATACAACTGTCAAAATAAATCAATACTGTTACTTGCAAGTACTAGGTGCAGGCTTGAATACCAGACGACGCAGGACAGTTAATCCGCTTTATATAAGATCCTCAGGCGGGATTTTCAAATATATATGACGTGTATAGTGCCACAATCATAGATCTTTAGAATAAAAACTTATAGACTTTTAAAAGCCAAATATCAGTGTATAGGATGGCGTAAGGGATGCGGAATAAGAACTTATCATAGATAAAAATCAGCATGCTATTAATGTTGAGTTGATGATATTGATATAATTAACCGTTCATGGTATTTTCCATTAATATACTTAAAATAAAATAAACGTTAAAATTTAATCTAATCGGTATTTTAACATATTGTATTCTGACTCCGTGTGGTGACTGAGTCAGAATATGGGTGTCGTAAAAACCGAGTAAGGGACTATCCGTGAATGTTATCTTTACGAAATAAAAAGAAGGAAAACTTGAAATTAAACCATATACCAATCCGTTTGGCCAGCGTGGTATTTGTAGGCCAAGTATCCCTCCATCATGGAAGAAGACTCGTCCATGCAGTGGGACATTAATGGGCTGTTATGATGATTTTAAGGAGTTATGAGAGAGATTGATTTGACGTTAGCAATGATTTATAATTGTCACATTTGACACATAATAATAAATGTCAAAACTCCATCTCTTTCCGTGGATAAAGTAAAACGCGACACAGAAAACTTTAGTAAACATAGTGTTGCCTTTGATAGATGTTTGGCTAGCATCTAACTAGAAGATCAATTTACCTGTTTCTCAGCTGATGAGAACTTGTTCTATAAATTCTGAGCAGTACTAAAACGTAAATCAAACATTCAAATAGAGACAATAGTCCAAAAGCCGTTCCGCATATTTAGCGAGGCAATGCAAGTGTCAAGCGTCCAATCGATAGTGTGAATGGGTCCTAACGCCGCCGGCATGCGAGCCTCTGTTATACCAATAGATGCTCTGATCTGGTTCAAAGGAAATTCTGGTTTAGGTAACAAATTTTGCATGTTATGGTATAGAAACTATTTTGGCGTTATTTAATATACGTACATTTTGCATGTGGCCGTTTGGCCAGGCTCCCAGATTTATTTAATAAATTTATTTTGGGTCTTTTAATTTGAAAATTCAATTAGGTGTACTTAACTGTTTCGTCAGCGGAAAAAGGTTCTAGAATGCCGTAGTCATATAGCCGGAAGGCCCACAACGATAAATAGACTACCTGATCGAAACGGCATATTTTTTTTAAAAGAAAATTATAATTTACACTTACTAGAGTATTCTTCTCCAAGTATTATCACTGCTGGAGTAACATCAAACATGCTGAAGGAATCCATCTCCAGCAACTCCATTATTCGCAACCTGTGGACATAAGAAAATATATTTATAAATGTAAAAAAACAAATTCATTCTGCGTAAGGAACCGTAACCCTATGTCAATTATGTGAATGTTTTTTCCTGTTGATTTAATGTACTTATTTTACAAACAGTTTTTTTTTTTGGGAATTATTGTAATTTTTCTATCTGTAGGTGTATAATGTTTTTATTATTAATTTTATCCTATTAATAAATCAATCCACATTATTACAGATGCAATTGTAACAACCAACATAATACGTCCGACAGCAAGGATGGAGTAATGGACTTGGTCTAACAAAAACACGCATATTATTTAAGTATGTGTGGACTGAGGGTTGTTGCAGTTTAATCAACACTAAGTAGTGCATAGTAAAAGTTGTTAAAACATTTGTAAGTACTTAACAACTTTACAACTAGCAAAGCCGCAGAAAAAAAATGGGTCCTCAGTCCACGCAAACATTATTATCTTTATATCTAGTTTAAAAAAGGTGACATAAGTAATCATTTTGTCTATTTCTTAGATGTCCTTGAGCTTAAATAAAGTGGTACAATTCCGTATTCTTTATCCATCACCACACGGTCAATAGCTTACAGATACTAAGGGACACTAGCACAGCATTAAGCCCTTTGAGCGCTTTGTCCCGTAAATTGAACCTTGTGTTCGTATTTACATGACGCAGACTGAATTGCTAAGGACTGTTTAGAGTGCGTCACACGTACTCGTCTCACTGGAGATGACGTTCTAAGCACGTAATGGTTAATGCCTACGTAGACTAAATAGACTATCATTTTCTTGACGTAATTAAGGTAGTTTTTAGTTGCTTTGTTGGGATAATATTTTAGTTAGTTTACCATTATCATTGTAATTTTTTTATATAATATCACTCTAAAAAACATCTCGGTAATCTCATATTATAATCGCTAACTATGTCGATCTCGCATATGAGTAAAAAGAACAAACAAAATATTACAATTTCGGTAAAAAAAGGTACTTATCCTGTTATTTTCACTCGCCAATATGGCAGCAATTAATAGGAAATCGCAAATACAATACAGAATTTAAAACAACGATTGATAGTGAAATTTTTTGGAAACGCATAACTAATTAATAAAGATATAATTAATAGTCGATTTGAAAAGTCGCCTAAGAATAAAATCGTTACAACCGCCATTTGTAAAAGTCAGCGAAAGTATTTTTTTTTTCAATATTCCAATTTCAAACGGGTCCAATTAAAATGTAAATGTCACATCGACATCAACTTTACCCAACGCCTTTCAAAGTTATCGAGCGTGCGAACTAAAACCGACCTATGAATAATACATGTGCTGCCATCTGTTATTTTAAACAGGGAACCGACGTCTTTGGAGTTTTAATATTACATTACTGTTTTAATATAGAATAATTATGGTAATACCAGACATCGTAGGCAATGGAAATGAAATAGTTGGAATGCTGGGCTATTTGTTTCGAGTGTCCTATGTATATTAGTTTGTACAAATTGTAACAAGACGCAGGACATCTATGCATATTTGATCAACTTCTGTACCTCTTCAGCAGAATAACGAACTAATACTCTATGATATCCTAATCGCATATTTTTTATTGAAGTATACATAACATACTCCGTCAATGCATCTTGCGACATTTTACTGACTAAACGTAGTTGACATCATGTATGCTTTACTCCGTCACCACTCAGATAATAAACAATATAACAATAACAGTATATAATATAAATACACTTAAAGTACACAACATCAGTACACCCTTTATAAATTTAGATATTAATGCCTAAGTCCTGTTTAGTT
Organism: Schrankia costaestrigalis; assembly: GCA_905475405.1. Classification (NCBI taxonomy): domain Eukaryota; kingdom Metazoa; phylum Arthropoda; class Insecta; order Lepidoptera; family Erebidae; genus Schrankia; species Schrankia costaestrigalis. The sequence goes on from FR997833.1 coordinate 20,206,358, forward strand.
TTCACCTTTTTATCACCAATAAACAAAGGCGCCTACTTAACCCTAAGTATTTTTAGAAAGTTCCTACACCTATTTACAATGTATTTATACTACTAAGTAAAAAGAGGAGTAAAAATAACAATTCCCGAGTGGCCAAAAGTACTATTCACACTCTTAACCTTTTTAAACTTATTTAAAAGGCTACAGATTCTAATGTAATAGTACCATTAGCACAAGGAACATCTAAAGAGAAACGTAGATGCAATTTTCGAGTAGGCGGTGCTCCGAAGTGATTCCGAACGCGTACCGAACAAATCCGATAACTCGTCACGCTGAAACTCGCAGACTCAATTTCAGAAACACGATTACTCCGCGATAGGAACAAGAGTTGAATCTTAGAGTACCTGGCTGAATGTTTTTAGAACTTTGTGCAAGTAAAGTTGGTGTTTCGTTCAAGATTGGGTGAAGTGGTTGTTACTATGCTGTTGTTCGGTTTGTTTATAACACTTACGGTTACATTAGCTACTCGCTTGTCTGCTTCTCAAAGCTTTGTAACTTGATGAACAAGACTCGTTAATCCAAACGACGTACTAGATAAAGTTCTGTTAGAACAATTAGAGATAAACTTGTAATTTTGCTTAAGGGTCGTCGCAGATCAAGATGAGTAGCTCATAGTATGTTTAAAAAAAATGCAGTTAAATAAATAATAGAAAACATTTTGAACAAAATTTGAGGTATATTATTATAATATACCTCAAATTTTAAAAAACAATAATTTAAAAATCCAAAACTCGTTATGATAATGTAACAGTATCCAGCCAACAATTAGTAGAATGTTAAAATGTATTACTGAACCAAACTTAGCAGAAAAACCTGCCGTATTCATTTACAGTCCGCAGCAAAAACTGCGTATGCATACATAAAAATCAACTGAGCGTTACACTTGCAGTAAGGGATGCAAGTTAAGTTACGAACAGACTAAAAACCGAAGCCTATTTATGTACCAGCACTGACTTTAAATACTGGGATTTTTGTCTGTGTTTTTGGTGTCTAGTTTTTAAGGTTTATTTGTACTGTTTGTGTTTAATAGATTGTTATTATTATTAGCATTAATACATCATTAGAAGGACATGAGAAGGGGTGACGTTTAGTCTTTAGAGCCATGACCGCAAGCCTGAGGGTGTCGTGATGTTTAACCTTCCCAACCTCATTGGTTAGATCGCAGAGGCATATCAAGCTTCAATATGCGCAGTAGGTCTCTCGGTTTATCCTTCCGATGTGTCTGATACTTGAAGGTCCGATACTTAACAACTATTAACTATCACTGTGTGTTGATTAGCCTCAGTCTTTATCAGCCCTCTATGTCATAAAATACGTTCAAGGTTTCCAAAAGTATGAAAAGTCTTCATCCATTTGGCCATTGCTTACCATAAACCTGACACTACACCTACCTAATAAAGCAAGTAGTAAACGTACCAATAATGATATTTCAGTATTTAATTAAAACATTCTCAGTTCCAAAAAAAAAAACAAAACGTTGACAATACAATTTTAATGATACGATAAAAAGTTTTTATAGTCGAATATCTTGAGACCGAAAGCCCATAACACGACATAACAGTATGTAACGGTTAGGCCCAAAAACACTAAAATAAACGAAGAAATAAAAGTCCCTAAAGGATTTGCAGCAAGTGCCCTCAAAATCACAATTCAGCCCTTTTGCGATTACATGATATCGGTAATATCGGCTTTTGCGAAATTCAATAATACAGATGCTCGTAAAGGGGTGGGGGAAAACGGTATTTGGCCCACTAAACCGTTATTGTCAACCGTTGAAAATAACTGAAATGTTTTCTTGTTATTTCATTTTAAAAGGACCTTGCAAATACCTGCTAATTCTGTAAGGTTCCATACATTTTATTAACATTTTTTTATATTCAAATACAAATACAAATTGTTTATTCGCTGTAAATAGGGTACATTTTATAGGTCTTACATAAGTAGGTATAGCACATTCCTATTTAACTGGTGACCAGCAAGCAAATATTATAAGTTAGTTTAATTTAAGTTAATTTAATATAAGGAAGAAAATACATTATGACAGCATTCAATTAGAACAACTTTACACAGTACAACAACATTCAACTGTTATTTTTCTTTATAGTTTAAATATTCCTTAAATGAGTAAAAAGTATTACACAGTAGCCACTCACTAAACACTGGGACAAATTTATTGAATGGCAAATCTTTTAGACACTCTGGAATTTTATTATATACTTTTATGCACATGAGGTAACTATTATTTTCCATCCTAGTTGTTCTAGGTATAGTATCAATTACCAGCTTATTTGGATATCTCTTACACCTTAGTGTTAGATCCTTGGCTCTCTATTGTGATATTCCGTTTGATTTTATTACAAAATTCCCATAGCTTATTAGTTTATCTAAAGAGAGAGAAAAGTAGTGGTTACTTAAACCTAAACTATGCCTTTATAAATGTTGTCATTTTTGGACAGGCTTTTGCAGGCGCAAAGTTGACTCTTTTTTTGAGTAAAATTTGAGCATTCTATTTCCTTTATCTGTAAGGCTGATTTTTTACTGTTTGTCAACTTATAATCAACTTGTTTTTGCATCCAATTTATTGGATGCAAAAACAAGTTGATTGATGTATGATCTGTACACTCTCATCATCATCATCTTAATTATCAGCCTATCGATGTTCACTACTGGATGCCTCCTCCAAACATTTGCGTGGTTAAACTGAACAGAATGAAAACTTTTTTAAGTATTTCACCTTGAATTTGGGTTATGCTCCGTAGTACCCCTGGTTTATACTACCAGTAGTAGGAGGGGTAAAATTGGTATGCTCCATGGTAACCCCATGGCTACAGTGGAGCATAAATTTACAAATGCTATTAATATATTACACTGTTCTACTGCAGATATTATGATGCATTCACGAGTGACACTTTTCTATTTCCAAGCACGATCTATGGCATCTTATTGATCAAGTTAATTTTTGTATTATGAGGATTATATTTTCTTTTATAAATGTACTAAATATTATTAGATAGTAATAACCTGCAAAATACAGGTAAAAAATAAAACAAAAAACTAAAATAAACATATCTGAATACATAATATATTATTTGCATTTTTATTGTCACAAAAGCGTAGAAAATTCTCGAAAAACTTCGTTCAGATCCAAGTCTTTTGATACAACATTTGCAAAAGTTTACCGAGGCATATACCGCAAATTGTTCGTATAGCTTATTTACGTTTGGGTTAGCACCTGCCTTGCTTTCTATTGGAGGTTTCGTTATTGTGCCAACGTGTTTGTAGAGGATGTTTGTGTAATGAAGAAATTGAAGAGGGCAACATTTTTAGTCGTATTGTGGTTCTTTGGGATAAACGAATCAGTTGTAACGATGATTGAAATATTTTTATGTGAAACTTCGAAGTTTTTAATAAAGTATGCTTTTGCTTGTGAACTGAGGAAGCCGATGGCTACGGGCAGGTGCACAATAATGAGCTGTTATCAAATGGGTTTTTATGAGTTTACAGTAGAACAGTAAGTTTACTGGTAAGGAGATACTGATAAAAGAGAGAGAGAGGTGAGATGTCTAACCTTTGATGCCAGTGTAACCTATACGGAAACGTCAGTCAAAGTCCATGCTGACTTCGTTTATAAGTATGAAGGCGCATCCCTGGCGCCGTGAAATTAAACCAGCCTTTTTCCTTAGACAGCGTCAAACCTTCTTAGACGTTAATACTGGTATGAAACAAACATTCAAAATGTTCGGACGAGAATGACAAGGAGTCGTCATTCTAGCAGAACGTCATGAAAACTGGAAGAATCCACCGAACCCGTGAGGCTGGTGGTCGATCCGGTATTACATGAGGGACTGCTATAGTGTCCGTGTGCTAGTGCTGTTTTTAAGTACCTATATATTTTGTAATACAATAAGAAAAGAGATTATAAAATGTAACTTAATAGAGTTATGCCTATTTATTTCCAAAATACCTCGAGCCTTTACCTACTTGAAGAAGTCTGAAACTGATACAGATAGCCACCTGGCGACATCAGAAGTGGGATCCGAAGACCACGTGTTTGAAATCGTGGTAATATCTATGAAAAATGGCAACTGCCGCTTGAGCGACAAAACAAGAATTTTATGACGATTATTCGTACTATGAAGACACCATCTTTGCCGACGGGAAAAATTCTGACAAATTAGATGGATTTCTACTGCGGCAATGTATTATGAAGAATGTGATCATGCCGCGCGACTCATGGCGGCTTTGTGCCATGTTTAAAGTGTTTTTGATTTCAGCAATACAGTAATGTGTCTGTGTTTGACACGACAAGGAAAATGGATATCGATACTAGGGAATGAAAATTAATTGGTAATGATGACGATTATGCTACATAACACAGTTGGGTAAAAATAAGGTAAGATTAAAGGGCGGACAATAAGTGATGTCCAATATGTCTGTAAGTACTATATTGTTACAATGTGCTATACTATTACAAGTCTGTTTTGTTGGCGTGTACCACTGCTAAGCTACGCCGTTACATTAAATTAGTACCATAAATGTACCAAGGTCCGTTTAAAGTCAAATCGGTTCAAGATTAATAGGAGTTATTTCATCACGCGTGTCGAACCGCATATCCTTTGCAGTATTTTATTGAGTAAACTCGTGATGGAGTATTAAGCTGTCCGCTATCTGATAAGGACGGTAACCCACACTCAACGTTGTTCCGAGTCCTGTGTTGTTGGATCAGGCACCGTGAGGTCCTCTGTTGTTGGATCAGGCACCATGAGGGTGGCCTGAGTCCTGTGTTGTTGGATAGGGCACCGTGAGGGTGTGGGTCGAGTGCTTGTCGGCTGAGTGATGCTTGTTTTGCAAGTAATAGTAACTAAATAAGAATATAGTTTTTGTGGTTCGACTGTCGTTGAAAATAACTCCTTGAGGTAGCTTACACGAGGACGTGTCAATGTCAGGACGGTCATGTGAAGGCGAGTCAATATTATAGCCTTTAGGAAGCGCCAAGTAAATACTGCCAAAGAACAAAAAGAAAACAAAACAAAAAAAAAAAAAAAAAAAAAAAAAGCTGTGGAACCTAAGCCGCAGTCTTATATCTGACTGTATGTTTACAGGGAGAGTGTGTGGTCAAGAAGACGAAACGGTGGAGCACTTGATGTGTAGCTGTCAACAAAATCTTATTCCTGGTGAAGTCGAAATGTATTCTCGAGGGCTCTCTGAGGAAGAGTAAAGAGGAACATAAAAGGACAGTATTATTTTGAGACTATTTGTAGAAAAAGTGTTTACTATACTGACACTTCTAGTTTATTGGTAGACGGCGATGTGCCACCCAGACCACACTTGTTTGGGTTGGTTAAGGGGACGCAAAGGTCTGTGCTGGGTGGTTGTGGGTCCTGGGCTGCTAGTGGCTAGCAGTAGGGACGCAACACCCAGGGAAGAGATGTAGACCCTGACTTGTAGCTAGTTCAGCAGGGTTGCCTGGTTGGGTCGTATGCGTTGTGCTTGTGTGTGATGTATGGGTTCAGTTCACTTATTGATGCTGAATTGTAGAGATGTTGGCTGGAAAGTAAGAAGCATTGACTCGTGTCAGGTTGGACGAGCCTGATGCCTTGAGTAATGGTATTGTATTGTCATTGTTGCAGGAATGTATACGCCCGAGGACGGGCGATTGTCAGTCCGGCCGTGAAGGCGCATCCCTGGCGCCGTGAAATTAAACCAGCCTTTTTCCTTAGACAGCGTCAAACCTTCTTAGACGTTAATACTGGTATGAAACAAACATTCAAAATGTTCGGACGAGAATGACAAGGAGTCGTCATTCTAGCAGAACGTCATGAAAACTGGAAGAATCCACCGAACCCGTGAGGCTGGTGGTCGATCCGGTATTACATGAGGGACTGCTATAGTGTCCGTGTGCTAGTGCTGTTTTTAAGTACCTATATATTTTGTAATACAATAAGAAAAGAGATTATAAAATGTAACTTAATAGAGTTATGCCTATTTATTTCCAAAATACCTCGAGCCTTTACCTACTTGAAGAAGTCTGAAACTGATACAGATAGCCACCTGGCGACAAGTACATAAAGGTTTATTATTTAAAGTGATTCTTAAAAACAAATAAACAAACTCTTTAACTTTATAATGCTAATAATAGATGTGCCTGTAATTAAAACAATAAAACATTATTAAATATGGTGGGTAATTTCATCAGTCAAGTCCCCCCTAACTTTTAAGGCAGCTTGTAAGTTAATTCGATAACATCAATCAGCTGGCAACTACGACGGAATTACTCGGGCGCCACTCCATTGAGCGGCCATTTTCTTTTCTTTTACACGAAAATAGAAATTCTTTTACTTCTGTAAGTAAAGGGTTTTACTGCAACATTAGTAAATAGCAATTGTTATACGTTTCATTTTTATTAAGTAAAGGAAAATTAATATAATTAACCAACAAAAACATGTAACCAAGTCCCGGAAATACAATAGGTGAAACTCTTTTTATACCGAAATTCCAGTAAATCCTTAGAAATCCTAGTAAAAATAAGTAATAAACTTATTTTTTAATTTTAATCTTTTGGCATTAAGACAAAATCAGTCTGCTTAACTTTAAAAAAATAGGCTAGAGACATCAGTAAAAGTAAAACAGCCATCAGAATAAACATTTCACGAATGTTAAATACAATACATCTTGGTTGAATAGAACATTGAGAATGCAATTGTTTACATTTTATAATAACTAACAGGTTTTTATCCCGTCATTAGAAACAAAAGTAAAATAACGTCGATGTATTATATATGATACACGTGGCAAGTAAACGGTTGAAAACATCTTACCATTCGTCTCACACATATTTCTCCCAAACTCATACACATACCACAATAATTCTGCAATCGATATGCATCTGTGCTTACATAGTGTATTAAATCCGAGGTCCATGCCAGTGGTTGAGTGAGCGTAGCGATTTGTAATCTCGCCATTAGTGGAATGTATCGTGCTTGGCGTCGGTAGGCCTGCCAACAGATGGTACACGCCACTGGACTTGATACACAGACGCGCACAGACAACTCTGTTGGCAACCAAACTACGAATGCATCTAATGAAAATGTAAGTGTTTGTGCCTAATAAAAGTTACAGTATTAATATTACTTAATTTATTTATTTTTCTCTTTCGTATAACAGACAAGTACTTAAAGTTGTACAGACATTTCCAGATTTGGAACATTAATTTGAAGATCGCACAAACTGGATGTATTCTAAGACGACTCATTGAGTGCAATGAGTCAGAGTCCGAGGTAATGACTTGTAAAAGATTGACAAAAGATATTAGAAGTTTATATTATTAGATTTATAGTGCGAAAGAGGAGGTCTTGATTTTATCTAAGCAACCTAACCTGTAATAACCATCAAAGCAGCAGGTGTGTTCCTAACAGACGATCAATGCCATTAAAAGTGCATACTGTACCTTAATTATCCTCCTACACTTATAACAAACTGTGAGTTTACGCAAGTAAATATGTAACAAAGTTTATGAAATCATGTCTTTGACATCTACGAAGACAAAAGTCACGTACCGAGTTCTAATCAATCACTTTGCAAAGTTTCCGTTTCCAAATGGAAGCACAAACGATTTGCTACAAACGACTTAAGTAATTATAGGACGCATAAAGTCCTCTTTAGCATAGTAACTGCTTGAACGTGTGCTGCTAATTAAAATTATTTCCTAAGTTATACTCGTAGTACCTAGGTATTTACTTCAATTGTAAGTGTAGGTATTTACTTCAATATAGTGCATTTAAGCATTTATGCATCAGACTCGCAATTTTCGAGAAACATTTCATAAGAATTGACTTTCCATTATTTTCAATGTGGTTTTACAGTTTCTTCCAATTTCAGCATGATAACAGCAGAAGTAGGGTAGCATAAGGTAGTAAAGCATTGCTAAGGTTTCACGTAGAAAATCAACAAACTTAAATGTAGTTACTACAGTTATACAAATGCATCTGACAACACAAATAGGATTATTGAGTATGACAGTAGTGTATCATTTTTATTTTGAGCTTGGGTGTTTTTTTGGCTCAGGGTAAACTGCGCCTATAAGATTTCAGAGGTTACTAGACAACTCCTTGACTTATTTAATATGATGTCTGTTAATGCGCCGAGCATTATTAAGCAATATTAAGCAATATTTTTGTATTAATTTGGTTTATGCATGTCACTTACTTGGTTTTGGTTTATATTAGGAGAAATGTAATTACTTAATTCACAGTTATCTTTGTAAATAAGTTGTAAACACTTAATGCATGCGGTGTTCGCCTTTAAGTAGTTATTACCCTTCAATGTTAAATGTAGCTAATTAAGGAAGAACTGTTTTAGTGTAAATAGCTGTTGGTGAACCTAATAATAAATAAATAAAATAAATAAATAAATTAACAGACATCATAAAGAAAAATATCATCCAATAAATTTGAGTAGTTCTTGCAAATAATTTTTACTTGTATTTTCGCTTTTTTCCGGCTCTTAAGTAGCCATCCCTGAAGAAGCGACTGCTAGAGCTATTTTTAAACTGTCTAACTTCTGTGTGAGAAACGTATTTTCAGTACTCCCTGGAGCATAAGCATTGTCACGGTATCATTAATAAGACTATGACAATGAGCAAAAGGTTTTTTTGTCATTCGTCGTCATAAATAGAAACCAGATAAATCTTATTTCCATAATTTTATAATATCTATACAGTATAAGACAAGACATCATTAATCTACTACTTTTATATTTATAGGAAAAAAACAACCTGTGAACTGACTAGGCGTAGTGAAGCAATATATTTGAGCATAGATCAGGCAAACGTTTGAGCAACATGTCGCATAACAAGGAACAGAGAATAAAGAAGGGAGGGGACACGGGTGGGACAATTAGGATCGCAATTAGAGGACAGTATGTTCGAGATTACGACCGCACGCTCCGCAGAGATTCGCATTCCGGTGTCGGGAATAACAAAGCTTGCCAACTAACTATTAAGACGTTCAGTACTGCGAGCCTCTCTTTATGGCCGCTCAAATTGCACTTGTATTTTTGTGTTAAAATTGCCCCGTCGTAATCCAGGATTTGTTGAGATTTTGCACAGCTAAATTCCCATTGGACCAATATGCTAAATTGATGTTTGGGTGATTAGGTTTATCTCTGCAAATTCCACTTTAACGTTGCAGTATCTCTTAGAACGTAACAAACAGAGTAATTAGATGGTATCTGCTGAACTGAATATTACAAGACACCCATTGACAATTATGATGACACGGTGGACCGACGACCTAGTTAGGACGGCGGGAAGGCGATGGATGAGGGAGGCACAGGACCGTACAAGGTGGCAATACTTGGAGGAGGCCCATGTCCAGCAGTGGACGTCGATTGGCTGATGATGATGATCTTTTGAATGCTATGTACTCCTATAAGATTCAGTACTCCGTTGGCATTGCAAGTCTTCAAAATTTGAAGACTTGGACGAAGGACATAGGATATTGTAAGCAAACTTTACAGAATAGAAAAGAATTTGATTAATTCTTGAAATTTTGCTACTTTATTAGATACTATAAACGTAATTAGACATTTATAGTACGTTTAAGTTAAGGACAGAAACAATTACAACTAAAATATATTGTTGTATCATAACATAAATAATTATTATCTGTAAAGTAAGCTTATTAAATTAAGTAATATGCTGTTAAGTAAAAGTAAAAGCTATTTTGTAAGATAATACAGTAAATCTTTATTTAGATACTCATAATGTAATTTACGGCTGTGAAATTTTATTAAAACAGAAACACTATTCTTCCTTATCTGCAAAGATCAGCTTTCCTTGAATTATTGGTCTCACGAAATTAAATCTCAATTTTATCTGATCTTACGTCTGAATGAGAAAAAATATTTTTTTATTTTCGCTTGCCTTTTACGTAAATATTTTTTTTATTACATAAGTTGGTACGTATACCTCGGTGTGGTGACGGAGTAAGAATACAGTGTGTCACCACCCCATCTCATCCCATGAGTGTCGTAAAAACCGACTAAGGGACTATCCGTGAATATTGTCTTTACATAATAAAAACAAGGAAAACTTGAAATTAAATCCGTTTGGCCAGCGTGGTATTAGTAGGCCAAGTATGCCTCCGTCACTGGAGGCCCGCCCCTGCAGTGAAACATTAATGAGCTGTTATGATGATAAGTTGGTATTGAAAATTAATTTCATAATACTTATGTGATACATTTTTACTGATGTGTTTTTAAAATTCATGGTGGCTTAGATATATTCGCAACAAACAATAATAATATGAAAGTTGTGCTACCTACCTATAATAAAAGCTACATGATAGCAGCATACCACAACCATCTCCCCGGAGATAGTTAAAATAAATACCTCTACAAGTCGGTGTTCTATAATACTGTGATTATTATCAATACGTTCTACAAAAATAGTTCAAAGCAAAAACGGTAGCCATGTTCTTTATACAAAGTACATCAAATACGAAACCGATTTACATTTAGTAAATGCATTGCTATAAAATATTTCCCCATTCCCATACATACATACATTCTTTTGTCTACAAAGGTTCGGCCGGTATAGTCCGGTTGAATCTGCTTTTTATGTAAAACCGAAGGTGTATTTGTCAACGTAATTTGAATTTACTCGCATGCACCCCTTTGAAATGTACGGTTTAAAATAAACTAGGTTTTTTTTTACACAAAACCTTCTGTTAAAACAAAAAGAATAAAAATGCAGTTTGCATTTTTGTGTTAACATTATCATTTGTTTGTATTCGAAAGTTGTTATATCATGTGCATCGGTAACTAAGTTGTTATGTCATGTGTTATAGAAGAAGCAATGCCTACCGTAATGTCATGTACTTTAAATATCTTCAGACAAAAAGATGGCTTGGACAATTCAGTTTCTGTTTAGAGTAGGCTTGACTGTGTGTATGTACTATTCCGTGGGTTGTTTGCTCGTCTATAATAAACAATTAAAAAAAAATCGAATAAATTAGATTACTCTTAAAGTTACCGTGCCCCGTAAGAAACAGGATGGTACAGTCATCTTGCTCCAGCCTTTCCAATGAGTGAGAGATATATTATATTACTAAAGAACGGAAACCACACTGGGCCCTTTCATCACTATTGCCCTGACGTCCAAAGTTGTTCAAAAATATTCTGACGCATTCTACGCTACGCAAGTCTTTAACTTACTTTGACCTGCACGTAGAACGCATTCTGTGCGATAAATCTTTGAAAGTTTAATTAACACGAAATATTTTAACGCCTTTGTATTCCTTTGCCCGTGTTCCCAACTTTTCATTATTAAAATTAATTTTCACAAAAAAAAAGAACCGACTTCAAAGACAAAAATTGCACTAAAAAGTAATAAATAATTACTTGTATTTTGATTTTACAACAATAAATCAGCCATTCTTTCTATTTAATTTTAATCTAAAGAATAGGTTCTTTTCATTAAGTATTGTAAAAGTATTGTTAAGGATATTTCTTGAAGTGTCTGTAAATATATTTATTTGTAGATTCTTTAAAAGATAATGAAATTATTACAAATAATGTAATATTATTGTTATTTTTGGAGTCGGTGTCAGCCACGATAGTTATTATTAAGTATACCATTTTTTATTTCTGACTGAAAACTTAAACAAATATTATGGCGCCGTGTTATACACAGACTAATAATTACATAAAATTCACATTCGAAAATGAAACGGCCGTTTTCGTTTTAAATGCAATATTTATCTAATTAGAAACCATTTAAAGTGATGAGAGTGTGTTATACAAAACTTTATTGCCTATTCTAACGACGTTGTAGACAACATTTTGCATTATTGATCCTATTCGCGAATTATTTCTTTAAATCTAATCTATTTTAAGTTCTGGAAAGCTTTAATCAGTTATTAAATATAATATTAAAACGTTTAAATGTGATACTGGTATTTTAAAATATATTTATTTAAATATGATAAGAATAGTTGTTTAATATTTGTTTATTTTTAAACTAATCCATAAACAATCAACAACTATAATGTCGAAGTCATATATAATCTGTAATTCATGGCCGTCATTCCGTTTGCTTAGGTATTATCGTACTTATTTCGTTGGCTGACACCGCCTCCAAAAATAACAATAATATTACATTATTTGTAATAATTTCATTATCTTTTAAAGAATCTACAAATAAATATATTTACAGACACTTCAAGAAATATCCTTAACAATACTTTTACAATACTTAATGAAAAGAACCTATTCTTTAGATTAAAATTAAATAGAAAGAATGGCTGATTTATTGTTGTAAAATCAAAATACAAGTAATTATTTATTACTTTTTAGTGCAATTTTTGTCTTTGAAGTCGGTTCTTTTTTTTTGTGAAAATTAATTTTATTTCTAAATTTTTAGTGAATTCCAATTCTGTAAATCCGTGTGGTGCCGGAGTGAGAACACAATATGTCACCACCTCATTTCATCCCATGGGTGTCGTAAAAACCGACTAAGGGACTATCCGTGAATATTATCTTTGAGATATAAAAAGAAGGAAAACTTAAAATTAAACCCTATACCAATCCGCCTGGCCAGCGTGGTATTAGTAGGCCAAGTATTTCTCCGTCACAGAAGGCCCGTCCCTGCAGTGGGACTTTGTCTGAATATGGGTAGACCTACGAAACGCGCTGCTTATATGAGACAGCGCCGATTGAATGAAACAAACGAAGAAAGGGATAAACGCCTTTTAATGTAGGAAATCTACCTCCAATGTCATTTCAAAAGAGACTAGTGAACAACGGAGGACCTACATGCAAAAAGTTTTAAATAGGGAGAACATCGAAAAGCGTAGCCACCGTCTCGGCATGGTTAATTGGTAATAATAATTAAGTTAATTAAAATTAAAATAAATCAAATAAATATAATAATTATTATTATCAATTTGTTATATCTAAAGAATAAGTTTAAAATAAATTAAATGCAATTCAACAATTTTGTCTATTTATAATCCGTTATTAATTCCTATTTTAATTTAAAATAAGAATTTCATTCAAGTCTTAAACCACACCTGCGATTACATTCATAATGTTAAGTTTTCATCAATACAATTAAAATAAGCCCAAACACAAGGTAGCTGCTATATGCCGTTGAGGAGTTTCCTCGACCTTCAGTCGTCTTTATCATGAGATCATGTTTGTGTAGAGTTGTGTAAAGTTTTCATCAATACGAATAAAATAAGCCCAAACACAAGGTATCTGCTATATACCGTTGAGGAGTTCCCTCGACCCTCAGTCTTCTTTATCATGAGATCATGTTTGTGTAAAGTTGTGTACAGTTTTCATCAATACGAATAAAATAAGCCCAAACACTCGGTAACTGCTATATACCGTTGAGGAGTTGCCTCGACCCTCAATCTTCTACATCATCAGATCATGTTTGTGTAAAGTTTTGTAAAGTCTTCATCAATACAATTAAAATAAGCCCAAACACAAGGTAGCTGCAATATGCCGTTGAGGTGTTCCCTCGACTCTCTCTGGTCTCCAGGATCTGACCAGTTCTTACTCTTGACTATTTGGTAGTGACGTCAAAGATGCACATGTATGACAAGATTTTACACAATGCGTCCCTACAATTTACAAGAGATGCCCTCGATTTCTCTGGGATCCCGTCATCCAGATCCAGATCTGGTGACAATGGAACCAAATGGAAAGCATACCCATACGAACAAAATAAAAAATTTTCAAATCGGTCTAGCCGTTTTCGAGAAATCAGGTAACAAACACAAAAAAAAAAAAAAAAAATACAACCGAATTGAGAACCTCCTCTTTTTTGAAGTCGGTTGATAAGCCTTGTTAACTGTGTAAACATTTGTATAACTTGTTAACTGTGTAAGCATTTCTATGACGAATTTAATACTTTTTTTATTATGACAACTTAAGCCTTGTTAACTGAGTAAGCAACTCTATGACTTGTGAACCTTTAAGTATTTCTATGACTTGTGAGCTGTGTAAGTATTTCTATGACTTATGAACTGTGTAAGTATTTCTATGACTTGTAAACTGTGTAAGCGTCTCTATGACTTGTTCACCTTCCAATACCCACGCGTCGGTCTGTGGGACCGGCTATAAACATTTTTTGCCTATTTTTTTTAACAACATAAGCCTCGTCAACTGAATAGGTACTCTTTTCTTCTATAACAACAACTTAAGCCTTGTTAACTGTGTAAACATCTGTAAAACTTGTTAACTGTGTAAGTATTTCTATGACTTGTTAACTGTGTAAGCATCTCTATGACGAATTGAATACTTTTTTTATTATGACAACTTAAGCCTTGTTAACTGAGTAAGCAACTCTATGACTTGTGAAACTTTAAGTATTTCTATGACTTGTGAGCTGTGTAAGCATCTCTATGACTGGTTCACCTTCCAATACCCACGTGTAAGCATCTGTATGTCCAATTTAATACTCTTTTTTACTATAACAACAATGTATGACGAATTGAATACTGTGTTCCGAATCTGTGTAAGCATCTATATGACGAATTAAATACATACTATTTTCTACTATAATAACAAAATATGACGACTTGAATATTGTTTTCTTTCATTACAACAACTTATGCTGTGTTAACTAAATAGGTACTCTTTTCGACTGTAACAACAACTTAAGCCTTGTTAACTGTGTAAGCATCTGTATGACGAATTGAATACTGTGTTCTTTCAATAATTCAATTATGTATATATGCTGATTTTTAAACACGCCAACCTAGTCTTTGATGTGAATAAAGTATTTAATTTTAAAATTACCTATGAAGATATATACCTATTTATTTACTAACTAGGTTGACAGTCCTAAGCCTGTCAAGTATGAAGGAAAATCAGGATAGATACATTACAACATTATGACTCTATTGCATTTTATATTATCTATTTATTTATCTAATCTGCATTTTATTTTACATTACTTTTAAAGCATAATTCCAATGTACTTATATAAATATGTAGGTAAGTAGAGAGAACTCAAGAATGACTAATATTGTATTCCTGAAAAGGTAAACAAATCAATCAAGCTTCACAGTACAATGTAAACAAACTAGTCAAAATAATATTTCTTTCCTACGTCGTGTTTGAAGAGTTTATAGATTTTAACATTCAGAATGCGTCTACGTTCGGCTGTCACTAAAATTACAAATATATGTATAAAAGATTTATAAATATCTGATTCATTCTATTTATTAGATTGCGCATCTCTGTTGTTAACTGTGTAAACATCTGTATGATGTGTTAACTGTGTACCTAAGCATCTTTATGACTTGTTAACTGTAAAAGCATCTGTATAACGAAGAAACAATGTCTGACTAGACGAGACGAATAATTACGTTTAGGCCACCGGCAGCGTCAGTGGGAAGGTAGGCTCTTCTCAGGC
The DNA here is from genome assembly GCA_905475405.1 of Schrankia costaestrigalis. Taxonomy (NCBI): domain Eukaryota; kingdom Metazoa; phylum Arthropoda; class Insecta; order Lepidoptera; family Erebidae; genus Schrankia; species Schrankia costaestrigalis. The sequence continues at coordinate 20,221,824 of FR997833.1, forward strand.
CTCCGTTAGACTTATATTTGTGAGGCTACGTAAAGCAAATAGTCTACACAAAAATTTGTGAAACGGAACAGGAAATGCGACATTGAATAGTGAGTTGTGAATAAAATAAGCCCAAACCCAAGGTAGCTGCTATATACAGTTAAGGAAATCCCTCGACCCTCAATCTTCTTCATCATCAGATCATGTTTGTGTAAAGTTTTCATCAATACGAATTTAATAAGCCAAAACATGAGGTAGCTGCTGTATACCGTTGAGGAGTTCCCTCGCCCCTAAGTCGTCTTCATCATGAGATCATGTTTATGTAAAGTTGTGTAAGGCTTTCATCAATACGAATAAAATAAGCCTAAACACTAGGTAGCTGCTACATACCGTTGAGGAGTTCCCTCGACCCTCAGTCTTCTTCATCATCAGATCATGTTTGTGTCAAGTTTCGTAAAGTTTTCATCAATACAATTAAAATAAGCCTAAACACAAGGTAGCTGCTATATGCCGTTAAGTTGTTCCCTCGACTCTCTGTGGTCTCCAGCATCAGACCAGTTCTGACTCTTGACTATTTGGTAGTGACGTCAGAGATGCACGTATATGACAACATTTTACATAATGCGTCCCTACAATTTTTAAGAGATGCCCTCGATTTCTCTGGGATCCCGTCATCCAGATCCAGATCTGGTGACAATGGGACCAAATGGGAAGTATACCCAATCGAACAAAAAAAAAATTTTTCAAATCGGTCTAGCCGTTTTCGAGAAATCAGGTAACAAACACAAAAAATAAAAAAAAAAATAAAAATACAACCGAATTGAGAACCTCCTCTTTTTTGAAGTCGGTTGAAAATACATCGTTAGTCTTCATAACATTTCCTTTAAGATACGCGTGAACAAAATGAACTCCTCCTCATTATTTACGATGGGAAGAATGCACTATTAAATCTTAATAACGCCTTCTAATTACTACGTAACGGTGCTCGGCATTATAACAACACATAAAGTTTGTACTTCCAAGACTTTGCTTATAAAATATCGATAGCGAACACGCAAGAATAAAAGTTTTTGTGAAAGTTAACAAACACGAAAAGGCTAGTAAATTATTTTAAAGAACCGTGACAGTTTATACTAAAAGTGTTAAGGCATTGCAAAAAAGGAAAATAATGTACAAACAATGAAATTAAACTTTCGCTACGTAAAGCGCCACCTGGCCGCGTGCACGTGAAAATTTAATCAGCGCAGCGGACATTCGTACGCCGACCACCGCTTCGGTCGCGCGTCTGAATTCCGAACCTTTTTTGAATAAAAGCTTGGCAGCAAGTCTTTAAAATCTGTTACATTTAAATATTCTTCATTCGGATAACTATATTAAAATACATGTGGCCAACGCAGCTTCACTACTTACATTTTAGCTAATTATTTGTTTTACGATCTGATGAAGGTTGAAGCAAACACAGGACAGAGAGACGTTTGATGGGGATCTATGCCTAGCAGGGGACGTCTTTTGACTGTAAAGAAGAAGTATTTTTTGATAGTAAAACGTAGTAAAACTATAGCCCACACCCTAACAGTATTAAACATTGTACGCAAGGTTCCATCTGCTTGAAATAAGCTTCTTAAATTTTACGTTCTCGATTTATATAATTATAGATGAATCAAATTATCCCCCTGCCCTAAGGCAGGGCATTAATTTAAGCGACAATTTTACGACAACAACCAGCTATTAAAACTATTATATACTTTTAAAGTTAGTATTAAAACCGCTTGACTTTTAGCGTTGAACACTAAATCTATACCAATAACACGAGAAAACTATGTGAGGCAACAAAAGTCATAAATTTTTGCCGCCAATACCTTAGTTTTGTAGCTAGTGTCAATGGTTTTGTTCAATACTACAAGCCAGGGTTACCTGTCAGATGTTCTTTCTATCTTTTAAAGACAATTTCTTTAGTAGTGATCGGCTTTTTTGTTGTTAGGACTTTACAGCTGATATGAATTAAATGGATACACATGACATCTAGACCTTATTATATCTTAAAACAGTCGTTTGAAGATCGCAATAATTATTGTACTAATTACTGTTCTACGCACTGTGTGCTATTGAATCTGGTCTGATTCTTGCTTCTCTTGCGTAATTCGAACAACACTCTGGACGAGTTAACTAATGGGTTCAACTGACAAAATATCAAACTGGTCTAAGGAAATGGAAATGCGAGTTCTTATAGGTACTTTCTCATACTATAAAATCATATATATTTCATCCTATTTACCTCTTTCTATAAATTTTGTCAACCCTAAAAGCCGATTATTACTGAAGCATAAGGACTGAAAGTTCCGCGGTGCTCTCGTTGCTACCAATACACAATTCTTTCTACAACACATGTATTTTTGTAAACCATGATATATTATATTAGAACTTATGTAACGAGGTGGTTTGTCATAGAGTCATTAATACCTTGCTACAGACATGGGCTTGTTAAAGTTATTATCATCATCATCAAAACAGCCCATTAAAGTCCCACTGCAGGGACGGGCCTCCTCCCGTGACGGAGGGATACTTGGCCTACTAATACCACGCTGGCCAGACGGATTGGTATAGGGCTTAATTTCAAGTTTTCCTTCTTTTACTTCGTAAAGATAATATGCACGGATAGCAAAGCTTACATGTCTAGTGATATATTGATTGTCGCGAGATCGCAGGTTTGAATCGTATGCAGGACACTCTTACTGCAATCAAGAAATTATTGTCCTCAGTCTTGATGTTCTTTGTGTCTGTTAAATAGATGTTTGCAAAGTCCCCGGCACACAGGGTATGGTCCTAGTAGGAGACTTATCATTTAAAGGACTAACCACACACGTCAGGGTCGGGCCGGGCCGGGATCGTGACGTGCCCCGCCCGTGTTCCGTCAGGGATAAAGAAAAATATCGTTGCATACATTTCATAATTTTGACTCGATCATGTCCGTGTCAGTGCCGACAACGGAGCTTAGTGTAAATGTTGTAGCACGGTCACGAACCGGGCACGTGTGTGGTTAGTCCTTTAACATGAAAAAGCTAGTTTTTAATTCTAATAGTCTTTTACACCAATCTTTATTTAAAATCAAATTATTAAATTCTAACACTAGGCTATAAGCTTAGAGCCTATACGGCGACAGAGGATCGATTAAGAGGCGTGCGAGGAGCACTTAATCTGGTGAGTGCGTACTCAGGGCGAGCGCGTCAACAGACCGCAACCTGTATTGCGATGCGGTGTGTACATAGAAATACATCTATTCTACTGTATTTCTCACAGTTTTCATAGAAATATACTACTTAGTAAGTTTCATTGGTTGTTAATGTTGTTATGAAAAAACCGCGCCTTGACGTAGAGTTGCGGAAAACAGCTTCCCATACCATACCATACCATAGTGTCGTTTGAGTCAATTCAACTGATACTTGATGTTATCTTCACTTCTTGGTCTAAATCCCCTTACCTATAAGAAATATTAAATGTAATTCAGTCACATCTACCTTTATAGGTCAGTAGGTGCATAGATTCGGAAAAGACATGAATATTTAAAAAAAAAATTTTTTTTTTTTGTTTTTATAATAAGACAACATTTTTGGAAAACAATTGCAGTGCTGCAAAGATGTCTTTCATCTAGCTTTACTCTGCATATTAATAATAAAGTTACTACCATACATAAAACATACAACAAACTAGACATGGCGCTTCTAACCTCGTGCATTTAAAACTAAAATTCAGCAGTATAAGGCATTGAATGTGATGCACGTCTGGCGGTCTATAAAATTAACAATTCTTATCACTGTCCTTGCTCGTAAACTCTTCGTATGACGATCTCATTTTAAACTTGTACTATGGGTTCTCGAAAAATTATTAAATACTTTACAGAATTTTATAATTATTTTTTTAAACCAACACGGTAAAATATATACTTTGAAGCGCGAATACCGTCCAGGACTATAAATATGAATATTATATATTCCTCACACATTTACACAACGCCATCTAGTCCCAAACTAAGCAAAGATTGTACTATGGGTACTAGACAACGGACAAATATACTTGAATACTTTTATTTTTGTAAATACATACATATTATATATAGAAATCACCCAGACCAATGTAAACAATTATGTTCATGCACACAATGACTTGCGTTGAGCGGGAAGCAAACCTGAGACCTCTGCGTATCAGTCATGTTATAACCACTAAGCCATAGAGGTCGTCAACTACAGATTGTAGTTGTAAGATGCATCAATGTAAAGTAATCAAGCGTCTCAAAAGATAAATAGTGAAAACTGAAAATATGACACAACACCCTGCACTAACTCATCCACCAGCTTAGTCTCATGTTAATTAAGTAAAGCATCCAAAAGAGTCATAGAATCAGTTCAAAAATAATCAATAATAGACCTATGGTAATCATAGGCCATTAACTTCGTTTTGATTTTAATTTGTTTTGTACATTTCTTATCCATCGGTTTCCCATCTCCTCTAGAACGGGGACTTCCCACACTACTGGTCTATTGCTAGCATGCTTTCTGGACCTGCTGACGTGGTCGGAATTTTATGATATTATACAGACATTCTTCTTCTCCGTGTGCTGACGGAGTAAGAATACAATATGTCTCCGCCCCATCTCATTCCATGGGTATCGTAAAAACCGACTAAGGGACTATCCGTGAATATTATCTTTACGAAATAAAAAGAAGGAAAACTTGAAATTAAACCCTATACCAATCCGTCTGGCCAGCGTAGTATTAGTAGGCCAAGTATCCCTCCGTCATGTTATGATGTTATGATGATACAGACATACTAACAACTAAAACCACGATGTTTCTCTCTAACCCATTTATTTAGTTAATTAAGTTATAAGCCCCCAAGATTTATGTTAAGCCCTAAATCGAGAACAAAAAGTACTTCTATAAAAATTTAAAAATCAGACTAACACGTGAAAAAACTAGACTTTACCGTATCGTGCTAGGCGAGCATCTCTGATGTAGCATAATACTACAAGTTACTACCTGGCTAGTAGTAAACTTGTATGTACAGAGGTGTAATGTCTCCTTGTAATGTAAAATGTAAGGTTATGCTTTAGTTGTTATGGGAAAGTGTGTCTGTTTGTCTTTCTTTCACGGCAAAACGGAGCGACGAATAGACGTGATTTATTAAGAGGGGATAGTTAAAAGGATGGACAGTAACATAGGCTTTTTTTCCAGGAAATGGGAACAGTGCTACCCCGAATTTAACGCGAGCGAAGCCGTGGGCAAAAGCTAGTGGTTTATACAAGACTATGTTATGTTGACGACTAAGGCGTGAATAATGAATGTTCGAATGACTTGTCTGTATGTGGTTTACTGCAAGTACTAGCTTTTTTTGTCTAGTATGAAAAATAAAATACTCCTACGTTTGTTAAGGTTTTGACAAGTTTTGCTTTTTTTTGGATTTCATGTTTGAAAACTTTTATTTTATTTTTTCTCTTATCCAATGTCCACTACAAACTATTATTATACTGTTACAGAACGGAGAAAAGAAATTCTTATTATTATCAGAACCTGATCTTTTATCATGATGAATGTTTCTTTTTCTGTAAAACAACGTACATTTTTTACTTTATGAAGTTACTTGAATATATGTCCTAAGCCTGTCACTCGCTAATGTTCAATAAAAACAGTAAGTACAGTACATAAACTGAACGTAAAAATGTCGAGAACGAAGGGTTATAACGGCCTCCGCAGAATGACTGACGCGCAGGATAATGTCATACTAGTTATGGAAGAACAACATTTTTATATCATTGTTAATAGTGTACACAGCCAACTTACAACAGCCCATTAATGTCCCACTGCAGGAGCGGGCCTCCTCCCATGACGGAGGGATACTTGGCCTACTAATACCACGCTGGCCAGGCGGATTGGTAGAGGGTTTCATTTGAAATTTTCTTTCTTTTTATTTCGTAAAGATAATATTCACAGATAGTCCCTTAGTCGGTTTTGACGACACCCATGGGATGAGATGGGGCGGTGACATATTGTATTCTTACTCCGTCACCACACCCAGAGTACAGAGAGGATTAAGCAATTGCTAAATTTAGCTGAAACTGTACAGTACCCAATATTTAAATATAGAGCTTTAGGACCTAACAGATTATGTCTCAGGGTGCCGAGCGCAATGCAAAAGCCCTCTTCATTTCCATTTTTGCATGGCGGAAAACATACCCTCTAGAGAGTGATAATTTGATCGTCTCGTAATCAAATCCTATAAAACAGTACTTGGAGTTAGGAAAGGGAGGCAGACATTAACATTACAAGCGACCACTCACAGGTGAGAAACCACCTTTAGGTACACACATAACCACACGCGTGTTTAAATATTAAAATATGTGTAGGCGTCAAACCACAGTTAACGCAAGGATTCGTTTACTGCCGTTATGAAGTTCACTTTATGTGGTCTCACTCGCTCGCATATAATCATAATGTGAACTACCTGTGTGTGTCGCTGTTTTTATGACTTCTTCTTATGTCCTTTGAACGTCACTATAAAGCATCTTCTTAAGCCGCCATAGTGGAGACATTCATGCCTCTACAAAATATTGTAGCTGGTATGGTGCTCGCTATTTTTGCACTCTATTGGATGCTTAACATCAGGCACTGTAGAGTCATTCTGGTAGGCTAATTAAAAAAAAAAACTTTTTTTACATTTCCACGCTGGCCTTGTCAATTGGTAAAGTGAATCTTCTGCAATTGTTTATAATTATATTCTACGTTTTACCGCACCAAATTTACTAGAAAAGTGTCCACCAGGAAACGACTTTGTGAGCCTTTGGTTCATTTTAAATTTAAGACATATTTCTTGTGTGAAAACCAACGTATGCCGTAAAATAAATAAATGTACCTACATGACTGTTTTGGGTTCAGAAATATCTTCATTTTCATTATAAAATAACAATATTCACTTTACAACACGTTTACAACCAATAACATTTTATACAAATACAAGTTTGTTTAAAAAAGTAATTGGTAAACCTAGGCGTAACTAACGTAACCTTTCGCAATTACTATACCCTTTCCACTATATTTAACGATATTTGACAGATTGACGTTAGTGACGTTCAGTAATATCTCGAATGTAATGCCATTCGATTGTAAGCGATTTCGCGATTTTTCAAATTACTTTATTTTACACATTTGGATCCTTACATCAACTTACATTATCATTTTATTAGTGTTTCTTTCTTCTATGTTAAGAGAATTAGCCTATAGCTCAAAATGATAAAATTATAGTTAGCTTAGGTATTATTTAAAATACATAATTTATGGTGACACCTTCGCGGGTTATAGCTAATCTAAAATATCATATTACATTTTATAAACGTATTATGAAGAGTTCAGGTTTATTCATAGCATTTATTTTTACCGATTATTTGTAATTTGTTTCATAATGGTGGTAATCGTTATGAGTGTCCATCACTAAGTAACCATGGTAACTGAAAAAAACATGGGTACGTCCATGAAATACAATATAATTTGTGCGAAAAATAAGCGGAAGTATTACGAAACTTCATGGACGTGAACTGTCAAAAAGCTAAACTTACGCTGGAAGGGGTATAACAATTAAAAGAAGGCGCCATATTGGTAACAGCTATCTATATACTATATAATAAAACTGTAGAGAGATCAATTCTGTACATTGAATATATGTTAAAAATTAATATTGGAGGATGAATGGTGATCGACACTAATGCCAAAAATGCAATCAATAAATTTTTTGTCTGTCTGTCTGTATGTGCACGCATGGGTCAAAAACTACTGAAGGCATTTTAACCAAACTTGGTACGATTGTAGTCCATACTCCTGGGCAGGTTATAGGCTGTATAACATAACGCTAAGACACATAGGAGCTGAGCAGTGACGAAAAATTTGAAGCAAGTCGGTTGAAAAAATGCGCGTTCGAGCTCTTATCATCGCATACGTTGATCATACGCCAAAAATATGTATCACAAAAATAATGGTCTTCAAAAGATGTACAAAAAAGTCCTTAATAGTATATATCTATCTTTTATATATTAGCCACAATAACGTGTTTAATCGTTAGGGTTTTCATCAAAGTGTATTAAATACATAAATATATTGTAATTTGCATAGACATATCTTTTCAAACTCCCATATTTCAAAAGTACACTTTAATATCTTATTTATAAAAAAAAATTATAGAAATCGGTTTATAAACACACAAGATATAGATGAAAGAAAATTTCCAAATGTCGCCGCGCCAGTATGAGTACGGCTGTACGGTTGATTTTTGTTTAACGTCCGAAACGGCCAACCGGTGCATCTATATAATTTCATTCACATTGACTCTTAATGCGAACGGACGTGGTTCTTATTGACTCTTCTCGGAATATTAATAAGCGCGCTTTAGATATTAAAATACATAGATACGTAGTTTTTAGGTATTATTTTTAAAGTAGGTAATCTGTCTATCTATACTATAATAAAACTGTAGAGGTCGAAATGTCTGTTCTTTTCGAAAATTCAGATAAAAATTATCTATAAAATCTAGAAAAAAGTCAAAAAGCAACAACACTACACACTTACAATTTTTAGAATTAATGTCTATCTGTCTGTCTGTCTGTTTGTTACCGCACATCTTTAAAACGAATTAAAATATAATCTTAAGACCAATACATTGTATTGTAGCCTTTCTTATTAGGCTTAAACTGAGGTATGTATTATCAAAATCGGATAAGTATTACTCGAGATATCGCTAGATCTCTTTATTAGAACAGGCCAATACAAATCAGGGGTCATGAAAAATGGATTTGGTTCAATGTTGAATGAATTTAAATTTCGTTTCTTTTGTTCACGAGATGGCGTTACCAGTAGTACCTAATCATAAAATAAATGAGTTTTTAAATAATCTATAACTATTTTATTATTAAGTGCTATTAATAAGTTATTCCTTTTAAATGATAATAAAATTAACCATGAATCGTATGTGTAATATCAATTATAAGTCTTATAAAATTAAATCAATTATAAGTTTACTTGATTGTTATATTTTTGTGTTTTTCGTTATTGAAACGCAATTTAATTAATTGTATTAGTAAGCTATTAATGTATTAGTAAGCTATTAATCTAGGGTATCAATTATTCTTTTGGTATTAATTTAGTTTAAACTGTAGTAGTTACTGGTCAACGTAAAAGTATGCAACAGACTCCACCTGTTTTTATTAATGTAAATAAATACAAATACAAATCGTTGGCCTAATTTGTTAAACTGCTAAGTCCGTTTTTACATAGTTTACAGGAGGAAGAAAAAACTGAATAATTTCTTTATTTGTTTGGCAATCAAAATTCTGAAAAACCCGTTGGTGCCTATATTTTAACTTGTTATTTTAAAGATATAATTAGTAATATAACTTGTACCCAATTGAGAAAATTCAAGAAAATAATTATTTAGCAGCTTATCAAAATAAGGTTTAAATTTGATTAAGGACTTGGCAGTTTATCACTTAAGTTTATTATTGTATGATTTATATTATTATGATATTATGATGATTTGATATGTTTATGATATATTATTATGATTTATATTATATTATTTATGAGTTGTACAGTGAAACTACTTCAATTAATTATCAGAATATTTATTAAGCATTATAAAATAAAACACTTCCAAATTACACAATGAAAATTAAAAATCATAAAACTCAGTCTTTTTTAGGAAACAGTGTTTTAAATAATAATAGACTTTTTGCATAAACTACTTCTACTTACAAAGTCTTATTATAAAACTGTAAATGAAAACTTGGTTTCATTTACAGTTCTTAAAATAAGCTTTTTTCGAAATATTAACAGGAAAAGTGATTATTGCAATGGAATTTTGTTCTGGACTATTCGCAGGCCACAACAAAACCTCTGTACTGGCTTCTCAGGTGGCTCTACCTTTATGGCGCTGAGCATTGCCGTGCATAAACATAATCACTTCACCTACTCTTTGTGCAAATGGCACCACATGGAACCTAATGACATCCTCAATCTAATGTTGACCTGATACTGTGCCTTCATTTAACATTACAAGGTCTGTTCATCCGGTTAGGCTAATGCCTTCCTTCACCAAAACATTGGGCCCTCGAATCTGTCACTTTCGTGGAAGCATGCATCAAAACATTGCTCATCATATCTTCTCCATACCCTTATGCAAAGGTTATCATTATAAAATTTGTTTTACACTCGCCTATAAAGGTAACAAGCTGCTATGACTCATGGCCCAATTCAGATACTACCTTGCGAAACTTAATCGGTTAGCACGATGAGAATGCGTTAATCTAACCCGCATTTCTTGTCTTCTTGTGAACTGCTGCTTTTATTGCAATCGCTTTCTGATAATTTGATGACCTTCAAATCCCTGATCTTCAATATCCCTATTGCCCGAGCACAGGCAATAGGCAATAGTCCGGGCAGTGATAGATCGTTCTCTAAAGGCACTCAAGCGTATGTATCGGTCTTCCTGCACTATACTTGCCCTAACTATGCCTTATATCAGTCTTCTAGTCTTTTGAAAGCGATGCTAAGCAATCTGGATTGTCCTTCGCAAAGAACCCAGCTCCAAAGCAACTGAACGCTGTGATGGACATTCTTGGCCTAATGTTTTGGCCCTATTCGTAGTAACCACATCTATATTATGTTGTGGAGCTTTCGACTTCTTGTTGTTAAAGACAGGTACAGGCATTAGCTGTCAACAATACACTGTTCGCCGCAGAAAACAAATGTAAAATGAGTTAAAAAAGTTCATGTTAAAATTGGTTAAAGATAAGTGGTAACAAAATGAAAAAAATACACACTTAATCCCTTAACTAAATGAGAGTGATAAAAATGTATTCACAACCCCTTTAGCTAAAACGGCAATACAGATTTTAATACTTGTTTTAAGCCAATTTTAAAAAATTAACACTTTACTTCAAAATAAACAAGTGGTCCTTATTTTGTTTTGAGTAGTATATTATTTAAAAACATTTCAATTAGACCCTAAATAAATATACACTTACAGATAAAATAATATATTAGTTACCTAGTTTCTATGTAGTTGTAAACACTCTTAACAATTTGGTTAAAACAGCCTACATTTGACGCATAGGAAATGGAAAGTGGGTTTGGAAAATGTTCAGTGCAAAACTGAGGCCTCAGTAGGATTTAGCAGGTTTGCGTTGTGGCAATTGGCTGGTGATCGGAAAGCAGTTTTTCGAACATCATTTTTTTCACCTTTTTAGGCTAATATCGCCATTATTTGTTAAACATAACGGTAGATAATAGGTTGAACTTTGTAACTAGCCAAAAAAGTGATTTTTGCCCAAAATGGACTTAGCAGTTTAACGAATTAGGCCAACGAAATAACCTTTATTAGTTAATCACAGGTACAAAACATCTGACAAAAATAAATAGTCTTTCCCTGTATTGCTAATATTGGCGTACAAACTTCATTTTTTAAAGTTAAACTATATCTATACTTAACCATAAATATTAAATTGAATTAAAATAACATTCCTTTTCTCACAATCTTATTATAACTGCAATTATAACACACTTATATAACTATTTAATAATTAATAATAAGTATATGGGTATAATATAACAGACAACATAATAAGTAAAACGTTTTTTCTTTATAAAATCATTTTACACATTATTGCTTTGTCAACATTAAAAAAATACAAAACTGACAATAAAGTATAGAAATACAATCACAAAACATTAAATTATTATTCAAAGTGTTTGTGTTTATTTTATTAAGTAATTCAAAAATACTGCACGCAGTTTATCTAAAGATAATAATAGAACAACCTCGCTTGACAGTTGGATCATAGGTCTGATGCAGAAGGCAGTACTGCTTGACACGGCACGTATTGTGAGGAGGTTCCTATCTCTGGAGCCCTAACCACCAGTAGCTTGGTCCCTGTACCCGATGCTGGTGGGTCTACCTTTTTTTTATATTTTTAAATGTCTATAATTTTATATTTATATTTAAAAATGTAAATAAATGTGAAAAATGTAAATAAAGAGAATAATAATAATATAGTCGAGTCTAAGTTTAGTCAAATATTTTTTGCTACATGGTAAAAAGGTACAATAATTTATTTCAGCATTTTTTTTACAAAAGACAAATCCCACACTAGCCTTTAAAAATATCAATTTAACGGACACAAAGAACATCCAGACTAAGGACAATAGTTTGTGTATCACAATTGTCCTCCATGGGATTCGAACCCGCGACCTCATGCACGCCAGCCATGTAATGCGACCGCCGCTCCACCGAGGCAGGTAATTCTGCCGCACCATAACGTGGCGTGCAAATGTATTCATTCATAATTAATTAGCGATTATCCGTGTGGTGACGGAGTAAGAATACAATATGTCACCTCCCCATCTCATCCCATGGGTGGCGTAAAACCGACTAACGGAGAATCGGTGAATATTATCTTTACGAAATAAAAATGAAGGAAAACTTGAAATTAAACCCTATACCAATCCGACTGGCCAGCGTGGTATTAGTAGGCCAAGTATCCCTCCGTCACGGGAGGAGGCGCGTCCTTGCAGTGGGACATTAATGGGCTGTTATGATGAAATAAGCGATGTCATTTATTTTAACTTACAAATTTGACAACAGATGGCATTGTGCCTGTGACGTCATTTTCAGTATCGCGGTGTTAAGATTTTCCTTGAAAGAATGACGTTCGCTCATGTCTTTCAGCATAAGTTTAGACGCAGTCTTCATAGATCTGTCTTTGTAAAGGTCTGTTTTTGAAAAGGTTTTGGTTCGTTCGTTAATTTTACAATTCGTTTGTAGGTAGGGTGATGCTACCAATTATCAGCACTTTAAGAGTTAGTATTACTTTAATATCGTTTATCTTTAGCCACTTGAACGACAATTGGTATGATTTATCCACTGACAAAATGGCGGGACTTACGTCATATGGTATAAAAGTACCAAAAAAAAATTCGTTCTGCAACGCGCGATATTTTATAAAAACATGATTCTACCGCTTAAACTCTGCGTTTAAAAAAGTCTGTGGGACAATTGTCGATAGTTTTAGAACGGATTACACCAAAATAAACAGCTGTAAAAAATAATCTGTGGTCGCAATGTCAAACAGAAGTTTGCTTCATTTCGTATGTCCTTGTATGAAATTTACTGTTTATTTATGTGTTAAATACATTTGATTAATTAAATATTGTTGGAAGTGTAATATATTACAATTTTCTAGAAAATGTGTGCTTTCTAATGGTCGTAATATTATGTTATAAAAGTTGAGTAACTTTTAAAATTTAATAAAAGAAAAGTCAAAGACTAAAACTTGGCCTTGAGTTTAACAATAATGGCGGTTTAATTACGCTTTCCTCAATAAAAGTTTATTGAAATCGTTTAAAGTTTATTGAAATCGTTTAATACTAGAAGATAAACTAATAAACAATAATTAAATTTAGAAAACAAACCTACTACGTTCTTATTTTTATGTTCTTATTGTCTAAACAAAAATATGGTATGCACGTACAAAACGCCGAGATGGCCGAGTCAGCTAAAAAAGGTATTTATTTCAAAAATAATTTAAAATACTTTAACCTTATGAATTATAAATATATTAATTTTATTTTAAAAGAAATATAGTTAATTATATTTTAAAAATAAAATCATCAATTTGGGTTGCTAATTTTATTCACAAATAATATAATTCCTGGAAAATCGCGGAAAATGTCAACAATTTTCCGCAATTTCTCAGGTTTATCAACTATTCATTGTATTCAGATATTCATAAGGTTTATGTATTTTAATTCAAGTTTATTCCCTATACTTTTACGAACACGACGATGTTTTTCATTTTCAAATTGATGCAGTAGTTTACTCGTGTTAGCCGTTTTTATCAAGACGGAAAACTCGCAGTTTTTTATAAACACATAAAAAACTGCGAGCGTTGCTACTTGAACGTTGGACTCGCGAAAGCGATTCGCGCAGTTAACGTTCAAGTGGTTAGTGATAATACTGATAACGACTTTAACAACATGCTTTCTTGGTTCACTATTAAATAAGTAATTGATTTTTATTATAAAAAATTGTCTTTATGCATACACATTTTATTTAGATGAGTTTGACTAAATAATTACCCAAACACCAATTATTGGCACCATCATCACCAATTACTGGCATCGACCGAGCCAATTATCAGCACCTTAAAATTAGACATAAAAATAGGTAGATAAATGAAATAATCCAATGTTTATAGCAAAATCTCTTTTATTTATACCTAGCCTAACAACCGAAGTTTCAGAAAAATAAATACATAAATATAAAAAATTCCAAAAAATAATAGACATTCTTTTGATCATAATATCAACACGAAAAAACTAGCAATGTTAGTTTCTCATGAAAATAACTAGCAATGTTAGTTTCAGCACCATATCATTTTGCATTCCATATCCTGGCAGGATATGAAATCCGAAATCATAGAGTACTTTTTCCAAGAATATTTAATTCTAGTCATAAAATAATCACTCTTTACAATAAAAAATATGGATCAACAATTTTACATACCACTTTGTCATGTAACAGTACCAGTGCCGATAATTAGCAATTCGCAAAAAAATTGAAGCCAGATGTCAGCACCTCATTTATGAACATAAAATCAAGATAACGTTCATTTCCATTGTCAGATAAGCCTTATAAAACATTTTATACATGAATAAAACCTATAGGTTCAGTAAAAAATATCTAAAAGATCTAAAATAAAGTAAAATAAAAAAACCTGAACTTACCTACGATCATAAGAAACTGTCAAAACAAAGTAAATATAAATCATGTTGCCGCGTTTTTAAAAAAAAATGGCTTTTTTTTAATCGAAGAATGTAGTTTGGCCCTGTTTATAATTCCAAAAGAAATGAAAAATAAGATCCTTATTTTTCATTTCTTTAAACGGAATCCCAAATTAATTAATGGTAAGCTTATAATTTGAGTTTTAGTTGGGGGTGCGGATAATCTGGTGCAGTGCCAACATTAGGACGCGTGCCCCTATATCTGTTTGTTATAAGGTTTAAAAAACGATTTTTCAGTATCAAATCGAATTGCAAAGTAAGTAACATCCGCCACGCGAACGAAGTCGCGGGCACAGCAGCTAGTTTTTAATAAAGTTACTGAAAAAGCAAACGCAATATTTTTTAGTATATATTTATAGTATACTTAGCTAGTTTCTGCACTTGAAAATAAAAATTTCGGTGCCCCCTAGAATAAACTGTTACTTTTTCAAATATACTTTAAAGAAATAGTCACACACCGAAACCGAAAATGTCTAAAGTTTCAGTATAAAAACCTTCACTCATTCGACTAATGAGTTGCTCGACTTTTTAGACCACCTCAAAAAAAGTACCGCAGAATATTTACAAAGTACCCACGGCTCGTAACTTTTTCTACCTTTTTGTGTTTAGAGCACACCGCTTGCGAACAACACCTAAAAGTTATGTATTTTAGAATTCTTTACCTCAAAATGTTAACATAACTTTTTTGGAAAACATTTTTAGATAAAACTTGAGTAAGTCATAACAAGAGAAGTGAGGAATAGACTTACTCCAGTGATAGAGGAAAAACCGGCTAAGGAAATACAAGTATTTGCAAATATTATGTAACATACAAAATCCCATCTCATCCCATGGGTGTCGTAAAAACCGACTAAGGGACTATCCGTGAATATTATCTTTACAAAATAAAAAGAAGGAAAACTTGAAATTAAACCCTATACCAATCCGTCTGGTCGGCGTGGTATTAGTAGGCCAAGTATCCCTCCGTCATGGGAGCCCGTCCCTGCAGTAGGACATTAGTGGGCTGTTATGATGTTGATGATACAAAATCAAATGAATTTTTTCAACGCTTTGTTATAAAACCTTTTACCATAACGTCTGGTCATAGTGCTAACCATTAAAGCCTTTACCTAATTGGTTGTGATACAATTTGGTGAAAAATGATTTATCAACAATTATGCAGTTTCACTTTAAACCAAGACTATTTCCGTAAACTGAGACGCGTCAGTTCAATCAGTGAGCTTGTTAGTTTCCCGTTAGATATATACATTAGATAGCTTTACTGTACGGTTTCATCACCGCACATTATTCTTCTGATTCGGTGACATCATTTCACCCTACTCACACATAGGCATTACTAACATACAACATAGTAATTACTAACCAAATAATTGTGTATAAATAAGATAACAATAAGCATTTTAATTGTAGACCATTTATAGCCGTGGCTCTATCCACGTTACATAATAAACTTTACTGAAGTTAAAAAAAAAAAAAACAAAATGTACGGACTTGTAAGGAACCGTACATGTAGGATGATGTTAAGTAGAAACACGTCACAAACTTCAGTAAAGTTTATTATGTAACGTGGATAGAGCCACGGCTATAAATGGTCTACAATTAAAATGCTTATTGTTATCTTATTTATACACAATTATTTGGTTAGTAATTACTATGTTGTATGTTAGTAATGCCTATGTGTGAGTAGGGTGAAATGATGTCACCGAATCAGCAGAATAATGTGCGGTGATGAAACCGTACATATTGGCAACCCCAAAAAGAGTATAATGTATAAAACAAATTGCAATATTAAAAAAGGGAATAAATTATATAAAGTTAAAGTAAAGAGAATGTTATCAACAGGTAAAGTGTGATAATGGACAAGTGGGTTAATGATGGACGCCTTTCTTAGTCGCCATGTCTTGTTGCTTGTGGTCCGATGTCCTTGTACTGCTGTCTTCTCCTCATTGCCTTGGGTACGTGGTATTGAAAGTGTCATGCTGGCTCAAGTTACAATCATGAAACAGCTGGCTTGTTGTGGGCTGTGGAAGGTGCGAGCTACGTACTGTTTACAACAACGACGTAACTTCGCCAACTATTACATTATCAAGCTACACTGAGACAAGGAAGCTTTCTACAGTCCACCGAGCGTACCCAAGGCAATGAGGAGAAGACAGCAGTACAAGGACATCGGACCACAAGCAACAAGACATGGCGACTAAGAAAGGCGTCCATCATTAATCAACTTGTCCATCATCACCCTTGACATACTTATAACTTTCTCTTTCGTTTAAGTTTATATAATTAATTCCCTTTTAATAATATCAGTTACTATCTACATTTTTACATTTTAACTTTACATTTACAAACATAATTTTTACATTCTTATTTTACACAATACATTATACTCTTTTTGGGGTTGCCAATATGTACGGTTTCATCACCGTACATTATTCTGCTGATTCGGTGACATCATTTCACCCTACTCACACATAGGCATTACTAACATACAACATAGTAATTACTAACCAAATAATTGTGTATAAATAAGATAATAATAAGTATTTTAATTGTAGACCATTTGTAGCTGTGCTTTCTTCCACGTTACTTAATAAACTTTACTGAAGTGTGTGACGTGTTTCTACTTAACATCATCCTACATGTACGGTTCCTTACAAGTCCGTACATTTACATACAGCTTAGATTCAAACAGTGTAGTTCACAGCTTCCGGTTTAGATCGTCTAAAGGTGATTGATTGGCTTTATTTTAGTTGACGACGTAGTTTTGTAATAATTAAAAATACAACGGGTCTATCTCTTTGCCTAGGTTTTTATAGAGCTAACCTCTAAAATTAACAAAGTCCTTTCACGCGCTTAAAGAAAAAACAAACCCAAAATAACAAACCTTTTTCCACTTAATTTGCAAAACAATATTATATAACCGTCACAAGAAAATAACGGCCTCGAATCTTTGCAGGTCACGTTAGTAAAAGTAAAAAGTCTCCGTGTGGTGACGGAGTAAGAATACAATATGTCTCCATCCCATCGCATCCCATGGGTGTCGTACACACGGACTGAGGGACTATCCGTGAATATTATCTTTACGAAATAAAAAGAAGGAAAACTTGAAATTAAACCCTATACCAATCCGTCTGGCCAGCGTGGTATTAGTAGGCCAAGTGTCCCTTCGTCACGGGAGGAGGCCCGTCCCTGCAGTGGGACATTAATGAGCTGTTATGATGATAGTAAAATTTTAAGAAGAATGATGAGGTCCAAGACAATTATTGCACTAAGTATCTTGCGTGGCTATATGCACACATCCGCATGAACGACTGCTTTCAGCTACTTAGAAATATACTTGCCTAAATTCGTCGTCTTCCATTTAGGCTAGCGAGAAGGTACCTGAAAAATAAATAACAGTTAATTACTAAAAATGAAGATGACACATAACGTTAGTAGTAGAAGACAGATGAGTAATAGGATGAGGACAGGACATTGTTATCCTCTCTTCAGCCTCACCGGTTTCTGACTGCAAAATTTCAAATTCGCTACAGTGACTTTTCAGCGCCACATAAAAAAAAGTCAAAATGATTAATAAATATAGTTTTCTTCCACCTCAATGCTGATACAAGTATACATTATATTTTATTATGTAATGGTATAATACCGGAAAGCGCAGGGTGGGGAGACCCCTCACACGGTGGACCGACGACCTAGTTAGGACTGGGGGAAGCCGATGGATGAGGGAGGCACAGGACCGTACAAGGTGGCAATACTTGGAGGAGGCCTAAGTCTAGCAGTGGACGTCGATTGGCTGATATGATGATGATGTTGATTGTAATTGTTAAATACATGCAGATTATAAATAATGTAAGAATAACAAAAAGATACAAAAATCAGTAGACAAAAATGAACGAGTAGCAGAATAAATTTGCTTGTATTCAATCCGTTCCAATAATAGTTTCAGAAGCATCATATTTTGTATTCTATTAACATTTACCTTCAAAATTTTCAAAATTTAATTCAAAATTTCACACAATTTTTAAGGACATTCATAAGAGAAAAAAATATGGAATAGCGACCGCGTACCGGTAGGTGCATGGTGTGTAGAACCCTCACTAATTAGGATGCTAGGAAACCAATGAATGTCAGGGGCACAGAACCGCGCAGGATGTCAATATTTTTTACTGATATTATCTGCACGGAAATAAAGAAAAGCTGACACAAAACTCTTTACAATGTCACCTGGCCTGCTAGATATTACCCTTTAAAATTGCTAAAATGTTTAAGTCGAACCTTAATAACTGCTAAAATTAAAAGCTAGGTATCTCTATAAAAGCTAAACTAAAAATCATTTTTGACTTCAAACTCTTCATAGAAACAAAGAATACGTAAAAATCAATTAAAAAACTGTTAGATTTTTTCGTTTTGAAATAGCAGTTCTTCATATCTCTATGTATGCGGAGACAAACGTCCGTCGAGCGGTTGACCGTAGACTTTAATTACTTTTTATTGGAGCTTGTGCCTCTCCGTACACAACTGTACTGTATCGGATTAGGAAAACTTTTGCACGAGATTGTATTTGGTTATTTTGTTCTGTATCACTTGTATGACAGTTTTTAGTTTTATATTTTACACTGCTTGGATTTGAGAATGTATGTGGCTTTGTTTTGTTTATATAACAGTAAAGCCACACAGAGTCAAGTCAAGGTCACGAAGACATACATAAAATCAAGGGACTGAATGAACATCGGGTCTCAAAACAAACATTTCTGGATCACAAAAAGTATTATCTTGCGTGCGATTTGGCACGAGTGACGCAAAGCCCAGAGACTGAATATTAATCAATCAATTAATCAACTAGCCTATTACAGTCCATTGCTGGACATAGGCTTCTCCCAACTCACGCCACAGAACACGACCCTGCTCCTTCCGCATCCAGTCCGACCCAGAGACCTGAAGAGAAGAGCATCCATAGAGCCTGAGTATAGTAAGAAAAAAATTGTTAAATTGAAAAATATATTAGGCGCAGTAAAGTAACGTAATGTCCGTGTGGTGACGGAGTAAGAATACAAATGTCACCACCCCATCTTATCTCATGGGTGTCGTAGAAACCGACTAAGGGACTATCTGTAAATATTATATTTACATAGAAAGAAGGAAAACTTGAAATTAAACCCTATACCAATCCGTTTGGCTATCGTGGTATTAGGCCAAGTACCTCTCCGTCACAGGAGGAGGCCCGTCCGTGCAGTGGGACATTAACGACGTGGTATGATGATGAAAGTAATGTAACAGTTATTGTACAGTAATATAACAGAATTAGCATAGCCTTACATTTGATACAGAGTAAGTATGTCGAGTATTATAAATTAATAGTTACAGTAACTTCCAAGAATCTGAAGTCCTAACACTAATAGACCGAAATGTAGACTTTAATTGTAATAGAAAACATAACAGTGTCTTCTTGGAAACTGTAACCTGCGCGGTCAGATCAAATAATACTCAAATTAACTTTTGTTTATATTAAATGAAACGATGTTTTAGTTACAAGGTTACAAGCCTACAAAGGTCTTTAACTTAAACTCGAAACCGACTCTAACAACAGCAATGATATCGAATACAATACTTTCGGTATTTTGATTACATAGATTTTTACATAAATTTCATTTTAACCTAAAGACTGAATCAATCTTTTTTTTATCAGACACACATCGGTGGTTCCAACGACCTCAATTGAAACCAGAAAAATGAAAAAAAAATCACACCTTTGAAAAAGTTTGAATCACACATTTCTAATGCTTGATATCTTACTTAAATTCATCGTCTTCTTTTGCTGTGAGAAAAAGGTACAAACTAGGAAATTCCGTCTCTCTTCCAACCATACGATAAGTCATGAAAATGCCTTTTTTTCTTTATATGGCAGATTCTGTAAATGGCAGATTATTTAGACGACAGATTCTTTAAATGCTAGATATTGTAAAGGCTCCATATATCAAATAATTCAGTAATTCCACTTAAATTAAATACATAAACAGAAGGCAGAACTAAATGTCATATTGGCTTCTACATAATCAATTAAATTGGACAATACGGCCGTGAAGTAATCACAGTTGTCCAGATGAGATGACAACGAGTCATGAGAGTCCAATGTCCACATTATTAAACGGAGCTTAGTGTTCCATGCGGCGCCGGCGGCGGTATCAGTCTTGTGTTGTGGGACATACGGTTGTTGGGGAAGTACAACAAGGTAGGTCGACTATAAAGTAAGAAATTCATTAAACTGTATACTTTGTATAGAATTGTAGATATTTAATTTTATTTATGCACCCAAGATTTCAAGAATACAAAATACTAAAATTTATAATTATATAAACTGGGAAACATATAAGGTAAATGCACCAGTGGATGACTCTATAAGGAAGAATTTTACACATTTTTGCACATATCTCCTTAATTATCAATTTTATCGACTTCTAACAAACGCGAATGCATGAACTGGTTCTTCATTCATGATATACGAATAAAACATTGTATAATAATATTTCTATTATTGAGCTATTTCAGTTTTTCACAACCTCTGAAATTGTACTAGTGGATGACAGACAAAATCTCGAATGCCCCAATGTATGACTATGAAAAAACAAAATCGGTGACCCAGTATATGACAGGATGTTTTAGGGATTTCCATAGGTATCTAACCAGTTATAGAGTAATGTATGAATAGGCCAACTATTGGAGATCGTCGTGGGTGGCAACCTACTGTCATGTGGGTGAGAAGTATGAGGAATTTTGATCCATCATCAAGTAGCTTGTAGGTCTCATGCGCCTTTCGATTGGGTGTTTACCTTTTACTTTGTACAACAAAGTAATATGTGGGATATCATACTTCTTTGCTACCGCAACCACAGACATGCCCTTCGATACCTCGACTAATGCCCCTAACACGTCGTCCAGACTATATTTATACGTCCTTGGAGGCATATTTGTAAAGCAAAATATCTGAAACCAATGTATGACACTGTAGTCTTGACCCAATGAATGACGCCTGTCATACATTGGTACTCCATAGAAAACTAGTCGATGACACCCCCTGTCAGGCACTACTCAATCATCAAATAAAAGTTTTTTGTTTACAGGGCAATTAAAATATAATGTTCTACTTCATTATAATTCAATAATAATGATGTTTTAAAAAATATTAATTTGTACTAGAGAATGACATAGGTGTCATCCACTACTAAACACATATAAGATTACCCAGTGAATGACACCCCTCTAAAATACTAAATTATTGAATAAAATCAATTTAAAACCGTTTATATTTGTCATTTGTTTAATTATGTAACAATTTCAATAATCATTTACCTATATAACATACAATCCTGGCTATAACATGCACTTTCACTAAACAGTTCCTTAACAAATCAGAAAGTATCGCGATGCACGTCTTACATAAAGCACTCGCACTCTAAAACTAATTCATAATTACAAAAATAATGATCCCATCGATGCCAAATTTTGCAAAAATATCTTAGATAGTACTAGTAGTCTATTTAACTAATTTTTTTAGTAATATTATTATTTGTTGCCTTATTATTTTATGTTAACTGCAAAAAAGTCATTCATTGGGTACCTGTCAGCCACTGGTGCTTTTACCTTAAGCTAGGCAGAAACAAATGGCAAGTAATCCTGTTTAATATGGCATAACACTTCATAATCGAACCGCTTTTAAAAAAATACAAGCTTCACGAGTTTGGTTTTAAATGAAAATATGTCATTGAAATCGGTCAAAATGACCTGGTTTAGGAGTTAAAAAGAGTGCGTTTCATCAAAACATTTAATGTACTATTACGAAAGAAACTGAATGACATAAGCATTCTCATTAAAATAATGGCTGATTTACACAGGGTCAGTAGACAAGTCAGTCGGCGGGGGGCGCCAACTGACTTTAAAATATTCGTGTCCGAATAAATCCCCCTGTGTAAATCAGCCTACTACTAATTTAGATCGTTTTAAAGATTTTAAGTTCCAACACTTAATATCCTTTGTATGTTTACACGTAGTTCTGTAGCTGCAATGATTAGCTATCACTAAAAAAACGCTTAACTAAAGATAACTACTATGAACTCACAAATAGTTGATTGCATAAGGAAGCTCATCACTTTGGTTTGAAATCCCAAAGAAGTTGTCGACACTAACTGCTCGTATGTATCATATACAGCTCGCAAGCTAGCTGACGGGCAACATGCCCCTTTGTGCTACACATATCTACAACTATACACTACACAGTGCACTCTATTAAACTTCTCCATAGCGAAACTAAAAATACAACTATTACAACCTTTTAATAATATCAAGTTCACGTATGAACCAGATAATAGGAACGTTGACTTTATTAAGCTTCGAGAGAATGTTACCGAGATTTTATAAATTTTCTTTACTTTGGATTTTTATAAGACGGGGTTTTTTATGTGAATTTTGTAGGGAGTTTTGTATTACTATATTTATAGGGTGTAGTTTTGCAATAACTTTCATAAAATACAAAGTGGTTTTATTATCAGTATGTTAACTTCTTCGTTATGAATAATTATTTATATGATACACCGTCGAAATCTCACTCAGTCACTAAACAATTGCATTTACAAAGGTCTGCCTTTACATACAAAAAATTACTATTTATAAACAGTTTTTATCCAGGCGCCTTCGTGCTTTGGAGGGAACGTAAAACATCGGTTCCTGCTGTATTCGTTGTGAGACAATAGTAAAGCCACATCAGGGGCTTATATAGGCGGCTTGATGAACTGTCAATATAAGGTTGGCCACTAACCGTAATTATTATAATATGAGAATAGAAAACGAAAAAGCGTATTAGGTACTATACATTTCGCTTCATTTATGCTTGAGGTCTAACCCTGCAAGGGGACCATTACTGAATACTTTATTAATAAACAGCTTATCAAACGAATCAAATGCTACGTTATAGCAAAACACAGTAAATACCTAACTCTATTTTCAAAACAGAAACAAAAATAAAAAGTTTATATTTCTTATTTATGACACAAACAACAGTTGAGTACAGATTCTGTATGATGTTATTGTATATTTTCCCAAAATATTTTCCTCGAATCACGATTCCATTATCACCTGTGCCAGCTTAAACTGGCAGTTTGCCAATCTGTTCTACTACCGGGAATTTGAGTTCAAAAAAGTATAATTAAGTCTTATAACACTGAAATACACTTTGCTTTTACTTTATAATATAGTGATTTTCTTTTTTCTTTAAATTAAGTAAGAAATTTACAAAAAAGATAAAGATGTTGAATATAACTCTTGTCCGTGTCAAGAATTTTAAATGGAAAGAATTTTGCATTTTCTCTTCCTATAGTTGTCATAAGAATTGACATAAGGGGACATGATGCTTTCGCTATTCTTAATAGCGAAAGATGTTGGCCTCTAATAGGTACACAGACACAGTTCAAGAATTATAAGGATAGAAAGTAAATAGCGTTGTTTTGCGGTAATAATCGTATACCTACAACAGACCTACGAGTATACTAACTAACTAATCTATTGATCCGTGAGAAGCAGTGCTTTTTACATGGCTAAAGTAAAGACTTCTGACATGGAGAGGATGTCCACCGGACTCGGATCATTACGCCGCCGATAACATAGAATTAAAAGGTGATAACTCTTTAAAAGATTGAGAACCTCTTTATAATTATTATTTGTAAATAACAAATTCCCATCACAATAAATCATCTCTGAGAATCGATTTCTCAATCCTTTTGTGAAAATATAAATAATTCATATCGTAGTGAAGTTCTCTATATATTTATTTATGCTGATGATTTGAAGATAACTAGGATTATTAATACCATTGCTGACTCGTTACTGCTTCAAGCGGATATAGATAGGCTTTTGAACTGGTGTGATGAAAATAGTATGCAATTAAATATTAAAAAATGCTTACACATGTCTTTCACTCGAAAACTGAACAGCATTGATTATACCTACATTATGAACGGTGTAAAATTAAATAAAGTTGATTTTGTCAATGATTTGGGGGTAGTGCTTGATCGCAAACTAACGTTTGTGCCCCATTTAGATTACATCATAAAAAAGGCATCTAAATCTCTCGGTTTTATTATACGAAACTCAAAATCATTTCGGAAACCTAAAACTAAAGTATATTTATATAACTGCTACGTACGTAGTATTTTAGAGTATTGCGTTACCGTTTGGCGGCCGCACTACGCAGCACTTAAATTAAGGATAGAACGCATTCAAAAGCGCTTTATCAATCATTTGGCGTACTCGGCTGGGATATCAAAAACCATTCTAAGTTATGCTAAGCGTTTAGATTATTTTAAAATGAATACACTCGATGACCGTAGAAATTTCCACGACTTAACATTCTTGTATAAATTGATACATGGTCTTATCGACTCCCCTGAACTGCTGGCCAAACTCAAGTTTAACGTTCCTCGAAGATACCCCCGTGCTAAAATCAAATTGCTTTACCCCCCATTCCGAAAAACGGTTTCAGGTTCGAACTCGGTTATCCCTAGACTCTGCAGGCTGTATAATAAATATGACAAAAACATTGAATTGTTTGGCCCAAGTTCTAGAAAATTCAAAAGGCAAATACAACAATTTAAATACTGAATTGTTGGCTTCAATTAATTATCGTTTAAGTCATATGTTGACTTTAGCATAAGTTAAACTTAATTATTGTTACTAAGTAAACTTAATTTTTGTTTGTAACCTTATAATGAACATTATTAGAAAATAATAACTTATTGTTATCTCATTGAGCATTTTGTGTTTACTACTTGATATTGTGCACTAGGATAAAATTAAGAACTATGTTACTTTGACAATGTATAAGTGTAACAATTGTTTGTAAACCATAAATAAATAATTAAATTTATACAGGGTTACAGGAAAAGTCGTGCTAGATCCGTTAAGGGCGTGGAGTACCCATCATTTCTGACTTATTTTACTATGAAACACCCCACCCTAAACTTAACCCTTTTCGAGATATTCGGCTTTTAATTTTTTTATGAAAAATTGCCGATTCTTAGGCTACTAAATTTATTTTATATTTTTTTGTGTATCCTAATATTATTATTATTGCTTTTTCACATGGGTAATAAGATGCTTTAGGACGTCAATAATTAAAATAGTGCATAAGTTAATTGAATGGACCGTAGTAGACAAGTAAAGGTTAAGAAAAACGTAAGTAAGAGAAACGTAGATATTTAGAAAAACATCTGCCGAACAATTCCCATAATGTTTTTTTTAGTTATGGCTTAGAGAAAAATAAACTTTCCAATATTTTCTTGTTTTTCTTAACCTTTACTTGTCTACTACGGTCCATTCAATTAACTTATGCACTATTTTAATTATTGACGTCCTAAAGCATCTTATTACCCATGTGAAAATGCAATAATAATAATATTAAGATACACAAAAAAATAAAATATAAATTTAGTAGCCTAAGAATCGGCAATTTTTCATAAAAAAATTAAAAGCCGAATATCTCGAAAAGGGTTAAGTTTAGGGTAGGGTGTTTCATAGTAAAATAAGTCAGAAATGATGGGTACTCCACGCCCTTAACGGATCTAGCACGACTTTTCCTGTAACCCTGTATAAAAGTTTTGAGGCTTTCCAGAATTGAATCAGCATAATATTTTTGTTTTCATAACATACTTAGGGTATTTTCAAACTTTATAAGTTATGATATCAATCTATATGTACAAAATTATATTTTTATAAATAACCTACCGCTTTTTCTTACCGACTGATTCAGGAAGAGAGTTGTGTGTCTTTATAGATAGGTCGCGGGGCCAAATTCCTCGCAAAACAATTATGTCATCTACTAGTGCTTATTTTTAGACTGTCCTGTGTGTCCGTTAATTTCATATTTACAAAAAGCCCTACATCATTGGGGTATTAACCCCAATTTGCAATTAACCTGTGTGTGTATTAGAACTATTTAAAAAAGTTTCTTAAAACATCTGCTGTAACCGCCATAAAACTCCCGTGTATGTTTACACGGAAGAACCCTGTACCTGCAATGTGCTTCTCTAATGAAAAAAAAACACTTAAATACGTATAACGACTATGAACTCACAAATAGTAGTTGATTGGAACGCTTAAACTTGCATTCAACACTAGAAAGAACAAAACAAAAGTTTTACACAAAAGAAAACTTCGATAGATTTGCTAAACAAGCACTTCCGTAAACTAATTATGTATGAGGGTAGTTAACAAAGTTATTTTATTACTACTTGTTGAAACTCTTAGAGGCTAATAGACGGGACGAATAGAAAAACGCTTTTGTTTCTGAATAAGTTTTTTGACTGTAATTTTTTTTTATCACTGCTCAGGAAATTTTATTTTTTACCATGTATGGCGATAGCTGCGTTGATGTGGTTATAGGACACGATTCCTACGTAGGGGTCTCAGATTCACTTCTCGCTAAGTGAAATTTATTGTGTTCATGAATATTGCATCTGGCTGGTTGTTTTCTATCTCACAAGGACGACATTAAACCTGATATTGTCAGTTTGAGATTGTCAAATTATTTAATCTACACTTTTTCCCGAATCCGATGTTTACTAGCCATAATATTACTATTATATTTATTACTATAATACCCAGACAAAGCCAGCTTTTATATTAAAATTTCTATTCTTTCATTATAAGGTCCTGTTACATTCAATATGTTAAAAAATATATATTTTAACAAGTAAATCCAATCCTTATTTATAACTTTTATAATGTTTATTTTACATTGAAGCACAATCAGAATCTACAAAGAAATGTTTGCGCTACCTCCCTTCGCAGATTATCAAACAAAGAACGTTGGTTTCGTTTCAATAATTAATCATACTACCCTCAGGGACATTCGCAGAACGCCACTTCCAAACTTATTAGAGAGAACATAAAAGAATGGATAGAAACAATAAGTACCGTCCACAACGAAACGAATATATGAATAAAATCTTTGTCAACTTTTGTAATCAATCTGAGGAGACAGACACTAACGATCTCATTCATAACAAACTTCGGATAGAAAGCAAGCCTTAATTAAATCCCCGATTCATATTCCCCTGTGCCGATACCCAATCAAAGGCAGATGGAAATCAGAAAAAAAACGTCAAAAACGGTGAAGACTTTTGTAATTAGCCTACTGTGTGAAAGAGAAAAAAGTAGTACCTATAGCTGTCTCTATGAATATGCAAGTATTTTTCGCGACCGGCTCTGAATTATTAATGTTTAACTACGAAACAAGTTTCATTCGAGATAGATAAGTGCGGATTAGGACAGAAAATTTAATATGAAAGCCGTCTTTGGTTTAATGACAATGAGAATGTCAAATCCAAGGTCTTAGTTGTTCAGAATGAGAAAATCTTTACTTAGGTATTAAAAGATAATTACCTTAGATGCGACTCGTGATTTTGAATTGGATTTAAGGATTTCCAGACTTTTGATATGATAAAACTGAAGATAAAACAAAGGAAATATAATTATTATAGCCTTGATTCCCCTGACAATCATTCGAAGGGGATAAGAATGTTTCTTGAATATTCACTACATATACTATATTATGACGGATATCGGATGTTTAAAATAATTTAAGGCAAGTTATACATATTTTAATAAAATCAAGGCAAGAAATATTGCCTGTTTTAAAAGTCTAGACCCAATATTAGCAGAGGAAAAATAATTTTGTAATAATCAATTCTCTCTAGACAAGTGCTTTGCATGAATGTAAATAAGAAATATTATATATTAACAGGCCTCCAGCTTACTACGGTACTCAGACTGATTCGCATCGTGTTTATTCCGTAACTTTAACCATTATACTTACCACTCTTTATACTCGTAATATGCCTACTCTCTATACAATCAAAAATCTCATTTTTGTTCGTAAAACTGTGTAAAATTATGACAAACTTCACGAATCAAAAAATCCATTAAATTCTCATGAATAAATTATTACAAAGGAAAACAAATACATCTCATTAAATTCTGTAATAATAAAGGTAACCGTATACCTGAAGAATGTAAAAAAGAAAAATATCTGTTTTCATAAACAATATCGATATTTTATATCGTATTGAAAAAGTTTCGGTTTCGAGATTTCGTCCTACATTATTTATGTTTCATATTTCGATAAAAAAATAATGATTCTCGAATATTGTGTTAATAGGTACAATACATTGTCTATGGCGTAGTCGTTATCTCCAGTATGGGTCTCTACCAGTGATAGAAACATACGTTTTTTTTAAGGATTACTCCCGTACTACGAGTAAGGGTTGCACTTGCACCGCGAGAATTTTATAGACACAATGACAAACCAACCTCCCGTCACCTATAATTGTAAGGGCTCTTTCAATTAAGCCGTTTCAGCCGTGCGGCTTTCGTGCGTTTTTCAGTTTGTTTTCATACAAATCTTGCCGTGCGGCTGCCGCTCGACACTATAAATATTGCTGCATACCGCGACCGTGATAACTTTTTCTAGTCATTTCCACATGATGGTTAAGAACATTTATTTTTTAACCCAATAAAGATACAAATACAGCTGTGTATTCTTAAATACAAGTCAAGTATTAGAACCTTATTAATTAGAAAATAATTTTAGATAGACAGATGACTTAATTCAAAAACAGTGCTGCAATTAGCATCCCACGCTCGGTTAGTGGTGACTTGGCTCTGAAACTTACAACTGGCACTAAGTTTGGTACTTAGTTGTCTCGCTAACTTGAACCTCACGATGCCCGATCATTCTACTATTGGTATTAGAATATAAGTCACTTCGAATGACTAAGCAAAAGCTTGTACACTTAAGAATGTGACTCATTACTTTTTTTGTCAATCTAGGTCAGTAACAAAAGTCTGGAACTAATTCTAACCCATGTGCCTACTGCTTCCTATAATATCGTGTTCTTCAAGTGTAGGTAGAATACCATTTTAAAACACGATGCTGATGGGACGGCAGGAGAAAGACCGCTCTAATAAGGATGAACCCGACAAAATGTTCATGCAATCAAAACGCGAAAATAAACCGATTCTTTAAATATGGCAATAAAAAAACAATGTCTGCTTGTACAAAAATATACATCCAAACACCTAATCTTCATAACAGCCCATTAATGTCCTACTACAGGGACAGGCCTCCTCCCGTGACGGCGGGATACTTGGCCTACTAATACCATGCTGGCCAGACGGATTGATATAGGGTTTAATTTCAAGTTTTCTTTCTTTTTATTTCGTAATGATAATATTTACGAATAGTCCCTTAGTCGGTTTTTACGACACCCATGGGATGGGATGGGGTGGTGACATATTGTATTCTTACATCGTCACCACACGTACTCCTACCACCTAATAAATAAATAATATAGCTACTGGCTAATTTCATGTTCATGTTTATTCGTCATAGTGAAAACACTAACACTACGTGCTCGAATGTCACTCTATGTAAGATAAATAAATAAAATAAATATTCCTCACACATTCACACAACGTCATCTTGACCCAAACTAAGCTGAGCTTATACTATGGGTACTAGACAACTGATAAACATTAAATACTTTTTTATATTTTTGTAAATACATAAATATTATACATAGAAAACACACAGACCAATGCAAACAATCATGTTCATCACACAAAGGTTTCCATTGAGCGGGAATCGAACCCGAAACCTCTGCGTAGCAGTCATGTTATATAACCACTACGCCACAGAGGTCGTCAAAAAAAAAGGTCACACCTTTATGCAATGAAAACAAAAATATTTTCGAAACAAGAATACTCATCATCTAAAACCAGTAGTAGTGGTTGTGGTTTTTGGAACGCAACACGCCCCGAATTTAACAGTATTAAATTATTTTCGATAGCATACAACAACCGGACGACTTACGTCTACTGAGGATACAACTTTCAACTGAATCATATCGGCCATGTTATTTTCAGCTAATATGGTGTATTATTTTGTTTGCTATTTCGGAAACGGAAACACATCGCCGTCCCCAACGAACACTATGGTAATAGCTATAACCATTTTTTTTTATTATTGCATATTCGCAATCCACAGACTGTATTACATTACTCAAATTTTTTTTAGGGCCCTGCGATAAATACTTTCTAAGATAATTAAAAAAGTAATGATCTTTAAGTTATTGTTCCAGGAACACTTAGTAGACAATTTGAAACGATTATTACCGCAAAAGCATATTACCAAATCTTTTGAATCAAAGTTGTAGAGTAAGCTACTATTACCATATTGCTCAAGGGAAAAATGACAACGCCGTGGCCAGTAATCGCCAACAAAATATCGTTCGGATGAGAACTCGCATTCATATTTATCGCAATGTGTTATTGCTCTCTCTCACACCCTACGTGATAGACAGTTTTATTACATTACGATTGAAGGACGAAGCATTAGGCATGATTAGTCCTTCAATCGTAATGTTGAAGAAAAGAAGCGTTAATAACAATAACAGGTAAAGAGGTAAATCAGAGTAGGTATATTTGTTTTTATTTTGTTGTTATTTTTGATTTTTAACTAAGTACCGGCACATACCAGACAGTTATTTACTGTTGTTATGGTTTCTACTCTGCTCAAGAAGTTAGTACCTACAATGCAAAAGAGTATGATTAGTATACGTGTTTTAATTTTATATACTAATTATAACGTTTAAACTATGCTAGTACGCGTTTCATTATTATAAATATTATATAAAAGGGATATTAACGCGCATTTTATTTAACTTGACGTTTCAACACAGGTTGCCCTGGCCGTGGTCGCAAGCTGACTGGTGATGCGATTAGATTATTATCATCTACCGTCGTATCTTGAGATGTTACTTTAATGGTTCTACACATAACACTGACCGAATAGCTGTTCTGTACGTTACCCGACCGTTCAAAAAAGGGAAGTTTTGTGTTTGAAATCACTGGATTCCACATTGCTGACAATTAGAAACCGTCATTCCGGTTAAAGCTCCTAGGGGACTTTTTGATTTCGATGGCCTCCCGCACAAGTCTTAAGTATAATAGTGGCAATCGGTGGAGATTACCCGAGGTTTATGAAATTCTATCTAGTGAATAGCGCCAGCGTTCACCAGGTGTTCGGCGATTGCTGACTTGTGGGTCTGTCGGTTCTTTGCTTCCGCTTTGTTTGCCCAATAATAGAGCTGCCACAGCTACAGTCAATCTTGTACAATCCAGGACATTGCAAAAGAAGGACATCCTTTACTGAACGTACTATACTATTAACCTTGGCCTCCGGGGTGAATATAGTGTTTATAGAGAAGTTTCTCAACATGGAGCCAATCTTATCTGTCACGCCTTTCAGAGACGTACGCAGGTCCTGTTCACTCCAGGATGTCTCTCCCTTTTCATTGGTCCCTTTACAATGGATGAATAATGGTAAATACGCAAGAATAATGATTCTTAAGTGCTATGGTATAGCTCTCGCTATACTATATAGGTGTCGCGGGTGGTGATAAGACGTTGCGTGTAAATACCTGTCCGTGTGTATAGGTTTACTGTAAACACTGTGTGATATGGACCCATATAGTTAGTCTTATGGCTAGTTTGACATCTAAGAAAAACAATGACATGTCCGCCTCCATTTCATACGTTAAAAGCATCTTTAAATGGAAAGTATTAAGATGTGCAATATATTGACCTACCTCCTGCTTGCTTCCTTTACCTATGCTAAAGATGTCATCAACATAACGTTTTCAAAGCCTGATAGTTTTTGGGCCAAGGCTCAGGGCCTTCTCTTCGAAATGTTCCATCCAGAGATTAAGCAGTACCGGGGCTACTGAACTTCCCATTGCGACGTCATCAATCTAGAGGTAGTATTGACCTTGGAAAGGAAGTAGTTGCCATCCAAGCAGTGTTTTAGAAGATTAACATAGTTGTGGGGCATATCATTGTCACTTAGTTTGTCTCTAACTACCTCAACGCATTCTTTGATTGGAATATTGGCGAAAAGAGATTCTACATCAAAACTCACAACCAGTTCGTCAGGTTTCAATCGTAGATTCCTTGTTGACTAGACAAAGGGGCGCGAATCCTTCACAAAAGACGGTGTTTATCACAGGTGGCTGTAATACTAACGTAACGTACTTCGCAAGGTCGTAAGTAGAAGAAGAGATTTGACTTACGAAAGGCTGCAATGGTACGTTAGACTTATGTATTTTAGGTAGCCCATATAACTTAGGTGGCTACTGCGATTTTGGTTAATTTAATCGTTCGTACTCGTCTTCTGTGAAAAAGTCCATGATCTTGGATTAGTGAGCGTATTTTTCGTGGCACTCTGGCCGTGGGATTGTATGATACAAGTTTGTATACCTTATCATCACTTAGTAGTACCCCTATTTTACCGTAATAATCAGTTGTGTTCATCACTACGGTGGCGTTTCCCTCGGCCCTAAAATGTAAGCACTCAAATGACAGAATTTTCCCTGATCTAGATCTTGACGCTAAAAGCTAGAACGATCGCTAAAATACGCTTTGTTTTTTGTTGGGTGTTATCTACTTTGGAGTAGATAATACTGACAAATTATTGGTATAATAATAAATATGGTATAATAAGAATAAATATAATAATTATCCATTGTCTTCCTTTCATTCGCATTTCTTTTTGTATGTAATTAACGCTTACCTTCCTTAACGTCTGAAAAAGGATTATCGAAGAAGCGCGTTATATATCTTTACCGCAATTTTGAGCTCAGTTAAATCATCGAATAAAATTGATAAGACATTTTACGAATACAAAGTACATTTATATTTCCCTTCAACAATATCACAATGCACTATAACTATAGCAAGACCGTTTTGTGATTTCAGTCGAACACTATGGTAAAGTTAGTTTGCGTTAACATTCTTATTTATATGAGTCGGTAATAGACATTTTCTTACTTTTCTTATAATAAATAAACATTTTTCATAATAAATAACTCATAATCGGATGCATAAAAAAAACACCCAATTTTTGGTACCAGAAAGTTTTTCTTAAGTTTATTAGTTTTTATGATATTTAGTTTTTATGCCCTCCTGTAAAATTGTCATTTTCCTATTATGGTTTTGTTCGTTGGGGACGGCGACATATCAGTGGATGAAGAATAAGTAATTTGGTTTTGGTTTTCGTAAGCTGACTGTATGCCATACATGGCTACGATTATTTACGCGACTGCCTTGCACCAAGTAATCCAGATCTTACACAACAATTTGTTGTGTTGATATCTGTTTCCGTTTCCAAAATAGCAATCAAAATAATTCAGCATATTAGCTGAAAATAACATGGACGATATTATGATGGCTTGATTATAAAGAAAGAAAGAAAAATAATTTATTTGTCTTAAAAGGCAAATAACACATAAATTACTAGTGCAGGATATTTTTAAAGAAATGGGTAATTGTTTTTTTGTACTGTTTACTTTCTCATTTAAAATATGTCGCCAGGTGGCTATCTGTATCAGTTTCAGACTTCTTCAAGTAGGTAAAGGCTCGAGGTATTTTGGAAATAAATAGGCATAACTCTATTAAGTTACATTTTATAATCTCTTTTCTTATTGTATTACAAAATATATAGGTACTTAAAAACAGCACTAGCACACGGACACTATAGCAGTCCCTCATGTAATACCGGATGGACCACCAGCCTCACGGGTTCGGTGGATTCTTCCAGTTTTCATGACGTTCTGCTAGAATGACGACTCCTTGTCATTCTCGTCCGAACATTTTGAATGTTTGTTTCATACCAGTATTAACGTCTAAGAAGGTTTGACGCTGTCTAAGGAAAAAGGCTGGTTTAATTTCACGGCGCCAGGGATGCGCCTTCACGGCCGGACTGACAATCGCCCGTCCTCGGGCGTATACATTCCTGCAACAATGACAATACAATACCATTACTCAAGGCATCAGGCTCGTCCAACCTGACACGAGTCAATGCTTCTTACTTTCCAGCCAACATCTCTACAATTCAGCATCAATAAGTGAACTGAACCCATACATCACACACAAGCACAACGCATACGACCCAACCAGGCAACCCTGCTGAACTAGCTACAAGTCAGGGTCTACATCTCTTCCCTGGGTGTTGCGTCCCTACTGCTAGCCACTAGCAGCCCAGGACCCACAACCACCCAGCACAGACCTTTGCGTCCCCTTAACCAACCCAAACAAGTGTGGTCTGGGTGGCACATCGCCGTCTACCAATAAACTAGAAGTGTCAGTATAGTAAACACTTTTTCTACAAATAGTCTCAAAATAATACTGTCCTTTTATGTTCCTCTTTACTCTTCCTCAGAGAGCCCTCGAGAATACATTTCGACTTCACCAGGAATAAGATTTTGTTGACAGCTACACATCAAGTGCTCCACCGTTTCGTCTTCTTGACCACACACTCTCCCTGTAAACATACAGTCAGATATAAGACTGCGGCTTAGGTTCCACAGCTTTTTTTTTTTTTTTGTTTTGTTT
The DNA here is from genome assembly GCA_905475405.1 of Schrankia costaestrigalis. Classification (NCBI taxonomy): domain Eukaryota; kingdom Metazoa; phylum Arthropoda; class Insecta; order Lepidoptera; family Erebidae; genus Schrankia; species Schrankia costaestrigalis. Next base: position 20,257,169 of record FR997833.1, read on the forward strand.
TCTTTTTGTTCTTTGGCAGTATTTACTTGGCGCTTCCTAAAGGCTATAATATTGACTCGCCTTCACATGACCGTCCTGACATTGACACGTCCTCGTGTAAGCTACCTCAAGGAGTTATTTTCAACGACAGTCGAACCACAAAAACTATATTCTTATTTAGTTACTATTACTTGCAAAACAAGCATCACTCAGCCGACAAGCACTCGACCCGCACCCTCACGGTGCCCGATCCAACAACACAGGACTCAGAACAACCTTGAGTGTGGGTTACCGTCCTTATCAGATAGCGGACAGCTTAATACTCCATCACGAGTTTACTCAATAAAATACTGCAAAGCATATGCTGTTCGACACGCGTGATGAAATAACTCCTATTAACCTTGAACTAACTTGACTTTAAACGGACCTTTGTATATTCATGGTACTAATTTAATGTAACAGCGTAGTTTAGCAGTGGGACATAATCATTAATAGCATAAGGCTCAAACCTAGCGCTATCAGCTGCTAGTACAGTCGACCATCTACGACCGATAGAATTCCCACTAAAGTTCTTTCTATAAAGTTACTTAAATAACTTTAACTTGTTCATAACCATTACCAATTAATTTCCATTGAAACAACCGTCATAGGGTTAAAGCCTATGGAATAATTCTTATTATACACAGTACTACGTTAGTGTACTGATAACATTATTGGTTATACTTTCAAACTGTGAGCACTTTGCTCTAAATATTATAAAAAAAAAGAACATTCTCACCAAAGGGTCATCATTCGATTTCAAATAACATTCATAAGCGTTAGAACATTATTATTTTCTTGCACCAACAATATCTGCATTTTTCCATAATCATTACCACACCTCATGTGGTGTCTTCGTACACCATAGGTGTTTCCTATCCCATTTATCACCATCAATTGGAGAATCTTAACTTGTTTTGATTATTAGCACTTTCTCTAGTATCGATATCCATTTTCCTTGTCGTGTCAAACACAGACACATTATTGTATTGCTGAAATCAAAAACACTTTAAACATGGCACAAAGCCGCCATGAGTCGCGCGGCATGATCACATTCTTCATTGATACTGTGCCGCAGTAGAAATCCATCTAATTTGTCAGAATTTTCCCGTCGGCAAAGATGGCGTCTTCATAGTACGAATAATCGTAATAAAATTCTTATTTCGTCGCTCAAGCGGCAGTTGCCATTTTTCATAGGTATTACCACGATTTCAAACACGTGGTCTTCGGATCCCACTTCTGATGTCGCCAGGTGGCTATCTGTATCAGTTTCAGACTTCTTCAAGTAGGTAAAGGCTCGAGGTATTTTGGAAATAAATAGGCATAACTCTATTAAGTTACATTTTATAATCTCTTTTCTTATTGTATTACAAAATATATAGGTACTTAAAAACAGCACTAGCACACGGACACTATAGCAGTCCCTCATGTAATACCGGATGGACCACCAGCCTCACGGGTTCGGTGGATTCTTCCAGTTTTCATGACGTTCTGCTAGAATGACGACTCCTTGTCATTCTCGTCCGAACATTTTGAATGTTTGTTTCATACCAGTATTAACGTCTAAGAAGGTTTGACGCTGTCTAAGGAAAAAGGCTGGTTTAATTTCACGGCGCCAGGGATGCGCCTTCAAATATTTAAACTATGTAGAGACATAGCTTATAATTATGCTGTTAAGACCGTCATAAGTCTCCAACCTATTAATCAAACTGGAACGTTTGGATGTCAGGGGAACACCTCTGAATCTGTTCAAGGACTATTTGATCAACCGAACGCAACAAGTCAAAATTGATTCTTTCCTAAGCGAAGAGAGGTTAATTACATACGGAGTACCCCAGGGAAGTGTTCTAGGTCCAACTTTGTTTAAAATTTATATTAATGATCTCTGTGCAATGAAAATGCCTAACTCAGACATATTTACTTATGCTGATGACACAGCCCTCTTAATTCACGCTCCTACCTGGGATGAGGTCAAAATAAAAGCGGAATATTGCTTGCAAGAAGTAATAAAATGGCTAAACTGCAACTTGCTCACACTTAATTTAGACAAAACAAGCTATATCACCTTTGCTATTACTAAGAGCTCACAACCATCCACATCCTTCAGTATAGTTGCCCATACGTGTTCAAATGGAGCACTGTGCTGTAAATGTCAAACCATTACTCGGTCTACCACGGTTAGGTACCTTGGAGTAGAAATAGACGACAAATTACGATGGGACAAACATATGGATAAACTAAAAACAAGGCTTAGGAGTATGATTTATATGTTTAAAACTTTACGAGAATCGGCACCAGTTGAGCTTCTTTTAAAAATTTACATTACTTTATGCCAGTCTGTTATTCAGTATTGCATTACTGTTTGGGGTGGAGCCGCAAAAACACGGTTTCTTGCTGTGGAGCGAGCTCAGAGAGCGGTCCTAAAAGTAATAACCCGAAAGCCATTTAGATACTCGACTACACAATTATATTCTAACTGTCAGGTGCTTAGAGTTCGACAGATCTTCATTCTTGAAGCTATCATGCGGAAACATCGAATAGTCTTCCCTCCTAACAATCCAAATCCTATCATTACTAGACGTAGACAGAAACCAGCTTGCTCAAGTATTCCCCATCGCACTGCTTTTGCTAGAAGACAGTATAATGTGACAAGTACTGAGCTATACAATAAAATAAATAATATAGTCAATATACAACACTTATCTAAACATGATGCTAAGGTCTCAGTAAAAAGATGGCTGTTACAATTAGATTACGATGATACCGAAGATCTTTTGCCCTCAGTAAGGTTGTAACTAACATAACTGTTATATTTATTAAATTTAATACATAAACAAATATATAGTAGGTATATATATACACACACACACATACATACACACACACACATATTATGAAATACTTACATTCTAAACATATAAAGGATAAATAAATTGTAAAACAGTAAGACACTACTAATGAAAGGTTTTTAAAAATAATGAGACTGTCTGCTGAGTGCTATTCTCTGAGATACAGGCCTAGCCTACTTCAGAGAATAGAGTCAATGCCTATTGTAAACCTTCCTTTACCACCACATACTGCTGTTTTGTGTATTGTATTATTTAATTTTACTACTACACTGTAAATCTGTTGGTGAGAAATAAACAATTTTTATTTTTATTTTATTTTTATTTATTTTATTTATAAGAACCCGTGTGGCAAGGGCAACAGAGTCAGTGTACATTTTATCGCCATTCCAACGCATCCCATGAGTGTCACAAACGCGGATTAATACAAAACAGTTCTCAAATAAGTAAAAGAAGAAAAACGTATGATGAAACCATTGATTTACAAAAAACCAAAGATACACACTCCACTTCCCAAAAACGTCCGCAACAAATGGGCGCATTGTGCACTTTTTTTAAATTAGTATCGCGTTGTTCTACCGGCAAACGTCAATCATTAAATTTTATTGCTTTATGTGCATTACTTTTTAAATACAACTTTATGTCATGCGTGTAAGATTGAATTTGAAAAAAGAAATATGTTTACGATATTACTATACGTATTTATTGCGTATGTTTAATTTGGTGACACTTTTGGCTGTTAGTTTTGTTTGAAAATGTGCATCTAGGGTTTTTTATAAATCAATGGATGAAACCCTAAACTAATCCATAATAGTAAAGTTTGAAAGAATTTAATATGTAAACTTAAGTTAAGTAGATTTAAAATGACGTCAATAAGTTGTTATTTTGTAACATAATATTGAGAAATAAATGAACTGAACTGAACTAGTTCTTAGATTAGTAAACTCAAAATTGTCTTAATCCATCACAACACGAACACATGTGCTCCATAAAGTAAATACAAAGTTATCCGGTCTGTTTATATAACAGTGGCAGACGTTTGTCCCAGACATCTTATGGGCCGGAGTTGTAAAATAGCCTTTAGGGATCAGTCCGGGAATAAAAGTTTCTGCTCAAACTTTGATAGAAAGTTAGTTTGCTTCTCTGAATTCATAGGGACCTAGGACTTACAGTCAAACAATTTCATTTTCAATTCTGCTTCTATATTCCTCTGCCAGTTCGGATAGAACTCTAGACGAACTTTATTATTATTATTAGCTTTATTTCAACATTTTCCAGTGATATTTTTTTTGTTTTGCGTAAAAATGCAGACGAGTAAACGACTCAGTAGTATACTGTAGGTAGTACTCGGCGTGTCATAGAAATATATTGTATGGGTATTTTAAAATAATAATAAATTTTTCTACCAAGAAATTACTTTACTTAACTTTTCTAGACTAAAAATTACGAGTACTTAAGTACGAGTATGTACCCGGCCAAAATAATAGTGTTACTTTGGATTGGGACTGACCTATTATTACGAATCGGACTATTATTGTTGCCTAAAGACCTGACCATAGATCTACATAACATCATCCAAAATGTATGGTTCCTTACAAGTCCGTACATTTTGGTCCTTCGAGCATCTGTGTGTGTCTGTGTCTCTTGGTAAGGTACCGAATCGGTCAACTGGTCTCCCACAAGCGGGTCGCCCCAGTTGTATTGAGAAGGTGCCATACCTTTAAAGAGTATAGGCATACATTACCAGCAACTTTACCAGAAGAGCTATACGAAGACTTTTCAACAATATGAAGACTTCAATAACATTAACTACATGGACCTTCGACAACTAGAAGAGTTCTACCTGTGGATGAAGCCTACAACAAGAAGGGGTTCAACCACTACAACATTAACTAGGTGAACACTTACAACAAGAAGTGTTTACTTGTGGAAGAGTCCTGCAACAAGAAGGGGTTCAACCACTACAACATTAACTAGGTGAACACTTACAACAAGAAGTGTTTACTTGTGGAAGAGTCCTGCAACAAGAAGGGGTTCAACCACAACAACATTATCTAGGTGAACACTTACAACAAGAAGTGTTTACTTGTGGAAGAGTCCTGCAACAAGAAGGGGTTCAACCACTACAACATTATCTAGGTGAACACTTACAACAAGAAGTGTTTACCTGTGGAAGAATACTGCAACGAGAAGGGGTTCAACCACTCCAACATTAACTAGGTCAACACTTACAACAAGAAGTGTTTACTTGTGGAAGAGTCCTGCAACAAGAAGGGGTTCAACCACAACAACAACTATGAATGAAGTGTGTGACGTGTTTATACTTAACATCTTCCAAGATGTACGGTTCCTTACAAGTCCGTACAAATGCGTTAATAGATCAATCAAAACGCCGTACATACAATAAAATATTGCAAATAGAGATATAAAATATACGAGTCAAAAAGTGTAGTTAGCTATTACGAGTTCTAGTATAATCATTGGTATCAGAGTGTAATAATAAAGTATGTTACTAGTAATATTTCCAAAAAACTTTGTACTATTTTATTATTGTTCAGTTTTTCTCTGATACTAATATCAGAGAAAAACTGAACAATAATAAAATTTGTATGAATAGTGATAACACAGCCACGTCACTATCACAGTTCATACAAGTTGTATTGACCTTATCAGTGATGGGTATGACGAGGGTTGTAAAACCCAGCTGTCAATGTATTGTCATCTTATAATAACTGGGGCGAGGTCGCTCTATGAATGCAGTTGTCAGTTAATTTTCATGAGGCTGGTGTAACACACTAAAATTCTTTTTTGTTATTATATAAGTCCATTATAGACCACTGTGCTGTTTATTGGTGGCAGTTCTTTTTATAGTCACAAAACTATTATGACTTTGAAAAATTGTATACCATATTGAAAATAGTGCTAGTTTTTGTGTTCACAGTTAGAAAATGGTCTTTTATGAATCAATTATTTACATGAAAACATCCTAACTGATATGTTTACTTATAGTACAGTTTGACTACGGCGGCGGCGGCGAGGTGGGTACTAACCCATAACCCAATCTCTATAGTTACTACCTTAAATATCAGAATTTCTGTGGGTACTACAATGCTTGTCAAAATATAAAGTCAAGTACGGGTCAAGAAGGCACTGTACTCAATTTGATAGGGTGTATAGTCCTCAATATTATCGGTCTGTACAGCTATTATCAATGTTCAACAATTACCTCCGCAGTACAGTGTTCATTGGTTTTGGACTAAGCGTTCAGCGATCCACGTAACCGCTCACAGAAACATTATAGCCAAGAACATTATAGTTACTGTTAAGAATATCAAGCAATCCAGTATAATATACTGGATGCGTAATATGTTTTGCGTTTAGGTCGAGTTATATACGTGGTTGATTGTTGGTTGAATTAGATATATAGTATCCGTGTTGTGACGGAGTAAGAATACAATATGTCATGTACAATAAAAAGAACCAAAGCTTAAAATAAAACCTTGTACCAATCCGTCTGGCCAGCGTGGTATTAGTAGGGCAAATATCCCTCCGTCACGGTAGGAGGCCCGTCCCTGCAGTGGGACATTAAAGGGCTGTTATGATGATACGTGCTTGCTGCGGCTCGTTGCGGCTTGCATTCTTTGCTTGTTCTGGCGCAGTCAGTTTGCATCTTTGTAAATATTTAAAGACCGACTAGGCATCCTGCGTGCGTAGTTCACTTTGATTTGTACGTCCAAATAAATGTGTAAAACGTGTAAAATGTCGTGTTACGAGACTATTATTAAAGAAAGCGTGACTTAAAAAAGTAAAAGTATTTCCTTCCCTTTCCTTCCCATTCCTTCCCACTCCTTCCCACTCCTTCCCACACCTTCCCTTCCCATTCCTTCCCTTCCCTTCCCTTCCCTTCCCTTCCCTTCCCTTCCCTTCCCTTCCCTTCCCTTCGCTTCCCTTGCTTCTGTACATATAGCAATCAGATAAAAGATTAATTTATTGCGAAACTACATCAATCAGGTGTTAGCACAGAAATGTAAGTTCTAATGTAAGTTCTGATACCTGTTGGTGTTAGTGTATGAATACAGTAATTAGTCTTAAAGGTCTATCTACATCGTATATTCGACACCAGAAGTATCAATTAACGTAAGGGACATTTTGGCCAAAATGAGTTGTATACCGTTGGATTCGGAATTTCACGCTCTATCGTTTGGTATATTTGAAATTTGTCTATCGTTAAAAAAATGTCCCTTACAGTACACGTTTTCGAAGGTCTAGACTGTTTTTTATACTAAAAAATTAATTTAACGGACGTAAATATTTTTACGTGTTAGAAAAAATAATGTAAATAGTTCTGAAATGCAATTCAGTCCCTTACATTAAACAAAAGTTTTGTACAATTCTCACAATATGACCTTTACGTTAAAACACAATACATAACTTTACTTTAATTTGTCGCTTACCTTAATATACATTCAAGGGCCCACCTTTAATTATGTCTATAATTTCGAAAAAATGTACATTACCCAGTATTTTTCGGTATTATCAAATATTTTACTTAATTACAAGTATGAATTAAAAACATTTAATGAACAAAATTTCTTGAAAAATCAACAAAATGAGAAACAGCCATAAAAACTGTAACATTTAGTTAATTGTCCTAGACATGTTCCATAAGATTTAAGTCTGAACTTTAAGGAGGCCATAGTAATTTTCGAATCACACCCTTATTCAGGTATTCAGTTGTGATTTTTAGGGATGTGTGGCCGGGCACTATCATGGATTAACAGAAATTATTCCCCAATAAATGGTGCAATTGGCATTACATGAGGTTCTTAAGCCTCTGTAACATATTTTTCTGCGTTTACACCACCACTTTAAAAAATAACCAAGTCTAAGTACAAGCCCCGTAAATGATGCCACCTAAAACATTATTGCACCACCTTGGCACACCACAGTTTCAAGGGGCACATGGGGCAAACCTTTTATTTTTGTGCCTGTAAGAACTCTGACGACCTTCACGATAACTTAATGATATCCGATATTCGTCTGTAAACACCACATTTTTCGAATGCTCTCGACGGAACGACATCCGTATTGGCAAGGCGGCAACCATGTTTGGGAAGCTAGGTACAAGGGTATGGTACAATAAGCACCATACTACTAAGACCAAGATGGTTGTCTTTCAGGCTTCCATCTTAAGCATACTCTTGTACGGAGCTGAAACCTGGACATCGTATGCAAAACAAGAACGTCGCCGTCGTCTTAACTTATGTTACATGCGTTGTTTACGAAAGATCTCGGGCTTAGCATGGCAGGACAAGATGACAAACGAGAAGGTTCTAGAAATCGCACAGCTGCCTAGTCTGACAGAGCTTCTTAAATAGAGACGTCTGCGTTGGCTAGGGCATGTGCATAGGATGGAACCCTCTCCATTACAACGACGTGTTCTCCTTGGTGCAGTAGCGAATGGAAAAAGAGATGTTGGGAGGCCGCTGCTTCGTTTCAAAGACTGCACCAAGCGAGACATGGCAGCATTTAAAATCGCCCACCGTGACTGGGAGAAGCTCGCGGAAAAACGTCCTGAGTGGCGCAAACGTGTCGGAGAGGGTCGGAAATTTTGTGATGAAGCCTGGATTGGAGTGCTTGCTGACAAGAGACAGAAACGACATGAACATGGTTCGACACTAATGTCCAGTTACTTCTATGGTCTGTACAGTCATCAAAAGCGATGTATCACAGACCACACCTCATAAATCGTCTGCAATAGACGAAAAGGCCTTATATATATTGTCCATTGCCTGTACTCACGAGAGAAATAAGAAACTGTGTCCTCTAGCAGTTTTAAAAGCTTAACCTTCTTCTGACCGTACGTATACCCCCACACACATTTTTAACTTCTTGGAGTTGGTTACGTGCTTGAATTTCTGTAATGAACCAGTCCCTGACGACATTTCTGACGATAAAACGGTTATGCCAAGTCAAATTACACAGCTTACGACTGTGACTGTTCATAAGATACTGTCTCTAGGAACTGCCTACCTGCATTTACCACAGTCGTATTTACTGTTCGACCAGTCCGAATTTTCTCCCAAATTTACAAAATAATCTAAAAATATTGTAAGTTTAAGTATATTTTTACTAATGGACTTAATAATAAAGATATCAGGTTCAAAATTACATGATAATTGCTCTTAATAGTTTATCATACATCATATTTCATCCAGTTCATAGTAGTTTATGTCCTTTACAGTAGATTTGTGTTATAGTTTCCTGTTAAACTTGGTGCTTACTTTAATATGGGATAGTTTCCATTGAAACCTTGAGTGCCTTAAAGGACAACTAGCAGGAACTAAGCAACTTTTTTTAATGTAAGGGACATGCTATTTTCTAAACGCGTAAGTTTACGTAAATATTTTATATATAGTTATAAAGAAGAGAAAATTATAAGAAACTTTGTCCTAGACACTTTTAAGATTAGGGCAACTAATAAAAAGTTACAGAAGAATTTGTAAAATCGGAATGGTTTTTTGGCTCTCCTGAAAAGTCGTGTTTTGTCCCTTACGTTAATTGATACTTCTGGTGTCGATATGCAAATTATAGCAATAATAATCTTTAAACTACACAAATTACACAATAACTATCTTAAGTAACTGAATGTTATTTTAAAAAAAAATCGTTTGAAAACTCATTATTATTAAGCCATGTTTTAAAATGGTTCTTAAATAGTAAAATATTAATTTGTTCGTCCTTAATAGCTGAATGCAAATGGTTATACACATATATATTATTATATTATTCTAATTTGTGAAATATTTATATTTACTACTAATATTTATCTTTTACTACTCTTTGATGCAGCTTTCATTTCAAAATATTGCATTATTTCTACCAAAAAAACACAACTCCAATACATAAATACTAGTCAGGGTTAGATAATGTTTCTCTAAATACTCCTCTGTGTGATTCAGTGCTACGCATATTCTATATGCTAAGCATATAAAAACATGTGAGATTTAAACTTCATTTATCTATAAGTTAAAGTCATCATGGCCGTAAATGTCAGTTTTCGCGAACTTACGCGTAACTTAGCGACGACGTGTAACTACGAGTCTTGTTAAAGTTCTTACATGAAACGTTGCTTGAGAACTGTTACAGGGTAATGTAACATAATTTTCGTGTTATGTATTCATGGGGGTGGTGCACTGCTCCTAGCTAAGTCCTTTTCTTCGAAGCAGATACTTAACCTCGACTAGTTGAATGGCTTTATAATCACTGTTCTAACATAACCTAATGCAAATTATTTTTTCGGCCAATCGTTAAGGGATCCATCGTTTATTCGGCCAATTATTGAAAGGAACATTGTTTTTCGACTAGTTCGACCAGTTGTATTTCGATATCCAGTACGGCACCCCCTGGAAGGATGCTGTGGTATAATTTGTTTAGGAGATTATTGTTTTGCCCTATGTTATGCAGCTGTACCAAAATCTGTCTTGAGTTTATACAATTTTATGTGCTAAAAGACGTTATATCGTGTTAAGCAATATTTAGTTTAAAGTTTGGCCTTTTTTAATTAATTGTCGTAGTGCAATGAAACACTTAACCTCGTGAAATTCATAATTGACTGCTCATATTCCAGATATTATTATCACGAATGAACTCAAAATTCCGATCATTCTATTTTCTTCGCAGTTCATTTCAAACTTTATTGTTACAATAATAGTAAATAGGGTTTTAAGTGAACAATATTTTTATATATCTTATTACATCTAAATAACAATATCATAACAAATAAAGTTAAACGTGTTTACTTCAAGCGAATATCATTTTATATAAAAGCTCTTAGTTAAATCCTGAATCGAATTCCATTTGTAGTAACTTGTGTTAGGGTAACATTCGTTAGATTAAGCCTCGCCCGGTTCTCAGCGATAGGAGTCCGCAGGGAGTAGCGGGGAACGCTAGCGTCTAGCTGGATGATGTCACATGTAAGCATAAGCGGAGCGATACGCGGAGAATCACAAAAAGAAATACTTTAAAAAATACTCTTTACGATATTCTATTATACCGGCCTCGCAATGTCACTGCCATTCTATTGTATTAAATAGTAGATATTAATGGTTCTTATCTACCCTTTGTTGACCCACTGGAATGACGGGTCTACTTTACTACCAGCCAGCTAACCAGGCGTATACTTGATTAATACAAGGTGCTTACAGGTTTTCCATATCAAATATTAAAACCTGTTTGACGCGAAAATGAAAAAGATTAGATATTTTACTAACACAAAGAACGTTCAGACTTCGCTTGTAGATCACACAAACATCCTGCGTAGGATTTGAAACCACGACCTCGTGTAACATAGGCATGTACTTCAACCACCATGCCACTATAGTAAAATCTAGAGTGCGTTATTTCAAACTGGATGGCGTTTGTAAATTCCACTCACACAGTGGGATATAACGTATGTAATACAAAACCGCTACATCCTATGAATCGTAACTCTTACCGAGACGAAATTGGACTCGAAATGATTGAATGCAGTTGTAAAAGCGAGTAGTTTGAAATATACGGAACCCTTTGTTTTAGATGTATTTATTACGGCCTCGCTGTAATAATGTGTAACTTTCATTTATAGCTATCATACAATTTATATTGTGCAGTTGCAGTTTATTGTGCGCCAGATGTGCTACTCTTACGTAAATATTAGAGGTTTATTTAAGGTAGGATTTTCTTTTACTGTGTGATGATGGAGGAGTTAGTCTTTTACTTAGTATTGTTTGAAGTTTACTTATTTTTGACATAATTTATAAAAGTTTAATTTAATATTGGTGCCCTGATTTGTTTGCAATAATGTCTTTATACAAAGTAAATAAAATCAAAATCACTAGGCGTTATGGTTAAATAATGGATGGATGAGGGAGGCACAGGACCCGCACATGGTGGCAATATTTGGAGGAGGCCTATATCCAGCCCAGCAGTCTATTGGCAGTGCTGGTCAATTGAATCATCATCACCATATCGATGATAATGATTAAATAATAAACAATGATATTATGTAATTTCATTGCTCATTATTATAATTGGTACCAATAGCCCTTTTTTAATAGGAATTGTTGTAAATTTTTTCATTTCTAATGATTTTATGTTTGTCATTTTCATTATTCACTATTGGTATTTTTATATTAGTCTAGCTTTTTATTTATTTAGGATGAGAGACAAGAATTCGACCTTGTTCCGATATCTATGCATTCGACTTATGGTAAGAGTTAATGGTCGCTTAATGTTACATGAGTCATGTACGTCAGCCGTGAAAGAGCTGTGGTGAGTTGCTGCCGACACATAATATGTTAAGCTGTAATTTTTCCATGATTGACTTAAGTAGTATTTACAGTTTTTAGTTATTTATTTTAAGATGCCAAATAGGCATCATGTTCCATGAATTCTCTGATTAAATAAATCATCACTCTTTCACGTCCTGTGCATGTTTAAAAAATAAGGGAGTTTAAACAAACTTATTATCATACCTAAAGACGAAAAACTCAACACAAATCTAGAGTAACACATCTGGTCAGCATAGTACTAATAGGCCAAGCTAATCCATCACTAAAGGAAGACCAGTAAAATACGTACTAAATACTAATAAAAATTAATGATGAATGTTTATTCTATAAAGCAGACATAACAGATATCAGTCATATCTAATTGATGAATGCTGGCGTTAATGAAAAATACGCACGCTTCGGTATTCACGATCGATCTGCCGACGCGTTCGGTATTACGTGACTCATAGACCTGCACTCACACTGTATAATAATAATTATAATACATAATATTTTCAAGTAGGTATTCATACCCTGATAATATGTAACTGCCATGTTTATTTACTTAGTAATAGATAATGCCTCATACGTTTATACAACATCTTGTAAAGTGAGTATTAGACAATTATCTAAAAGCCACACGATCCTAGAGCATCAATTAAAATATTCATCCCAAAAATAGAAAAGGTTTTATTAGGACCACGTTGGAATCACGAACAACACACCGATTAAGTTGGTACCACTGTTGTGTCTACGTAACATATTACGTTCAGTACGTACGTTTCAATTAGTGCACTGCTTCATGTGTTTAGATAATGGGCAACAGTAGCCAGAATATTACAAGAGTAGGGGACTTAACTGATTGTGACCCCAAAGTGACGACAGCATTGTAAAGAAAATCTAAGCCTTATTCAAAATTCAATTCAGTCAATTAATTGAGATAATCAAGGTTCAGTAAACAAAAAAGTGTCATTTTGGTAATATTTTTATAACATTATGTTCGTTATCGGTGTGAGAGGCGTCCTACTTAAGCTTAACATGCCAATGGCGTCGTAGAATATTGGAACAATTTATGAGAAGACCTTTGTAATTTGGACGAGCTCTCAAATTGGAGGTATAAAGGTTGACACCTAGGTTCCTCTACGGAATTTAGATGAGTCATTTCAAAGGACTGTATCCTTTAAATGTTAAGACCCATAATTTCATCACTTTTGTTATCTCTGCCACTTTGACTACACTGTGTTTAGTTAAAATAAAAATTTAACAAAATGTAACAATTGTTTTACTTACGAAAAGTATATTTTTTATTTCAAACGACTTGTTTAAGTTAATGCCATGTGTATGTTTATGTTGTAATAATCATGTTTTTATCCCAAAAACTAGTTACTATTATGTTGGTTACATAAAAAATACACGTTTGACATCGTCGCATTGCATTACTGTCAGAAACAAAATGATGTAATGAAATATGAACTACACCAATCTAGCCTATAAATATCTGTAACTACACTAAAAGCTAGTTGACGTATGTAAAGCTTTGTTTGTGCGATCCACAAATTATTGTCCTGAGTCTGAACGTTCTTTGTGGCGTAAGTAAAGTATCCATCGTACAAGAATTAATGATCCCAAGTGCTAGAGTTTTCTTTTTATTTAAACGATACCCCAAGATATCAAGTAGGTAAATTTCACTGTCTAAAGTGAAAGTAGGAGTTCATTCTGACATCCTGACAATAAGCAATAAAATGCTATAAGTATCCTACAATCCATTAGGATTCTAAATGGGTTTGAACATTCTAAACCGAAAAAAAACTAACGAACTATTTCTTCGCGCTTGAAAAACCAAAAAAGATTTCGACTAAAATTTGTTACCATCCTTGCAATCCGAAGTCAAACGCTATTAAAAGTTTTAATGACTTGAAGCATTCTTTCGGTTCTCTGTTCGAAGTGGTATTAATTAAAAAAGAGAGGCTGGATCAAGCACTCGTTGGTTGAAGCTTCAAGTTGGACGTTTGAGATCCACGGCCGGGCCAGACGTACAACTTTGCAACACCAAGTGCACTGCCAAAAAAACAAAGTTTCAAGGCACAACTTTGTGTAAAATGTTGTGTTTTAAATCGAGTGTTTTATTGAATGATATTTTCGTACTTGTGTACGTGTTATTGCAATGTAATAGCGGCATATGCTTCTCCCATTTTTATTACACGCGGTATGAGTTTCATTTGTATTATACTTCAATAAAAATAAGTGCCAACTAGTTTAAGAAATACGTTATCTATTATTGTTATCGATATTGTGGTTTACTTATATGTGATACTGTGGTTGACATAAGTACGAGTCATATTCTATTCTTTTGAAACTGAAAGCGTTGAGCTATATTTTCGGTATCTCGCTATGATTGTAATAAATAAAAAATAAATAAATGATTGTTAGCATGATTTACAAGCCTACTGAGAACAATTCTGTCAAAGAATGTTAAGACAATAATCAGTTGCACTGGTTACGATTGCTGTTGTTAATTCAAATCAAAATGAATGGACGTTAAAAAGAAGTTAAAAAAATACACAATCACAAAAGCCTAAAGAGTACAACTGACTATAACCAGGTTTCAGTTATATTTATTTGTTATCTATAAAATAAAAGTTTAGGTATTCTTAGATAAAGTACTTCAAGGCATTAGGTTATATTTTCTTTCTGTATTAAAATACTATTTATATGTTATTTTAAATTAAACTATATTTTCTCTAATATCCTAAAAAATTATCTTATCTTTCATCAAAGCTGATTACAGCATACTGCTGATTCACGTTTTCACGAAACAAGGGTCACTAATACCTACTTACCACATTACAACTGCTCGTACCATGTTCACAGATAATTTAAATACGAATCATATTTGAAAATGGAACCTTGCCAGAAATCTGTATGATCTGTGACGCACGAACGGCTTTACAGTCTCATCGTTCGCTCGACAACCTACGTGACCGTGTGTACCTCTTTCGTTCGTTCGCGAATGAATCATGATTCCCTCGTTCAGTCATATTCAATGCATTCAATCGAGGCACTTAGGCACACTTAGGTATGCTCTATTAATGCAGAAAGATAAGTTAAAATTGAAGGTCTTGGATTTGTAAAGATCTAGTTTAAGAGGCATTCGTAATGAGGCTCCCGTTTCCCAGTTCAATACATTGAATGAACTGCGCAATAAAATGTAGAAGATAGATAAATCTATACAATTTGCTATTGAAATGGGAGAACTTACCTATTTGAAATAGACTGACTTGCATAGTTCAAATACAGAAAGCGAAATCGTTTCTATACTACTCGTACATCAATTGTTGATATATCTACTCCTCAAACAGCTTTTCAGGGTATCCGTGCCTTCTACATTTAAATATGTGTTTACATAACTTTTGATAAAAAAATTTAGAGTTATTTCATCATTACATTTTCACAACTTGACAAGTCCATTGAGCGTATAAATGTAAAAATTGAAAACGTAATACAATTACGCGGGCTTACTTACGTCACCAGCCCACTTTTCATCCTGCGGTAGAAAAGATAAACTTGAAGATTTATACCAATCGAAAAAAATAGTGGAGATAGAAGGCCGAATTAGACATTTACCCACTTACTTATAAACGCCTTTTAAATTTAATCACTGTTTAGCGATATTTTTATTATGAAAACCAACCTTATACCAAACAAAACCGTAAGAATTTAAGCTAATCAATTGACTAAAATTTAAGAAGCGTTTATGAGTAAGGGGGGTAAAAGTACATTTTAATTCTGCCCATTTTATTAAGATTTTATAATTTTAACACAACACAAAAACTATAAGATTTTGTAATATCAAGTGTCGACTTTTTCAAAAGTGTTGTGCTAAAAAATATGCTTCGCGGTAATTGGGTTTGCCATCCAATCCTGCGCTTCATCCGCTGTGTTGAATAGCCTTCTTACAAAAGCGGAGATAGTCACTGGCATCTGAGAAAAGATCGCTTTACAGTTAGGCTATGAAACTCGCGGTTTACCTACTGCTTTTTGTAATGTTTTATTTTAGTACGAAGTAATTATAACTTGTGGTAAATAATTGAAAATAAAATCATATCTCTAGTCTATCTTTTCCCGAAGGTTGGTAAAAGCTGACTAAAGTAAACTTTGATAAAAATGTAATTTTTGCTAAAAAATCTGGTATCTTAGGGTACAGCGGTAGGGCCTGCTTAGCCATACGGCAGCTGTTTCGTCCCGTACGGCAGTATTTATAGTGTCGCGTAGTAGCTGTACGGCAAGATTTGTAAGAAAACAAACGAACGTTACTTTTGCCGTCTGAAAAACGCACGGCAGCCGTACGGTACAAAACGGCTAAATTGAAAGGGTCCTTATTCCACTCAGTATTACAGACACAATGCCATTAGTTCCAAACGCTATCAAGCTCGACTTAATGTTAGTCAGGACAAAAATTGAAAAAATATCCATTTTATTTTTGTTATAAAGTCTTATGATTATTATGATTCATCTATAAATACGAATAAAACGGAAAAGTTTGTTGATTAGGCCGGTCATCTGTATTATATATGAGGCCACCAGAACCAGAGTGGCCCAGACCCAAAATACAATTATGTGGATATCTGCCAAAAGAGTTTATGCGAAATTTTAAGTTAATGTAACTTAAAAAAAATATATGGACAGTATGTTTATTATTTGTGAAAATATGATGTAGTTATTGTTAAAATTTAGATTAACTATTAAAACAATCGGGATTTTACTTATTTGCCATTTTATTTGGACATGGGTCACTATGGCATTTAGCATTGACAATAAATTTAAAAATAGTGTAGTGGGATGGGCCACTAGGTATGAAACTTATAACCTTTTCTTTTGATTTAAATGCAAGTTAGCCTTTTTAAACTTAAATGAGATTAATTAAAATTAAAACTAACTTATTTAATGTGTAATTTTTATTAAATTTATGTTTTATCTTAATTTTTTTTTCTTAGTTTAATTTTAACTTAAGACTATATTCATTTTAGCTTATTTATAAACACTTAGCGCGTCTTAGGACAATCTGGTATGGTTATTTATTTAATAAATAAGTTTAGTTTAGCCTTTTAAAATAAAAAATAACATTTCATTTACGTGGGCAAAACCATACATTGAATAACACGTAAACACTGCACTTAGACAACTAGTTTGGAATCGTTTCCAATGCCATTAATACTTATACTAGACTATTTTTGAATGTCAGAACATTGTAATAAACTAAATAAATAAGGCTTCTAATGATAACATCGCACTTTTGGTAATTTTTAGGTTTACATACAAAATAATGGATAAAAAGTGCCAATAATCGAATGCAAATATTAAAGCTTTTATTAGCCAAACTATTGGAGTAAGTTTTCTATGACTCATACGCTTGATTTTTTTTGGAAAATTGGCTCAATATCGAATAATTAGACCGACGACGTAGTTAATATTCCGTAGGATACCTACCTAACATCATATAAGACTAGCGTGTCAAGATCCTATACCAACACAGATTAAAAGATAAATAAACGATTTCTGTGACGAGGTATAGTTCATGGCTGCTAAGCAGACGTCTTAACTCAATTCATTTCATTAACTTATTGACTTTAATTTTATTCTACTTAATCTAAGTTTACACAGTTAAAAATTACTAAACTTTTCCACCGCTGTCTAGGTAATAAAGAAGAAGGGATACTTACTACAAACTCTATTACTGGATTTTTCAAACGTCCAGTTTCCATTTTACATTTCAATTTACAAATGTTTACATTTCATCATCATCATAACAGCCCATTAATGTCCTACTGCAGGGAGGGGCCTCCTTCCGTGACGGAGGGATACTTGGCCTACTAATACCACGCTGGCCAGACGGATTGCTATAGGGTTTAATTTCAAGTTTTTCTTATTTTTATTTCGTAAAGATAATATTCACGGATAGTCCCTTAGTCGGTTTTTACGACACCAATGGGATGAGATGGGGTGGTGACATATTGTATTCTTACTCCGTCACCATACGGAGAAATACCTATGAACAATAAATTGACGATTTCACAAAAGTTAATTTTCAAGAACTCTTAGTTTTCTTTCCATAATAAATCATTTTAAAATGCTGATTATTTCAATTATCACATTGACACATTCTTCGCAAATATTCATCTTTAAACAAAACTTAGGATTTAACTCAAGGATTTAATTTGCTAATACTTACTATTCGTAAAAAAAACCTACCTTCACACAAAATACAATGATTGCATTTAAAACCCACAGCTATGTTAAATTACGTAATAGAATTCCCGAGCGTGAATATTTTAATTATGTCTGAAAATGCAAGTTGAACGCTTAGTCAGCTCACAAGTTGCCGACGAGTCGACGTCAGATGGGCATGTACTTATATACATGTATATATATGTACTTATAAGCATGTATAGTGCATAGTTTTGTATCCATATTAAAACGAGGCGTAGAGTTTACGAAGCTGGTGCGGCTTACGAGAGAACATGTTTAATCCGTGTTGAGTTGTGTGTAATGATATTGGGATTAAATTATATACTAATTAGGTTTAGTAGGAGTAATATTGGACCTACACACCAAATCTCTTCAATTATATCGAATATATTTGATGCTGTGCCCGACAGGGTCCATTATTGATACCTATATTTATTAATAACATCTGTAAAAACATTGTGGAAAAGCAATAAACGTTTGAGTTTGAGTTTATAAGCCACGAGTGGGCAGCAGATCCAATCGTAATGACTGCCTTGCTAGTACTGAGTACAGTTCCATTACCCGCAGAATGACTCAAGTAATCATTAGTTTAATAAACAGAATGAACATTCATTCAAAGAGATCTCTCCTATTATAATCAAATCAACCAAAAGCAGTCTACTTCCAGACGTAAGTATCCACTATTCTTGATCCCATGTCTCGCTTCCTACTAATAATTTAAATGGATGGATGTTCATTACTCTTTCACGCAAAAACTACTGAATGGATTTTGATGAAATTTGGAATATAGGTAGTTTAGGGTGTAGAATAACATTTAAGCTACTTATACATCGCGGGTGAAGCCGCGGGCTAGTAATGGATAAAGATGGTTAATGGTTAGCTTACAACAACGATTATTATTTCATCCTCCAACTCTGTCTTTTGATTTCTGCGAGAAAAGTATTTATTAATGTTTGAGTTTTTAAAATCATAAGGAAAAGGTGGCAAATATTGGACCTGTATGGATCAGAGAGTTGGGCCACAAAAGCGATGAATGAAAGACAATTGCGAAGAGATGAGAATATTAAGAGGAATGTGTGGTATTACGAGAGCGGATAGAGTAAGAAATGAGTATGTAAGAGAAAGTTTGTGGTGAGGTGTTGTCTTCTTGATAGTAAATAAAAGGCGTGGACTGTAGATACAATGTTGTTTACTTGCTGTTTAAAGTTATATTAACAATACAATATAGGTACTCGTAGAAGACGCGGCGGTTAAAAGAATATAATTTTAAGAAGGCCGGCGCGGCCGTACTTGTGTGGTATGTGGCTGACTAAAGATGGTGTCGGCGGCGAGCGCCGACGCATGTCTAGGGAGGGGCGCGCGAGTGACGGATCGCTGACCTTGATAGCGATCAGCTGGTGGGTACAGGTTGTGTTCCCAACATACTCCCCCCCCGTTGAAGTATCTTCAACAGCAACTACTGGCAAAGGGCAGATCGTGTTGAAGGCGCGCCTGATGACTCCCTTGCTCGTGCGGATGTCGGCGACTCTTGCAATCCCATCTCGTCCGGGTAAAGTCTGAAGGATGCGACCTAAAAGCCAAATCAAAGGGGGTGAAGTTTTATCCTTTATAAGGACCAATGTCCCTGGTTTCAGTTCTCCTGAAGACCGTCGCCACTTTGTTCTTTCCTGGAGCCATAAAATATGTATATTCGTTCGAAAACCTACTCCAGAAATGTTGTCTTAAATACTCTATACGGCGAAACCTCTGGATACTGTTGATGTTGAGGTGTTGTATCTGTGGATGTGGCAACATAACTAGTGAGCGTCCTATTAGGAAATGGGATGGAGTTAACGGAGTGAGATCTGAAGGATCCTGGGAAAGAGGAGTTATGGGTCTTGAATTAAGGATAGCCTCTATCTGTATCAAACACGTTGCCATTTCTTCAAACGTTAAGTTTGTTAAACTTAAGACGCGTCTAAGATGATGTTTGGTCGATTTGACTGCGGATTCCCATAAGCCTCCGAAATGGGGAGTGTAAGCGGGAATGAAATGAAAATTTATACTTGTATCAATTTTACTTAACTCTAAGTCTTGTGAAAGCAGGTTAGCAAGCTCATTAAATGCACCTACGAAAGTTGTGCCGTTGTCGGAGAAAATACTTCGTGGTTTTCCCCTTCGAGCAACAAACCGAGATAAAGCAGCCAAGAAAGCATCCTTGGTTAGGTCCGAAACAAGTTCGAGATGGAGAGCTCTGGTAGCTAGACAAACAAACACACAAATAAAACATTTTATGAGTCTACAGCCTCTACCCTATGTTGGGAACACAACCTGTACCCACCAGTTTGAAAGTGGTTACTTGTGAGATTACGTCCGATAGGAAAGTATGGAAGAAGAAGACATGCTGCGCCGACTCCAAATAAAATTGGGATAAGGGCAGGGTAATGATGAAGAAACTTGAAATGACATGAAGTAAGTAGCCCAAGTATTTTTCTGTCAGTGGAAAAGACCCGTCCATACAGCGGGATCATAAAGGATACTCTAATACGCTTTCCATTGAAGTAAAGGCTACATAAACAGAATCAATTATACATAGAACTAGAAACACATATGAAACGCTGTCATGTCAGTAATAGAATGAAATGGCACTACCCACGCTGTTTGACAATTAAAAACTGGGAACGTGATGGTAACATACTGCTTTATTCATGCATTTGAAATTGTGACAAATTAGACAGTTTTGGGCGGTTTTCACCTTGTTTGAAGTAAACATCCGACTCTAAAAGAGAAAGAAGATGTCGATACTGAGATGTTTGTCTCAATGGCAGGGTGGTATATGTTAGAGGCTTCCATGTACGAGGTCGTGGGTTTGAATTCCATGCTGAGTAATTGTTTTTCCGATTCAAAAATCATTGTCATGACTTTGTAAGTTCTTATTTTGTTTGTTTGAGTTGGTTATCGAATTATTCAAAAAATGTTTGAGTTCTCGACCATTGACACAATAGAAGAAGAAGAAGAAGAATTTTGTTTGTTAGAACAAACTTTTCTCTAAAAAAACACTTTCAAACACAATAAGCAACGTTTCCTAAAACATAAGCTTTTTTACCAAGAACAACATGAATCACTACACAATATGATTAAACGCCCCCGGAGGTTTGTATTTACAAGGCTCTACTCTAGTGCAGAGCTTAAATTAATGCAAGTCTATTCATAACCTAGCCCAGGAGGCACATTGCACTAAACTGGTATACAATGTCACTAAACCGAGCTATTAGTACACCGCTCGTTTAAGATTGATTATGGCTTCTGTGCGTCGCTTTAAACCCTCAAGTCGGTGGTGGAAATCGCGACGATCAATCAAAATTATATTACCAATAAATCTCACGGTGGCTCACGGTTCGTGAATAAATAGTTTTAATGTTAACGATCCGATTGTCTTGTCGTGTCGTATGGGTGTCATAGAGTCGTATGCTTTTACATTGTCTGTTTTTTGGAAAAGATGTATGCGTATATCATAATGTAACCTACACCCGTGTAGAGATTGCAATGGCAAATTGAGTACGGCGACTTTTAATGGGTTAACCCATTAGAAGTCGCCGTACTCAACTTGTGGTGATCAATATTTTGTCGACTGACTCTAGGGTCATTCTGGCGAGGCTTTCCCTAGAGTCTCCGGGTTAGACTGGGAAGAACCGTGTAATTGGAGTCCGACATGTCCATAATACTGAGTCCTTTAATATTTTGATATCCTCTGTGGCGTAGTGGTTATATAACATGACTGCTACGCAGAGGTCTCGGGTTCGATTCCCTCTCAATGCAAATCTTTGTGTGCATGAACATGATTGTTTGCATTGGTCTGGGTGTTTTCTATATATAATGTGTATGTATTAACAAAAACAAGTATTTAAGTATGTTTATCCGTTGTCTAGTACCCATAGTACAAGCTCTGCTTAGTTTCGGACTAGAAGGTTTCGTGTAAAAAAAAAATATCATGAAGTATATTCAATGTTTTATTAAAAAAGAATAGAAAGTATGAAAAGTGAAGTAGGTATCAAAAAGAAGAATGTTCTCTTTCATGTTCACTCATAAGATTCATATCTGTTCGTATCTATTGTTAATACAATCGTGTCGGCAATATAAAAGGGACTCAAAACTTTTGGCATACACTGATTGCTTCATAATAATTTATAGTCAGTAATCTACGATCCATCGAGCCCGGTATATTACCCATCGATACGAGTAAACTCAGTTATTGGTGATGTGTTACGACTCCGCATTTTAATTTGGATTAAAAATTTTCATTTATAACGTTATTTGAATGGATTTTGTATCCGATTGTTGTCCGATGATTCTTATTAATTGCTCAGGTTTTTTTTATACTTTTTATTTTTAACGTAGCTGGAACGAGAAACAGTAAAAAAAATTGTTGCACCTAGTACAATATAGTATTTTTCTAGCTGACGATAATCATTTTTTTTTAAATTCACTATAGATATCATTCATTTAGTATTATTAGTTATTACATAAAAAGTTTCAAAAAGTTTGCACTAAGCCGAGGTGGGCAACACCGAGGCAAAGACGTAAGATGGTTATTTTGTTTTCGACATCGCAGTTACATTGGCTCCTGACATGTTTTGAATTATGATCTCGCTGAATCAGCATTACTTATACAACAAGATCAGAATGCCATCAGACTATTTATAAAATCAAATAAAAGTTATAATTAATGCTAAATAGGTTATAAAACTGTATTTAACAGCTATTTCAAGTTAGGTATAGTTAGTAAAACATAGTTATACAGCTATTATAAGTTTTGTTGGAGCTTTTCAACCGTCACTGTCAGCCGGAGCCACGCATTTATCACTGAAGCAAGCTATTTGAATTTAAATGAAGTTTCTTCGTGAATTTGTCAGAGTTACATTTGTAGAAGTTGTAGTTTCGTTTTAGCTTTATTTAGAGTTAATATACAGCGTGGGGAAGATAGTAAACTGTTAATCTTTTTTGTTAAAAAAAGTCAACTAGGAAGGTATGGCCCTGACTCGCAAGGAACTATTAAAAAGTCACTGTAAGAGGCAAACGACATCCTATAAGACAATCAATCACGCAATGAAGCGCACAAACTATTGCTCCGTTAGATTGTAGACTCTATTCTATTGTATTCTCTCTCCGTGTGGTGACAGAGTATGATTCAATATGTCACCACCCCACTGTAAAAAACGACTAAGGGACTATCCCTGAATATTATCTTTACGGAATAAAAAAAGGAAAACTTGAAATTAAACCCTATACCAATCAGTCTTATTAGTAGGTCAAGTATCCCTCCATCCCGGGAGGAGGCCCGTCCCTGCAGTGGGACATTAATGGGCTGTTATGATTGTAGACTCGCGTTACAGAGGCAGTTAAATACGTATTTCTTACATTAATTTAGAAATTGACATCTCTCAGGGCAGCCACTTCACTAGAACTTTACAAGCTTGCCTAGGATAAACACGTTTAAATTTCAGATTTGTTATATTTAACAAACTGAGATATACTCGTATTATGTATCTTGAGACGGGTTTGAATTCGTGATGGTGTAGTATAGTTAGCTACGTGACTGCTACGACATCTGGCGTAGCAGTCACGTAGACAAATCTAGTAAAATACAGTCAGAAAAAAATAAAATATAATATAATTTTTCAAATTATAATACAATAATATACTTAAACCCTTATTTCCTATTTCAATAAAACTATATACCAATTTAAATCAAAGAAATAAACTTGAATAGCTCACTAACGAGTGTTAACCAATTTGTTCAGTTCACGCTCTCGACAAAACATTTAAATCACGTTCAAAAAATACGAGTGCATTTCCACAGTTTCTCAATAAATGTAATAATTAGTGTAATTGCCGCTTGCGAGGTACACAGGGCTTGATAATTAGTTCCAAATACGAAGAGAGCTCGCTTAGGTTCCACTTCGCTCGTTCGCACTTCAAACTTCCATATTTTTACTTTTACCCCTGTTTCAACTCCACCCTTCCTCTAACAACCATTACAATGTAAAATTCTAATTCTCGTTAAGTCCTCTGGCCTTTTCTGGCCACTTTTGCGGAATATAAAACAGCTCTAAATGGATTTGTATCTGTAGTATAGCTAGGTAGGAAATTATGCTAATAAAACCTTGTTAGTGAATATGGATGGCCCCGTATTTTATGCTACTCTATACATTTTTTTAATATTTTATACATCTTGTTATTTTATGTAAATTTTTGTAATGTAATGAATTAATGTTTGGTACTTTTTGTTTATGTATAAAGTTCTTTGTGTTTTATTGTAATCAGTTTGGACATTATGTTAAAAGCTCAGTGGTCAGTAGAGTGAATAAGTGAAACTAATAAATAACTAATTTAGTACAGGAAGCTATAACACTATCTCATATTGCGTATGTAGTTAATGCGACTAAGGGATGGCAATTTTACACACAAAAAATATTGATGATGACAGTGTCATATCATACACCTTTGAATAAATTTTGGCAGTAGAGACAAATCGAGAAGAAAAGCAATTTAGAGCTCCACACAGGATTCGAACCTACGTTTGTGATAATTGAAGCCATTTAAGAGACAATGATCCTCTAATTTTGAACTACAGAGAAATTACAGACTCTTGGAATTAATGCTGTTTGTTTCACACAATGACATTTTCTAACCTGTATGTCAATTCTCGTACCTAAAAATTCGGTTAAGTTAACTTTTAGTTGTCAAATTGTCACACTCTAAATAAAACTTTAATACTACCACAAAAGATTACAATTGCAATAGCAAAAACAAAACAATTTGACAACTAAAAGTTAACTTAACCGAATTTTTAGGTACGAGAATTGACATGCAGATTTACTTCAGCTGTCAAAGTTACGAAAATAACTTGAATTATTCCTAACAAAACAAGTAGTGATCAAAACACTAATGACTATAATTATACACACAGCATTTAATATCAATTTCCATGTATAATCTACACACGCTAGTTGTATTGTTATTTCGCAATGTATGCCAGTGCGTCGACTCGCATCGGCCTGTCACTCGTGTTAATTAAACGTTCTATCTGCATCGACTTACTTCAATGGATGAGCCATATTAAAAATATTTTTAGTTACTAAGTAAGTAGTAAAGTGTCTTACTACTACTTACTTTGAGTAACCTAACAACAAGAACTAAAACAGCATTTGCGTATCTAGTGAATTGTAATTGACTAATTACCCTGTTGCTATTAGATTATTTGGGTGTAGTTACAGATTAAGAAAGTCTAATTATTTGCGTTACCTATTACAAAACAAAATGTTACAATAGTTTTTTTTTTTTTAAATAAATCTCCTAACCTTGACAATTTTACATGCATGCAATTAACAAACACAAAGTACATACAGACTCCATACAAAAAGTTGTGGATAGCATAAATCAACTTGCGTAGGATTCGAACACATCGACAAGGCGGGGCGCGTCCGTGACCGCTTTCTAAGGCATTTAATTCTAATTGGTCCTGTAAAAAAGTAGCAAACACGCACATCACAAACGAAAATATCACAAACTTTGGCCTTAATTAATCAAAAGTAAATATTTAATCACTGTCTCATCTAGTTTAACACAAAGTCTGTGTACGTACCGTTTCTATATGCGTATACATTTGCCGATGTCCGGACAATGGTAGTATGTATTTATGTAGTTTTTCCGTAATTGGTTTTCGATTTAAAAGCACTGGGTGGCTGTGCAAGCGAGGCTGTATTATATTTTTACAGGTGTCTGCTATGTTAATTGGAGATTTAGTAGTAAGGGAGTTAAGCTGGTAGCTTAAGAGCTGTAGTAGCGTGGTAGTTGGAAAAATTAAATGGGCTTAGGCTTGTTAGATTTTTTTACAGTTACCTAATAAAGTGTCTCCAATTAAAGTGGCTAAGGAGAAAGGGTTACGAAGATCTTTTAAGCGTCCTTAGAAACAGGTCTTCATAAAGACTAAAGTATTATTATAAAGAAGATAACGTTGACGCCTACCAAGAATCCTTTTAGTAAAACTTTATATAGCCTCAAATTCAATTCAATTTCACAAAGTTAAAATACATCTAAACTAATATTAGAACAAGACATAAACTCAAAAACATTTCTTTGTTAAAACAAACAACCACAAAGCATTTAATAAAAGCAGCTTCCAAAAACATTTTAGCCGTCATAACTCTTGTTAGACAGAGATATCGCTCTACTATCTATATACATCCATCTCTTTTACTCGAATTTTAAGAAGTTGAGAAATGTTAATAAGCCCGCATTGTGGATACAAAGTGCAATATAAAGGTGAAGATAGACTTGAACATAGACTTGTAATGAGTATTCTTGCGAATGTTACATTACAGAAAAAATACGAGAACATGTTTTAAGCGAGCCTTTTATCAAGAAGGAAAACTTGAAATTAAACCCTATACCAGTCCGTCTGGCCAGCGTGGTATTAGTAGGCCAAGTATGCCTCCGTCACATGGGAGGAGTCACATGGGAGGAGGCCCGTCCCTGCAGTGGGACATGGGCAGTTATGTTGATGATTCTATCGAGAAGCCGATGGATGAGGGAGGCACGAGACACGGGGTGGTGACATATTGTATTCTAACTCCGTCACCACATGGAGAATGCTCAATGTTCTATCACAAATGAATATTGTTCAAGTCTATATTCACCTTAATATTATGTATAACTGTTCTCCTTTCGCTTGCAAATCAGAGGCAGTCATTTAGACTGAATTATTCAGTGGATAGTATTACTTTTGAGCATCGTGCTTAATATTCACGATATTCGTGGAATCTTGTGGGCTTTTTTTATTGTTATGTGTTTTTTGGGTATTTATACGGCTGGTTTGTACACAGAAATGTCAAGAATGATATCAAGGTACTTTTAACTTTTGTGTTTGTTACGTGAATCTTTGTCAGGAAACGAATACATTTATGACAAAACTGCAAATTATACAAAAATCTCAAGTCACAAAAACTGATAGCATAGAATTAATCGTTAATATACCTATTACAGTGTAGGTACTTTACCTATCTTTTTTTCCCTTTTCAAAACTGAACGCTTAACATCACCACTATATAGAAACTTATATTTCCTAACCTTACACCCCCACCTTACAACCAGACTCAATACATAAATACAATAAGCTACATAAACGCACCATAAACTCACGAAGACATATAACCGACATTTTTAACACCTCATTTCTTAACCCTTAACTGATATCAAGATATACAACCCCATCTATTGATGATGTCATAAATTATACGACACTTTACAAGCTCAGATGTGACCATCCCTATTCGATAGGATAACATCATAAAAACACCATGGTATGCTCTTACTGAAATTGGAACTATAAACAAGAGCACAGGTGAGCCAAAAAATCAATCCTCTTAATAGGAGTTCGTTTCCAGGGACGTTTTCACGTGGATGGAAATTACTTAGCTGACATTTTTTTTAACTTTGTAAATTAATTTCGTGGTTTGTAACTGTGTCTGTGTGGAACTTTAAAATTAGTTTTTTTTACCTTAATTTGTAGAAACTGTAAACTTTTCAGTTTTGATATTCATTTTGACTCTTTTAAGTGACTCCGAAAACAGGAGTTTAGCTTTCAGCTGTTTTTTCTTTTATGTTTAAAGTTTTAGAACTGGGCCATATCTTGACCAATTGAAAATAAATCTTCATAGACTACTACAACATAGACAGATCGAGGAGCACTCGTAAATTTAAACTATAAAGTTTGGTGACGCAGACGCAGTGGGTTAACTAATCGTCTGTAAGTTAGTAGTTCGTTCGTTCGTTTCAGCCCTTATCATCCCACTGTTGGGCAAAGGCCTCTCCCTTTGATTTCCACAATTGTCGGTCCTTAACCAATGAAATTAGTAGTATATTACAAAATTGTTTGTAACTGCAAACAAAACAAATATTAAAACGTATGCGTGTACTGTATATTAAATTACTATCATTCAGTAGATAATCTATTGATTGACATTTTTCATTATAATCATTGATTGGAAATCAATGGGTTTTGATTTGCTGACGCCTTTCATTTGTGTTATTAAAATCACATCGGTTTTCAATCTGATTTGGATCTAACATAATCATCTCTCTTTTTAACTGACATGTAAAAAATAATTTTTTTACAGTGTACTTTACCTATCTTTTTTTCCCTTTTCAAAACTGAACGCTTAACATCACCACTATATAGAAACTTATATTTCCTAACCTTACACCCCCACCTTACAACCAGACTCAATACATAAATACAATAAGCTACATAAACGCACCATAAACTCACGAAGACATATAACCGACATTTTTAACACCTCATTTCTTAACCCTTAACTGATATCAAGATATACAACCCCATCTATTGATGGTGTCATAAATTATACGACACTTTACAAGCTCAGATGTGACCATCCCTATTCGATAGGATAACATCATAAAAACACCATGGTATGCTCTTACTGAAATTGGAACTATAAAATTGGCGATATGCTGAGTGATGAGAAACCTGTTCGCTTTGGTGTCCCGCAGGGTAGTGTTTTGGGCCCTTCTCTGTTTCTTTGTTACATCAACGAATTATGTAAATTAAAACTGCGAAACTGTAACATTGTTTGCTATGCCGATGACACAACTCTTACATTTTTTGGGGATTCCTGGTCTGACGCTTTTAAATACGCTCAAGAGGGCCTGATTCGAGTATGTCATTGGCTCGCAGCTAATTCACTAACACTAAACTCACAAAAAACCCATTATTTAACTTTCTCTTTACGTAACTCTGTTTATATCCCGGCTGATATTATAGCTCATACTTGTGATCTTATACCTGGCTCGATCTGTAACTGTCCACACATTAAAAAACTAAATTCGACTAAATATCTAGGAGTTACTTTTGACGAAAGTTTTAACTTTAAGGAACACATAAGTAATGTTTCTAAAAGAGTTCGTAAGCTGTCTTACATTTTTAAACAGTTACGGAATGTAGCGAAACCTGTTGTCATGAAAACTGTCTATTCTGCTCTCTGTCAGTCTATTCTCACCTACTGTATTACTTCTTGGGGTGGAGCAGCAAAAAGTCACTTAATCGAACTTGAGCGTGCACAAAGACTCATATTGAAAATTAGTCTTTCTAAACCTAGATTATTTCCAACCACTGAACTCTATAAGCTAGCGGAAGTGTTATCTGTTAGGCAACTCTACATTCCTTCAGTAATTCTTAAGCAACACAAGCTCCTAGAATATGATCCAAATAATCCAGCACTCACTAGGCGAAGGAATTTTCAAATTTGTCAAACTGAAGGTGCAAGAACTGCTTTTAGTGGCAAATATTTCTTCTACCAAGGTGGGCGTCTCTGTAATCTTGCTAATAAACTACTCAACATCTATCCTGACCCTGGCGGGACATGTAAGATTAAAGTGAGTAATTGGCTTCTCACGCTAGAGTACAAGGACACAGAAAATTTACTAAACAGACACTGAGACATTAGCAATCAAACACACACACACACACACACACACATGCACACATATACACACACACAAACACGCATACGCATGTTCACTTAATTAATAATTAATAAAATAATCACAAATCTATTATTGTCTTCTAATATATCTGTAATTAAGTAAGTTATAAGTAATCTCACTGTTTGCTAGGATGGAGACCAGGAGACCCGTAACACAAGTCTTGACTTAGTATGGGCTCCTGTCTCCCTGTCAACTTATTATGTTAAACTTAATCTTGTTCTATGTATTTGTTGGGAGAAAATAAATATTTTTTCATTTTCATTTTTTTTCATTTTCAAACAAGAGCACAGGTGAGCCAAAAAATCAATCCTCTTAATAGGAGTTCGTTTCCAGGGACGTTTTCACGTGGATGGAAATTACTTAGCTGACATTTTTTTTAACTTTGTAAATTAATTTCGTGGTTTGTAACTGTGTCTGTGTGGAACTTTAAAATTAGTTTTTTTTACCTTAATTTGTAGAAACTGTAAACTTTTCAGTTTTGATATTCATTTTGACTCTTTTAAGTGACTCCGAAAACAGGAGTTTAGCTTTCAGCTGTTTTTTCTTTTATGTTTAAAGTTTTAGAACTGGGCCATATCTTGACCAATTGAAAATAAATCTTCATAGACTACTACAACATAGACAGATCGAGGAGCACTCGTAAATTTAAACTATAAAGTTTGGTGACGCAGACGCAGTGGGTTAACTAATCGTCTGTAAGTTAGTAGTTCGTTCGTTCGTTTCAGCCCTTATCATCCCACTGTTGGGCAAAGGCCTCTCCCTTTGATTTCCACAATTGTCGGTCCTTGACCAATGAAATTAGTAGTATATTACAAAATTGTTTGTAACTGCAAACAAAACAAATATTAAAACGTATGCGTGTACTGTATATTAAATTACTATCATTCAGTAGATAATCTATTGATTGACATTTTTCATTAAAATCATTGATTGGAAATCAATGGGTTTTGATTTGCTGACACCTTTCATTTGTGTTATTAAAATCACATCGGTTTTCAATCTGATTTGGATCTAACATAATCATCTCTCTTTTTAACTGACATGTAAAAAATAATTTTTGGTTGTATTTTTTAATATAATAATATATTGTACTTGCACAAAGTAAGAATAGTGGAATATCAAAGTAAAACAACAAATCTTTGGTAACATTTTATCAAATTTCCTTGTTTAGTTTTTTATTTCAAAATCGTATTTATTTGTCATGTATCATACTGGAATAGTATTGGAGTTGATTTTTGATGGATTTGTAAGTATTTGACAAGAATATTTTTTTCTGTTCTGTCAAACACTCATATATCTAGTGTGCAAAACAAATACTTTTACAAAACTATGATTTAATTATATTATATAGCTTCAAAAACTTTATTTTATTTTATCGCACGATGTGTTTAAAAGTCATTCAGATAATAATTAGAATAAGGTAAACTTTACTTCGAGGTTTAATTAAAGCAGTATTGCATAGTTATAGGCTATATATAATAGGCTGCATGCAATCTGCAGCATCAAAGTCAGCTAATAGAGCCAGCAGATAGGCACGGCGCAAAATTGAATACGTCCCCGGACAATCTCCGCGATATACGTACTCTGTGGTACCAAGTTTCAAGAAAAAGCGATTTTGTTCTCTAATTTTAGGTTTTTACCTACGAAATTGCCGTTTTGTATGAAGAATTTATCAGAAGTTATATTTTTTTATTTTAACTATGAAACATAATAGAATTAAATTTAGTATAAGTAATGGCGTACATTTAAGCTAACTTAAAACAAAGAAAAAAATAGTATCAGGGAAGAAGTTACAATTAAACAAATGGGAAAATCCGCTGTTTTAAATTGGAATTCACAGGAACATGGGTACAATCAAAACAGCGGATTAATAAATTAAATAATTATTATTTTTGTTTATTATCTTTTGTTAGCTGTTGGTAATATTCTATATTTCCTAAATAACAATAATAAGTTTTAAAAGAATATAAGTAGAGTCTAAATACTGCGCAGAAATAAAACGGCACCACTTTAATAGGTAATTATTAAATATTTTGTAATCAAAAAACCGCCTTAAACCAGAGCGTCTGATTTTATTAAGTACATATGCAATGTCATTCCTATGAGTGGTACACGATAGAATTCGATTTGTTATAAAACCCAAAAAAAACCCAATCAGTTTTAATAAAATTTATATGGAAGACAACCAAATCAAGAACTTGCTCATCCTTTAAATGCCGTTTAAAAAGCTTTAGTCGCTAAGAAACGTCTATGGACTTCATTTGACTTCGCTTCTTAATGTTTTGACCTGATCTTTGTTTTTTGCAATTTTTAATTTACAGAACGAGAGGGACTTACGAAGATCCAATCGCTGTTTATTTTTAAACTACCTCCAAGCCGGGGATACCTTGAGTCGCGAAGAATTTACACACATCAATAAGTATGTAGGACAGAACTAACATCTTTTAACGGACATATTTTAAAACCCAGCGCATAACTTGTACCAAATGAGAGAATGTAAACTGTAATAGTGAAGCACGGATCGGACCGATAATATGTATTTCTAACAGCTAAAACGTGTTTGCTTTTTACAAACGAACCGCTGCTAGCCAGGAATAATATTGAAATAGTTGTAACAATACCATTTTCAAATTAAAATGGAAATTTTCGAGCGTTTTTTACTCTTTGCGGTTTAAAGTGTATTGACCTAGGTGAGAATAAATGTTTATTTTTGATTTACTGTATAACTATATTTAATTTATTACTTACCTACTGTGATGTTAGTTTAAAAAAGTAAAGTGATTAGTTAAATTATATAACTATATAGGTATATACTAATTTAAATAATTATATACTACAGTCACTGTGAAGGTATATTTCTTTAGAGGTTTCTTAGTTTGGTACCACTGCATTGCCAGTCTCACCTTCAAGCAGTAGTCTGTAATATTATTACTGTCTTTTGATAGAAGGGTACATGCATAGCAGAGCCAAGACCAGTTTTATTTTTAATAAAAACATATTCATTTACCAAATGGGTTAATGTTGATTTCTTAAAATGTCATATTTCTTGGTTAAGTAATTTTAATATTGAATTAAAATAAATAACTATTTTCAATTCTCCTGTACTCGGCGTCAACTATTAACAACTATCTGGTGAAACTCTTCAACTCTTAGTATTGAAGCCTTGGTGGTAACTTAAAAAGGCAAACTATCACGACATTTACAGTTAATAGTACATGGTACTATACGTAGTATTAAGCCATATTAAACCCCCAGACAGTATAACCTGCACCTCCAAAACATGAAGCAAAATACAGGTAAAGTACCTTTAAAATGACAGTAACCTATACGAGACACACTTGACTCAAGCATCATTGTATTGAAGTACTATGAGGGAATACTGGCAGGCGTAAACACTTTCACACAACCAACGTAACAAGACCTTCCTCACCTCCTTTCTGCTAAACCAAAACAGATGTGACAAGAAGAAATTTAAGACAATTCAGGGGTCAATGTTAAATAGTTACGGTTAATAGTATTGGTATAGAGGCGCCGAGGTTCTTTATAGCTGAGATGGTGCGTGAGGCGGCTTCGTGACGTCATGGATGACGTCATAGTCTGTTAATTGTTTAAACGTGTTACGGGCTGTATGCTAATCTGTTTGTAATTATGAATGTGTGATGTAAATGTGAAGTAAATACTGTAATTTACACTAATATTAGGAAACAGTTCGAATCTCTGTGTGGTGACGTAGTAACAGAATTGATAGTTTGCTAATTTAATGACTGCCTACTAAGGATCGTAGCACATATAACGTAACGTAAACGGATCGGCACCGCCTCGCCTTTTTCTTCAGTGTCAAACGTCAAAAATCTGATTACGTTACGATTCCGATTAGTGTGCGTTGCAGTAAGGACTTTCATACAAATAATACGGAAAGGCTCGAGTTGATACGGTCCCGATCCGTTTACGTTACGTTATATGTGCTACGACCCTGATACTGTTAGTTAGTATGTCTAGCAGTTGCAGTGTCTGAAGACATATGGAGTAGAGACGTGATCGCTCACTATGAGCCTTCTCAGGCTTATTGTCACCCAGAAGGCAAAGGAAAGGCTATATTGAGAGCACTCCTGCACGATCAAATAAAAAATTAGGATATCAGCAAACGAACCAAAGTAGTCGACAAATAGTTTTGGGTTGCCCGATAAAAAAGCATGTTTAAGCACAAAAAGATTTACTTGAGTGGAAATCGAACCTAAGACCTTTGAGTAGCAGCCAAACCCTTATCCCACGAAGATCGTCGCTACTTTACTCTTAAACATTTTAATGTATGCTTTAAGGAAAATGGTCAAGTTTTAAAAGTAAAATGAGAGATTCTAAGTAAGAGATATCAATTAAAATTTTTAATTAGGTTTATCTTAGCAGCGAATGAATAATAATATCTCAGGTGTTACAAGTCTCACAACTTAAAAAGAATGACTAAATACTTTTTACGTAAGCATTAACTTTTTAACTTTAAATAAAGTATTTTAAAACCTAAGCTCTTTGTAGTTCTCTTGTTAACTGAACTTTTAAGTAGTTAGGTAATAGTCACAAGTATATAAATATTATTCTACGTCACTTAGGAAAGTACTAGTAAATCAAGTTGCGATCCATCGCTGTATCCAACCTGTCTTTGGCAGAACGTAACTATTACGACGTACGAGTCCGAATACAATGGGATGAGATGTGGTGGTGACATAACCACTACATCTCATCGCATTGGTGTCGTAAAAACCGACTAAGGCCCGATTTACACATCGACAAGTACAGTGGGACATTAATGGGCTGTTATGATGATGATGATATTTAGGATGTACAGACAGCATAAGCGATTTTGTTTATACTATGTAGTGATGATGAAAAGTAAGAATACAGTTCTCAGAATGTTATTAACCATTTTAAAATGCCATTTCAATAGTAATATACCGAAGTCTCAATAAAATGGTATCGTAAGTTAGATAAACTTGTTCTGTACCACGTGTCATAAGTCGTATGTTCGAAGTCTTGGCAAAAATGTTGTGTAGTGGTGCCAAGAGGCCGCATTGTGGAGGCTTAAGGTATTGTGCGGTGAGATAGTGGTATAAAGTTAAAGTTTAATATAAGACTGGTTGACATATTGAATTGTTACAGTTTGGCATAGGTTAAACAAATGTCTTAATATTAATTTTAAAATTTTCTAAATAAAATTCTATGGAAGAGATACTATAGATATACTAGCTTCCGCCCGCGGCTTCGCCCGCGTGAAATTAGTTTTTGTCAATCAGAATCAGAATTTGTTGTGAGTGAGAGAGAAGTAAATATGAGTTTGGCTTTGTAGTTCCCGTTCCGAAGCCGTACAGTTTGAATTTCGGGAATTCCGTTTGTAGAAAAAGCCTACGTACCAAGATTTATTGTCTTATCTTCAATTCAACCCCTATTTCACCCCCACACTGGTAAAAATTTCAAAAAGCTAGAACATAACGTTTTTTTTGTAAAAAAATAAAAATTTTTTGGTAATAAAAATTAGCCTATGTTCTTTCTCAGGGTCTAAAGATTGTCTGTACCAAATATCATCAAAATCCGTTCAGCCGTTTAGGCGTGAAAGAGTAACAGACAGACAGAGTTACTTTCGCATTTATAATATTAGTAAGTATTAGTATGGATTTAATACATGCATAATATTGTACCCGTCGCTAGTTCTAATAGACGAATAGGTTTAGTAGCTGTTAGGGTATCTTGTTGCTACGCCGCAGTTTTTGAAGTCGAGTTCTACAACACAAGTCAAAAATAAAACACATTAAACAATTAAAATCTACAATCTACCTACAAAATCCAAAATCTAGTACCCATAGTACAAGCTTTGATTAGTTTGGGACTAGGTGGCGATGTGTGAGGATTGTTTATTTATTTAAAAAATCTGAGCAGTAATACCGATTACAAAAAAAAAGAAATTTTACAATTTCTTTTTACCCTCCGTCCACTTAATTTACGTGATTCACAATAGTTTAATTTAATACTAAATAAAAACCAAACTCCTAAACCATTTTTTATAAGACCTACTTAGTTTAAAGTATCTATTTACTAACAAGAAAAGATTTGTTAAAGTAAAGAAATTATTGATACAAACAATTATAAAATATCAATAAATTAGTTCTGGTATGTATTCCAAAAAAATGTATGTATTTACAAAAAAAGTATATTGTTTGTTAACTGTTTTTATTTACACAGATACCTAAAAAGTCAAGCTAAGACCGATTAAAAGCTAAAAGGAATTATAATATATGAATATTTAAAAGAATGATTAAGTAAGTAATATGAATTTTCATAATTAGAAATACGAATATCCTCTACTTGAGCTCAGTGTGATATTGGTAAGCTCCATTTCATTTTTAACAGAAAGCGAATTACCTGGATTGTTACACAGCTTATAATTACAAAACAATTTATTATCGAAATAAGTCAATTAATAGTCCTAAAACACAACAAAACAATAAGGGTTAAAACGTCTCGTAACCGCTATAAATAAGCCATATAAAACTTTAAAAAAAAAAGTAAAAATAAACCGGTGCCAAAAAAGTAAAGTTAGGAACACTTTTATACGGTTTTGCGGTGTACATTGGGCTAATACGTCTAGGTTGCCTCGGTTGCCAACAAGTTTCGTTATAAATCGCTGGAAGGAGTGCGGGACAAGATAGCAGGCGTTTTGGCAGCCTCCGTGGTCCCTGCCTCCAATAAGGGACCACGTTCCGCACAAGTCAGACTTGGCCACAAAGTGTACAACTATCAGAGCTGGTGTTCGTCGAGAATTGAAAATTTGCTTTTATTATAATTTCGCTTTTGTTTTGCAGCGGGGAAATGTTGTAGACAAGGAATTTGTTCAATCTGGGTAACTTAGTAGTTTGATGCTGTATTTTTTCGTCTGATAAATAATATGGGTTATGTTTTCTGCATGTGTATATGTATGGATATAATTAGGTATATTGGATACAAGTATGTATAGAGCAAAGGTGACCGTTTAGACTAATTAGCCTCTAGTGCGTTTAATGTAGATGCTGCGGCTACGTATCTTGTCTTGAACTTTAAAAATCTTTCACTGTATGTAAAATATGCTACGAATTTCGATTCTTTACTAGCATATAGCAAAGGATCGTTGTACATGTTGCTTAGTAGTCTCCTCCTCCCACATAGGAACAAGGCGTAAAATTTATGTATAAAGTATCATCATCATCATAACAGCCCACTAATGCCCCACCGCAGGGACGGGCCTCCTCCAGTCACTGAGGGATACTTGGCCCACTAATACCACGCTGGCCAAACGGATTGGTATAGGGTTTAATTTCAAGTTTTCCTTCTTTTATTACGTAAAGATAATATTCACGGATAGTCCCTAAGTCGGTTTTTACGACACCCATGGGATGAGATGGGGTGGTGACACACTGTATTCTTACTCCGTCACCACACGGAGAAATACCTACACAAAATAAACAGTATAAAGTACGTTAACAGCTTATTATTGTCACTCGAAGGACAGGTACTCCACCTGATACGCAGAGAAAAGGCCAACTATTTATTGCTGACGTAACTTTGTGCAAAGTTTTCCTTCTTTTGTATTATATGAGATAATATCTGCGATCTATTCCTTAGCGCCCCAACTAGGTAGACCGACGACCTCATAAAGATCTCTGGGTTGGACTGGATGCGGAAGGCGCAGGACCGAGTTCTGTGGCGTGTTGGGAGATTGCTATGTCTAGCAGTGG
This sequence comes from Schrankia costaestrigalis, assembly GCA_905475405.1. NCBI lineage: Eukaryota > Metazoa > Arthropoda > Insecta > Lepidoptera > Erebidae > Schrankia > Schrankia costaestrigalis. The sequence goes on from FR997833.1 coordinate 20,294,891, forward strand.
ACAGCAATAGACTAGTTGATTGATTGATTGATTGATTGATTGATTCCTTAGCTAGCTTTTACCACACCCCATCAAATGATTTACAGGTAAAAATAATATTACAACTGGTAATATCACAAACAATATTAAATCATATGCCATAAGTCAATAACTAATTATAATGTAATTATAACAATAACATATAAATCATTACCGCTCATTCAACAGGTTAATATTATGTTAATTAATTAATTCAATATGCAAAGCAAATAGTTAAACAAAACAATAATATTCTCTTGTTATAACAAACAAATTTTTCATTCATTGTTGTAACAAACAAATTAAATTCTTATTCATTAATATGTTTGAAATAAACATATTTCATTACTGCTCCACTCCTATTAGTCATAGCGTGATACTATATAGCCTAGTAAACTCCCCGATAAATGGTCTATCCATCACAGAAATAATTTTTTAAATCTGTTCAGTAGATCCAGACATTACCCCTACAACGTCACAAATACACAAACTTTACCTCTTTATAATATTAGTATAGATTAATTACTTATCTTTAGTTGAAACTTATCTTTAGTTAAATATAATCTTTTATATAAAAATAAGTCGGGTTTTCCTTCCTGACGCTATAACTCCAGAACGCACTAACCGATTTCCACGATTTTGCATTTGTTGGAAAGGTCTTGGACTCCGTGAGGTTTATAGCAAAAGGTTTATAAAAATTTGAACAGAAAAGCGGGAAAATAATGCCCGTGCGAAGCCGGTGGTGTGTTCTGTATTTCCTAGTGTGTAAGTGTAATGTTCTCTGCAGGGTCAGACATCCTCTATTCATTACAGTAAACGTGTTCGACTAATACTACATTAACCAAACACCAATAGAGTGTATTGTATAATTATTAGTATGAGGGAGTGTGTGATATGTGTATGCTTATCTTATATTTACATTAAGTTACAAGCTTATTATCTAAAGATTACATTTACCTATAAGGAAAGTAAATAGTGAAAAGGGGCTGGTTTAATATATTTTTAATTAAATCTAGCATTAATTTATTGAGCGAGTAATCTAATAAAATTCTGTTTTCATTAAAAAAAATTAAGTAAACGAACTAAAATGTACCTACATCAGAATGAAAATGTTCGGAGTGGTCTCAATCCCGTGATTACAGTAAAGCGGTCAACCATTATGGAAGGAATGAAGATGATCCAAGGTTGCGGAGATACGGTCATGAATAATTCTATAGCATTGCATTCAAGCTCAGTTCGAGAACATTCGTTTATGTTTAGGTTGCTTCTATTGATGTAAGGCTGAAGGCTTACTATATACCTTTCTACGAAAGTAGTTTATTTTAATTTTTTATTGATATAAGTGGATGAGGTCCAACAACTTAATACAAACGAAAACGTGGTCTACGGGACAGCGAAAAGTGGAAATTGGCTGATATGATAATAATGATGATGACTATTAAACATACCTAGGTACGTGTACTTACGAGATAGCATAGTGATTTATGTATCTACTTGACACAACGGAAGTCGATGATTCAATCCCTACACAAGTAATGGCGGCTAGAAAGATTGTTTTTTTTGTCAAGTTTCATCATGACACCTATTGATGTCGTACTGTAGGGACGGGCCTCCTCCCATGACGGAGGGATACTTGGCCTACTAATACCACGCTGGCCAGATGGTTTGGTATAGGGTTTAATTTCAAGTTTTCCTTCCTTTTATTTCGTATAGATAATATTAACGGATATTCCTTTAATCGGTTTCTACGACACCCATGGGATGAGATGGGGTGGTGACATATTGTATTCTTACTCCATCACACGGAGTCATGTTTACTTTCCTTTATTTCATATTACCAGTACCAGTTTGATTTCCTAGAATTAGGTTTACGTCAGTAAGTTTTTTAACACCCATTGCATATAAAATGGTACGGTAACTTTTTCTCTTCTCCTTGCCCATATGCACAGGTTTATCATACAGACTTTTTATTATAGGTAATTTTATTTTTGTTAACCAAAATACTTTTATTTATTTATACAATACATACATAAACTAGTTTACATCAGCTTTAATAAATTCGCAGTAATAAAATGTTGATACACTATTCAGTAATGTAATCCAGTCTGAATTATTTTTGAGGCTAGGTGATGCTGAGTGTCGGCTGCAGATAGCGCTTAGGCCGAGTTCTTGGCACACAGCGTTCAATAACTGGTGGCTGGGCAACCCTGTATTCTGAACATAAAAACTTGATTCTTTTGAGAAATTGCTTTTGGAAATGTGTTAAAGTTGTTCTATAGGTTTTTAGTAGCTTTTTTGTAATTGTAAGTACGAATAATGCTAAATTTGTAAAAAAATAGTAAGATACAGAATTCAGGAATAAAATATTATTGAATATTGCTCGAGGTCGCAGTTTGGAACCCCTTGCAAGAGAATGATTTTTGCAATCCACAAATTATTCTTCTGAAACTAGAACTTCTCTAGATAATCGTTGTGTAAATTGCATGCATGTCTGTAGAAGTCCCCGTAAAACCCCGTTTTATTCATGGATTCACAACCGACCTTGGTGTTGCTTCTATAAAGTCATAAAGTCACCACGCAGACCAAAATTAACTCTCAAAATCTTATTCTACAAATAAATTCAAAATAGGGTTTAATTTTGAGACGTTGAGATACCCCAATCAGCTTTGTATAATTTTTGGCACCTCGCCGAAATTCATTTAGTTCTGCTTTGTAGACAGATGAAATAATATTACAAAGGTTAGCTATTTTATTTTCTTGATTGTCTTTTCTAATACAATTTCATTGTTTAGTTAGTGAATTAACAAAATTTATAGACTTTGGGCCTTAATAAAGGCATGAAATTCAAAGAGAAGACAATGGAGAGAGCGTTGGGGGCTTCTGTCTGAAATTAAATCAGGAATGATGCGAATTTAGGTGAGTAAGGAGAGACAATTGCGAGCGGAGAGGACGGTTCTCATATATGTAGGTACTGCATGCAAAAACATTTATATTCCATTGTGGTCACCCGGTGATCAAACAAACATTTTACTGTGTGATGCCAGGTGGATTGATTTATATATCTGGTACCATAAGGAATGCAGTATTTTTCAAGGCTTAAGAATACTCATTTATAGATCAAGTAATTATCTTATTTAGAGTTAAAACCGCGTCGTTTTTACAGAACACGCTTTATCACTCAGGCATTTAAAGAAAACAATGTGTTAAGTCAGATATATTTTTAGTAACTTACGTTTAACTCATAAAGTGTTGATTGAATGTGTATGTTATAAAAAAAGGTTTTGATAACCAACATAGCATATGTTTCAAAATCTGTCGGGATCATCTATCAATACAAATCGCGTACAGAATATCTATGCGGTTGAAATTGCGTTCGGGCAAGGCAAAAAATTATATTATGAAATTTTGCCGCTGGCCACTGGAAAGTTGGGAGTTTGTTACAAAACAAAAAGGCTACAAAAAGGTTTGAACTAAAATAGTTTCGTAGTTGTTACGAAATGGACATGCCGATGGGTGTTTTAGATATTCAAGAGTTGGTTTTATGATCTTTTAAGTTATTGCGGTCATGAAATATGACAACGGCATAACGGTGCTTGTACACGGTAAGAAAAATCGCCGGGCCTACGCAAGAATTCGTGTCGTTTCTAAGCACGACCTGTGTACACAGCGTCGGCGATGAATAAGAAAATATTCTTGTCTGCGCAAGACAAGACGAGGCGAACCTTGTTGCGGAGGGGCGCACAGTGGTTCGATCCCATACAAAGGGTCGGACGTAGGATATGAAAAAATGTTATGTCGTAATTTCAAATAACTGAGTATGCCGTCGGGTAGATATATTATAGACTAATAAATTCTAGCAGTACGAATTTCAAGGCAACACTTTCACCATGTTAAAATCGAATAAAACTGTTTCTAATGTATGGGAATCGACCTTTAGACATGAATATCTTTTGATTTTGGTTCGTTTTCGTTCTGGTTTTTTTATGGTAGTATCTCACCATTATTTGTAACATTTTTGCCAAAGACACATAGTGCTACTTTTGTGCACTTTTTGAGATATTAAATTAAGTATATAAAATAGGAAAGAAATTGTCTAAGTAAACGTTGAATGTACTGAATGTATTATAATTAATATAAAATAATAACAACAATATTAAAAGCAAGTTTTAATTAGTTTTAAGTAAATTATTAATATCAGTACACGTAATAAAATCGATAAAAAAGAACTTTATTTTCCAAAATCGTTATTTGTCCTATTGAGGCGGGAACATTACAAAGGCGTTACCACTATTTTCAAGAATTGCACGTGTGCAATAGACTTTAGTAACAACTTATTAAGTACCTATTAAAGTACTCATAAAACCTGTTTCAGGGCCTATTCATGTATGTAGTAACAATAGGATTTTGATATCGTAACCGAATTCTTTAGTAATACGTTGTGCGATTAGCACAGGTTTATGAGTACCTTAATAGGTACTTAATAAGTTGTTACTAAAGTCACACGTCTCCCGCCTTAATAGGACAAATAACGATTTTGGAAAATAAAGTTCTTTTTTATCGATTTTAACGTGTAATAATATTAATAATTTACTTAAAACTAATTAAAATTTGCTTTTAATATTATTGTTATTATTTTATATTAATTATAATACATTCAGTACATTCAACGTTTAGTTAGACAATTTCTTTCCTATTTTATATACTTTATTTAATATCTCAAAAAGTGCACAAAAGTAGCACTATGTTTCTTTGGAAAAAATGTTACAAATAATGGTGAGATACTACCATAAAAAAACCAGAACGAAAACGGACCAAAATCAAAAGATATTCATGTCTAAAGGTCATTTCCCATACATTAGAAACAGTTTATTCGATTTTAACATGGTGAAAGTGTAGCCTTGAGATTCGTACTGCTAGAATTTATTAGTCTATAATATATCTACCCGACGGCATATTCAGTTATTTGAAATTACGACATAACATTTTTTCATATCCTACGTCCGACCCTTTGTATAGGATCGAACCACTGTGGGGCGGGGAGCGGTGTAGTAGGCTATCATACTATTTGCTTTCTAGTTAACATTTTTACAAAAGGAAACTCACACTGATTATCACACTTGTTATTACTTGCGCGCCCTACGCCCGTCTGACGACTGCACGAAAAAAATCCTATCGTGTACACGTTTCGATTTGTCTTGTCTGCGGAAGACAAGAAAAGTTTTCGTGTGCGAAAAAGACAAAATTCTTGACGTCTACACGAAGATTTGTCTTGTCTGGCGCAGACACGGCAAATTTTCTTAGCGTGTACAAGCGCCCTTACACTAACAGTTCTTTCATCAAGTTACATATTAGAGCTAGGCGGATTATGCATTTTAAATATTTTTTCTAGGATAATGGTAGTTATCCACCTTCTATTTATATTACACCTTCAAGGCAAGATGAGGTATAAATAAGCTAAATGTATTCACGTAAGCTAGATGGAGTGGTGACACTGTGTTCTTTCGAAAAACGTAATATAATTACTAAAAAAAACTTTAAAAAAATCTTATACCAATTACCATCTTCGTATTAATCCAAATTTCTTTCTATCACAAGCTTACAGATATACACTAAGTCAGAAAAAAAGTAATAAAATATTAGGTACAAAAGTCAATGCACATAAACTTGCACTTATAACGTGTTCCACTACCAAGCATATTTGATTCGGTTTTTATTTTTAATATTATAGTCTTAAGTATAATTAAAGGCCAGCATAACGTGTTTAAGTAACATTCTGTTTGCATAATAAAACTTTTTTCTTTTATTTTGTAAGCGATAAGACATGGATGTCATGCAATTTATAAGTGGTTACGGTCAATGCGACTGTTGAGCACGGACTGTGTGAATGCACCGTGCTTTCTTGTAGAAATTATATGGCATTTTATTTTTAACTTACCCTTTTTTTATTAGCTGACCCGTGCCCACTTCTTTAGGCGGCACTTTGTAAACATGTTTCATTACTGCTCCACTCCTATCAGTCATAGCGTGGTACTATAATAATAATAGTCTATGACACTCCCCGATAAATGGACTATCCGACACAGAAAGAATTTTTTAAATACGTTTAGTAGATCCAGAGATTACTCCCTACAACGTCACAAACTTTTTATAGTATTAGTATAGATTTGAAAAAAATACGACTTGTACACTAAAGATTTTGAAAACATTTATCCAGGAATTCGAGCATGGGATAAGTAATTATTGTCTTGAGTAGTATTCGAACGAACGCAAGAGTAGTTGCTTATCCTGATAGCCCTATTGCTGGTTGAGGTCCAAACACAGCAGATTGCTAGGAAATCAGGGATAAAAAGAAGAAAGTCTATCACTTCATTGTAAACCATTTCCATAGTTAATAAATACAATATTGTGAAAATAATAATAGTCCAGTCAAAAAAGATATCAAGTTTGCATTAATTCCCAACAAGCTGGATTTTTGTGCAGGCCTTGAATACGTCATTACAAATGATATGTCAAAAGTCCCCATCGATCCCGCTTGTGCGTTGTTTTTTATTCAAGGTCAAAGGTCACAAATTTGCGTTTTTTGCGTATATCTCTGAAACAACAAAAGCTATCGAAAAATGGTTCAGACAAAGTTTGTAGATCGTAAAATTGTCTACAAAAAATATCTCAACACTTTTCTCCTACAAAGCATCGCTTTCGAGATATCGTGACTTTAGAGCGCAGGAAAGTCGTATTTTCGACTATATACACACTAGCTTTTTCCCGCGATTTCGCTCGCGTTTATAAATATTATTAAAAATAAGGCTTATTTCAATATATAGTAGCATATGCATGCTTGGTCTCAGCCTAATCGGTTTGAAATTGAAAAAGTTACATACAAACTTCCATCCCCTATCTTATCCCTTTAGGGGTAGAATTTATCAAAATCCTTTCTTAGCGGAAGCCTACATTATATCATCTATCTGCATACCAAAATTCAGCCAGATCTGTCTAGTGGTTTAGGCTGTGCGTTGATCAGAGGTGGTGCGGAAATCTTCTATTTCTATAAAACTCAAAGGTGACTGACATAGTTATCTATCAACGCACAGCCCAAACCACTGGACAGATCTGGCTGAATTTTGGCATGCAGGTAGATGATATAACGTAGGCATCTGCTAAGAAAGGATTTTGATAAATTCTACCCCTAAAGGGATAAGATAGGGGATGGAAGTTTGTACGTAACTTTGTCAATTTCAAACCGATTAGGCTGAGACCAAGCATGCATATGCTACTATATATTGAAATAAGCCTTATTTTTAATAATACTTATGAAAACGAGCGAAATCGCGGGAAAAAGCTAGTGTGTTCATAAGTCGAAAATACGACTTTCCTGCGCTCTAAAGTCACGATATCTCGAAATCGATGCTTTGTAGGAGAAAAGTGTTGAGATATTTTTTGTAGACAATTTTACGATCTACAAACTTTGTCTGAACCATTTTTCAATAGCTCTCGTTGTTTCAGAGATATACGCAAAAAACGCAAATTTGTGACCTTTGACCTCGAATAAAAAACAACGCACAAGTGGGATCGATGGGGACTTTTGACATATCATTTGTAATGACGTATTCGAGGCCTGCACAAAAATCCAGCTTGTTGGGAATTAATGCAAACTTTAATCATAATTTAGTCTATTTTGACTGGGCTATAAGTACTTGTAAAACGTCGTTGTTTCTAATTATTCACACAATTATTTTTCAGATCCACAAGCATTTGTTCTGAGTCTGGATGTAAATTTGTATCTTTTAACTGAAAATAAAACACCTTCCTCTTTATTTTATGTTCTACACCTATAATCATCATAACAGCCCATTAATGTCCCACTGCAGGGACGGGCCTCCTCCCGTGACAGAGGGATACTTGGCCTACTAATACCACGCTGGCCAGACTGATTGGTATAGGGTGTAATTTTAAGTTTTCCTTATTTCTATGTAAAGATAATATTCACAGATAGTCCCTTAGTCGGATTCTACGACACCCATGGGATGAGATGGAGTGGTGACACATTGTATTCTTACTCCGTCACCACACGGATATAGAATACCTAGAATAGTATGATGAACATACTCTTAGTTATAAAATTTGGCAACTCGATCAACAATTAATCGTGTTTTAATAGAGTAGCATAGTGATCTAGTGTTCGTTATGGAATTATTAAGTCTGCGTGCATTGTATAAGAGGTAAGCGGATAGATCGGTTGACAAGTTTAAGGTTTTCTGGTCTTCATTATCGAATAATCGATAAACTGTAAAACTCAAGTTTCAATTTTAAGCAAATTGTAATTCTCCTACACACTTTTGAGCGCCATTAACTAATTACTCTTTCTGTTTTTGGTGGCACAAATACAATGATTGTCATCTTATCTTAAAATAAGCATTCTAGGTAGAAATTAACCCGGCCAGCATGGTATTAGTTAGCTTAGTTTTCTTTTAGTACTAGTAGAGGGACAATAGGATTATAGTTACGATACGATGAGGACAATAGGATTATAGTTACGATACGATGAGCGTCTCATAAAATAAGAGGATTGAAAAGATTTCTACAGGGTCTACATCGCTTAATCAACACATCTGATATTCCTAACTATACTGTTCACGAGGCAATACTCGTAGATTGTAGAGTAGTAATAGTGTCCATGTACTATTCAATACCACAGGTCGGCAAACATCAAAATAAATTAATAAAGTATAATCTCAAAAGCTTATGACTTAAACCACAATTAGAGAGGTTAATATCCCGTACATACCAGGTCGCAGGAAGTCGAGTAAACCGATAGTTGGAGAATCTCAAGCGCTCGCCAAGACGCTCACGGTTTTAATTAATTACCCTCACACACCACTTGGATCATGTGATGTGCTTATACCCTGTTCTTAGTTCTTCAAGAGGGATTTGAGGAGACACAGGATCTCTCAGACTTTATGTTTGAGACGCCACGAAGAATTTGGACCCGGTTTAATTTGTTACAAAGGCTTCTTCTTGGTATTAGAAACTGTTAGAAGTTAGATTAACAAGCTTGTATTACAATGTTTTTTATGGTTGTCAGGTAAAAATTTTAGGTTAGGATAAATGATGCATCGTTTTGTGACTTTTGGCTGCAAATTAATGCATTGTGTACAGTCACGAGCAATAACATGTACACACTGTCAAATTTTCTAAACTATCCGCACGTTTATAGACATAGACATTAGAATACCAAAATCATTCGTAATTTAGAAGAGGTTCCGTACAGTTTTGAACTAAGTAATATTCGAATATTTAATTTTGGATTGGCAGAACTTTAGATAACTATTTCAGAAAATGTGAAAATGTACATATTATTGCTAGTGACTGTACACTAAAGGGTATACAATAAATACACTAATATTGCTTCTATACTAGCCTAGGCCTGGTTGCGACCACGGCCAGTGCAACCTGTGCCGAAACGTCAAGTAAAATAAAGTTAAATAAAATGCGCGTTAATATCACGTGTATATAATATTTACAGTAAAGTATTGTTTATATAAATTACTTCATAATCAACTCGCTAAGTCGTTTTATTTAAAAACTTTACTATGTACTAAAAATAAATATGTTTTTATTATTATAATTTTATTTCACATCGTAAAGCAACCATTTATAACAAATAGAGTTAAAAGAAATAGTGTAATTTTAACTCTGACATTATAAATAGGTACTCAACTTGTAATACATTTATGTTAATGGCAAGTAATCACGTTATGTGTTAGAATTATTTAAATTACTTTACGATTTCTAAGAAAATCTTTAAAATTTATTACTTCTATTACAACTATGTCATTGACTTCGAAAATGGCGTGTTAAATATTCTTTATGTAAAAAGAAACATTCTAAAAGTTACTTAATATAACATTAAAAATTCAGCTCTTAAAAAAGCTCATAAAAGGTAAAGCTTTTAGTTCTACATCTGCAAGTAACATGTACAATCTAGAGCTTACCATCAAGCTAGGGCTGATTTGTGTCGTTAACGTATCGCATAAAAAATATGCCGCCTAGGTAGCAACCACCAAACACTCGAACGAAAAGCCCGTCGTGTGATGAGATCGGCAAATTGATGACGATGGAGTGAAGCCATTTAATGACAACACCCGTGGTGATCCTGGACTGAATATGTGCACTTCCCATCAGGTTCACAACAGTAATTTTGCCGAGTACTACATAAAAAAACATAAAGATAAAATAGAATTGAAATATAACCAGTAAATCACCACATAAACACGAAGGAAACATGATATTAAAACGAAATTTATTTCGACTCTACAAATTTATATTTTATGAAGGATTCTAGATGTCTCTCTTAATTAATTCTTGGCTGTTTTGGATTTTAATCATGCCTGCCTTTTGATTAGGACGAGTAATAAAATGACGTAATCTGCTTAGTGTGGTACCCCTGTTTTATTAAAATGTGGGGATTTTGTATTTTGTGGCGGAGACTGCGTCTAATTTACATAGGCTATGGAATACTAAATATGTTTAATAACGTTGCTTCCTTATATTATTATTTATATTAAGATATTAAGGTAAGAGAATTAATGAAGTAGAAAAATAATACATTGTTAAATAGAGTATTCTATATTTATTAAAAATAATATAATATAATAATAGTGTGTAAATCATTTTTATCAGTGGTCTCGTGGTTTCCTATGAGTACTAGACAGCAGATATCATAGTATACTTATTTACTTGTTTTTAGAAATGTAGAATGCATAAAGGCTAATTTATACATACATTTTCATACACACACATGAAAGGAAGAAGGGAAACAGGATACTACGCTTACCCTGCAAGGTCAACTTGTCCTATATAGAGCAAGATGGCTAGACGGTTTAGTAAGGCGTTGCATGTCAAGTTTTCGTTCCTTTATTTTCGGACATATTGTTAGTTAACTAATCCGGCTTATAATTTGACGACTCAGTACATTATTACCGCATCGCCAGCTCAGCTCTACACCATAAATCTACTACTTAAAAAACTGTTTAACTGTCATAAACATTTTCAAAAACAACAATAACAACTAAACTATAAAATTAAAAGGAAACTATCCAAAGTATTTTACGATTTTCATGAAAAATTTTAATGTGAAAACAGAGTCCATTAGTCAGTGAAGTCCTTTGACGACGCCGCGTAGTTTCTTAGCCAAAACAAACTATGAGTCATTGCCAAAAACGATGCGACGACGAGGCGCATTAGCCTCTAAGAATGTCTCTTCTTACATTGTATAGTAGATAGTACCTACGTGGAGAAATGTTTAACTTGATGTTACTGCGTAACAACTTGTAATGTTACCAAGAATCTAGTCTTTAAAATAAGTCGTAGTATCTTCATCATAAAAGCCCATTAATTTCCCACTGCAGGGACAAGCCACCTCCCGTGACGAAGGGATACTTGGCCTACTAATACTGGCCAGACGGATTGTTATAGGGTTTAATTTCAAGTTTTCCTTCTTTCTATGTAAAACTAATGTTCACAGATAGTCCCTTAGTCGGTTTCTACGACACCCATGTGATGAGATGGGGTGGTGACATATTGTATTCTTACTCCGTCACCACACTGATAATACATACATACATACATACATACATACATAATTATAAACTCACGCCTTATCCCGGCAGAGACGACAGAACGCCACTTGTCACGATCCTGGCAAACAGATTCGGCCTCGTCCACATTCATTAAGCGAGTCATACATGCGCGTCGGTAATCGCAAAGTAAAAGCATTCAGATTAACGCGGCATGTTATTTACATTTGCTTGACATTTCGTCACAAGTCACTCTGACCGTGGTCTTAAGCCGGAGGAAAGGAGGTGGACTCAACTCGTATTTTGTAATATATTTTTTGAGACATTTACTCGTCGGCTACAATATCAAAAACATCTAAAATTTTTAAATCAAAATTTTGGTTTATCATTTCATTATTTCTTTTGTTCTTTCCTATAATTAGTCTTTCTCCACAAACGACCATCATTCTCCCTTTACACCATGAAAACAATACGTTTAAAGACTCTAAATATTCGGTTTACCTCGTACCCAAGAGGATGGCAAACGCATCAATCCACGACAGTACAGATGCATAATGCAGTATATGCAAATGTTCACCACAAACTAGCGACCGATTGCTAGTTCTAACGAGTTTACTTTTTTTTTTTCATTCGTCTCGTAGTACTCGATTGGTCGTTTGAAACAATCGATTATCATATTACCTTTAGATGTGTAAATAACATGAATGCTAATACATTCAAACTACAAACGTATTTTAACTAGCATATTGATTGGGCACATTGATAGAATTCATGATATGAGAGCGGTGTTCGCCTATAAGAACCTAGTCATTCGGTGTTCGCCTATAAGTAGTTATTACACTTACAATGTTAAACGTAGCTAATTAAAGAAGATGTGTCTTAGTGTAAATAGCTGTTGGTGAACCTAATAAATAAATAAATAAAATAAATAGGAGAGTAAAAAATGAAATTTATATGCGAAAGTGTTGGGTAACATCGATAAAAAGCGTCAGCAGGGGGCGGGAGAGACCGTAGGTATCGCAAGAGAAGGGCTTTTCCTCAGTATCTCCGGCTTCTGATTATAAACACAGTTTAGTTTTTAGTCGATTCAAGTCTGACATGCTCATAACACTGATAACCTTCAATGTTATAAAGTCCTTACAGGATATCCAAACGTTACAAAAAATAGAGTTTAATTTCCAAGATTTCCTCCATTCGTTTTAGTTGTCTAAATAACATTAAGCCACATGATTAGTTACAAAAAAATAATGAAAATACCAACCACGCATCAAAACATAACTCAATATTACATAACATGGAGATAGCTTGTCTATAGTCCTATAGGTTTTTACGCAAACGAATTCACATAACTTTGTAACATATAAAATGTTCAATTTATTCGCGCATTCCTATCTACCAAAATCCTTACCCTTCTATCGATAAATTCTATATTTCGTGGCGTTATCTCTCACATTTTTGCCACTATGTCACATAAATATGTGACACTATACATTATTGGTACCATTAAAACGTGTAAGTAAATGTATAGGGACGTATGAGTTAGGTACAGTTAGGTATATGGCTTACGCATCGATTTGATCGTATAATACTTAGCCTATGCTTTGTAGTGTTTGCAGATAAAAAGCTTTGGTTAAACTTTGTTTTTAAGTTTACTTGAATTAGCGAAGTGTAAATGATTGTATTGAGATCGTATCAACGTGTATTTAGAAGAAACAGTAATGTTTTTAATTTTTTGGCGAAAGAACTCACGAAAAGAATTTACATTCTTTTAAAACAAACAGTTTTCTTATAAACTCTTTGCTTTGGCGAAAATTTACAGCCACTCTTTTCAAAATGATAGTTAACAATTTTCCTAAATTATGATAATATAGTTATGTTTTATGATGACTGTACTAAAAAAACCTTCCATTACTGTGTAAGGCAGAGAAGGTTATTTTTTGGACAATTAAAATGAGTAAGTAAATGTATAGGGACGTATGGGTTAGGTACAGTTATGTATATTTGATCGCGTAATACTTAGCCTATGCTTTGTAGTGTTTGCAGATAAAAAGCTTTTGTTGAACTTTACTTTAAGGTACCTTGAATTAGCAAAGTGTAAATGATTGTATTGAGATTGTAACAAGTGTTACGTAGATAAAGGTAACGTATTTTTTGGGCGAAAAAAGAGATTTTTAATCTTGCAAATTCCCTTTTCGCGGAAACTCCCAACACATAAAACATAATTTTATATTATTATAACGTGATGGTAGCCGTAAATACAGTCTACAAATGACGGCAACAGATGGCAGTCAAAAAACAATTTCTCTCTGTCATCATCATTGTGCTGGTCTGGTCAAATGCGTCTTCATACTACGTTTAAAGCTCGTTACTCGTTCTGTGCTTCTTTTTTCGTGCTCGGCAGCCGTATACAAACCCGCAGTCGTCGCCAAGGGATTTTCTTCTTTGCAGGCCTACAATATACCTCTATGGCGTAGTGATTATATAAGATAACTGCTACGCATAGGCCTTGGGTTCGATTACCGCTCAATACAAATCTTTGTGTGCATGAACATGATTGTTTGCATGCATTGGTCTGGGTGTTTTCTATGTATAATATGTGTGTATTCACAAAAAGAAGTATTTAAGTATGTTTATCTGTTGTCTAGTACCCATAGTACGAGCTTTGCTTAGTTTGGGATTAGATGGCGTTGTGTGAATGAGTGAGGAATATTTATTTATTTATCAATGTGGCGTTGTAGAATGTAGTTATAGTTCATGACTATTACTTACTACTACGGTCTTCGGTTCGATCCTCGCTCAATATAAATGTAAGTGTGTATGTCCATATTTAATGTACTGTATACAAAAAAAATTTAGATACACTCCAATTAAAAAAGATAGAGTTAAAGTTGCCCACATTATATTTTACCAATCATACAGCAATCAGATATCAAAAATCATTAAAATACATACTAAAACTTATCCAATTAGAGTTCCTAATCCAGCTAGCGTACAACGCCATCTAGGGACGCAATTAAAGCTCATATTTACGTGTCATATTTGTGCAGCTGCGTTCGTTGATTCATTGTAAACATTGCAATTTGCATATCGCTCTCTGTGTGCCACTGTCCTTACGATGTTATTTTAGTTAATTAGTTGTTGAGGGATGTTGTTGTTAGTTGTTGTATTACTCTCTGGTGTTGTGTTATTATTAAGGTATTAAGTCAAGTTGTTATAGAATTGTAGCAAAGCTTAGGTACTATAGTTAGAAAACGTATCTTTTTATATTAATCAAACTATTAAGGTACTTAACGAAATCAGCAAATTCCTAAAAAGTTAAATGTTTTGCGATAAAAAAAGCAAATAGGAAAAAACGAAAAGCAAATAGCAGGACATGAAAAGACGCTGAGAAACTATTATTGAAATACTAAAACGCATTGAGTGATCATCATCATATTATTATCAATTGGCGCCCACTGCTGGACATTGACCTCATCCAAATATTTCCACTATACGCAGGCATGTGACATCCGCAAATAAATAACAAAATAAATCCCATCAAATAATATATCATTCCTTCCACACTTACGCAGCTCATTTTACACCCATTACCAATTTTAAAACTTAAAAAATCCAACAAATTAGCATAAAATTTCACACAGATTACACACACTCTATTGCATTTTTTATATTAGCATTAAAGAAACAATTTGAATATAACATGGCGTCGTCGTATGAAATAGCACTTTTTTACAGTTGATAACTGTTAACAGAAGTAGTCCACACACATTAACACAGCGCCATCTAGTCCCAAACTAAGCAAACACAGAAGTTAAATGACCAATTTTAAAACTAAAAAAATCAATAGTCATCACCATAATGTCAGCCAACAGACATTTACTGCTGAACCTCCTCTAAATATATTTTACTTAACTTCTTTCATGTGTCGATTAACAAAGAATTAAAAAAATAACGTAATAAAATTTTCGCAGATTACACCCACTCTACTGCATTTTTTGTTTTAGCATTAAAGAAACAATTTGAATATAA
Organism: Schrankia costaestrigalis; assembly: GCA_905475405.1. Taxonomy (NCBI): domain Eukaryota; kingdom Metazoa; phylum Arthropoda; class Insecta; order Lepidoptera; family Erebidae; genus Schrankia; species Schrankia costaestrigalis. The sequence continues at coordinate 20,310,511 of FR997833.1, forward strand.
CATTATGGCGGCGCGGCGTATGAAATAGCACTTCTTTACAGTTAATAACTCAATTAGACTTTTCAACCGTTTACGTATGTAACAACTTTTATTTCTTTTCCGAATGTTTTTCGTGAAAAAGTAAAGTAATTGTTGGTAGTTTAGATTTGCTTTATGTGTTATTGTGCCTTATTGTGGAAGGCGGCTGCCAACGAAATAGCTTTTAAGTACTTTGATCGCATAAATTCGTAAATTGTTAGGCTTTTTTTTTGTAATTCCTTGGTCTTTTTGGGTTATAACTGATTTGAATCTGTAAGGTATAGTTTAAAAAAATCATTTCTTGCACTAGTGATTAAGAACTATGGCGTGGCAATGTTTGCAAACATGAAATTAATTGACACAAAGAACATCCAGCCTTAAAACAATGTAACAATAGTAAAGTTAGTGTTCCAAGATAACGATGGTTCAAGATATTCAAGATACGAGATATCAATACAAACACAGTCAAAAACGCAAAGCCTAAAGAATCCTAGACAGCTGACAACAACATCGATCACGTAAAATCATGCTATTCTGTATGTCCTGCAGTTCCAAGTCTAATCAACCATTTAAAAATCTACTCTAACACATAACAATAAGGTCTGAATTCGCTTGCACTACTTACCACACACACAAACCAGTTAGCATGAACACACGACATAACAAACTGATAGGCGTCACTTCACGTAGTAGTTGTAGGACATCTGAAGAGTACACACGTGCGGGGCTTGCCGCGTTCGACCGGTACTGACAGGCTAGACGGCTTGTTACACTATCCTACTATATATAATAACCCTTAGTCAAGGTTAAGGTGAAAGAATAAGGATGAAAGATCTTTAATATTGAATTACGTGAAACAAATCGAATTGATTTTGTTTTCAGGGCTTGTAAGTACTGAGATAAACGTATCAAAGTCTGGTTTATATGTTTACGTGCGCTACAGAATACAAGTAATTGGTAATATTTACGATATTACTTATTTAGACTTAGCGTTAGTCTGCATTATCACACTACTGGGCAAAGGCTACCTCTCCCTCTGCCTTCTACATGTCCTATGAAGGCTAATATTTTCTGCGCACTGAAGAGCTCATATTAATACAGGAATGTTACTCCTCCAGTGACGGAGGGAAACTTGCAACCACGCTGGCCAGATAGATTGCTATAGAATTCTACTATGTCAAGTTTTTCTACTTTGTTAACGTAGAGGTAATATCTACAAACTTACTCTTAGTTGTCTTTATCGATATACCCATGTATACCTAGGTACAAATACCATACCGTAGAATCCTTCTTTGCCAGCTCACATCACTTTTCTTAGCTGTTTACTTTAAATTATTTGTTTTGTTTTAACAAACCATTATTGGACACAACGCTGTCTACCTACTGAAACACAGAAAGATACATGCTCGGATAGTTTTAGTTAAGTACACTACACTGTCTGCGAACGTACAAAGAATTTAATCATGACAAAATACCAGGCAGAACGAAAAATTGCAATTCGCCACACACTAAACTAAGTGGAACAAAACTTTAGTACATAATTTTCACCTAGTCGGTGTTGCCAAAAGATGAAATGAATGTTTAGTAATAACACGAATTGGGACTTTGTAAAGAAAAGGCAGAGTGTTGTCACTCGAAGCGTGAATTTTACTTAAAACTCTTATTGAAAACAACATTTTTAAAAAATATTTACTGGACTTGTTATAAAACACAGTACCTAGCTACGTTATAATTCTGTTACCTAATAATAGCTTTTTAATTTGGGGTGTTATAAAATTTGCTTTAGGCACATTGACGGACATAATACAGCACGAGAAAGTACGATTAAAAGCAAACTTATAACAATTCATCAGGTCATTGAGTTTTCCTACATCACAGAAGAAGGCTCGTGCCTAGAATAGGACTGCAGAGATGACTAGCAAATACCACGCTGGCTAATAACTGTTACTATCAACTGGTATTAGCTATTAATATTTTGCTAGAGATATTGCCTTATTTTCCGTTAACAAAGCACGAGTTATGATAATATACACTCTGATTTGACTAACTGATTGATCTCTGTGGCGTAGTGGTTATTCAACATGACTGCTACGCAGAGGTCTCGGGTTCGATTCCCGCTCAATGCAAATCTTTGTGTGCATGAACATGATTGTTTGCATTGGTCTGGGTGTTTTCTATGTATAATATGTATGTATTTAAAAAAAAAGTATTTAAGTATCTTTACCATAGTACAAGATCTGTTTAGTTTGGGACTAGATGGCGTTATGTGAAAGAGTGAGGAATACAATAATGACACTCAGTATTCTAATAGATCGTCCTAAAAATGTTTAAAACATTAAAAATATTAAGTAAGCAATGATTGTCTAGACTAAAAGTAGACCCATTACGGCCCACTATAAACTGCCCGTTGAAACTATAAGTCTGAAAGAGCCGTATAAAACGTTCTTGTACAATTATAATTCTGTCTCCTCACAGACTATTAAGGGTGCTAACTAAAGTGCCTAGTCACGTGAAGTCGATAAATTACAATAAAAATTACCCGCGAAACGTGGAGATAGCCCCGGAACTGAACGGGGAGGAAAATGTGAAGATACTTCTTAGTAGAATACTGTAGGGTTCCGTATATTGATTTAGACGGTGGTAATCTTGAAACAATAATACCAAAGAAAATGTTAATATTAGTATTCAATTCTATTTATAAAACACAAATACTGCAGCATGTAGTCCTATATTGCGGGGATTACAAATAAAATTGACTTTAGATACAAAGGCCTAGTTTCTGAGTACAACATTTTTTCTCGGCAACTACTCCATCTTGCGGGCCACAAATACTGTGCTTAAAACATGGTTTAAGCTCTTTTGGAGTTATTCAATAATTATATTTCTGCATTATTCATTTTAACCAATTTATAATATAAAGGAAAAATTATAATTTTGCCAATTGTAGTATCCAAAACACGTAAATTTAAATTAAAAACAATACCAAATGATAAGACACATTGTTTAAGATACGGAACCCTAAAAATTAACAGGTGAACGCGACTGTAATGAGGAAACTTGGGGAATACCGAAGGATTGCCAATTTAGATATTCAAATCGTGTTCGGTTCATTTTGTGGATATTTTGTGTACATTTAGCCGGGAGTGTTTTTGTAAACAGCCCGGGGAAAAAAGTCCCGGACAAAAAAAATCTATTTTTTTTCCTCTTTGTTATATATTGACAAGTGTGAAGTGAATTATGGCAGATTAAATTCCGCAATGTACGAGATATATTGTGTAAAGGTTTTTTAATGTATAAGGGTGTTCATTCACCTGGAGCGTATGCTGTAATTTAACATTCTTTAGCTTTACAGTATGGTTACAGTACTCCATAACGTGACTAGAATGCCTGTAACATTTTAAGATATGTATTACATTACTGTACTACAACCTTTACTGGGTTTCACGTGTATGCTATTAATTGTAATTATATAGGATGTTTCCGTGTGGTGACGGAGTAAGAATACAATATGTCACCACCCCATCTCATCCCATGGGTGTCGTAAAAACTGACTAAGGAGCTATCCGTGAATATTATCTTTACGAAATAAAAAGAAGGAAAACTTAAAATTAAACTATACCAATTCGTTTGACCAGCGTGGTATTAGTAGGCCAAGTATCCCTCCGTCACTGGAGGAGGCCCGTCCCTGCAATGGGACATTAATGGGCTGTTATGATGATGATGATATAGGATGTTACTATCTTGTCATGGTATGCAAGAGTATTTTAAAAGATGACTAAAGGTGTTTAGATGTAACAGTCAATAGGTATGTCCAGCAAAGAAAAAAAATGACATAAAGGAAGTAACTACCGAACCTTTATAAGTGAAGAGTAAACGGATAAACCGTTTAACTATGACATCTATAGTCGGTACACCTGGTCCCGTTGTGGAAAGGGGAAAGTGGGAGTAGTTCAAATAAGCGACGTTATTTGTAGGAGAAAAAGCTTTTATAGAATTTTTTTTAATTTGTCTGGTACATGGTAAAGAAACTCAAACTAAAACCGTTTAATGCACTCCATAAGTATTTACAAGGTGTCATATATAAACATAAGTATCATTTATGGACCCTGTCGGGTAAAGTAAAACGTAGGAGATAAGGCCAAGTTTCCTTATTATCATAGGATAAATGAGTAAACTTCTTTATTAAATACTTATCCAAATATCCACATGTAAATTCTCCAAAAACACTATTCCTGCTTTACGCTATTTAAAAAGCTATTTTCTCTCGAAAATTCGTCCAAAATAAAACTGAACTCGTTCACAAAGACGACACTAATTTGATTCTCAACATGAATACGTTCAGAAACTCAATTTAACTAGTACTAATGTCACGGAGCGTCAGTAGCGAACTGCAAAATTGCTGTTAACTCAAACATTTCGGCGCAACCGAGTTAGCTTGTCGCAAAAACTTAGAGTCGAGGACTTGGGACCTGGTGAGGGGACAATTTGTGAAGCAATAGAGTTCTGACAAAAAAAATGATGTTAAAATAAAGTTTTATGCTTACTAATCATCATCATAACAGCCCATTAATGTCCCACTGCAGGGACGGGCCTCCTCCCGTGACGGAAGGATACATGGACCACGCTGGCCAGACGGATTGGTATAGGGTTTAATTTCAAGTTTTCCTTCTTTTTTATTTCGTTAAGATACTATTCACGAACTGCGGCTTACTAATACTGAACACCAAATGAATTAGCTATTTTGTATAGCCAAGTAGATGCTCAGATGGTCAATTGGTAACGTTTATTTTTAATAAGTACTTTTTACTTTAACGAAGGTGCCGTGGTCATTTTGAGGGATTTTTTTGGAAACAAGTTATTAAAGTACACAAAGCACATCAAGGCTCAAGACAATTTTTTTTTAAATTAGCCCTTTAGAATGACTCTATGGTGCCCGATGTTAAGATCCAATAGAGGTCCAATAGAGTCTAAGAATGGCGAGCACCATGTAACGGTTTTGTGCGGGATTTAACCTCGCGTCCTATTAATCGGCACCTACATATTCACCTGCTACGTCACCGAGGCAGTCAAATTATTTGCTTCGGTGAAGCAGTAGCTGTCATAACACTTGACTAATCGCTATTAAAACTATAACAAACATATAAAATATCAAAACTAAAATGTCGTGCACTATGAGAATGAGCGCAGTTCATACAAACCTAATGCAACAAACTACGCGCTCCACACTACCTATTAGTTGAATGAACTTAAACATTAGTGACGTACTTTTTTACAAGTTCATGTACACACAGCAACACATCAAGTTAAACATTTTCATTTGAAATTGTGTCTTATTTCAAGGTATTGAGGTACATGAGTGTCTAGCTTGATTAGTTGCTGTGTGTACAAGGTGTTGCTTTATTTATATATAGTTTATCTAGTATTTTAGTTCAATATTTAACAAATTTAATATAAAAGTGACAGTCTCCTTGAAGTTGTGATTGAGAACTCAAGACTCAGTCTCCATGCGCTAAACGATGCGATCGAATGACTTAAGCGTTAATTATCTGTGAAAGCCCAGCCATCTGTATCGAATAATATTGATCAAATGTACCTAGGTTTCCTCAGTATATTTTATCACTTTACAGACACTTATACCACCGCAGCTCCCCTGACTAGGTATTCCCGCGTTTTCCGGTACGTAAGTATACATATTTCCAGAATTAATTAAATCACGTCGCGTTTAAAGATGGGTACAACGCCATTGAAGAACATCTAATTATTTTATTACTGTCAATGTCAATTAATCTTCGTGTGGTGACGGATCTCCATGTGGTGACGGAATAAGAATACAATAAACCACCCCATCTCATCCCATGGGTGTCGTAAAAACCGACTAAGAGACTATCCGTGAATATTATCTGTACGAAGTAAAAAAAGAAAAACTTGAAATTAAACCCTATACCAATCCGTCCGGTAGTAGGCCAAGTATCCCTCCGTCACGGGAGGAGGCCAGTCCCTGCAGTGGGACATTAATAGGCTGTTATGATGAAGATGATGACTGTCAATTAAAAACTTTTGCCAATGAAAGCTTTCTTACGATGGCGACGTAATTTAGACGATCGCAGCGCCAAAAGTTACTTAAACGAACTAGACCTACCAAATCCTTGGATGCAGCCTCCAACAAGCAATATGTAACTACTTAAACCTTAAACTTCCACCTGATGTTAATTATTACTTAATTCGCTAAGCCCGGAGTAAAATAATGATGATAAACATGTCTTAATGAACTTATTTTTTGTTTGTTCATTAAGGTTTAACGACTGTGGGTAAACTGATACCCATTATAACAGCGACTCGTTCCTGTAATGAATATCGTTTGAAAAATACATTTTTATTCTGTTATTAAAATTATCATGCAGTTTCGAGTAGCTATGTGAAGGTATTTCACTGTTTGTTAAGCATACCTACTGGTATTATGTTTGCAATAATATTGCTTTTGTAACATTCGTATTTATTTTAAAAGAAACATTTAACTGTAGTTATAAGTCAATTCTTTGTGTGGTGACGGAGTAAGAATACAGTATGTCACCACCCCATCTCATCCTGATCCATGACTGTCGTAAAAACCGACTAAGGCACTATCTGTGAATATTATCTTTACATAGAAAGAAGGAAAACTTGAAATTAAACCCTATACCAATCCGTCTGGCCAGCGTGGTATTATTTATTTATTTATTTATTTAACACTTTATATACAGTTTTGTATACAGGCGGACTTAATGCCTAAGGCATTCTCTTCCAGTCAACCTTGGGTGATGCAGAGATAGAAGTGGTAGGTGTTAAAAACAAATAGAAAGAAATGAACTAAAAATTATGTGTAATGTATTATAAAAATACTATACCTATACCTAAAATATATAAAAGTATAAACATATATAACTAATTCATACAGAAGTACATAACTTATAAATATACAAACAATATATAAATACATACTTATATGATAAACATACATATTATGTATAAATAGAGTCCAATGATATATTAAACAATAATTTTCCTAAGGTTTGTATTAGTATGCCAAGTATCCCTCCGTCACGGGAGGAAGTCCGTCACTGTAGTGGGACATTAATGGGATGTTATGATGATGTTGTCCATGTAATGTCTGAGTAAGAAAACAAGGTATCACCGACCCACTTATCTTGAGGGGGTCATAAAAGACAATTTTTGTACTGGTGCTTAAATGTCAATAATTCTAGGAAAGAAGGGAAACTTGAGGTAAGAGCGATACCAGCTGGTCTATTGAGCCTGTAACCGAGACTAAATATTTTTCTAGACGCGGTCAAGAAACTATTTTGTTCTAGCAGTAAGATATTCATTGGCGTCAACTAGTAGATTATAAAGTGAATCATACAACAGGGCTTTAGATAATTGCTGCCTTAATAAAGTCTGATGTACCTGTCTCTTCATTCAAACAAGCAAATGGTAAAATGGTTAGTAGATCTGCCTAGAACGTTGGTTAGAACCCTGCTCAAACATTAAATTACATAAATATGTCTCTTTTCCTGTAACAACATAACTTCACCTTTCCACCCAGCAGCATCAAAACAAAACAAAAAAAAATACATCGTTAAAAACATAAACAGGCTCTTCTTTACAATTTATTTTATAACGTTTTTCAAGCGATTTTACAGCAACCAAGTACCGACGTTTCCATCCTTAAATCATAGTTAACCTAAAAGTGGTTCTGATACGTATAATCGTGTCAGACTGCGCCATAAACAACGATACCTTTGCCGTGCGTAAATTTTCATTTGGTGGACCGGCCCCCGTGCTCACTATATCATAATTTCACCATTGAACTCTAAAATATTTCCAAAGCGCACGGAACTTAGGATGATTGTACACTGGTGAAATTTTACACACGTAGAGGCAATTATAATGATATTTGTTTTAAATGTTGTCTCAATCCTTTATCATTCTATTTTATACGTCTTTAATGTCAAATTTGACACTTTAGTAACCAATCAAAGAACGCTCAAACGCTTATCATAGACTGTAGAGTTGTCACTTATTATAATGTTAAGTATAAGTAATTAGGTTATGTAACGTGTTGCTCTCTTATTGAATTGCAATAAGATTAATTTGACTCTATTTTTCACAACTGTGACTTTAATGTTAGAATATGAAAACGCGACCAAAAGTAATCAGAAGTATGTAAATGAAAGATTCTCAATTTGGAGACGGAGTAAAAACGCATTGAGTTACCAACCCGTATCATCCAATAGGGTCCACTTCACATTAAAAGCCGACTAAAGTTCTCAATCCTTAATTACAAAAACTTTTGTTTTCGTAGGGTTCATATTATGCTAATTATACCTTATTATGACACCCTTGGGATGAAATGGGCTACAGTATGTTTTTTGACTATTGTAACATCAATTTAACTTTCACCAGTACCAAATTTCTAATGTTTGTAAAGCTGTAAAGGATAATTTGAAACCAGATAAAACTTAGATTATTAAGCCGACACTTAAAAAAATCGTGTGTACTTAGGCTTATTTCTCTTCAACTCCCGTTTATTACGTGATACAATTATTTTGAAGAAAAAGTTTTGTAATGTTAAGACAAGGTGCTCGCGCAATATATGGATGTTAGTTTTATTGTAACCTCTAGTAGCCTAAACAGAAATAAAACCGTAAAGTGACTCCGAGACTCTCAATGATGTTGCTTTAAAAAGTAAAATCTTATTAAACTTAAAATTGAAACTTTTATTTGAATTTACCTTCATAAGTCAATATTTTAATCATCCTTGAGCTAAGAAGTGAGGAGTCTGATAGACTCCATAGGTAGTTATGTGACTGAAATAAGATGTAGGTAACTAAGGGAACAGAACCGAAAAATAATGAATCTTGAATATAGTTTTAAAATAAAATACGAATACAGTTTAACAAAAGTAGCTGAATCGATGCATTTAACCACAAAACGTTAAAAGGAAATAGCATTCAAAACTTTGATCAGCGGCCAAATATAATCCATACCTGAAAGGTCCCGAGTTCACATCTCTTGGCAAGGATTCTTAAACTGTCCCGAGCCATGTTAAAATGAATACCTAACTGTACCAAATAACTATTGGAACTCGAAGATTTGGACTTGGTATGGAAATCCCACTAATATTATTAAGGTGAATTTGTGACATGTTCATCGAAATAAATGAATTAACAATCGATAAAATGTTAAATAGAAGGAAGGGTTTGAACCTTCCTATTTTTGACGCCTTGGCTTCTACTAGGCGTAGTAAGCTTTCATAGTTTTGTTAAGATTTAGACAAATCCTAAATGTAGACCAGTTCCATTAATAACGACGACATTAACAGGGGCTTTTTAACTAATAAAACACGTTTTGTTACATCTTTGATTTACCTAATTATTCATCATTCAGCAACTTATGACAGTCATATAATTAGTGTACGTCAAGCGAGGCAACAATAACTTCCATCTACCATTTATCACCTACCATCACCCTAGAGCTCTGTTCCTGCTATGACATTCGAGATGATACCGAGACCAGCTGCGTTTTAGACCAAATGCTACTGCTACCAGTTGCGTTTAAGACGAGATGATAGTGACTCATACTATCAAGCTATCAAGAGTAAGTAATATTTCATTAGACAGTATATAACGGTCCGACACTGTGAAAATAATGTGAGTTCCATAAGTAGTGTTTTCTCTCGGTATAATGTAGTGTAAGTATTTCGCTTACACGCCGTTGGGCAGGTAGGCGCTAGAATTACTTAATGACAGTTTACAAGTAGTGCTGAATAATTGCATTGTAGGTACAAACTGTTTTAGTGAAGAGTTTCTAAGAGCTGTTTTTATCATTCCCAGAATATGTTTTCTTCTGTGTACGTATTTATAATTTGTTTTATGGTAGTAGATGATCGAGAGGCCAACTTAATGGTGATGGATTTTTACAGAGGTGAACAACAGCACCGTCAACACTCCATAGACAGAGACACACTCCATAGATAGAGGCCCTCACTACCTACTGTACATCATAACAGCCCATTAGTGTCCCACTGCAGGGTCGGGCCTCTTCCAGTGACGGAGGGATACTTGGCCTACTTACCACGCTAGCCAAACGTATGGGTATAGGGTTTAATTTCAAGTTGTCCTTCTTTTTATTAAGTACGTAAAGATAATGTTCACGGATAGTCCCTTAGTCGGTTTTTATGACACCCATTGGATGAGATGGGGTGGTGACACACTGTATTCTTACTCCGTCACCACTCGGCTACTGTACCCTTTCACCTAATCACAGTAACATTTTAGCACTACTGTTTGGGTGTATTAGACGGGCAGACAGAGGCAACGGTATTTTATTGTATTATTTGTTTTTTTTTTCTTATTGTTTTTGTGTGTACCTGCTTCTGTGAAATTGTTTAAATAAATGTTTTCTTTCTTTCTTTCTAGATTGGTGGCATCAACGTAGACGGCCTTTTGATAAACTTACACAAGACCACCTGATAGAAGGGTGTCGCTAGAAAAGGCTCGTTTTTGCTCTAGGACATGGGTCTGAATTAGGAAAAGAATATTCGCAACTTGGAATATAAAAACAAATGCAAAGCAACAATAATTTTAGTTTCCAGGAAACATAGTTTCAACAGCAATCGACTATTTTTGACCATGAACCTCTTAAAAGCATTTCGTTGTTATATTAGTATAGTTTGTGACTTGCTGACTAATGACTGTGTTATGTTAAGAATTAGAACACGTCTATGACAGATTGATAAATATACTAATTTACGAATACACTACGTTGGTGATTAGTGTGGTTTTTATAAATAGATTTCAGAGTTGTTCTCCAAGGTCGCTATGTAATTACCTATCTAACTATTTGGAAATTTATCAAAGGCGTTTGATTTTATCAAAGTAAAAGATGATTGAATTGACCTGACCTGACCTGGTTTGCGTGCCGAAAAAAGGGATCAATTGCTTTTTTATAGCCACATGGAAAATATCATGTGGATCATTCATTTAAAAAAAAAAGTTTATTTTGGATTGTCGTTGGCTCCCACAGATCAGATTTCTAAATAAAAATATTGATTCCAAAATAAAGATTTCCAAAAACACTTTTACCAAATATTTTTAAACCAACTTACTAAAGTTAATAAAGTAAGTATCAAAAAACTAAAATATAGCGTAATTAAAACTTCTTACACTTAATTTACCTCCATTTGAATTTAAAACAATATTCAGGCGAGACTTAATCAAGGCAAAACGAAATTATTTACAGCCAGTATCTTTGTTCTAACTTAGTCTAGGAACAGACGAGATACAATAACGAAATTTGGTGTAGGTATACTTAATAATATTAAAATAGGTTAATAATAATTAAAACTGAAATAACTATTTTTAATTCTTAGATCCTATGAATATTTTGAGTGTAATACGGTATGTCGACGCACAAAATATCGATGAATGTTAATACGATGCTACAAAATTACGAAGGATTGTCTCTGCGAAGCCACTGCACTTCGATGCACGTTACCGCGATAGAGCTTCACTGCGATAGTACTTAACTTCGATGCACATTGCCGAGAAAGATTTTCACTGCTATATTACTTTACTTATTATATATATTTATAAAAGTAGGCGAAAGCTGTTTGACTTATATGCACAGAAACAGTACAGATTAGAAAGTGGTTTTAGTGAATACGTTAGGAATTACTCTAGGATATTCAGGAAAGTATGTGAGCAGGCAAAGGCCATTCACATCAAAAGGAAAATAATTAGAGCCCCTAATAAAATGAAGGAGACTTGGAAAGTTATTAATAAAGAGTCTGGTAAATGTAAAATGAGGGATAGTGTTACTCGAATTAAATTAGAAAATAAGAATATTACCTCTCCTAAAGATATTGTAAATGCTTTTGAAGATTATTTTGCCAGTATTCCTTTTAAACTGACTTCTTCAATCAATTCTTGCGCTCACAGTGCTGTAGCCCTTCTCGAGAATAATATTAGTTCTGCTTCTAAATTTAACTTTAAACATATAGATTTTGGTGACATCCTAGGAGCATATAAACATCTTAAAATGAAGAAGTCTGAGGATTACTGGGGCATGTCAGTTAGCTTACTTAGTCATGTTATTGATATCATTGCACCTGATTTGGCACTTATATTTAACGAATGTATAGACAATGGTACTTTTCCTGACTTAATGAAACATAGTAGACTTATACCATTATTTAAGAAGGGATCTAAGGCAGAACTTGGAAATTACCGCCCCATCTCTATTTTGCCAGCTTTGAGTAAGGTGTTTGAAAGAGTGATGCTCAATCAAATGCTACTGCACTTTAAGACCAATAATCTTTTCCATAGCCAACAATATGGCTTTACTGGCGGGAAATCTACCACCGATGCGGGAGTGGCTCTAGTTAGCCTGGTTTACGACGCTTGGGAGGGTTCGCAGGATGCTATTGGAGTATTCTGTGATCTTTCTAAGGCATTTGATTGTGTTGACCATCAAACACTTTTGCTCAAGCTACGTCGTTATGGTTTTGACCAAAAATCAATAGAATTGTTAAAATCATACTTAACAGATAGGCTTCAAATGGTAGATGTAAAAGGCATTAATTCAAATGGATCAAACGTAAAAATAGGCGTACCGCAAGGATCAATTCTAGGGCCTTTTCTCTTCTTAGTTTATGTCAATGACTTGCCTTATATGATAGAAGCACAAGCTGGCATAGTTTTGTTTGCCGATGATACATCGATAATTTTCAAAGTGGCTAGGCGTACTGCAAATGTAGATAAAGTTAACAATATTCTGAATGCCATCTCAAATTGGTTTTCTGCAAACAATCTATTGTTGAATGCTGGAAAGACCAAATGTATAAGGTTTACACTTCCTAATGTAAGGCAAGCACATGTTGATGTCATGCTGGAGGGGCATAGGTTGGAATTTGTACAAAGTACTAATTTTCTAGGAATTACAATAGATTGTAAATTGCAATGGGGTGATCATATCACTGGTTTAGCCAATAAGCTTAGCTCTGCTGCTTTTGCTGTTAGACGGATTAGGCAGTTGACAGATGTAGGAACAGCAAGGTTGGTATACTTTAGTTACTTCCATAGTTTGATGTCCTATGGTATACTACTTTGGGGTAATGCAGCAGATTTAGAAACAATTTTTATATTACAGAAAAGGGCAATACGTGCTATTTATTGTTTAGGCAGGAAAGACTCTCTCAGGGAACGTTTTAAAGACATAAATATTTTAACTGTAGCCTCTCAATATATATTAGAAAACATACTGTATGTCAGGAAGAATATAAATAAATTCACAAAAGTAAGTGATATTACAGACAGAAATTTGCGTAATAAAAATAAACTGCTCCTTCCGAGCTATCGACTTAGTAAGGTTAGTGATTCTTTTAAAGGCGACTGTATACGCTTTTATAATAAGCTGCCTGAGTCGGTCCTTGGTATGCCTGACAATAAATTTAAAACCTATGTTAAGACCACTTTATGTAAAAAGGCATACTACAGGACAGACGATTACCTTAAGGATAAGAGTGTTTGGCTTGGTGCAGGTCTCCCATAATGTGCTATTAATAATAATGGCATAAGTTGTATTAGGTACATTACAATACGTTTTTTTTTCGTATGATATCTTAACTTAATGTTTTGTTTATATACTTATTTTAATTTTACACAAACAAATGTACACTCGTCCACATTTGATTTAAGAGTTAGGACTCGCAGAAATTTACTTTGGTCGATGTTAGGTAAGGGCGTCCCTCTGCTTGTGTTTCCCCAAATTGTATTTATTTTTCTTCTATTACTATTGTCAGGACTTGTCATGCTCACTATAATGTCATTGTTTGTGGTGGCGTGGAGGCCGGGTCAATCCCTTCCCTACGATATGGCGAGGGGGTTGATGGCTGGCCTTTGCGTTATACTCGTGAACGGGTGCTACTTGGGGTGACTGGTCGACCCTGACATTAAGTATTTTTCATTTTTGGTACACCACTTATTTATCTAGGGGATAATTTAGTTGAGCGACGTTTTTATTACTAGAAAACTTTGTAAGTGTGATTTGGTGCTCCCACTTTTGTGTACTACCTACAGGACGAATCTTCTAGTTTAAGATATTTAAAAATTTATATTGATCCTTTAGTGCAATCCTTAGTTTTTATATGGTATACAATGGTTGTAGCGCTTTGTTACGGTTACAAAATTGTTGTAAAATTATAGAGACGTCTAAAAAATGCTGCTTTAGAGTTTGTTACGCCGCTTCTTCTCTACTAGCGCCTTGGAAGCGGTGGTAAAGTTTGGAAAACTTTTAATATGTAAACTTAGACTAAGTAGTTTTAAACTGACGTCAATAAGCTGTTATTTTGTAACATTATGTTGAAAAATAAAGAAACTGAAACTGAAACTACTTCGATGCAAATTACCGCGAAATGATTGGGAGAAAATTAGTTTTAGCAATTTATAACACCTCTAGGTTTTAGTAATTAATTTAAATTAAAAAAAATAGACAAAAAAGATTACTACAAACAAAATACCTTTGGTGATGAAATACCACTGAGGTCACCCATCTATAGAATGACCTCGCCGAAGTTGCTTAACCACCGATATCATTTCTAAATCAGTGATCAAAACAAGTTGTGATGTGAATGGCTGTCAGTGAAATTGGAATTTAAAAAATCTAATTTTTTTCTGCGGAACCCTAAAAAAAGCCCTAAGTAGTTTGTTATAACATCAGCTATCCGCGTGTAAAAGCCCTGTCAAATAACTCATAATGTTAAAATTGTCTTGTTTTTTTTTCTGCGGAACCCTATTAATGATTTTGTATAAGAGTTGTCAAAATTACTCTTTTAATATAAGGCACAAAAACCTTATAAAAAGCCATATACCACCATCAAGATTTTGACATTTTTTTTCTGCGGAACCCTAAAAAACAAAGAGACAGACAAACAGATAAAAAAAATTTAATTGTGATTTCATGTTACAAACAGACACTCCAATTTTATTTATATGTATAGATTTTGACCATAGTTTGATGTTTCGATGAGTCGCTACGTAGGTTTTCGCGGTAATGTGCATCGAAGTTAAGTAGTATCGCAGTGAAAATCTTTCGCGGTAACGTGCATCGAAGTCAAGTAATATCGCAGTGAAGATCTATCGCGGTAACGTGCATCGAAGTGCAGTGGCTTCGCAGAGACAATCCTTCGTAATTTTGTAGCATCGTATTAACATTCATCGATATTTTGTGCGTCGACATACCGTATTACACTCGAATATTTTAAATATACATAAAATACAGGACATCATTACCCCATTTCATTCCGAGAATGTATTAAAAAGAGACAAACGCACTTAACGGTCAATATATCTTGGAAAGACAGAAATTTTTTTCCAAGTTTTCCTGCTTATGGAGGCTGGTCTATGTCTCTTTCAAGGGCTGCAAATCATCCGTTTTTATAAATATTGTTGTTTTAATGACATGACACATTCAAATCATTATTCTTCATCAATATTAGCAACAATTTATTGTCGCTGCTGATGCAGTGCAGTTATTAAATAATTGTGAATCTGAAAATTCGTCAGCTTCTTTAACATAGGGCTTAAATAAATATTCTAGGTATTTTATAAAAGCCTAATAAATGTTCTGATAGATCGCTATAATGTAAACTAAAAATTGCTAGCGAGTTTTCTCCATTGGAGTCGCTCCAATGTTGACCGAGCATTAGTGGCCATTAACGGCAACCAAAAGTTGCTCGTTTACCTTTACCCAACAAAGGCTTTTCATAAAAAATATTCTCATTAGCCAGTCCTATCACGCAACAATATCTTGGTAAACTTTAATTAAATATAGCCGTTAAAAAATATTTATAACGTCGGACGTGAGGCTTGCATTTTTATTACCTTATAAAAGATACCTTGGGAAGTCTCAATAAATAATCTGCTTGTAATTAATAGTCAGTACGGAAAGAATATTACTTTAAGAAAATTAACTGTTGTTTTTTTTATGGATGACCTTTGTGGCGCAGTAGTTACAATAAACAATTGCTACGTAGCATTTGGGGACTAAAGCTGTAACCTCTACGTAGAGGTTACAGCCTTAGTGCCCCAGACAAGTCTAAGATTTGTATGCATCTTTATAACTGTTTTATTTGACCTGGCAGTTTATTATGTGTCATTTGTATGTATTTACAAACAAGAAGTTTTGTGACTGTCGTAAATGTCGATTAAGGTAAATTCAACAAACATAAAATACGCCAGATTATAAAACCTGAATTTTCTTCTAATCGAATAACCTAAATTAAGTCCCGGAACATAAACGGAACATTAAAAAACAAGACACCTAGAATTTGTTCTAGATTCACACATCTTTATGCTTGTTTTATAATCCACATGTCATGTAATCTCTTTGAAAACCAAACCACAAACAGCGTCAATGATAAACTGTATTTAACCAATCAAGTTGATAAACATAGCTTTCAGATAAACACAAACAACGCATCAACAAACAGGCTAATCACTGCTTATCTAACACAACCAGTATTTATCCGCAACAAAATCGAACAGACATCAATCTGGCCAGAGACCATTACAGTCGTCCGACAAGGCCGACAACGACACTCCGACACCCATTAATCCCGACAACCGTCTAACGTCGGTGAATAAGCGTCAACCGATTATGTGTGAAACCAACTATTTATCGTTGGATGCTGGTTAATGGTACCATTGTGAACATAAATATCGCTTTGCCCTGATTGGGGATACATTACAATAGTTTGTTAGCTGTATTTGAATGATCTAATTCCTAACTACCTGCTATATCGTTTTCAAATGGTGACGAGAGGAACATCTAACTTGTATAATAAACTTTAACCAATACCAAATATGAAAGAACTCTGTTCTGTAGGAAAATATAAAGCTATCAGAGTGCCTGTGACTGCGCTCGTAACCCGGTGACATAAGCAGTGACGTCCCATAATCAGTTTCAGTTTCTTTATTTTTCAATATAATGTTACAAAATAACAACTCATTGACGTCATTTTATAACTACTTACTCTAAGTTTACATATTAAAAGTTTTCCAAACTTTACCTAGAGACTACAATCTTGTACCTAGTATCCTTAGTTACTGTGCCTTTCTAAATAACTACAATTTCGATAACGGTAAAACTGATAAATATCTACTAGGAAATGTGTCTAAATACAAGGTGATTGAGACAAACAGATTTTTGTGATCAATGAATGAGTTTCTAGGCCTTCAAGAATACTTATGTATGTGTGGACTGAGGGCCCATTTTTTTTTCTGCGGCTTTTTGTAGATTAATCAACAAAAGTGCATAGTTAAAGTTGTTAAAGAGTTTGTTAAACGATTATCAGAGTTTGTTAAGACTTCATTCAAAAGATATATCGCTTTAAGTGGGTCCCTCAGTTCAAACACAAAATCTCCCATAATTAGATAGGTAATGAATTAAACAACAATTTTTTGGTAAAAATCCTTAGTTAAACATGTATAAAAGTATAAAAAGCATTGAAAAGCCTAATATGAGTAGCTAATAAAAAATAACAAACGTTTTAAAAGGTCCCTGAGGGCCCACTTGAATTTATCTCATAATTAATAAATTATAGCATGAACATTAAATATTCCTAAGCCAAACATTTGTTAAAAGGGCAAGGATAAATTTAAAATTAAAGAAAGATCACAAACAGTGATAATTATTGTTATTTTTAAGTTTTTAAGTGGTCCCTCAGTCCACACACTATGCAAATGCTAATTGTTAAATATATAATTAAATACAACAATTACGAAAATGGGGAGCCTTTCAGTGCATAGTTAATTTTGTATTTTATCGATCTGTATTTATCTTATCACTGGTTTTATAATTCTTTTACGAAAAATTTACAAAATATGTTTTTCGTACAAGTAGAGTGTCCATGCAGTCAAGAAATAATCAAGAACCATTACATACATTAATGATGTTACATTACGTTTTAAAGTTTCTGCATAGTCATAAAGTGTGAGATAAAAGTAAATAGTTGTAATTGTGTTGGGCCGTATGCGGACCGAATTGAGTGCTATTTGATGCAAACGTAAACAAACAATAAAAAAATACATGTTCCTGTTAAATTAATGATTTAAAAAAATATATATTACGAAGTACCTAATCTTTAAATTTTCCAAAATTATGACATAGAATTCTTATGGTCCCGTATTGCAGTTAATAATAAATTGATAAAAATGTTAAAAAACATAATAATTTAGTCTACATAACTTTTTAAATATTTTTTTTATTTTACTTTCACTCTGACCTATTATAATAGCAGTAGATATTGACAGTTTTATTCTAAATTATTTATTTATATAGTAACTCTCAAATCCATAAAAACAAGAACCATATAAAAGAAAGTAGAACTCTCAAATCTGTGGTAAACTGTCAGCTTGTTGATTATCGTGAATTCGTTCAGTTACGAGTATTAATTTTAAATTAAAATAAAATAAAATTGTATTATTATTCTACCCATATTATTATTTATTTTCGCGCCAGAATGCGATGACTTTACGACTCATCTTTTAAAAATTTTACGACGTGACTTAGCTGTCAAAAATTATTTTTCCAATATAAAATAAATAACCCTTAAATATTTATTTTATTTTGTTTTTAGTATTTGTTGCTATAACGGCAACTAAAATACATAATCTGTGAAAGTTTCAACTTTCTAACTGCCATGGTTCATGAGATACAGCCTCGTGACATACAGATGGACGGACGGACAGCGGAGCTTTAGTAATTGGGGTTCCGTTTTTACCCTTTGAGTACGGAACCTTAAAAACTGTGGATTTCGTGTTACAAACAGAGACTCCAATTTTATTTATATGTATAGACATACAGATATGTATTACGATTGTAGCTAATTAATAATATAACCTGTCACTTGCCTAAAACTTAAAATTTTATTACATTTTAATTTTACTGTATTGCAAATTTTATTGTTTTAATTTTTACATTTAAAAAATGATTGCAATTTAGATTTAATTGATTAATATTAATATTGTGTAATGTTTTGCTTGCCGTGGCAACTTGTAATGGAATCAGCACTGTTGCTTGAGCTACTTAAATATTGTATTATTTCTGATTGACTTTGTGTATGTTTCGTGGGTTATCCTAATTATAAATAAATAAATATCTAAATTAATAATAAACGACATTAAAAACAAATATACAGCCGTTTTCTTAAAACGTGGACACCCCACACCAGACTTAGTATGAAAATTAATAAAACAGTTAAAATGACAAAAAATATAAATAAACCAGACACAAGATAAATACAGATCGATAAAATACAAAATTAACTATGCACTGAAAGGCTCCCCATTTTCGTAATTGTTGTATTTAATTATATATTTAACAATTAGCATTTGCATAGTGTGTGGACTGAGGGACCACTTAGAAACTTAAAAATAACAATAATTATCACTGTTTGTGATCTTTTTTTAATTTTAAATTTATCCTTGCCCTTTTAACAAATGTTTGGCTTAGGAATATTTAATGTTCATGCTATAATTTATTAATTATGAGATAAATTCAAGTGGGCCCTCAGGGACCTTTTAAAACGTTTGTTATTTTTTATTAGCTACTCATATTAGGCTTTTCAATGCTTTTTATACTTTTATACATGTTTAACTAAGGATTTTTACCAAAAAATTGTTGTTTAATTCATTACCTATCTAATTATGGGAGATTTTGTGTTTGAACTGAGGGACCCACTTAAAGCGATATATCTTTTGAATGAAGTCTTAACAAACTCTGATAATCGTTTAACAAACTCTTTAACAACTTTAACTATGCACTTTTGTTGATTAAACTGCAAAAAACCGCAAAAAAAAAAATGGGCCCTCAGTCCACACATACGTGAATACTTTGCATCTCTTTGAAAGTCTTGTTTTAAAACGGTAATAATAACCATAACTATAAAACATACGAACTATAATATAGTTCGTATACAAAACCTTGAAACAACAAAGTACAAACCGATACATGGTCAGCATTTGCCAGTTAAAAGTTATGAACATTGTGCAGATATTGACAGTTTCTTGGCGAGCCAATTTTAATTACGAGTCGCTTTTTACACTTTTGTGATTCGTGCGCCAACAAAAGAAATTCTATGGGGTGATGTTGTGAAAAAGTAAAAGCGCTGTATGATTTTAAGTTATATTTATTGACTAGCTGCTGTGCCCGCGACTTCGTTCGCGTGGCGGATGTTACTTACTTCGCAATTCGATTTAATACTGAAAAATCGTTTTTTAAACCTTATAACAAACAGATATACCTACAAACGAATTGTAAAATTAACGAACGAACCAAAACCTTTTCAAAAACAGACCTTTACAAAGACAGATCTATGAAGACTGCGTCTAAAGTTATGCTGAAAGACATGAGCGAACGTCATTCTTTCAAGGAAAATCTTAACACCGCGATACTGAAAATGACGTCACAGGCACAATGCCATCTGTTGTCAAATTTGTAAGTTAAAATAAATGACAGCCCATTAATGTACCACTGCAAGGACGCGCCTCCTCCCGTGACGGAGGGATACTTGGCCTACTAATACCACGCTGGCCAGTCGAATTGGTATAGGGTTTAATTTCAAGTTTTCCTTCATTTTTATTTCGTAAAGATAATATTCACCGATTGTCCCTTAGTCGGTTTTACGCCAGATGAGATAAGGAGGTGACATATTGTATTCTTACTCCGTCACCACACGGATAATCGCTAATTAATTATAAATGAATACATTTGCACGCCACGTTATGGTGCGGCAGAATTACCTGCCTCGGTGGCGCGGTGGTCGCATTACATGGCTGGCGTGCATGAGGTCGCGGGTTCGATTCCCATGGAGGACAATTGTGATACACAAACTATTGTCCTTAGTCTGTATGTTCTTTGTGTCCGTTAAATTGATATTTTTAAAGGCTAGTGTGGGATTTGTCTTTTGTAAAAAAAATGCTGAAATAAATTATTGTACCTAACACCTTTTTACCATCTAGCAAAAAATATTTGACTAAACTTAGACTCGACTATATTATTATTATTACTTATCTACAAATAAACTGCGTGCAGTATTTTTGAATTACTCAATAAAATAAACACAAACACTTTGAATAATAATTTAATGTTTTGTGATTGTATTTCTTTATTTTATTGTCAGTTTTGTATTTTTTTAATGTTGATAATAAATAGCATTAATGTGTATAATGATTTTATAAAGAAAAAACGTTTTACTTATTATGTTGTCTGTTATATTATACCCATATATTATTAATTATTAAATAGTTATATAAGTGTGTTATAATTGCAGTTATAATAAGATTGTGAGAAAAGGAATGTTATTTAAATTCAATTTAATTTTTATGATTAAGTATAGGTAGGTATACTTAGTTTAATTTTTAAAACTGAAGTTTGTACGCCAATATTAGCAATAAAGGGAAAGACTATTTATTTTTGTCAGATGTTTTGTACCTGTGATTAACTAATAAAGG
This sequence comes from Schrankia costaestrigalis, assembly GCA_905475405.1. Taxonomy (NCBI): domain Eukaryota; kingdom Metazoa; phylum Arthropoda; class Insecta; order Lepidoptera; family Erebidae; genus Schrankia; species Schrankia costaestrigalis. Next base: position 20,332,077 of record FR997833.1, read on the forward strand.
TTATTTGTATTTGTATTTATTTACATTAATAAAAACAGTTGGAGTCTGATGCATACTTTTACGTTGACCAGTAACTACTACAGTTTAAACTAAATTAATACCAAAAGAATAATTGATACTTTAGATTAATAGCTTACTAATACAATTCATATTTAATTAAATTGCGTTTCAATTACGAAGAACACAAAAATATAACAATCAAGTAAACTTATAATTGATTAATTTAATAAGACTTATAATTGATATTACACATACGATTCATGGTTAATTTTATTATCATTTAAAAGGAATAACTTATTAATAGCACTTAATAATAAAATAGTTATAGATTATTTAAAAACTCATTTATTTTATGATTACTACTGGTAACGCCATCTCGTGAACAAAAGAAACGAAATTTAAATTCATTCAACATTGAACCAAATCAATTTTTCATGACCCCTGATTTGTATTGGACTGTTCTAATTAAGAGATCTAGCGATATCTCGAGTAATACTTATCCGATTTTGATGAAACATACCTCAGTTTAAGCCTAATAAGAAAGGCTACAATACAATGTATTGGTCTTAAGATTATATTTTAATTCGTTTTAAAGATGTGCGGTAACAAACAGACAGACAGACAGATAGACATTAATTCTAAAAATTCTAAGTGTGTAGTGTTGTTGCTTTTTGACTTTTTTCTAGATTTTATAGATAATTTTTATCTGAATTTTCGAAAAGAACAGACATTTCGACCTCTACAGTTTTATTATAGTATAGATAAATAGATTACCTGCTTTAAAAATAATACCTAAAAACTACGTATCTATGTATTTTAATATCTAAAGTGCGCTCATTCCGAGAAGAGTCAATAAGAACCACGTCCGTTCGCATTAAGAGTCAATGTGAATGAAATTATATAGATGCACCGGTTGGCCGTTTCGGACGTTAAACAAAAATCAACCGTACAGCCGTACTCATACTGGCGCGGCGACATTTGGAAATTTTCTTTCATCTATATCTTGTGTGTTTAAAAACCGATTGCTATAAATTTTTTTTATGAATAATATATTAAAGTGTACTTTTGAAATATGGGACTTTGAAAAAGATATGTCTATGCAAATTACAATATATTTATGTATTTAATACACTTTGAAGAAAACCCTAACGATTAAACACGTTATTGTGGCTAATATATAAAAGATAGATATATACTATTAAAGACTTTTTTGTACATCTTTTGAAGACCATTATTTTTGTAATACATATTTTTGGCGTATGATCAACGTATGCGATGATAAGAGCTCGAACGCGCGTTTTTTCAACCGACTTGCTTCAAATTTTTCGTCACTGCTCAGCTCCTATGTGTCTTAGCGTTATGTTATATAGCCTATAACCTGCCCAGGAGTATGGACTACAATCGTACTAAGTTTGGTTAAAATGCCTTCAGTAGTTTTTGACCCATGCGTGCACATACAGACAGACAGACAGACAGACAGACAAAAAATTTATTGATTGCATTTTTGGCATTAGTGTCGATCACCATTCATCCTCCAATATTAATTTTTAACATATATTCAATGTACAGAATTGATCTCTCTACAGTTTTATTATATAGTATAGATATAGATATAGATATTGCAGACCATTATAAAAATTCAATAACATACCAAACAAATACTTTTATTTTTAGTACAATTATTTGACAGTCTTACTGATCTTGGCGATCTCTTTTGGTGAGTGCTTAGTGGGTACTCTTATGTCGGAACTGTCCTAGCTGCTTTGAAGCCTCTGGCGTAACTAAAAGACTGCTGTTACTACGGCATCAAACGAGCTCAACGTTTTAACTGCCATCAGAAACAGCCTCAGTCTGACTCAGTTCAAATCGTTTATGTAAGTACAGGGCTGCTGTGCGCAAGGTCGAGGGCTCAAATTTCATGAAAGACTTAAGTTAAGACTTAAGTTAGTTGTAGACCTTTTTTTATAAAGTATAATCTGCTGACCTTGCCATCGATATATATATACGACATTAGTTTATTCACATTCAAAAACATAGAACACTTTACAAAAGTACGGGACACACATAACATTAATACACGACATAAAGATAGATTATACCTTCCACCGTCCAGGATAAAAATGCTTCACGAAAGCCCATACTATATGGCAGTTAAAATATTTAATAAATTACCAAAAAACATTAAAAATGAAACAAACATTAAAGAATTTACCAAAAAATTAAAATATTATTTAATCCAAAAATGCTTTTACTCATTAGAAGAATATTATAGTAATTAAGTAGTCAAGTTATAAAAAACATTTATATATTTTACTTTTTATTATTGTTATAATCCGCTAGTTAGTTATTTAGTTGTTAGTTATTTGTATATTTAATTAGTAGCAGTTAGTATTAGTATATGTAATTTAATTTGAATTTTAGGTTTATATTTAATTACTAGCTGCTGTGCCCGCGACTTCGTTCGCGTGGCGGATGTTACTTACTTCGCAATTCGATTTAATACTGAAAAATCGTTTTTAAACCTTATAACGAACAGATATACCTACATTACAAACGAATTGTAAAATTAACGAACGAACCAAAACCTTTTCAAAGTAAATAAATAGTAAATAAAATATCTATGAAGACTGCGTCTAAACTTATACTGAAAGACATGAGCGAACGTCATTCTTTTAAGGAAAATCTTAACACCGCGATACTGAAAATGACGTCACAGGCACAATGCCATCTATTGTCAAATTTGTAAGTTAAAATAAATGACATCGCTTATTTCATCATAACTGCAAGGACGCGCCTCCTCCCGTGACGGAGGAATACTTGGCCTACTAATACCACGCTGGCCAGTCGGATTGGTTGATAATATACGGATAGATTGGAAGATAATATTCACCGATAGTCCCTTAGTCGGTTTTACGCCACCCATGGGATGAGATGGGGAGGTGACATATTGTATTCTTACTCCGTCACCTCACGGATAATCGCTAATTAATTATGAATGAATACATTTGCACGCCACGTTATGGTGCGGCAGAATTACCTGCCTCGGTGGCGCGGCGGTCGCATTACATGGCTGGCGTGCATGAGGTCGCGGGTTCGATTCCCATGGAGGACAATTGTGATACACAAACTATTGTCCTTAGTCTGGATGTTCTTTGTGTCCGTTAAATTTAACGGACACAAAGAACATCAAGAACATCAAGAAAATATCAATTGATATTTTTAAAGGCTAGTGTGGGATTTGTCTTTTGTAAAAAAAATGCTGAGATAAATTATTGTACCTCACACCTTTTTACCATCTAGCAAAAAATATTTGACTAAACTTAGACTCGACTATATTATTATTATTATCTATAGATAAACTGCATGCAGTATTTTTGAATTACTTAATAAAATAAACACAAACACTTTGAATAATAATTTAATGTTTTGTGATTGTATTTCTATATTTTATTGTCAGTTTTGTATTTTTTTATTGTTGACAAATAGCAATAATGTGTAAAATGATTTTATAAAGAAAAAACGTGTTACTTATTATGTTGTCTGTTATATTATACCAATATATTATTAATTATTAAATAGTTATATAAGTGTGTTATAATTGCAGTTATAATAAGATTGTGAGAAAAGGAATGTTATTTTAATTCAATTTAATATTTATGATTAAGTATAGGTATAGTTTAACTTTAAAAAATAAAGTTTGTACGCCAATATTAGCAATACAGGAAAAGACTATTTATTTTTGTCAGATGTTTTGTATCTGTGTTTAACTAATAAAGGTTATTTGTATTTGTATTTATTTACATTAATAAAAACAGGTGGAGTCTGTTGCATACTTTTACGCTGACCAGTAACTACTACAGTTTAAACTAAATGAATACTTACCAAAAGAATAATTTTACTTTAGATTAATAGCTTACTAATACAATTTATATTTAATTAAATTGTTTCAATTACGAAAAACACAAAAATATAACAATCAAGTAAACTTATAATTGATTTAATTTAATAAGACTTATAATTGATATTACACATACGATTCATGGTTAATTTTATTAACATTTAAAAGGAATAACTTATTAATAGCTTTTAATAATAAAATAGTTATAGATTATTTAAAAACTCCGAGTCGTATAGGATCAAAGGTGGCAATCTGTCATTTTTGTCAAATTGGAGTTATTGATGCAGTCATAATAAAAAAGTAAAACTGTACACATTTATGTGACATATAATAAACAAATGCGGCTATTTTCGGTATAAATTCAGTTAGAAAATATGATTTGGTGTCAAAGGTGGCATTCTTATGATGAATGAGAACCAAAAGCGGCAAAATTTTGCGCTCGTCCAATCACAGGCGTTCATTTGGCGGTATTACAAGATGGCGCCAAATTGCTTTTCCTAACGTTTTTTCAAATTTGACTATAAGTTGGGTTCAAAGTCGGCCATTTTGGTATTTCATTATCAAAGTCGGCCAAAATGATTATTTAAATGTAAAAAAAATCTACAACTTACAACGTATCATCGTGTAATCATTTTTAAACACTTTTATTATATTTGTTAATAAATACAATGTAGAATAAGTAACTAAGCCTTCCTACTAAGAATAAAAAACGTTTTTTTTAATTTGCCACAAGTTGATCAAATGTCAGATTGCCACCTTTGATTCTACACGACTATGATTTAATTTAATAAGACTTATAATTGATATTACACATACGATTCATGGTTAATTTTATTAACATTTAAAAGGAATAACTTATTAATAGCTTTTAATAATAAAATAGTTATAGATTATTTAAAAACTCATTTATTTTACGATTACTACTGGTAACACCATCTCGTGAACAAAAGAAACGAAATTTAAATTCATTCAACATTGAACAAAATCCATTTTTCATGACCCCTGATTTGTATTGGACTGTTCTAATAAAGAGATCTAGCGATATCTCGAGTAATACTTATCCGATTTTGATAAAACATACCTCAGTTTAAGCCTAATAAGAAAGGCTACAATACAATGTATTGGTCTTAAGATTATATTTTAATTCGTTTTAAAGATGTGCGGTACAAACAGACAGATAGACATTAATTCTAAAAATTGTAAGTGTGTAGTGTTGTTGCTTTTTGACTTTTTTCTAGATTTTATAGATAATTTTTATCTGAATTTTCGAAAAGAACAGACATTTCGACCTCTACAGTTTTATTATAGTATAGAAGAAGATAGATAGATTACCTACTTTAAACTAACTTAATACCTAAAAACTACGTATCTATGTATTTTAATATCTAAAGCGCGCTTATTCCAAAAAGAGTCAATAAGAACCACGTCCGTTCGCATTAAGAGTCAATGTGAATGAAATTATATAGATGCACCGGTTGGCCGTTTCGGACGTTAAACAAAAATCAACCGTACAGCCGTACTCATACCGGCGCGGCGACATTTGGAAATTTTCTTTCATCTATATCTTGTGTGTTTATCAACCGATTTCTATAATTTTTTTTTTTATGAATAAGATATTAAAGTGTACTTTTGAAATATGGGAGTTTGAAAAAGATATGTCTATGCAAATTACAATATATTTATGTATTTAATACACTTTGAAGAAAACCCTAACGATTAAACACGTTATTGTGGCTAATATATAAAATATAGATATATACTATTCATGACTTTTTTGTACATCTTTTGAAGACCATTATTTTTGTAATACATATTTTTGGCGTATGATCAACGTATGCGATGATAAGAGCTAGAACGCGCTTTTTGTCAACTGACTTGCTTCAAATTTTTCGTCACTGCTCAGCTCCTATGTGTCTTAGCGTTATGTTATACAGCCTATAACCTGCCCGGGAGTATGGACTACAATCGTACCAAGTTTGGTTAAAATGCCTTCAGTAGTTTTTGACCCATGCGTGCACATACAGACAGACAGACAGACAGACAGACAGACAGACAAAAAATTTATTGATTGCATTTTTGGCATTGGTATCGATCACCATTCATCCTCCAATATTAATTTTGAACATATATTCAATGTACAGAATTGATCTCTCTACAGTTTTATTATAAGTATAGATATAGATAGGTAGTCATATAAGATTATGTAAACAATTTTTGCAACGCCTGAAAAAGGCGCTAAGTCCTGTACCTTTTAGCTTATAAGAACATTGTAACACTTAGCAGCAAAAATAAACGTTTGAGTTTGAGTTTGAGTTTAATTAATTGTGCGCTCCAGAAACTGTTATCTTTAGTCTGGCACCAAAAGCCGGAATTGTCTCAAAAAAATAGAATATAGTTCCATCTAATACTGAAACTGTTATGAGTTGAAGTACTTAAAAGCACTAACTGTACAATAAATAGGCTATTATAACATGATATATTTCATCTTATAATATCCTCCCGTATATCCTTAAGTTTTCTGGCACACCCAAAAATAGCTGTCGCGAATGTTTTCATGCATTGTTATTTATACATCCATTCTCTCTATTTGTGTAGCAACTGGTCGGCAACTGTTGATACCATGAATGTTTTATTGGTAGACATTTTATGACTTCGTTTTCATTTCAATTTGAATTTCCAATGGATTAAGCGGTAGTTGTTTGATTGATTTATTAACCTGTTCCATTATTTCCAACAAGTTTCACATTGAATTGTAGTAAATCTTTCATGTTTTACGGTTTTGTTTCAATGAATGAAATCTTTATTAGCATCATTTCAACCATCAGACTTTTGCTGTTATCCAAAAGCTTCTCTCAAGTGATTTTACCGCGCACGATCTTTTGCTTTCCGCATCTGTTAATGAATGATAAAGCTGATGTAAAAAACGGTAATATATATTTTTAATGTATCATTTGATATGGATTTAAAATAGCTCTCTTTGATTATTTAACATGACCATTGAATAAAAAATGGGCAATGTCTTGAGAGTGCGAGGGTCACGGGGCTGGTCTTTGCCCAGCTGTAGGAGAATACAAGCTAACAGTTACCATATTAACAACAAAATGAGGTATTTACGAGCTTTTTAAACAAGATTAACCAAATCTGTGGGCTGAGTAAAGTAACAAAATCTCAACTCAAAGTTTATATCTTAAATGAGTGAAGTTTCATGAATTCGTCATACATTATGTTCCGTGCAGTGTTGACATGAGCAATTTACTGCAGCAGTTTATTTAGTCCCTAAGGTTTGCGAGGTTATCGCAGCGCTTTGTCCAAAGTTCAGCTTGATATCACTTTTATGACGCTTGCGCGGTTCAAATTTTGTATTCGGAACTTTGGTGACACACCGTTTAGGTCTCACAGAATGTTAAATTGTTGAGTTAAAATATTTTGGTATACTTTTAGTAATTTGGAAATATATTTATTATTTAGCTGAACCTAGTATTTAATCTCTATTAACTGGGGTATAGGCTCTGAACTACTACTGCTGCCAATTAGACCACCCAAAGAATTGCTAACTTTTTTATACTCTGAAATGTGTAAAGTCTTAAATCAGGTGGAATAAGATCCCAAGACAAAAATCTCTAAACCATTTTGCAGCAATCCAGAAAAAAATATTACATGCAAAGTATATTGTCGAAATTAACCTTTAACTGGTGACATGCGGTCTCACAGGCCGAGCGGCGTCAGTGATTCGTCATTACACCCCCTTCCCCGTGCTTCATTTGTTTGTACTCCCGAGTACCTTCAAGTTTAGTCCCATTTACGACATAGAAGAAGAAAGTTGCGTCGCACGGACCCAAATAGGTAAGTTACAGTTATTTAAAGTTCGGCAGCGGCCTCTCAGGCACGATGTCACCACTCACGTAACTAAATGTAAAAATTTTCATTATTTGCTTTCTTCTTATTTTAACAGTTATTACTACAACATGGACAACTGTGAACATTAAAAAAAGAGGCTCAGGGAGTCGGGAATAGTGCCAAGCACTAGAACACAATATTAAATTGAGGAATGGTTGGTGCAGGAAGATTTAAGTGGTTCGGAAGCCGAAAACGTTCCCGAAAATTTACACCCGGAGCAAAGTGATCATAACTCGGAAACGGAACCAAGTAATTCTGAAAATGACGAACCAGTAAGACACTGCACTGTGAGCCAGAAGTCAACTTAGGACAAACGGTCTTCCGGAAGTGATAGTGGAGATGAACCTCTAATAAGATGACATAAGTTTGGCCACTGTCAATTTTGTCAATTCTATTTTTTTATTTCAGTTTAATTTTTTTTTTAGTTAATTACTATCTAATCTTGATAATAAAAAGTGTTTTTTAATTAAAATGTAGAATTTTAATTTTTTTATTACTAATTATTGATCTCATCTATGTTTGGTTGATTAAAAATATTACTTATAGCTGTGATGCCAAGTTCCTAATAAAAGTTATATTTAAAGTAAACTTATTTGTTTAATTTTAACCAGTAATAGTTGATTATACTATTTTTAAATACCATAATAAGCTACCATACTTAATTTCCATGTTATAGACCAAACATTGCAGCGGCTTCTCAGACTGCACGTCACAAGTTACGTTACATATTAACCATGTCACCAGTTAAAGGTTAAAAAAAAATGATTTTAATGTCCCAAGCAAAAACCTACGAACGGTGTATTGAATTACGAATACATTTCAAGAATTTTAGAATGGCGTAAGCGAGCTTTTACAAAATATGTAACCCCACCTTCCCGTCCGTATGTCCCTACTACCTTTATCGCTCCACTCGCCAAACTTTGTGATGTATAGCTTACAATGTGGTTTTATTTACGTGACGTATACATTAACGTTACACTTAGATAGCCATCTACCGGCCACGGCGGTAAACAGACAATGTAACATGTGTGTAGTTTGAATGGATTTTAACGGCTCGCCATGATGGATTCTGTTGGCGGGAGCTTTATGAGACTGTAAAATGGTGGACGTTCTCAAGTGCTGGAATTTGACGTATTTGTATACAATGTAGTGGTATAGTTGCTGGTCAGAAATAGATACGAAAAACAGTGAATATACTACACCTAAACTAAGTGTCTAAAACTTCTTATACATATTGGATTTAACAACTGAAGAAAAACATGTTTTTGTTTGTTGTTTAAAGTGTATAGTAATAAGGTTTTCTCGTATAAGGTTATTATTTACAAGCAAAAATATATATTAACAACATGCATGAAATTATATAGGTGGGTAAACCATTGATTCTTACATCACCAACACAAGGTGATAGTGCTGATTTTTTTCCAAAACGTCGGTAGTTTTCTCTCAGCTCGCGAATTTAAATACGTAAAAGCTTAACATATACCTTCATGAGGTGCTTCTTTATCCGTATAATGTTTCAATTTAGTTGTAAACACGGTTAAGTTAGATAAACGCAAGACGGCACAAAAATCCTGTGCACAGTGTCGCGTCTGTAGCGAACGATCCCTAATATGTTAAGGAAGATAGTGTTGTGACATGAGATTACCTCTAAAATGAAATGTCCATCAATTTTACCCATTTCTTTTTTGTTTTTAATGTTTTTATATTCCAAACGGAAGAGCTTTCTGTGTTAACAGTTTATGGCATTACGAGTCCATCAAGCCTATGACATCATAGGCTTGATAATTTTTATCACACGAGTACAAATTTCTCCGTGTGGCGACGGAGTAACACTACAGTATGTCAACACCCCATCTCATCCCTTGGGTGTCATAAAAAACGACTAAGGGACTATATAATATTCAGTATCTTTACGTAATAAAAAGAAGGAAAACTTGAAATTAAACCCTATACCAATCCATTGGCCAGCGTGGCATTCATAGGCCAAGTATCCCTCCGACACGGGAGGAGGCCCGTCCCTGCAGTGGGACAATAATGGGCTGTTAAGATGATGATGATGATGAGACCAAATTACGTTCCCAAACCTTCAAAGCCTCCTCAAACCTCAATGAGAAAAGCCTTCTGTTACCACACTGCTTTATGACAACTTAATTTATTTTGTTTCTGGAATATTAACGATATTCTATATTAACGATATTTTCCTTAGTCTTACGACAGCCATAAGATAAGACGGGGTGGTGTCACCATGTTTTCTTACTCTGTCACCATACGGCGTCATGGACCAACAAAACAGTTTTTTGGATACAAATGTGCATTCTTATGCAATACCTTAACGAAAACGTATACAGTACAGCACTATCCCATCCCTACAAACGTCTAGAGACGTCGACGCGTACTTTGCATGTTGAGTGCCGCTCGCTGATACCGGCAACGCCTTTTGCACTTCACCCAGAATGCATTTTAGTTATCCAATTCAATTCAAGTTTATGCTTGCTTTAGGACACTTAGATTAGCTTGCAACCGTATACGAAAAATAAAAAAAAAAGTTTTATGTTTTTAGCTTCAGTCAGCCGGTATCATTTTTTCTTTCATATCCTTTCTTTCGAAGTCTTTGCATATTTTATTTTGACCTTTCTTTTCTTCTCTATCAATTTATAATTATTATCTACCCTCCTAGTACCATAAATAGTATGTTATAATCAATATGTCAAAGCTAAAGTCTACAATGGTTAAACTTTAAATGTACGTTAATGATTAAAATGCTCATTATTTTCATCAAACAAGCAATTCCTGAGCTTTATAATATCACTAAAAATATACAATTAAGAGTAAAAAAGACAAGTAAAAAGAATCTCAAAAAAGGTCGGACATGTGCGGACAACATATTGACCAAGACAGTTTCTTGGCAAGAGGCGATTTAATTACACGCGGCCACTCGGGACCACAAACATCCACGACACGTAAACTTGGCACACGATTTTACGACAAAAAAAAACTAAAACTGTCCCGGTAATTGCGATGTGAATTTGTGAATGCTACGCTTTACGTTTTCTAGGTTGATTTTTCAAGTTGGCAACTCGTTCGAAAGAGCAATTGGCCGTTGGATGCAGTTACACAGATTGCATATGAATACTATTTTTCTTTGTGTTTTTACTAGTGGTAACATCTATTTTACTGTCTCTAATGTATAATGATACTTTTGTTTCTTTGCAATTTTAAGTATGAGTCTAGACGTTTGTTCCTATTACCACTTGTTAAAAAAAGATGTTTATAAGCTTAATTCTCTGTGTGGACATGGTGTGACCAATTAACTTTAACGCCTTTGTTTGGCCAGTACGGTTTTAGTAAGCTAAGTGTTAGAAATATCTGTAAGTCCTTGTATATCTTATCCAAGTGTTGATATGCTGATTGTATTTGACAACAGATTTTTTGTTATTCTTTCAATCCTTTCAAGTCTCAAACTGCGTGGATGAAATAGTAAAAAAACCGTACTTTTAGATAATTTTAAATGGTAGTGGTTGGTTACACCTTAGGTACTATTAAAGTGTTATTTGCTGTAATTGCTAAAAAAGCTAACATAAATCTGACGATATATCGTAAGTTTTAAGACAATGACGAGTATCGGATTTGGCCGCGAGCCACACGGTCCGGGACAATGAGCCGATTTAGGAGCACTACGTGACAAGAAACTTGAAGGGTCCCGTCATGTACCCCTATGACGGATTGGGGGATGATGGGAAAGATTACAGGGCTGTTTTGTATTTATTGTATGGTGACAGCCTTGTGGTAGCGGTTTAGCATTCGGCCAATATTGTACTGTTTAAAACATGTAATGAGTTGAGTCATGAATGAAAATCTACTATACTAGGTGTTATTCTTGAAGACATCGCAACACTTCATCAATGCAATATTTTCACAGAAGAAAGTCAATTATTGTTTGTCTTAAACTCAAAACATCTCGCTTAGTCAACGCTGCGTGATTTGTGAAGTTGACTGTTTAGTTAAGATGGCGATCGTTTATGAAGTTAGGAATACTTCGGTACTAAAAAATCCAAACAAATGTTTTTTTCTGAGATGCATAGATTATCTTGAGATTAAATGACACTTTGTGTCAAAAAAAAAAATATTGGCAATTGTATTTAACAGTGAACTTTCGGCTTTGCCACTTTGAAATGAACTGTTTATATGATGACAACTTAAACTCCAGAATTTATTTAACCGTTTATGCTGCAAAAAGTCACAATAAAACGAAAACACATAAGTACAATTATTTACGTGTAAAAGACATCGCCATCCTTTTACATCAGTCGGATAAAAAAACTAAAAAATAAATAAATGAAGTCCTACAGACACGTTCTAATATTGGCAGCAGCTGGTGTCACGCCGGTCCTAAGGGCCTAGAGGTCAAACAAGTGTCGAGGACAAAAGGTAACAACCCACTGCCCTTATCCTATAATACTCGAACTACGTGACAAATTATTTGGACGATTAAGCTACGACGATTTCTTTGTGCCGTTTTGTAGAACCTTTTTTACTTAATCTCTGTTTAGTTCCGGAGTAAAAATATTTTGATATCACTACAATGGAGAGTAATTTTATTAATGTTATGTACTTATACGAAAAGGTAAAACCAAATAAATTGATACTTACATACTACTTATTCTTTATCAATTCGTGTGGAGGCGGCGGCGGCGCGGAATTATTATATTATTGCTATCATAATGGTAACCTATTAATGGGACATTAATAGGTTATCATTATGATTATCAGGAGAAGGCCCGTCCCTGCAGTGGGATATTAATGGGATGTTATGATTATCGTTTACCTATGATGTACACTCAAATATAGCTACTGAAAACGGGCTTTATGCAAGTTATAGAAAAACCCGAAATAATCGAAGTATAAGCCCAAGGTAGGATACTTCTTCGAAATTAACATGTTTTAATGTTATTCAATTAATTTCAAAAGATTTATTGTAATCAAGATTGTTGTTTTATTATAGTCCTTAGCACACTAACACTTTCATCATTATCATCAACTAGCCTATTGCAGTCCACTGCTGCTCATAGTCCTCTCCCAATATGCGCCACACAATACACTAACACTTACCTAGTAAATAAAATAAAATAATATCTACTGAAAAATCATTTAAGTAAGTAAATATCAGAATAATGGAAATAAAATATTAATAATAAACAAAGCAGCCATCTAGGTGGAAAAACCGCTTTTTATGCGTAACGAGATGTGATATTGGAGAGGGAATAGTCTCCGGGGATTCTGAATATTTTCCCGCCTTCTAGTCTGTTAGGTAGGGATCGATTTTATTAAAACTTTGCACGTATTTAAATTCCATGAACTGATTCTTATTAAAATATATGATGAATATACTTATGAAAATGTATAAATCAATAAAATATAAGAAGTATAGAAATAAAAATAAAGATGTTTCTCTAGCTAGAGTATACCTAGATACATACTGTATACCTACGGTAGGTACTGAAATGATACCTAATAATGATGACCTTTCTTTCAATGATTATGCATGATTGTTCTACATAAATTGACTATTACGATGCCTGCGATACTATGAGTACCTTCCTAGTAGTTTCATTTTAAAGAAGTTATTGTTTTTTTTTTATTTTTTTATATTTAATTGTCATAAAATCTATTACAAAGGCCAAATAACACCATCAGAATGTTACACATTTTGCTATTTACTTTCACAATGCATGTCAGGTAACTTACCTTTACTAAAAATATCTATCATAATTCCATCACACCATAAAATAAATACTCGATGATTCGCTGAAAAACTCAATTTACGAAGTTTACAAAGGCACCGTCACAGTTTGTAATAAGTTGCTCAAACAGTGAGCTAATTAAACAACAAAATAAGTAGCAAGGTATATTAATCAAGTCAGAAAGTCCATTAGTAAATGTTGGCGGGACAAAAGAGTTGGGACAATCGATGTGATCGCGCCCGTGCCCGCAGAACGCGGAAAATGTTATGTAGGGTGACTATCATGTGAGATTATTTGTTCGTACCTAATAATAATATTATTATTATACTTGGAGCATTACAAATGTCCGAACTGAGGCGAAATCATTTTAATCATCTCACTCACACTTAGGTATATCGGCATTGTCACTATCCTTTGATGTAATGTTTTATGACGTCATTCAGTTCGCACGTATGTAATGGCCGAGGTATAACTATATCTTCTATATAATATATCTATATAATATATCTTCTGAGTAGTACTATGTAATATGTATATCCTTTCTATCCGCTAATGTATCCAACGTTATTTGTGTTAGGTATGGTAGGTTATAACGAATTAAGAGTACGACGAGAGTTTGCCCTAACGTTTTATATTATAAAAGTTCTCCGAGGCAAAGAGACAAAACCTGGTGTTCTACAAACCCTCTACCTGTCTGTGCCAGATCGTTACGTGTGGAGACGCCGGCGTCCCCCTCTGCTTGCAGTACCAAGAGCCAGAATAAATTTGCTGGCCAAAACACCGTTAACACTAGTTGTAGGCACGATTAACAAGGTACATGAGCACATAAACATATTTTGTGCCTCGAAGAGTGAGCTCGCAAAATGTATATTATTTGTGACCTCGTATTCATATACCTAATACTTTAATAAGATTTATGTTGTTTATATAATAGTTTTTTTCAGTTGTTACAGATTTATTTTATATTTTGTCATTATGTTACGTTATTATTTAAGATTAGGTTTAAGTATATGTTGTGTTTTTTAAATTGTATTTCTCAACTACGCCGATATTGTATTAGGAAGCTACCTAAAGAAAGTAGGTTAGTTGAAATAAATAAATAAATAAAAAAAAAAATTTTTCTTGACAACGTGTAAAATTGTCTATATTTATACCATTGCTAATATTTAAGTTTGTAACATTTTTTTGTACTATAGCACTACGTTACAAAGTACGTATCTGTTCTTCTTCCGTTACCATACCGACAAAAAATCCAACGGTTACGCTAGTGTTGTTATTCTACGATTTTACGTAGGCCATGGTCTCAATACTTGAATGTCACCTACAAAAGAGCGATGATGGATGAGTAGCGATATCGCTGTTCGTCTCAACTCTACGTGAATTTGCTTCAATACTTTTTTACCTACTTGTCTAAAAATATATTAAACTAAAAATATATTATAGGTATATTTGTATATTTTGTTCCTACTACAAAATGATTTCATATATGTAAGTGGTGTGCGTACGCCCAGCGGAATGTTGTTGAATTTAAAGATTTTAAGTACGCAGATATTTAGTGTATGACGTAGCGTAATTGCGTATGATAAAAAATTAAAATTTGTGTACGCAACCATTGTGGAGAAATTCGCCAAAAACCTAAATCCGCTGGGCGAACGTCATCAACGTTGTCCTGGCGGAACTTTTTTTAATCCGTGAACCTAGAAGAAAAAAAATGTGTCTAAAAAATTAGTGTGAATTTGTGTACGTATGATTAAAATTAGTGTATGCATAAACTTCGGAGAAATTCAAGTTTCCGCTGCGCGAACGTTTTGCCATTTGCTAGTTTTCATATAAAGCGCTTAATATAGAAAGCTGTAGATTTTTACATATGTTTTAAAATTGTATACATAAGCGCATAAAACAGATTTAGGAAAAAGCGTAGCTTTAAAAGATAAAAATATAAACGTAAAATACATAGTAAAATGTATTCCAATAAACAGTGTATTAATTCAACTACGCACATGCAAAATTTCATTTCATTAAATTCAGTAATAAAAGAGCAAAAATTAAATAAAATACTGACAGAGCTTTGAAAACCTATGGTTCAGTTGCGTACACAAGCGTTGGAAAAAAAAAACAATTGCATATCTTTAATAAATATATTTATTTAATAAAAACGACACTAACTACGATAAAATAAAATTTAATTAACAAGTACTTCTCTAATTTAACAAAAATATTTTTAACTACATAATTATAGTATTTGTATAGTATTTGATTGTTTTTGTTAGATTCTGTTTTAAATTTAAGTTATTTCAAACACAATGTAATATTGTTTATGAATTAAATAAATGAAATAAAAAAAATGAATTTATTTCTCGCAACCTGTAACGAGAAGACAAAAAATTTGGCGAAGATATTGCAACAAACCTAATATGACTTTTAACTAAAATACATAGTGTGCGTTTCGACTGCTCGGCCACGGCACGCAAACAGAAAAAAAATTAGTCAGGGATTCTGTCGAAATTTGTCGAAAACGAATGGCACAAACTAAAAATTTGTCGAAGTAGAAATAAAGAAGTTATAGGGGTCTAAACGTGGCCGCGCGAACGAAACGCGGAGGATTGCGCGGCCACGGAGATCTCAGCAACTACTTGAGCTAGAGATCTAATTCTTTTTGTAAATGAATGGCTGAATTTGTCGATAATTGTCGAAAAAAGAATCACAAGCCCTAGATTAATACTTTACTAGATATTCACCTCTGAAGTCATGGCCGCGCAATCCTCCACTTGTGATTTCTTTAATGTTGATTATTTCTTTCAAACTAAGACTTTAGACAGTAAAATTGGTGTTGACAGCAAGGTTTTAATTTGTCGAAACTAATGAAAGCAATAGACTCTACTAAAGTTTAGCCATATAGACGAAATCAGAGGAAAACAAAAAGTTCATGGCCGCGCAATCGAAACGCTACTTTGGACGCTGATATTTCAGTAACTATTATTGCAAGGATATTCGTGTTTACATTTATTTATTCTACATTTTAACCTCATTGTAATGACAAATCGTTTGATCCTCAGAACAGTTCTCAAGCCGTGTAATCTCAAAAATAATGATACCCTGTACAATGTTCGAGCAGAGTAACCATAATTTCGATTTCATTAGGAAATTCTTTTTTATTAATCATAGTAAATTATTATATGCTACAAATATTTGTAGATCTTAAACTATCAAAGAACTATTGACTCCATTATACTTTAATTATTTTTAAAGACGAATGATTTAACCGGTAGAGGTGATTATATTGCCACCTAATTAGCAACTCTAATGAACTTGTAATAAAGGTCAAAACCAATGAAAAACGAAGTTACTTGTACCAGTTAAAGGGTTAATAAGTATGTATTTGTACTTTTTTGTTATCGCCTTAGTTAGTTTTCGTACATCGATCGCATGATTCTGTGTGTGCCGTGTAGCATTACAAGATTTACTTACATCCTGGTTTTATAACACCACACAAACATTTTTATTTACACCCATTGTTATACCTATTATTTTAAAATAAAAATTGAAATGTAATAATTACTTTAGAACAATTGGATAACCCAAAAGCTTCAAGGTCTAATTTAAAGCAATTTTGCCAACGATTGCGCTAGAGTTAGCCACGAAACCGGGAGGATCAAGCGAAAATTAGCCTTTTGCGCTCTCACTCTAAGATTATGATTTCTCACTCGCACATTTGTTGGCGAGCGAGCCACCGCACCGGGCGGGACGGCCGAATAAAAGTGGCTTTGATCCAGTGTTGCCAGCCGTACGATTTAAATCTTACTCTGAAAGGGATTTTTCAAAGCCGCGGCATCATTTTAAAGCATAGCAATTTATGTCGTATTTCTGTAACAGTACGGTTGAATTTCCATTAGTAAAAATTAAAATCCTTTGCCATGCCGTCCAGGTCTGCGTTAGCCATTACACGACCGTGAACTCAAAATCGTACGCTACGTTCTTATCAAAATCAATATTTTTTGTGAACAATATTTTTTTTAAATTCTAAACAAACCAAACAAAATAAAAGGCAGAGCAAAATTAAAACAAATTAACTAAAAAAGAAAAGTTATTTTTTTTTTATTTTTTGTCCAAAACTGGAAAAAGAGTCATGGAATATATCGACTTTACCATTCAACCTATTATATTCATTACATGCACGCACTAAAGGAGTAATTTTATTGTTTTTTAAAATAAAAATGATAGTCTCCCATTAGAGGAATATCCTAATGAAATCGAAATTATGGTTACTCTGCTCGAACATTGTACAGGGTATCATTATTTTTGAGATTACACGGCTTGAGAACTGTTCTGAGGATCAAACGATATGTCATTACAATGAGGTTAAAATGTAGAATAAATAAATGTAAACACGAATATCCTTGCAATTATAGTTACTGAGATATCAGCGTCCAAAGTAGCGTTTCGATTGCGCGGCCATGAACTTTTTGTTTTCCTCTGATTTTGTCTATATGGCTAAACTTAAGTAGAGTCTATTGCTTTCATTAGTTTCGACAAATTAAAACCTTGCTGTCAACACCAATTTTACTGTCTAAAGTCTTAGTTTGAAAGAAATAATCAACATTAAAGAAATCACAAGTGGAGGATTGCGCGGCCATGACTTCAGAGGTGAATATCTAGTAAAGTATTGATCTACGGCTTGTGATTCTTTTTTCGACAATTGTCGACAAATTCAGCCATTCATTTACAAAAAGATTTAGATCTCTAGCTCAAGTAGTTGCTGAGATCTCCGTGGCCGCGCAATCCTCCGCGTTTCGTTCGCGCGGCCACGTTTAGACCCCTATAACTTCTTTATTTCTACTTCGACAAATTTTTAGTTTGTGCCATTCGTTTTCGACAAATTTCGACAGAATCCCTGACTAATTTTTTTTCTGTTTGCGTGCCGTGGCCGAGCAGTCGAAACGCACACAAATACATAGGTATGTCGGAAACAGTACTTAATTTGATTCATAAACAAAGCGCAGCACGAGTGCCGGTAGAGGCGACACTATTGCAATGACGTGTATAGCTAGCTTCGCTACAACGGAGCCTAGGTGGGGCGCGCCGGAGGGAGACGCCAGTCAGTTACAGTTTGACTTCGGTCGTGATCGGTGCTCCTTACTAGGAACCGTTACCCGTTTTGTTTGAGTAGTGTTATTTCGAATATGGTGTAGTGTTCAGTGTAGTTAAAGTGTTACGTGTATTAAAAGTGTTACTTCGAGTTGACCGATCTATCGTAGAACGTGCCACCTTAAGCTAACGCCGACATCAGAAGTGGGATGAACGCAAGCCAGCCCACAGGCTGCGTAGTTAACGAGCTTCCTGGTATTTTGTACCGATCAAGTAAGATCTTTCCATTATAATGAGCTTTGAGTAGAGTGCTCACTGTTTAAAGGTACTGTTGATAATTTTAGCAGTACAGTAATGTATTTCCTGCTGTGTAATAAAATTGTCCTGGTTGTATAGTGTCCATATTTATGATGGTTTTGTGTTTAGTATTTAAATTTTGGCTATAGTGACGAGTAGGTTTTGACATCTTTTTACTTTTTTAACCTGACTATGATTTGGGAAAAGATAGGACATAAATAAGGGACCTTTAAGCCCTAAGTTTGACACGTCGCGTTAGCTAGGATTCGTTTTCAAGTGTTATTTGCACCTACCATACTTTAGTGATTTATGTTGTGATTATTCAAAAATAATTTGGCTAAAGAGATGAAAAATAAAAATAGGTAGTTATTTGATGTCCATGTAGTAAATCACCTAAGTAAGTGCTATTCACGTGGTTTACTAGCGCTTTATTTTTAAAAGTCGTTAAATTTTAAAGAAACCAGATTAGAAATAATTTAATAATAAGATAAAGACGATGTGATTGGTCAATTTTAAATACCTGTTCCTAAGACATTCGGAAGTTAATTGTTCTATTTTATGTTCTCTATTTGAAAGAAAGCATTTATTTGTCACTCACAATACACAACAATATTGTGATTTTTAAATAAGGAAACGTTTTATTGTGACATATTGGACCACATTTAGTGAAAATGAAAATCTTTATTTGAAACTTAACTAGTATAGTTTTTTTTATAGTGTGTTCTATAACAGAGCGTTGTTTTTTGAGTGTAATTTAATTTGATATTAATTTTATTGCTTAGTGTCAGGAATTATCGATTTACTCAAACGTCAGGTTGTTTGTTGTCAGAGATATTTTGGAACTCATTGAAATGTCAGATCTTATTGCCAACCTGCCCATAGTAATATATTTATGCTCGTGACTGTACGTGGGCGTGCGTTGGTGTGTGTGAATAGAGAAACACACACAGGACACACACGTGAGGGATACCTCCTTATTCGGTGACGGGGTTTGTTTCGGGAGAGCAATACTATAAGCTGTAGCCCGCGCCGGTATGCCCGTCGATTCCTTCACGGTGGAAAGATCCTCTTGTAGGTACTGAGTATGCGCAGGTTCTTCAGTGGGGTATAAATAAAACACTTCTTCTACTATTTTCAATTTCTTCCAGTTTCCGAGATACTCAAAGCTTGATATTTACTTTTCTTCAGGATTCAACTACAAATATCAATGAAAACGCGATCGCTTAAGTACCGCGGAGCATTACCGTACCGTGGGCACCGCGATTTAGCGCTTAATCTCAAGTTAATTTTCACTTTGAGTAACATCGTTTTCTGTTCATATTTATTTATTCAGATCATAAAATATACAGTATTATACATGGTTAGATTCGTATCAATGTCAGTTACAATATTATAAAATGGTTTTCTTTATATTTTAATTCTACAAAAAGTTATGACAGTATAAACACAAAAAATACACAAAATATCGTCGATCTCTAACAGTTATTCGTTTATAATTCTTTATTAAATTGAAAGTGATATTTAAATGTTGTTTATTATTTATCTCTACAGTTAAATTAACAATATAAAACAAAAATAAACTACACCATTTAACAATTTGGCTAAGTATTTAGCGTTTCAAAGTCTCTATTATAATTCGACACATTTTTATACATTTTCTGTAATAAAAGTCCTTCTAATCGTTTTATTTTAACACTTTTACACTTAAACTAGATATCTTAGGTCTCTCAATCACTTTATCACTGATCACAGTCTTTTTAGGTCTTTCACTTTTAGTCCGTCACTTACACACTATAGTCAGAGTCACTATACGTCGTTAACAATAGGCATAATATGTAGTAATAGCTGTTTTTATGTCTGTAGTTTTTAATTACATGTCATGAATGTGAGAATTTAGACAATTTAGCTCTTACTTTATTTATGTGTGGATTCCAATTAATTTGTTTATCTTTCTCTATAGTGTGTTCTAATAACAGAGCGTTGATTTTGTGTGAGTGCCTTCTCCTTCTCCCTCTCCCTCTCCTTCTCATTCTCCCTCTTTTCTTCTCCCTCCCCTCTCCCACTCTTTCTCCCTCTCCTTCTCCCTCTCACTCTCCCACTCTTTCTCTATCTCCTTCCCCCCTCTCCCACGTGTTCTCCCTCTCCCACGTGTTCTACCTCTCCCTCTCCTTCTCCCTCGCCTTCTCCCGCTCCTTCTCCCTCGCCTTCTCCCTCTTATTCTCCCTCACATACTCCCTACCTTTATCCCACTCCTTCTTATTCTCCCTCTCCTTCTTGATCTCCCTCTCTTTTTCATGCTCCCTCCCCCAGTCTTTCTCCCTCCCTTTCACCATCTCCTTCTCCCTCTCCCTCTCCTTACCCCTCTCCTTCTCCCTCTCCTTCTCCCTCTCCTTCTCCCTCTCCTTCTCCCTCTCCTTCTCCCTCTCCTTCTCCCTCTCCTTCTCCTTCTCCTTCTCCTTCTCCCTCTCCTTCTCCCTCTCCTTCTCCTTCTCCTTCTCCTTCTCCCTCTCCTTCTCCCTCTCCTTCTCCCTCTCCTTCTCCCTCTCCTTCTCCCTCTCCTTCTCCCTCTCCTTCTCCCTCTCCTTCTCCCTCTCCTTCTCCCTCTCCTTCTCCCTCTCCTTCTCCCTCTCCTTCTCCCTCTCCTTCACCTACTCCCTCTCCTTCACCTACTCCCACTCCTTCACCTACTCCCTCTCCTTCACCTACTCCCTCTCCTTCACCTACTCCCTCTCCTTCACCTACTCCCTCTCCTTCACCTACTCCCTCTCCTTCACCTACTCCCTCTCCTTCTCCCTCTCCTTCTCCCTCTCCTTCTCCCTCTCCCTCTCCTTCTCCCTCTCCTTCTCCCTCTCCTTCTCCCTCTCCTTCTCCCTCTCCTTCTCCCTCTCCTTCTCCCTCTCCTTCTCCCTCTCCTTCTCCCTCTCCTTCTCCCTCTCCTTCTCCCTCTCCTTCTCCCTCTCCTTCTCCCTCTCCTTCTCCTTCTCTTTCTCCTAACTTGAATTTTATTTGATGTGGTTTTAAGTTATATAATTTGTGTATTTTTTGTGTTTATACTGTCATAACTTTTTGTAGAATTAAAATATAAAGAAAACCATTTTATAATAATATTGTAACTGACATTGATACGAATCTAACCATGTATAATACTGTATATTTTATGATCTGAATAAATAAATATGTATAATATCAATAAATACTATACTGGAAGCTTAGTAACGTTACTTAGAATATATGGCACGGCCGCTTTTTTATAACCATCCAAACGTGGTCGGGTTATGTAGGTTTTCAAAGCTATGTCAGTATTTTAATTATTTCTCTTTAATCACTGAATTTAATGAAATGAAATTTTGCATGTGCGTAGTTGAATTAATACACTGTTTATTGGAATACATTATACTATGGAATTCCTTTTAGAATGTTTGAATGTGAATGTAATGAAAAATTCAGAACATTATGCTATTTGACTGCTTTGTAAACAGCGTGGTCTGTTTATGGTGAATAGTCCTATAACTGATACTTGGCAACATGTTGCAGACACTTACTAGGTTTGTATAAACGTGAAAATCTAGACCCCAAAGTGCATACTTTACGAACTATGGCTGCGTACACTTTTTTCTTTATCATACTCAATTACGCTACGTCATACACTAAATATCTGCGTACTTAAAATCTTTAAATTCAACAACATTCCGCTGGGCGTACGCACACAGGTAAGTGTAGTATTGAAGAATCAGCGGTTTTGATTTTTGAGGTGCCATTCCATTAATCATCTTTTTAAAATACCACCTATCATGCAATGTCCTGGCTATGTAAGCTAGCCAAAAGTTAAAAAAAATACGGCAGGCGTAAATTTTCAAAAACGGTGAATCGTTGCGTTCTGCGCTGTTCTCTGTGTTCTGTAAAAACTTATTACCAATTTTTGGCTATGTAAAGAGATACCATAGTAATGTATATCTTGAGGCTAACAAGATGTTCACATTATTCTGCATCTTTAAATGAGCTAGCTTAAGCTCATGCGACGTTTATAAAGCCACATTACCCTAGGCCAGACACACCCGGGTCAACGGCTGGTGGACCAGTGTGTCGGATTCCCGAAAAGATTTCAAGTTTTCCTTCTTTTCATTACGTAAAATAAAATTTACGTATATTCCCTTAGTCGGTGACACACTGTTCTTACTCCGTCACCACACGGAGAATCGAATGCTACATCATAATCAGTAGTAAAACAAAATTACACTATTATTTCGGTGGCCTTTTGTTTTTCTCTTACTTTTTCTTCTTCTTTATAGGTTGCAAATCCATCTGGCTCCTCAATTGTATGTAATAACCATAATGGATCTCTGAAGCGCCGACCATCATTCAGCGATAGATACAATTAATACCACGCTGACCAGAAGGATCAGTTATTACACAAATAAATAAAAGAATAGACTAAATTTTAAATAAACTTTATTTTTATATAACATTATTTATTCATTTTTAGTAGATAACAAAGTATTACTGTACCAAGCAGACTTAATGGTGAACTTTCCTGTGTAGTTCAGGGATGTTTAAAATAGTTTAGGTATAATAAAAAACTTATAACTTTTAAACTATAGCGTTTCATTATTATAAATATTATACAAACGGGATATTAACGCCCATTTTATTAACTTTACTTTATTTTATTTTACTTGACGTTTCGGCACAGGTTGCACTGGCCGTGTTCGTGGTTAGTCAGCTTGCGAACACGGCCAGTGCAACCTGTGCCGAAACGTCAAGTAAAATAAAATAAAGTAAATAAAATGCGCGTTAATATCCCGTTTATATAATGTTTATACAGATTTACATTTTATTATTAATTGGTATCATTTCCTGTGTCACGGGGACTTTTCCAACACAAAGAGCATCTAGACTCAGAATAATAATTTTTTGATCGCTCAAATAAGTATCCTGGGCGGGATTAGAATCCACCACAGTTAATACATAAAGAAATGTCATCATATTATGATGTCTACTGCGTTATCGTTATCAATAAAGCTCCCGAAATCCAAAACAGTCCAACCAATAAATAAGTTTTTACATTATAGGTTTTAATTATGTTAAACATGCAGCTTGGTCCCATTTTAATCAAAAACAAATTGCTATAATGGAATCCATAAGACAAATTACTTCACAAAGTGTGTTAACATAACAATAACGATAGAATTATACTATGACAACACATAAATGACACTGTCTTAGTGTCATTTGAAAAATAGTATAAAATCATAAATATGAATTTTAGGTGAATGTTTTGGTTCAATTTCAATTATAGCACAACCGAAATTAAACATTGTACAAAAATATAATAAATAACCTCCTCCGTTATGTTCGTCGTTTAAAAATTATAATTTACTTACTTCTTATTCACATTTAGTCGCAACAAAATAATCTTTATATAAAAATAAATACTTTTATTTCTTCTGATTATTACCATAAACTTAAAGAAATTATATGGAGATGGTTTAAATAATATCGACGGTAAAGTGCCAATAACTCGTAACTGACATTTTCTGAGTAATTCACTTTTTTATCGATTTGAATTGAACGGCATTATTTGCATGTTTTAGTGAAATCTTATTTTTATTCTAACAGCGTTTAATTTACATGTGGCGTTTAATTTAATACACGTTCCTTACAACTAAATTAACATAATTCTTATTAACAAAACAAAACTGTCACAAAATATACTAATTCAGAATAATACAGGGTTACAGGAAAAGTCGTGCTAGATCCGTTAAGGGCGTGGAGAACCCATCATTTCTAACTTATTTTACTATGAAACACCCTACCCTAAACTTAACCCTTTTCGAGATATTCGGCTTTTAATTTTTTTATGAAAAATTGCCGATTCTTAGGCTACTAAATTTATTTTTTATTTGTTTGTGTATCTTAATACGATTATTATTGCTTTTTTACATGGGTAATAAGATGCTTTAGGACGTCAATAATTAAAATAGTGCATATGTTAATTGAATGGACCGTAGTACACAAGTAAAGGTTAAGAAAAACAAGAAAATATTGGAAAGTTTATTTTTCTCTAAGCCATAACTAAAAAAAACATTATGGGAATTGTTCGGCAGATGTTTTCCAAAATATCTACGTTTCATCAGCTATCTAACGAGGTATAACAATCTAGGGTTTGTATAACATTTCGTGAAAAAAAGTCGTTTAGACGCTCCAGGTACCAGGTCTAACGGTCCCGCGTTTATTGTCCTTCAAGTTGAAACCAGACAAAGTAAAGATTTTTGTAGGTGCGAATGAAAGAAAAAATATGGGAATACAACAGGGGGTATTGTTTTGGTTGTCAGTCTGCTTTTGTGCTTCGTACATAATAGATGTGATATCGTTTTGCTCTTTTTCTTGACTTGGCTGTGATTCTGGACTATTTCTTCTGATTTGGGACTACTGTGCTTGTTAACCGGACTCTGATTTGTACCTGTGATACGGAAGTGTTGAAGATGACGTCCTACACACCTGAGGAATATGCTGATATGCTTATTTGTTACGGATACTGCCGTTGTGTATCTGCGCAAGCTTGCAATAAATACATAACTCGCTACCCTGGTCGTCGAGTACCGGATGTGGCCGTTTTTGACAGAGTTTATCGAGCCGAATCCAGTTCGTCTGTAGAAGACTTAAGAGAAAGGATTGTGGATGCAGCAAACAAAATAAGGATCACGTTGACCACTAGAGTAGTGAAGACTGGTCTCCGTAGAAGGATGCGACAATGTGTCAGAAATAGAGGCGGCCATGTTGAACATGACCTGTAAACAATAAAAACTTATGAGAAAACCTCAATAAATAACATTTCATGCTCACGTATTGTTTTATTTTACCGTTTAGGGCTAAGTAATAATATTCTTTCTTCTTCTCTGTCGCCCATATAAAACTAACTTTTTACTAATTCAATTAACATATGCACTATTTTAATTATTGACGTCCTAAAGCATCTTATTACCCATGTAAAAATGCAATAATAATCATATTAAGATACACAAAATAATAAAAAATAAATTTAGTAGCCTAACTATCGACAATTTTTCATAAAAAAATTGAAAGTCGAATATCTCGAAAAGAGTTAAGTTTAGGGTAGGGTGTTTCATAGTAAAATAAGTCAGTAATGATGGATACTCCACGCCCTTAACGGATCTAGCACGACTTTTCCTGTAACCCTGTATAATAAGCATACATTATTATTATTCTAAATTAATCAAAAATTAAATAAATAATTAATTTTTTCGTTTCCTGTAAAATTTGATCTGAGTTAGAAGCTATTGACACTTCGCCATCGATATCATGAAAGGCTATACGCTAAGGTAACAACAGCTAGTATTCCATTCCAAGTCGCTAGCCTGATAGTGACATTCTTGCTTATACATACCAAATGCAGAAAAACTCTGTGTTTTACAAAGATAAAGCTCAGAGTACCTTTGCATTGAGCTTGTCATTAGGAAAAAAACTACTATGTCTCATAAGCCTTGTATAGGGTATTGATCCTTACTTGATTAACTTTGTAAACAAATACCACATATTGCATATTCACTAGTTTTTACATCAATCCCACACTTTGATATCGATGAAAATTTCTGGAAAGTAGCATTAAACGTTTATGCAATAGAAATTACTTCGATTTAACCACTATCTTACTTAAATTTTAAATAAATGTATTATTTTCCAACGTCAAATTTCACAGTTAAAAATTAATTTCACCATTTGAAATTTGTAGATTCTAGAATTTGGTACTTGATTTCTATACATTTCTCAAAGGTCAAAGACTAAGGTCTTAAGTCTGTGGTTGACACGACGCCATAGCTGTTTACCTTTATAATCAAGTCGTAATAAATAAACAGTAATGTCATTAGCGATTTTACCATTTCAATTAAAAACAGTAATAATTTTATACTATTGTTTGAAGGTGTATTAGGATGTTATGACACAAATCGATAGATCGTCGATCGATGGTAAAATCGATTAGTCAACTTCTATCAATCAGCCTGGTAGCAAAATTTGCTAATCATCGATCGCTTCGACCAATTTACTCTAACATAGATGGAAAAGTCGACATAGAATAAATCGTCGACATAGAATAAGTCGACATAGTATTGAATGCCATTGATCATTCAATGGTATCACACTAATCGATCGACTGGTAAAGTAACACTTTTAAGCTGATACAGCTGTGGTAATAACCTAAACGGCTAAACAAACCAGCCACTTGTATACATTTAGTAGTATTCAAAGATTAGTAGAGAACAATTTCTAGCCAGCCAACTTAGATTGCGCGTCTTGTAGGTATTCAAAGATTAGTAGAGACCATGATCTTCTCTTGTTGAGTGAAGTGTAGCACGGCGGCTATAGCGTTGAGCATGTGTCGCCTGCCCGCGCTGTCCGTCGACATGAGGTACGCCATCACTACGTTCTTTAAGTACTCCAAGTTGGCGCCTTCACGGGATTGGATGCGACGTAATCTGGAAATATGATGATTGTGTTTTAAATGTCATATTCCTCCAGTGACGAATGAAAAACGACGTAATAGAGAGATACACTAAACACAGTAGCAACATTTTATCGAAGATAAGTTACAAAGAGCTTTATCATACATACATACATAAACTCACGCCTTATCCCGTCCGGGGTAGGCAGAGACGACAGAACGCCACTTGTCATCCTGGCAAACAGATTGGGCCTTATCCACATTCATTAAGCGAGTCATGCGCGTCGATTACGAGTGCTCTTTATTTGGCCCTTCTCCAATATGCAAACTATCTGGTCATCATATGTTTTCCGGGGCCTACCCGCACCGACTAGCCCTTTCACTAGCTTTATCATCATTAATATATCATTCCTTCCTTCTCTAAATGTTAATATCTCCGTGTGGTGACGGAGTAAGAATACAATATGTCACCACCCCATCTCATCACATGGGCGTCGTAAAAACCGACTAAGGGACTATATATTATCTTTACGAAGTAAAAAGAAGGAAAACTTGAAATTAAACCCTATACCAATCCGTCTGGCCAGCGTGGTATTAGTAGGCTAAGTATCCCTCCGTCACGTGAGGAGGCCCGTCCCTGCATTGGGACATTAATGGGCTGTTATGATGAAATGTTAATATCGCGCGCGACGTTCTTGTGGCTCTCTCATCCATCGACCTCTCACGACATTTAGCGGGCCAAAAGGCTTTTTTGCTCAATCAGATTTAGGTTCTGTATACTATGCGCATTGCAACCTCAAATATCCACGTCAAATTCTAAGCAAGCAAATTCAAGTTTATTATTGTCACACTAACATAGTTTGTAAGTTATACTTGTACTAACAATTTTTAGTTATTTATTTAATTATTATTGTATTGTAAAATTATTGTATTATATTGTGAGTCCTAGTTACTTGATTAAATAAATAAATGAAATGAAATGATATAAGCGCTGTGTCGGTAACTTTGATTCTCTTGCGAATCTCCTCATTTCTCACTCGATCAGGCAAGGAAACACCTAATATAGCCCTTTTCGATTACCCTTTGCATTCAGTCTTCGTAAATGCCAGTACGAAATCGACTATGTCATCAACATAAAATATTTTTAAGTAAGTACAAAATATTGTTTACCTGTCAATTTCTTCTTTCAATGTTCTTATAACTTCTTTGAACCGTTCTTTCTCTATTGTACCGTCCCGTTGACAATCTCTGTGGATAATAAAGTACATACCTTTTTAACAATTTATACACTTCGGTATGTAAAAGTTTGAGTGAACATGGGTTTGTGGAGAAAACAATGCCAAAATCCATAGTTTTTATGCCAAATCTTTCTAAACACCGGATCCATAAAGAGCATGTTATTCACAACTTTTCGTGTTTATTACCTTAAAATTCTTTAATTTATTTACCATATAAAACATTTATTTAATAGAATGGACATTAAAATTGGGTTTTATCTAAAAAAACAAAGAACTATTCTCTCAATCAAAACCACGAAATTGCGTATTATAATTTGTATTAACCCTGGTTTTATTTAAAATAATTCAAAAGTAATTAAAGTAAATACCTGAATTGTCCTTCAATGATATGTTTATCTTTCCTCAGCTGCGATATGTCGAGATCTTTGCGAGCCAACTCGTGAGCGTAGTGTAACATATGAGGCGGAGCTGACACATCCTGATAATAAAACATATTTTTATCTTAATGCGTGTTTTAATTTGGTTGTAAAATAATTGAGTCCAAAGTGAGCAGCAGATTCTTAATGGTTATATTTTTTCATGTTTGTGACCACAAAACTTGGTCTTTCTTAAACTTTTTTAACTAAAATAAGACCTAAAGTCTGGAAGACAATGACACAGTCTGGAAGTATTTCCATGTTGGTACTATGGGTACGTTTGGTTTCTTTGCATACTTCATCTCAAGCATACACACTATGCTCCATAAAGGACGTCGTTCCTCGCTGAGCGCCGTTGTAATTGTCGGTCTCGTCCTTTGTCTACGTTTGTGTCTGTGTCTATACTTGTGACTGTATCTACATTTGTGTCTGTGTCTATACTTGTGACTGTGTCTACGTTTGTGTCTGTGTCTATACTTGTGACTATGTCTACGTTTGTGTCTGTGTCTATACTTGTGACTGTGTCTACGTTTGTGTCTGTGTCTATACTTGTGACTGTGTCTACGTTTGTGTCTGTGTCTATACTTGTGACTGTGTCTACGTTTGTGTCTGTGTCTATACTTGTGACTGTGTCTACGTTTGTGTCTGTGTCTATACTTGTGACTATGTCTACGTTTGTGTCTGTGTCTATACTTGTGACTGTGTCTACGTTTGTGTCTGTGTCTATACTTGTGACTATGTCTACGTTTGTGTCTGTGTCTATACTTGTGACTGTGTCTACGTTTGTGTCTGTGTCTATACTTGTGACTGTGTCTACGTTTGTGTCTGTGTCTATACTTGTGACTGTGTCTACGTTTGTGTCTGTGTCTATACTTGTGATTATGTCTACGTTTGTGTCTGTGTCTATACTTGTGACTGTGTCTACGTTTGTGTATGTGTCTATACTTGTGACTGTGTCTACGTTTGCGTCTGTGTCTATAC
This sequence comes from Schrankia costaestrigalis, assembly GCA_905475405.1. Lineage (NCBI taxonomy): Eukaryota > Metazoa > Arthropoda > Insecta > Lepidoptera > Erebidae > Schrankia > Schrankia costaestrigalis. The sequence goes on from FR997833.1 coordinate 20,362,088, forward strand.
TTGTGACTGTGTCTACGTTTGTGTCTGTGTCTATACTTGTGACGATGTCTACGTTTGTGTCTGTGTCTATACTTGTGACTGTGTCTACGTTTGTGTCTGTGTCTATACTTGTGACTATGTCTACGTTTGTGTCTGTGTCTATACTTGTGACTGTGTCTACGTTTGTGTCTGTGTCTATACTTGTGACTGTGTCTACGTTTGTGACTATGTCTACGTTTGTGTCTGTGTCTATGTTTGGTCTGTGTCTATGTTTGTGACTATGTCTACGTTTGTGTCTGTGTCTATGTTTGGTCTGTGTCTATGTTTGTGACTATGTCTACGTTTGTGTCTGTGTCTGTGTCTTGTCATGTCTGCACTTGTACAATAACATTACCGTGAGCACGTCCTGCGAGTGTTGTCGCTCCTCGCTGACGCGTCTAGCTCGCTCGTTCTTAGCTCGTATGTAGTTGTCGGTCTCGTCCAGTAGCGCAGCGTATCTGTCCCGTTGCGTCTGAACTTGCTTCTCTAAGCTCATGATACGAGTCTTGAAGTCTGATGTTGTTTCTTTGTGGTACTCTTGTTCACTTTTCAATTTCTGTAAAACAATTACAACTTCATTATTTATTTATTTTTATTTATTTAAAACTTAATGTACAATATCATGCACAAAGGCGGACTTAATGCCAAAGGCATTTTCTACCAGTCAACCTTAGGATAATGCAGAGACAGAGTAATGCAATGAAAGGTGGAACAACAAGCTTTAAAATTATTATTATTATTTTAATAATATAAACCTACACATATAGATATTAGAAGAAGGTATAAATATTTATATAAATATACAAATTAGAATAGAGTACATATTAATAAATAAAGAAAAAAAAATACATAAGGGTAACATTTTATTCTGCTGACTGATTGCCGAACAATTGCCTAACTTTGGCTTTAAAAGTAAGACAGCTAGTTGACATCCTGATTTCTAGGGGGAGCGCATTCCACAATAGAATAGACTTAACAAAGAAAGAAGAGTGTATGAGACTAGAGCTGTGAGTGGGGCATAAAAGGAGAAGATTATTAGAAGAGCGAAGATCTCTATTGTGGTTAGAGCAGAGAAGTTTAATGTTAGACGTTAAATAAGAAGGAGTGTTTGGAGAGTTTAGGAAATTGAACAGGAAAGTTAAAGTTCGGACATCACGACGTTCTCGAATTTGTAACCATCCCAGCTCTTGTCGATAGGAAGATACATGGTCGTATTTGCGGAGATTAAAAACGAATCGAATGCAGTTATTCAGAAGACGGTCGAGCTTATTGAGAAGATCTGCATTTAGGTCGAGATAACACACATCACAGTAGTCGAGTATAGGGAAAATCAAGGTCTGCACAAGCATCGTTTTAGTTTTAGCTGGTAAAAAAGTTTTAAGACGGTATAGAGCCCGCAGAGTCCCTGTTATTTTCTGGCTTAAGTTTTTTATTTGTGTCTGCCAACTAAAGGTCGAATCTATATGTAAGCCTAGGTTCTTAACAGACTTACAGAAGGGAATAGTACACCCATCATAGGTAATGGGAGGCAATGTGTTTAGGTCCATTCTGTCCACCATTCTAGAGCTGCCTATCACAATGGCTTGGCATTTGCTAGCATTAACTGTCAGACCGAACATGCTCGACCATGCACAGACAGCCTCCAGATCCCGATTGAGTTTCATTACTCCTGCAGAAAGATCCTCCGCCCTCGCCTGCGTATAAAGCTGCAGGTCATCAGCGTACAGATGATACTCGCATTGAAGATTTTGTGTTAGATAATTAATAAATAATGAAAATAGAAGAGGAGAAAGTATACCGCCTTGAGGGACGCCTGAGTCGAGATTACCCCAACTAGAACTAGTTTCATCTACGCAAACTGACTGCTGGCGCCCTCGAAGATAAGAGGAAAACCAATCCAATACCCCAGACGACATCATAAGATGGGAGAGTACTGAAAGAAGAATGTCATGATGAATGGTGTTGAAGGCATTAGAAAAGTCAACTAATACCAGAACGGTTAACATTCCATCCTCCATCCCCGCCCTGACGTCACCAGTGACCTTCAGGAGAGCAGTGACTGTACTGTGTCCAGGTCTGAACCCTGATTGAAGTGGTGAGAGAAAGTTATTGCAGTTAACAAACCTGAACAACTGACGGTGCACTGTGGCCTCCATCACTTTGGAAAGAAAGGGGAGGATAGAAATCGGCCGGAAGTCACAGAGCTGCGAAGGATTTGCTTTCTTTTGAAGAGGACGTACATAAGCTTTACGCCATAAGTATGGAAATTGGCCAGATCTCAAAGAAAATATTACTAAGTGCTGGATAGTGGGAAGTAGCTCGTCCACTATGGGTAAAATCATACGACGACTAATGTTATCGCATCCTACGGCGTCAGACTTAATAGATAGAATAATTTTTTTGATGTCATCTAGTGATATTGGAGAAAAGAAGAAAGGTGTAACGTTGTCTCGTTTAGGTAGTGTAGTGATATAATTAGTACTTTGACTTAACGTCGAAGCACCAAGTGCTGTGGTTCCCAGAAAATGAATATTAAGGTCATCTAAATTTACACTCTTGGGAAGCTCTATATGACGAGTTCTGCCTATACCAAGGGTATTAAGAAACTTCCAAACATTAGCAGGTGAATTACTAGAAATATTGTCATGGATATATCGGCGTTTTGAAAGAAAGAAAGAAAGAAAATACATTTATTCCTGCAATAATGTTATGTACAGACAATTACAAATAACAAAACAAAAAATTAAAAAAAAAACCTATATAGAAAACAAAAATTATGCGAAAGTCACATCTGTGCAGGAATCGGACCCCACTCAGCATAATGCTGCGGCAAACCAAGCAATAATGCTCAGTCGCTTACAGCGCTGATTTTCAGTGAGGCCCAGTGCATGAGTTCACCCTTGAAATACCCCCAGTTTGTATGCTGTAGGGAAATGTAAGAAAGCACATTCCCTACAGCAGACAAACTTTAAAATGTTACATACACTTAATTATAATATTTAAATGTATATAAAATAATTATAATAAGTATAGTATAAATAAAAAATAAAAAAAATAAATTGAAATAAATAAATATTTGGTGTGTGAGTTTAATAATAAATAAAATAAGTTAAGATTATGGCAACATTAACAGTAGAAAGGCGACGCGACACCTAGCGAGCGGCTTGCAAATGTCACGAAGTGACTTTGACAACAACTATGTCGTAATATAGGTACCGATTACCGACGCGACGCCATCCGCCATGTTTGTTTATAATTATGCAATACAGACAATAACAGTGACTAAAAATTGCGTTATTTTTGTTTGGAGTGTATGTGCAAACCATGGACAGTCACGCAAAAGTATTTTGTGTATCGTGCTTGTGTGCATTTAGTTGAAGTGTACTGTACCTAATCTCACAACAGTCAGTCCTAAGAAGGAAAAGCGCTCCTTCACCAAACAAACAGATGAAACGTATTGTACTTACACGCAGTATGATCTGGCTCTGCCCATGATCTCCCATGCGCCACATTACATGAAGCAGATTTTAAGGTGAGTAAATACAAGTAAAAACAAATAAATTAAAAGTGAGATAGCAAATTAAATTAATAAATTAATTATAAATTGAAAGGATTTGACATAGATTAAATATAGATTAATTGTGTTATTAGATTAATTGTGTTATTAGATTAATTGTGATAAAGTAGTATGTAAATTATAAAAATATTAATTTATATGTTTGAGCTGCTGTTCCATGAGCAGCCTTTTTAGGTGAAATTTAAAAGTATTTTTTGTTTTCAGGCTACGAATCGGCGGAGGCAGAGAATTCCAGCAGTGTGTAGCTGCGAACTTAAAAGATCCTCTGAATGCCATGGACCGGTGCTTAGGTACCGATAAAGGTACCACTATGGAGCGTTGGCTAAATCTCTGCTTCTCACATCTCCAGCTTAGTTTCTTGTAAAGATAGCAGGGCTTCTGTGTACTGGTGAGTTCAAACAAAAGACTTGCCAAGTGCAGTTTTCTTCTGGCTACCATCTTTAAAACCTTAAGTTCATTGATGTATGGAGTTACATGAGATCGTTTAGGTACTTTGACGCAGAATCGTATGCAAGCATTTTGAACCCGCTGGATCATCCTCTCTGTTCTTTTTAGCAGACATGGTCCATACACTGTGACACAATAATTGTACTTGGAGAGTATTAGAGTATCCACCAGCTGTTTACGCAAAGGTAAACATAAGTATGGTCGGATATTGTAAAGTACTTTTAAACGGTAAAAGCAGTTTCTTGTGACTCTAGCAATATAATTTTCAAATTTTAAGCCAGGATCGATTAAAAGTCCTAAACTGGTTACTGAATCAGCCTTCTCTATTTTTTCGTTATTTATGTATAATACAGGTCTTCTTGCATTTACTTTATCTATTTGACTATCAGTCCCAAGAACAATAAATTGTGACTTTTTAGGATTTAATACTAGTGAATTCTGATGTGACCATGTCAGCACTCGTTGTAAAACCTGCTGGAGTTTCTGAACCGCGTCAACCGTATCCATAGGCTGGAAAGACGTGTAAATTTGGGTATCATCAGCATACATGTGGTACTTGCAGTCCCCAAGACAGTACCTTATATCAGATGTGTATAAGATATATTTGGCATAGATATTTTAGGCATTTGACACGGTCTCTGTCCCACTCTTGCTGGGTAAATTGGACAGAATAGGTATACGTGGTAAACAACACAAATTGTTTACAGACTATCTCACTGACAGAAACCAACGAGTGAGACTTGGGAATGTCACCAGTGACGAGCTACCAATTGTTTTTGGCGTGCCGCAGGGTAGTGTGTTGGGTCCGTCTCTCTTTCTGTTATACATTAATGATCTATGTAACCTGAAATTGAGAAACGGCAAAATAGTAACTTATGCCGACGACAGTGCGCTGGTATTTTTTGGGGACACTTGGGAGGACGCCTTTAAGTTTGCGCAACAAGGTTTTAACTCAGTACTGCTTTGGCTGAGAGAAAATGGTCTAACCCTTAATATAGAGAAGACTAAATACATTCCGTTTGCTATAAAGAATCCATTACCGAATACACTCATAAATCTTAATATCGTAGCTCATTCATGCCTGAATAATCAATATTGCACATGTAGCCAAATTGAGCGTACTAGCGACATTAAATATCTTGGTGTCATTATTGATAAAAATTTAAATTTTAACCACCATTTAGACCTTATTGCAAGTAGAACCCGCAAATTAATGTACATATTTAAGAACCTGCGCAACATCGCCGATAAAAATATCATAAAAATGGTATATCTGTCCTTATGTCAGCCGATACTGTCTTACAGTATTTCTGTGTGGGGCGGTGCCTGCAAAACAAGCCTGATTCGGGTTGAAAGAGCGCAAAGAGCAGTACTTAAAGTCAGTCTCTCATTGCCATTTCTATTTCCAACCAGCGACCTGTATCAAATGGCAGATGTACTGACGGTACGCCAGCTCCACATACAAAGCATAGTATTAAAACAACATTCGTTGCTTCCATTTAACCCAGAATATGAAAATAAAAGACTTAAACATAAAGTTTGTACCTCAAAAGATAGCCACTGGACTACATCCTTCTCAGGCAAATTTTTTGGTTTTCTTGGATGTTACATTTATAATAAAATCAATGCGAAATTAAATATATATCCCCTGACTAGATCCAGATGTAAACTGGTACTCGCCGAATGGCTGAAGTCACTTACCTACGACGAAACTGAACAACTACTTCAAGTCCTCTCGTAAATAAATAAATAATGTTCTTCATACATACAGGCACACACACACACACTCACACACACACACACACACACACACACGCATGCACTAATTTATACATACACACTCACTCACATGGAAATATGCGCGCACTCATACGCACAGACACACTCACTCACACACGCACAAAAAATCTTTATTCTTAAACAACACTTAGTTATGCACATCCATACATCGACGGTGACAACACACAAATCCCTTACCTAGAGTTGGGAGAGGCTGGTAATCTGTAACACAGGTCTTCCTAGTATAGATACCAGTCTCTTACACATATAGGACCTCATTTGTATAATGTTAAGTTGTATGCTTATTGTTCTTTGTTTTACTGTATTCTTTATGTGTGAGAGAAAATAAATACATTTTATTATTTTATTATTATTATTATATAGTAATGGGCCGAGAATTGAGCCCTGGGGCACTCCTTTAGAAACAGGAAGGGGGGGGGAGGAAATTCTTGATCCGTCCCTTCTGCTGATCTCAACAAACTGTGTGCGGTCAGTAAGGTAGCTGTGAAACCAAGCAACAGTGTCCCGCGAGAACCCATAGCTAGATAACTTAGACAGGAGCAATGTAGTGTCAATACAGTCGAAAGCACGCGAGTAGTCCAGTAGCACGAGAATAGAAGCCTCTCCCCTGTCCCTAGCCTCCAGAATATTCCCAACAACATCAGACAATGCAGTTGCCGTACTTCTCCCTTTACGGAACCCCGACTGGTAATCAGGCAACAAACTGTTACTTTCAAGGTAGTCCATGACTTGGATGTATACTACCTTTTCCAGTATCTTAGAGAGACATGGAAGCATATTTATTGGTCTTAGGTCTTTATTGCTCTGCGGGTTATTATTTTTAGGAATGGGATGTACAAGTGCACATTTCCATATATCAGGGAATGTATGAGTAGTAATGGACAAGTTTATGATGTCTGTAATAGCATTAAGGGTTGTAGGTAGGGTGAAAGATATCATGTCTAAGTTCATACCATCAACCCCCATAGCGTTTGTCTTTATTGTCCCAATAACCCTGTCTATGGTGTCTACACTTACTGGTTTTAAATAAAATTGGTGTGAGGTATATCTGTTGTATTCAAAATATGTCAGTTGTGAAATTGTGGGTGTTGAATTGTTTGGAATGTCAAGAAAGGCTAAATTAATAGAATGTGGATCATTAAAATGAGTGGGCAGAGATGTTTGTTTGTGTTCAGGTAAAATGTTTTGTTTTAAATTTTGCCATAGTTTTTTAGGGTTGCTGATGTTATTATTTATATGTTGTTTAAAATAAGCTTTCTTCTCACTTTGTAGTGCAAAAGAAGCTTGATGCTTTAAATCGAGATAGTAATTGTGATGTTGTTCAAGTCTTGTCTTGTGGAACTTGGCCCTTGCTTCATTTCTTAGTCTAAATAATAAAAGTATATTCTCAGTAATCCATGGTGTTGGTGGACCTTTAAAAGTCCTTGTTACTAAAGGGGCGTGAATGTCATATAATTCCTTTATATTATCATTAAAAGTGTGAACCATCAGGTTAACATCCCACATATCCTTTAGTTTGTACCAGGCAATGGACTCAAGATCTGCCAAGAAAAAGCCATGTAGTATGTCTCTCAAAGGGCGATATGTGATGGTTCTAGGACACGGTTTGGTTTTTGTAAGTGTTGTGGCGCAGGTTATAAATGAATGGTGACCAAGCTCAACGATATGATCGACAGTAACGTCATGTACTTTCATGTCTGTGCAAATAAGATCCAAGAGCGTGGCACTATCTCCCTTAAAATGAGTAGGTGAAGTAACTACTTGACTCAGATTAAGACATGTTAAAAAGTCCAGCATCATCTTTGTCTTAGTGTTAGTTACATCAAGCATGTTGACATTAAAATCGCCCAACAGTATAACCTGGTCAAAGGGAGTTAATAAATTGATAGACTCCATAAGTTCATCGATTGACTGCTCCAGATCAGCCCAAGGTGGTCTGTATACCGTACCTACTAAAAGTCTTTTTCCCATCATGTTAAGAGAAATCCACATTTGTTCCAAAGTAGCATGAGGTGGATGAGCCCTCGAGCTAACCGTGACACCGTTTTTTATGTAGAAACCTACCCCTCCACCCCTCCCCTTCTTAATGTGTGCTGGACGAGGAATATGCCTTAGATTGTACCCTTGTATTTTTGGAGCTCTACCTTCCTCCCCAGGTTTCAGCCATGTTTCGTTTATAGCCATAATGTCTACAGCATGGCTCATCATGGCCACCCTAAACTCTTCATGGTTGGTTGTTAATGATCCTGCATTTAGTAGGCCTAATTTTAAATGTTTATTTTTAATCATTGATTATGTGTTTATTGCATTTACCAAGCTTGTCCCAGATGAACAGCGAAAGCATTATATGTATATAATCTGTGTATCTGATGAATATAGTACAGTGGTCAGGAGAGAAAATATTATAAAAGGTATCAAATGTATATAATATGTTAGGGAATAATAGTTGCTGTAAATTATTTGTATTTAAGTGCCCTCTTATAGCCAAGTCAATGATTTTAGTATATGTGATTGTGTTTATATGATGAATATCTAATTTGTGTATATTTATTGTAGAACTAGCTGCTGTGCCCGCGACTTCGTTCGCGTGGCGGATGTTACTTACTTCGCAATTCGATTTATTACTGAAAAATCGTTTTTTAAACCTTATAACAAACAGATATACCTACACATGAATTGTAAAATTAACGAACGAACCAAAACCTTTTCAAAAACAGATCTTTACAAAGACAGATCTATGAAGACTGTGTCTAAACTTATACTGAAAGACATGAGCGAACGTCATTCTTTCAAGTAAAACCTTAATACCGCGATACTGAAAATGACGTCACAGGGACAATGCCATTTGTTGTCAAATTTGTAAGTTAAAATAAATGACATCGCTTTTTTCATCATCACAGCCCATTAATGTCCCACTGCAAGGACGCGCCTCCTCCCGTGACGGAGGGATACTTGGCCTACTAATACCACGTTGGCCAGTCGGATTGGTATAGGGTTTAATTTCAAGTTTTCTTTCATTTTTATTTCGTAAAGATAATATTCACCGATAGTCCCTTAGTCGGTTTTACGCCATCCATGGGATGAGATGGGGAGGTGACATATTGTATTCTTGCTCCGTCACCACACGGATAATCGCTAATTAATTATGAATGAATACATTTGCACGCCACGTTATGGTGCGGCAGAATTACCTGCCTCGGTGGCGCGGCGGTCGCATTACATGGCTGGCGTGCATGAGGTCGCGGGTTCGATTCCCATGGAGGACAATTGTGATACACAAACTATTGTCCTTAGTCTGGATGTTCTTTGTGTCCGTTAAATTGATATTTTTAAAGGCTAGTGTGAAGACTTATAATTGATATTACACATACGATTCATGGTTAATTTTATTAACATTTAAAAGGAATAACTTATTAATAGCACTTAATAATAAAATAGTTATATATTATTTAAAAACTCATTTATTTTATGATAACTACTGGTAACGCCATCTCGTGAACAAAAGAAACGAAATTTAAATTCATTCAACATTGAACCAAATCCATTTTTCATGACCCCTGATTTGTATTGGACTGTTCTAATAAAGAGATCTAGCGATATCTCGAGTATTACTTATCCGATTCCGATTGTTATAGTATAGATAGATACCTACTTTAAACTTAATACCTAAAAACTACGTATCTATGTATTTTAATATCTAAAGCGCGCTTATTCCGAGAAGAGTCAATAAGAACCACGTCCGTTCGCATTAAGAGTCAATGGGAATGAAATTATATAGATGCACCGGTTGGCCGTTTCGGACGTTAAACAAAAATCAACCGTACAGCCGTACTCATACTGGCGCGGCGACATTTGGAAATTTTCTTTCATCTAAATCTTGTGTGTTTATAAACCGATTTCTATAAATTTTTTTTTATGAATAAGGTATTAAAGTGTACTTTTGAAATATGGGAGTTTGAAAAAGATATGTCTATGCAAATTACAATATATTTATGTATTTAATACACTTTGAAGAAAACCCTAACGATTAAACAGGTTATTGTGGCTAATATATAAAAGGTAGATATATACTATTCAGGACTTTTTTGTTCATCTTTTGAAGACCATTATTTTTGTAATACATATTTTTGGCGTATGATCAACGTATGCGATGATAAGAGCTCGAACGCGCTTTTTTCAACCGACTTGCTTCAAATTTTTCGTCACTGCTCAGCTCCTATGTGTCTTAGCGTTATGTTATACAGCCTATAACCTGCCCGGGAGTATGGACTATAATTGTACCAAGTTTGGTTAAAATGCCTTCAGTAGTTTTTGACCCATGCGTGCACATACAGACAGACAGACAGACAGACAGACAGACAGACAGACAGACAGACAAAAAATTTATTGATTGCATTTTTGGCATTAGTATCGATCACCATTCATCCTCCAATATTAATTTTTAACATATATTCAATGTACAGAATTGATCTCTCTACAGTTTTATTATAAGTATAGATTACTGTAAGTATGTATTGTTATAATAAAGTGTGAAATATCATGTATTATAGTTAAGTGTGTTATAATAATATGACAGATATCTAGTTTGTGTATATATATTGTAGAATTACTGTAAGTAAGGATTTTTATAGTAAAGTGTGTATTATCAATATTATCATGTATTATAGTTATGTATGTTATATGATAAATGTCTAATTTATGTATATATATTGCAGAATTACTATAAGTAGCTATTGTTATAGTTAAGTGTGTATTATAACATATATGGTTACGTGTAGATAGTGTATAATACTTACCCAATATTACACAATACTCAGTTAGATATAACTGTGAATTATGCAAATGTACATAATGTATAGATATGGTGTGAAACTGTTGATGTCTGTCTGTTGAAGGAGTATATACCCTACAAAAATACCAAGCGGAGACCATCCTCCTGCTCCAGATGTGACAAATTCCAACAATATTACACATAGAATAGATAAAAGTACTAGGCCATAAATCTAGAGTACTCCGCAGATTGTACATAGATGAAATAGTTAGGTTAATTAGTTTGGACTGATGTTTCAAAAACTGTTGATATGTTCTTATCAGTCCTGATTCTATGTGTCTTTTCGCCAGGCTTATGGCAGACCAGAATATCTCCCCGCTTTGTCCAGACAAACCTCCAACCTGCATTGCTGGCTGCCTCTCTTGTTTTACGAAACAACTGCCTGTTAGTTTTGGTCAGTCGTTCGTTTAGGTAGAAACGAGTGGCCGTTCCGCCCATGTTGAGGTCCTGTGTGGTGGCACCGCGGCGCACACGCGCCGCCCGCAGCAAGTCATCACGTTTGTCCCGTCGCGCCATTCTCACCACCAGAGGTCGTGGTCTCCGCTCCATGGTTCCTGCTGCCTCAGTGGCAACCAGATGACGTCCTACTACTCGCTCCGCGCTGACAATGTCCTGGTCCTCCACAGTTATTCCTAGCTTCACCCCAATGTTCTTCACAATATGAATAGGACTTTCACCAGGGAGCTCCGGCAGGTTTGAGATCTCTATGTCATTTCCCAGGAGTTCCTGATCCCTGTAATTGAGTTCCAGTCTAAGACTCTCTACCACTTCTTCGACGGGTTGAGTCGCAGGTGAACAGACTATTTTCCTCTCTTCCAAGAGGTTCAGTCTGGACTCAAAGCTGTCCAATCTGGAGTTGCACTTCTCCACTGATTGTTTAACTACAGCCATTTCATGTTCCATATACTCTCTGAAGCATCGTAGGTCTGTGCGGAGCTCCCGTATCTCAGCCACAATCAGAATGTAACTGCTATCCTGCTCAGGCGTTTCAGTGACGATATCATGGGAGAATGAGCTGTCCATGGTGTTGGTGGGACCTTCCGCCTGTAGGGATCTCACAGGAGTCTCATCATTCCTGCTTTTTTGAGCGCTGCACTTACAGTCCGGGCACCGCCAGGCTGTTGGTATGTTGCCTTTAGCAGGTACGCTTACGCAGGCCTTATGGAATAAAGCGACACATTTTACGCATTTGATGCATTTAGCGACATCTGTGGGCGAGACAAAACGACCGCAACCCCCGCACTTATTCATCGCTCGATACTGTCGATAGTAGTTCAGTCTAGGATTCACAGATGGCGCTGTTGTTAATATTGTCGAAGGTGTATTTACTGCTATTTATTTACAATATCCGTAAACTCAAAAAATACAACCCTTGCCACTGTACACGACTTTACGCACCTGTTATATAGTTATACACACTAATGTACTAATAAAAATTATTGATTGATAATTAACTGTTGTAGGTAGGCATTAAGTACGTTTGTTAATACTGTTTTTGTTTTTAAGTTAATTTATGTTTACACTAATTTCTTTTTACGTCACTGCACTTTATATATGTTATTTAGCCTTAACTTTAACTTTTTATTGAATAATATATCACGGAAATACTGTTTTTTATTTTTAAAACACAGAGTAACACAGGGGTGATTAGGTGAACTCAACGTCAGTGACGTCACTGCGTTACGGATCATCCGATTACACCGATTCCTTTTAACTTTAAATTTAGCCCAATTGGTATCGTTTCGATCTCTACGAAATTTGCGGAAAGAACGGTCTCTTCGCCTCATGGCCATTCGGATACCCTCCGTCATCCATGGCGCCGGAGGACGTTTAAGTTTGATTTTTGTTATTGGGGCATGTCGATCTTAAAGGCTTGTTAGCATTTTATTAAAATAATCGATTTTTGTATCAATTGCACATGCTTCAACGAGAGGCTTCCAATCGATATTAGAAGCTTCTACACGGAGCTTATCGAGATTTACTCGCTTAAAACAACGCATGTGCTTGACCCTAGGTGAGACTTTGGGTGGTTTCAACCGATATGAAAGGAAAATAAGGTCATGATGGGAAAATCCAGGAGCAGGATGTTGGCCATAAAACAAAGCTAGGGATAGGTTAGAGGTCAGCATTAAGTCCAGCAAAGTATCCTGTCCATTAGTGTTATGGTGTGTGGCTTGTGTAGGAAGAATATGGAGACTAGCAGACTCAATGAGTTGGGTCAGCTTATGTGAACGTAATGAAGGACGGGATAAGTCGGTGTTGAAATCACCCATGATAATGTGATGTGCGTACTCTGAACCCAAAGATTCTAAAACCACCTCAAGGTCAGTGAAGTAATTTATAGATGGGGGACAATAGACAACACCTAAAACAACCTTAGCTCCCCCGACACAAACCTCCAAGAAAAGATATTCTGCAGTAGCCTGTCGAATTGTAGGAGAAGAAGTAATAATTTTATATTTAAGATTACTGCGAAGATAAATAGCTACTCCTCCCCCTCTTCTGCTTAATCGGTCATTTCGAATAAGGACAAAATCAGCAAGAGGGTAGAGAGTGGAAGAAAGGTGAGGTTTGAGCCAGCTCTCAGAAATCAGGATGGCATGAACATTAGTGTTGGTAAAGGCCTCCAGGAGGTCATTATAATGATTAGGCACGCTTTGAGCATTTATATGGCAAACGTTAAACATTTTATGTTAAACATTATCATGAGAACTTATAACTGCCTTGACAACTTAGCGCCAACTATAACTTCTCGTGGTAAAATTTCGTGTCTCCTTTGTCAGCTGTGAAAAAACTGTTTATCAAGAAATATATTAATAAAACAAAATAAAAATTAACATACCTCTTCATAAAGCTTCAAAGTGTCCAGTTTATCTTGTTTCTCTTCATCCAGCATCAACTTATAAGTCTCCAATCTCTCTTCAAGAATAGATATCTCTCCTTTTAGATCTCCCACTTCATTCACTATCTCACTTCCGCTATCTTTTACCTTCTGTTTCTTATACTCATCAAATTCTCGCTTCAGATTTTCATATTCTTCTCTACATTTTATATGAACGTTAGCATAACCTTCCAATGTGAAAACAGTAGTAATATCTATGGGACTGCCAAGTTTATCATTTTCTGCAATTAATTCTTTCTTTAGTATGTGTATTTTGTCTATTAGTGTTTGGAGATACTCGCTGTCTGCTAACTTGTCATTGTCCGTTTCACTTTTCTCTGTTGATTCATCTGTAATATTACATTTATTTTTGAATTTAAAACTTTAGTCAATAACAAGAATAACATTAAATGCAGTACAAATCTTCTACGTATTGTGTAAAGAGTAAGAATATAGTGTCATCACCCAATGTAGCCCATGGGTCTCGTAAATACCGAGGAAGGGCCAGTTCGCACATCTAATATCATCATAATAGCCTATTAATGTACCACTGCAAGGACGGGCCTCCTTTCGTGACGGAGGGATACTTGGCCTACTAATACCACGCTGGCCAGACGGATTGGTATAGGGTTTATTTTAAGTTTTCCTTCTTTTTATTTAGTAAAGATAACATTCAAGTCCCTTATTCGGTATTTACGACACCCATGGGATGAGATGAGGTGGTGACATATTGTATTCTTACTCCGTCACCACACGGAGAACATCTAATATATATGTCTACGAAAACAAAATGAGGAATACTTCACATTATTAATGATTTCAATTTTAGGACTCAACTAAAAATTAATCTTTACGTCATCCGCAAAGAGGTAAACTTGAAATATTTGGAAGCAAAATACTGAATCATTACTACATTAAATAAAATAGGGCCACGGTCAGAACCCTGTGAATCACTGGTTGTTTCTTCGAATGATTTGGACCAGCTCCCATTTACAACTACTTTAGGAAAACTATCCTTTAGATATATAATCCAAGAGATCAGCTCAATCCAAGCAATGCTGTGCTAAAATCGGTAATGCCATCTCTTGCCGTGTATAATTCTGATATGACGATGATATAAAACTCGAGATCAGTGGCTGTGTGCCGAGATTTCATAAAGTCGTGCTAAAAGTTCGTCAAGTTGTTGGAAATAATATTAAGAGAGGCAAAAGTTGTTAAATTATTTAACAACTTTTCTAGAATTTCACGAAATATGTATGACCAAATAAAGACAGGCCTGTTGTTAGAAGCAAACATCAATTTAGAATACATTTTTGCTTTCTTGAGAATAAATTTGTAATCACAATTTCACCATGCAGTGCTTTTTCTGTAGATACAAGGTATGACTCTCGTGCTAACTTTAAATAATAATGCTTATATTATCCACAACTGCTATTTGCTATTATTGTTAGTAGTTATTAGGACACTTACCAAAATCATTGCGACTACTAGTAATCTTATCCATAAGCCGTCCATTCATCGAATCCTTCAATTGTTGTATAAGTTGTTGATCATTTCTTCTTCTAAGATCGTACTGTCCAACAGTTTCTGATAGCTCGGCAATTTTACTCTCTAACAACGCTACTCTTTCTTCTTGACGCGCGCATATTTTACGCGCTGATTCTTCGGCGCGTTTCGCTTTTATTTGTTCCTGTGGATAGGTATAGTTCAAATGTTAGTACAGTAAATTGTGGCGTGGACTTGGTTTTATGGAGACAACGACAATTTCGTTCTTCTTCATCTAGCCATTATAAATCTAAGAAAAATTAAAGGAAATGGAATGTATTCGATCCTTTCTTGAACCTTTTTCATTTCCTTAAACCTACTAAAGACGTAAGTTTGAATCTACAAAACAAAACTAAATGTACTGTTTTTTTACTTTCAGATAAAAAGCTTGGAGTAACACACTACGAGAAGCATTTTAGCAATGTGGCATGGCCGTGTTTGGTTTTATGACAGAATTGGATTATGTTCAGATCAGTTTGTCGTCGTATGCCGATGACATGATGGGCCTTTTCTACTACTATCTCGATGAGCTGCTGTACCTATTCGCAAGATCAATCAAGTTAAGATCACTAGATTTTTTTCCCGAAACCATTATAATTTAGAAAAAAAAGTACATAAGTAGATATAGACCCAAACCCATATTTTGTTCATTCGATTGAATGCAATATTTCCATACCAGGAAACGATGATGATGTCTTCCCAAACGTATCCGTCGACTACGACACCCTGTCAGTTGCATTCGGACTCTTATCGTTCGTGCGCGCGAATGTGATTTGCAAAACCGAATTTACTTTTAAGAATTCTATCGCACGAGGCGCAATACTACAAATATCGAGTTTTCATCTGAGTCTTTGGGCCATGTTATTTCTCTATATCTACTACTATCTAGCTTGTACTTACGGGTCTTCTATCCTTAAATAATATCTTTTATAGCGATAGAGATAAAATAATAGATAAAAGAGTGTAATAGGTAGTGCGTACTATAGTGTCCTTGCGCATTGTAGGAATACGAAGCATCGTAGGATTAAATATCAGGAAATACGAAGGAAATGTAAGAGGAAGTGTGGTTACCTCTCTGATAGCAACAGAATGCGACTGCTCCAGCAGCGCGAGCTTCTGCTGCAGGCGCACGAGCAGCGCCGGCGTGTCCGACGTGCGCGCCTCGGCACGCGCCAGGCGACGTCGCGCCGCCTCCAGCGAGCGAGACAGGTCGCGCACTGACTTCTGTAGCTCGGCCTGTGACGCTGTAACGTTACGTTATTTACATCTAAATATGCTGGTATATCGTCATAACAATTACGAACATTACACTGAGAGAATTATTGATATTAGCCATATAAAACAAAATCCTATCCTAAAAAACCTTTTACGCAAGACATTAGGAAATTTAGACCTATCCCGAAACTTAATTGTGGTAAAAGTACTAAAAAATATTGTTTTATTAATTATCTGACACTGTAGCAGTAGAGAGTTTCAAACATTAACAATTTTTAATGATATTATACTAAAATATGTCAATATGTAACTGATTTCGTCAAGGCATCTGATAACATCTGTCATAATACATTGTTAACTAAGCTATAAAAACTATCTTTACATCGCGATATTTTTAGTTTGATTAGGGTCATCTATGACAAATAGACATGAGGATGTTGTTACCAGTGGTTATATTTCCCACCAAAAGCCTATATTATCAAGAGTCCCACAAGGATCTGTTTTGAGACCTTTGTTATTTATTTTAAATGCAAACGATATTTCTGTGATTATTTATAATATCTGCTGTATGTTACATGCAAATGATATAAAAAATAAGCAAACCCGAGTACTGCAAGACTGCGTAACATGATTAATGAACTTTTAGGAACCGAACGTATCGCGACCAGAACATTTGCAAACATTTTTTTAGTATTATAGTAAAAAAATGAAAATGAAAAAATATTATTTCAATACACGTCATTGACACTTATGAACGTCTGCGTTTTTATAGTGATCATACACTCAGGGGCAAAATTAACCGCCTGCCTTTAATTACGTCTAAAATTTTAAAAAGGTGCTACTTACCCAAGATTCTTTGGTTGTATCAAATAAGTCACTTAATTACTTGTAAAAAATAATAAAATAAAAGCACTTAAGTAATTAATAAAACTTATTAAATAATCAATAAAACAAGAAATTGACTGTAAAATTAAAAAATATCGTTTTGCCTTTCTGTTAATTGACAGACCCAAAAACTAGCCAGCAGGTCACCTGATGGTAAGTGATCACCGCCGCCCATGGACACCCGCAACACCAGAGGAATCACAGATGCGTTGCCGACCTTTTAAAAGGGAGTACGCTCGTTTCTTGAAGCTCCCCAAGTCGTAACGGTCCGGAAATATCGTCGCAGCGAGCTTGTTCCACAAAACAGTTGTTCGCGGTAGAAAGTTTCGCGAAAATCGCACAGTGGATGACCGCCAACCATCAAGGTGATGACGATGGTAAGACAGTCGATTGCGAATGGTTCTGTGGTGAAATTCAGCTGCGGGCAATGTCCGGAACAACTCCTCAGAGCACTCCCCGTTATAGATGCGGTAGAGAATGCAAAGAGACCCTACATCTCTCCGCAAAGCCAAAGAATCGAGCCGACTAGAGAGCACCTGATCGTCAACAACTCGAGCCGCTCTTCGTTGTATGCGGTCAAATGGAAGGAGTTGATACTGGGGTGCTCCAGCCCAGAGATGGGAACAGTATTCCATATGTGGCCGAACCTGAGCCTTGTAGAGTTGTAGGCGATGGTTCGGCGTAAAATACTGGCCTGCTCTATTGAGCACACCCAGCTTTTGCGAAGCTAATTTAGCTTTGCCTTCCAAATGATCGCGAAACTGAACTTCGCTCGAAATGGTGACACCCAGGATTTCAATAGACGGCTTGGCAACAAGAGGAGCGCCTTCGAAGTTAATACTTACGACGAAGGGAGATTTTTTAGCAGTAAACGCGCAAACCTGTGTCTTTAAGGGGTTGAATCGGACTAGATTTAGCCGACCCCAATCCAAAACATGACTAAGCATGTTTTCGATATCAGACACAAGTTTGTTCCGGTTCTCATTGACGTTTGCCGATGAAATATTTGTACGACCGAGATACAGTGAATCCCCCGTACTGTCATCCGCATAACAATGAATGCTGTGGTTAAGCAACATGTCATTGATGTGCAGAAGAAAGAGAGTGGGAGGCAGCACACATCCCTGCGGGACACCAGCGTTTACCGGTTTGAGGTCAGAGCATGATCCGTCGACTACGGCTCGAATGCTACGTCCGGAAAGAAAGCTGGCAACCCACGTGCACAATTTCTCGGGAAGCCCGTAAGCTGGAAGTTTTGAAAGTAGAGCCCTGTGCCAGACCCTATCGAAGGCTTTCGCTATGTCAAGGCTAACGGCTAAAGCCTCCCCTTTGCTCTCGATCGCCTCTGCCCAACGATGCGAGTGATAGACTAGTAGATCACCAGCTGATCGGCCGCTACGGAAACCGTATTGATCACTATCAGCTGGTGCTCCTCCAGGTACTTAAGAAGTTGGCAATTGGTAATGGATTCCATTACCTTGGAGAGCAAAGAGGTGATAGCTATCGGCCTGTAATTGGACGGGTCTGAGCGATCGCCTTTCTTAGGGATTGGGTGCACAAGGGCTGTCTTCCAGGAATTCGGGACGATGCCAGAAGAGTAGGAGAGCCGAAAAAGACGCGTTAGAACCGGTGCCAACTCAGGAGCGCATAATTTTAATACAGTTGGCGGAATGCCATCCGGCCCACTCGACTTGTGAATATCAAGAGAAAGCAGAGCCTTGCGAACGGAACTTTGAGAGAACCGAACGTTTGGCATGGAGCTCGCACATTGCGGTAGGTGAGGTGGTGCATTTCCCCCATCATCCAGAGACGAGTTTGACGCAAAAAGAGTGCCCAGTAGGTCGGCTTTCTCTTTAGCGGTAAGGGCCAGAGACTCATCGTCTTTAACCAACGGTGGTAATTTATTTTATTTATTTATTTATTTATTTATTTTATTCTGGCAACAAACAGTCATGTACAATAATTAAATTACAAAATACATGGTTTTTAATAATAGACCTACAGTGCCGAATAGAAGATAACAGTAACAGGTACAATAATTTTGAGTCTTAACTAGATGAACGTGAATACATAATTATGAAATTGATTAATTAATAAAAAAAAAACAAAAAAATTAGGAAATGAGCTATACATGTACAGAGATGTAGTGAATAAGCAACATAAAATTTTTACAATTAATAATTATTATACAATATATTTATTCAATTTTCTTTTTTTTAAATCATTTAGAGGATATCATGCAAAATGAGATTTTTGCTTTAATTGTAATTTTAAGTTTTTAAGGTTATTACTGAAAAGATCTATGTCTGAGTAATCCTTGTTATAGTTGTCAGTGGAACGATACACAAATGAGTTACGAGTGTAAGTTTTACAAACTGTTGGAGGTACAAAAAGGGGTATGGTTCGTGAGGGGCGCACAGGTAGTCAAGTGTTAGTTTTAAATGATATTCCTGCTAACAATGTTGGTGAATCTGTCAAAGAGTTTAAGATTTTGAATAATTGTGTGCACAATATCAAACATATTACGTCTATCGTGAAGAGATACCAAATTATGCCTACGCAGCGCATCTTCATATGGTTCATTATAAACGTTTACTCGGTAGTTAAGTGATTTAAGAAATTTCTTCTGTACATTTTCAATACGATCTATATGTATTTGGAAACAAGGGCTCCATACGGACCTACAGAAGTCTAAAATAGAGCGAACGAAAGAAAAGTAAAGAATTTTTAGTGTTTCGGCATCTTTAAAAGGTTTACTTATACGAAGGATAAACCCAAGGCTCCGAAATGCGGTACCAACTATCCGGTCAATGTGATTAGTAAATGTTAATTTTGAGTCCATAATCACACCGAGGTCTCTAATGGTTGATACCCTCTTAAGAGGCGAATTATTTATAGTGTAATCGAAATTAATTTGCTGTTTTTTTCGAGTATATGACATAACACAACACTTGTCAATGTTAAGGAATAGCTGATTGCTCTCACAATATTGATGCAATTTCACCAGAACATTTTCCATTTGTGTGCAATCAAGTGTAGACTTGATTACCGTGAATATTTTAGTATCATCGGCATACAATAGATGGCGCACATTGCTTCAAAAAAAAAATTAAATATTTTAATTAATTATTTTAAATCTAAATCATTTATGTAAAGATTAAAGAGCAACGGCCCTAGGTGGGATCCTTGGGGAACTCCTGAAGTTACGGGGAGAAATTGAGATGAGTAACCCTTGAGGTAAACAGCTTGACTTCGATTTTGTATGTAAGACTCCTAATATCCTTTTTAATTAATTTAATTAATATCGGGTGTTGCCTCCTCGAGCTCTAATTACGTCAGATAAACGCCTTGGCAAGCCATTAATGATATCTTGAATCAGCTGTTGTGGTATGTTTTGCCACTCTTCAATATGGCCTCTTTTAGCTCTTGAATAGTGTTTGGTGGTGGAAGTCGACTCCAAACACGTCTTTTTAAATTGTCCCAAACATGTTCTATAGGGTTTAAGTCAGGACTACGGGGAGGCCATGGTAATTTTTGAATCCCGACTTCATCCAAGTATTCGTTTACAATTTTTGCGATGTGTAGCCGGGCATTGTCTTGCATTAACAGGAATTCTTCCCCTATAAACGGTGCAAATGGCACCACATGAGGTTCTAAAACATCTGTGAGGTAACTTTCTGCATTCATTCTACTTCTTTCAAGAATAACTAAGTCCGTACGAGCCTCGTAAGTGATGCCACCCCAAATCATGATCGAGCCGCCTTGGTAACCTACAGTTTCCACCATTGAACATGGGGCAAATCTTTCATTTTTGCGCCTGTAGACACGCTGGCGACCATCAGGACAACATAACGATATTCTGGATTCGCCAGTAAACAGTACATTCTTCCAATGCTCCATTGTCCATTGCCTGTATGCATGAGCGAAAGAAAGTCTTTCTCTGCGGTGGCTTACGAGCAGCTGTGGCCCTCGAGCTGGTCTAAAAGCTGTTATGCCACGTTCTTTTAATCTTCTTCTGACCGTACGTTTACTCACTGACACATTTCTGACTTCTTGGAGTTGGTTACATGCCTGAGTTGCTGTCATGAACCTGTCTCTAAGAACATTTGTGACAATAAAACGGTCATCCCGCGCCGAAGTACACCGTTTACGACCTTGACCTGGTCTCCGTTCATAAGAACCTGTCTCCCGGAACCGCCTAACTGCATCTCTCACAGTCGTACGAGCTACTCCCAAGATTTGGGCCACGCGACGCTGGCTAAGTCCTTCGTCAATCAAAGCAACGGCTTGTGCCACTTTATGAGAGTCCATTGTAGGGTTTTTGTAACACAAAACTATTGCCAATTCGTTGTAATTAAAAAAAAACACATTCCGTGTACTTTCGAAGCAGAGTAACAGTATTGATGCTTACGCGAATAAAATGCGAAATAGCACTAAGTTTGACTTTTTCGACATTTAATAATAATAATAATAAGCCCGCAGGGGCAGCTTTACCTTCAGCCTCATTAGAACTGGTCACCTTATCTTCTAGTTTCTCTTTTGTCTGTCTCTCACTATTCAGTTTTAAATGTAATTCCCTGTAATATAAATTATAACATGAATACTTTCACTTGCAGCAGACTGTTTCACACTGAAAATCGTTAAGTTGTGAGTGAATAATTTTGTCATGTTTACAAAAATGGTATTTATTTATTTATTAACAGATATGTCAACATTATACATATAAACATTCGATTACAAAAACACATTACTACATATTCCTTGTAT
Source organism: Schrankia costaestrigalis (assembly GCA_905475405.1). Taxonomy (NCBI): domain Eukaryota; kingdom Metazoa; phylum Arthropoda; class Insecta; order Lepidoptera; family Erebidae; genus Schrankia; species Schrankia costaestrigalis. The sequence goes on from FR997833.1 coordinate 20,384,054, forward strand.
GTATACCTATAAGAGGCATGTAGGATATGACAATATGCAAACAAAGGTCTGTTACAAAATAAAACAGAATCTTATTCTAGTATGTTGTCCCAATCAGAGGCAAAATTAAATCATATTTGATTAACTGTCTTGAATTTTTAATGTTATTTAATAATCATTATTTCATTGATTTTTGTCTAAAACTGTAAAGAGACTCGTGAAGTATATCATCATCTTAATGGTCAATTAAAGTCACATAGCAGTTGTCTGCTTCTGTGAAGGAGTTAAACATATCCTACTATAGAAAACAAGTTACATTCTGAGTTCTCCAAAAAGAGATATTACATATGAATAGAAAAACTGTGAGTGCAAGCAAGAGAGACATAGAGAAATGATATAACTTTAAGACTCGGATGATAATGAAATATCTATTATTACTTAGTACCAGTTTTTGGAAAGGTAAGATATTTGTTTTGTTAAATACTATTCACACAATTCTCACTGGAATACCATTACCAGCCTATAATCTTTATTCCAGAGATATGGACATAATATTACGCTCCAAATCAAATCACAGTGCATAAAATGGTCACAGGTTACAGAAATATCATTCAGCCCATAGATGCCCCTCAAACCGAAGTGAATCTATGCTAATACATATTATAAAGAGGTCAAGTTTGTGACGTTGTAAGGGGGTAATCTCTGGATCTACTGAACCGATTTTCAAAATTGTGTTGAATAGTCCATTTAGCGGGGAGTGTCATAGCCTATATAGTATCATGCTTTGACCAATGGGAGTGGAGCAGTATTGAAATATGTTTAAAAAAGGGACGCTTAATAATGTTTTTTTCGCCGCCCAACGAAGTGGGCACGGGTCAGCTAGTAGTGTATGAAAAGGATAGGATAGTCATATAGTTAAAAAAAAAACATGACTTACTTCATCATAGCTGCTTGATCAGCCCTTTCTTTTTCTCTCTCTTGTATCTCATATGCAATTTTAGCTTTAAAATTGTTTACTTCTGCTAAATGTTGTTGAATCAATGCTCTTGTTTCTTCTTTCATTGACAATATTTGATTTTCATACTGAAAACAGTTTGTACAACTATTAATAACAAAAGCATTTTGTAGATATTTAAAATCATCGAAATTTTAAAATGTTTTGAATAACATCTATAGATGATCCAAAAATAACATTACAATTTCTGTACAGTTTTTTTTGGAAACCTATTGATTTAAGATTAGGTCTTATACTGAGTTCCAGGCCTGTGTTGCAGGGAATAAAATAACACAAAGTACTTTTAAGGTTTCACACAACATTTATGGTTCTCACCATTAAGGCGTGGCATCCGTATGGTGACCGAGTAAGAATACAATATGTCACCACCCCATCTCATCCCATAGGTGTCGTAAAAACAGACTAAAGGACTATCCGTGAATATTATCTTTACAAAATAAAAAGAAGGAAAACTTGAAATTAAACCCTATACCAATCCGTCTGGAGAGTGTGGTATTAATAGGCCAAGTATCCCTCCATTACGGGAGGAGGCCCATACCTGCAGTGGGACCTGGTGCATGGCTTCCAGAAATATAAATAGTGGCAGGCACATTGTAACTTAGCCTAATATAAACAAACAAAAGACATACCTTATCTCTTGTAAGTTTCTTGTCCGCCTGATATACTTCTTCCATTCTAGACTTCTCTTCTGTCAGAGCTGACAGGGACTGCATTAATGCTGCCACTGACTCATCCCTTTTTTCTTCTGTAAAAGAAACCATTAATTATGTTTTAAAGAATGATAATATAATAATGTAGAAATAATTACAGATTACAAGGCTAGCAGTAATTAGAAATTAAACAGCTAGATGATAACTACTACTGGCCCATGGTTCGTTGCACTATGTTTAAAAGACCTAATGTTAAGACACAAGGTCTTTCATAACATCAAGAAAGGCATACATGTAATGGAAGATTATTCTCAGCAAAGTATTTACATTCCCAAACCATGTGGTGCTGGCGGAAATTGGACAGATATTATAATTATATTCATTTAAATAAATTGCATTATTAAAAGATAAATCATCATCATAACAGCCCATTAATGTCCCACTGCAAGGACCGGCCTCCTCCCGTGACAGAGGGATACTTGGCCTACTAATACCACAGACAGATTGGTATAGGGTTTAATTTTAAGTTTTCCTTCTTTTTATTTCGTAAAGATAATATTCACGGATAGTCCCTAAGTCGGTTTCTATGACACCTATGGGATGAGATAGGTGACTTAATGTATTCTTACTCCGTCAACACACGGATTAATACTTAAGTCTAAATAATCATAGCCAAGACATACCTCCATCAGTTTCCACACTTTCAGTTTTGTTTAGTGCTTTTAGACTTATTTCTAAAGCTTCTTTTTCTTTGATAAGACCTTTGTAGGCAGCCACAACATCTGTAACACAAAGTTTAAAATACTTAACCTTAACAAACAATTTATCAATCAATAATAAAAAGTGTAGGATAACCTTCCCATTCTTGTAGATTCTTCAAACAACACAACACGCCTGTTTAGGAATGAAATTTCAACTCATAAACAGGATACAGGCATTTATCAATAGCTCAACAACTGCCAGTTATAAAATAATAATAATCAACATTAAGAATTTAGAAGCAACAAATAACTATTGGAATGTCTACAGAATTGTTTTTAATAGGGTAACAGAGTAAGTAGCGAATAGTAAACAGAAAACTAATGGCGTAACTCTACTTACAATCCATATGCAAAATAAGAATAGCATTTTACAAATAACTTTACCTCGCAACCTTGCCTCATACCGCTTGATTTGATCAGCTTGTTTAGTTATTGTTGATATCAGTTCTTGTTTGGATAAAGACTCCATTTCGAAGTTTTATCCCTTAAAAAAGTATCAGACTATTTTAATTTCACAACATACGCACTTCACTGTAAGTATAAAAAATGCCTTTGTCTATGATAAAGATAATGTAAATACTGTAGAAAGATTTGAAATGTTTTCTGGATCCTGGAATTCCCGAATTTTATAAATAAGAAATTAGGAAAGAAACACGGAGCAAAATAAGCAACTTTATTTTGACAGTTGAAATGACAGCCTGATGAGCTGATAGTAGCGATGTGTAACTCAGGAGTGAATCATAAAAAAGATGTATATCCTTACAAAAGATGTATTCACTCACTAACTCACCTGTTTTTCAATTACATCTTTAAATCATTGCCGTTATGGTTCCTTTTTGTTTAATTGTTTAAAGAGATGTAGATTAAAGATGTAGATTGAGGATGTAGATGGAGGATGTAGAGAATGATTTGATTTTGACGGATGAATAAGATTTACTGTTGAACTTTGACGTGCATAGGAAACTACTTCGTTTGCGTTTGTTATAAAGTGCCAAATCAAATGTTACTGCTGATGAACTTCGTTGAATTGTTTAAAGAGATGTAGATTGAGGATGTAGATTGAGGATGTAGATTGAGGATGTAGATTGAGGATGTAGATGGAGGATGTAGAGAATGATTTGATTTTGATGGGTGAATAAGATTTACTGTTGAACTTTGACGTACATAGGAAACTACTTCGTTTGTGTTTGTTATAAAGTGCAAAATCAAATGTCACTGCTGATGAACTTCGTTGATTTGTTTACATATTTTTTTAAATGTGGGCCTTGTTGTTTTAATTTCAAATATAGAATATATTATCACATTATTATTTTTTTTTACCTATCACATTCATCATTGGACATTTTTAAATTTATTTATTATAACTTAATTTAATTCAAAATGGTAACTACTATAACTATAATTTATTATCGGTATTATTGTTTATGTTATGTTATCAGGTAACAAAAGACTTTGAAGTGCCGGTTAAGCTTTTGTTATCCTTAATTGCATTGAACACGTGCAGAATGACACATTGTTTTCTCGGAATCTAAACTCGGTAAACAAACTAAATATTAACAAACAAGTTAAAATGTTCGGTTGTCACTATAGTTACAAAGATTTAAAGGAGTTGAAGATTTAAAAGATGGATATAACTCTTTAGGACCAAAAGATTTATAAATCCCTGATCAGTTCAAAGATTTAAATTGCGCATCGCTAGCTGATAGATAAGTGAAGCAAGGTTGCTACGACATACCTAATAGTATAATATAATATTCGATACAATAAAATATCTGTTACTTCTATATGATAAAAAAATCTGCCTGCATTAAACCCTTATAATATTATTGGAATTGTAAAACTAAATTATTAAAAAAACGAGCATTACATAGCCCTTTGTTTTACGTCGATTTAACTGTGATTTCCATGCGATGGTCTCCTATTTAATTGAGGGAGTATAATTTTATATGCCACAAATTGTATTTTAGTTGTGTAAGTCCTTCGTACTTGGAGATTCATTATAATAAATAAATAAAATTTGATTTTGCTTGATACTAATTATTATAGTATGATTAGTATCATTATACCTACTGATATAGAAAAACATAAGAATAAATTAAAATTAAATGCTACTTTTTTGTATCACGCTGTTAAATCTACAGGTAAATATAAAAATAACATGAACAACCATCGATAATTAAATAAATATGTCGGAAACAGTAATTAATTTGATTCATAAACAAAGCGCGAATGCCTGTAGAGGCGACACTGTCGCAATGTGATCGGTGCTCCTTACTAGGAACCGTTACCCGTTTTGTTTGAGTAGTGTTATTTCGAATATGGTGTAGTGTTCAGTTCAGTCAGTGTAGTTAAAGTGTTGGGCGCTGCGGGCGCGCTGGCGACGCTGCTGCCCAATCTGGGAGGACGGACCGCAGCATCGCAGTTCTGCGAAGACCACAGCGGGTGATGGCTGTTACCGCACGATCTCCCGCGAGGCGGCCTGCCCACTGGCCGGATCCCCGCCCTGGGACCTGGAGGCAAGAGCCCTAGCGTCACTTTATCGGTGGCGCGAGGCAGAGCGATCGCGGGGCGAAGGCTTGACTCAACGCCAAATTGACGGACGTCGGTCTGAGCTCCGCGAGGTCCTAGTGGCGTCGTGGCAGGAGAGGCTTGAGCACCCTTGTGCCGGCCACGCCACAGCTGAGGCGATTCGGCCAGTGCTACAAACCTGGCTCGAGAGGAGGCACGGCTCCCTGTCGTTCCGTGTGACGCAGGTGGTCTCGGGGCACGGCTGCTTTAAGAAGTACCTGTTCCGCATAGGCAGGGAGCCGGACGCTCGGTGTCACCACTGCGTCCAGAGCGGAGAGGACACGGTGCGGTATACGCTCGCAGAGTGCGTAGCTTGGGAGGAAGCCGCGTCGCGCCCTCACCTTAATAGTAGGCAGTGACCTGTCGCTGCCGGCCGTGGTCAGCGCCATGGCCGGCAGTGCGGCTTGCTGGGACGCGATGGTGACCTTCTGCGACACAGTCGTGGCGTGCAAGGAGGCCCCGGAGCGGGAACGGGAAGCCTCGGCAGACCACCCGGCCTGCAGCCGGCGCACCGGGCGCAGGAGGAGGGCGGACAATGCCCTCTTCCGTCCACCCTAAATGGGTCCAGGAGAGGCGGACTGTTTAGTCCGTCGCCCCTCCACTTCATGGACCCGAGATGGCGGCGCGTAGTGTTCCACGCGCGCATCTCCAGATGTAAGAATAGTATAATATAACTCCAGATATAAGAATAGTAATCTAGAAGCCTCTTCCACTATTATATTATTATATGGTAATTGCATGTCAATTACTAAAAAAGACATCATTCACTTAACAGAAGTGATGTTAATGCTTAATAAAAAAATAGGATGTAGGTTCATCACATGTGCCTTACCATATGTACAAAATGTAAATAAGGAGTATAACAAAGTTATATATAATATAAACCTAATGATGTATAATTTAACTTGTCGTCATAGTGACTTTATATTATACTTCGAAACCAACAATTTTGTAAATAATTTTACATTAACAAGAGATACAATGTATCTGTCAGTATATTATAAGCGACAACTTGCTAAATTATTAGCATACAACGTTTTACACTTTGACACAGGTACATGTAGAGTATCGAAGGACTTAGTTAGTAATAGTAGTACAATTATTTCTATTGACACAGGTACATGTAGGCTATCGAAGGACCTAGTTAGTAATAGTAGTGCAACTATTTCCATTGACACTTCTTTAAACTAAGAAGTATGACAAAGGGTAGGTCTCTGAATATAGCTCATCAAAACATGCAAGGACTACCCAGCAAAGAGTTAGAATTAAGTTTGTTCTTAGAGTCCCACAACATCCAGGTAATGTGTATTACAGAGCATTGGCTAAAAAGTTATGAAGTTAGTTGTGTTAATAATAGTCGTTTTACAGTACATAGTGTGTTTACTAGAGAAAAGTCATGCAGAGGTGGGTCATTGATATTAGTATCAAATAATATTATAAATTGTAAAGAGCGTAAGGATATTGTTAGTTTATCTATTGAATGTACAGTGGAAGTATCCTGCATTGAACTTAAGCAGTATGTTATAATTTGTGTGTACCGTCCCCCTTCTGGTAACTTGAAAACCTTTGAGGAGGTAATGGAAGACTGCCTTAGGAAAGTTGAGAAGAGTAAGAAAAGTATAATATTGTGTGGAGATTTTAATATTAATATATTAGAAAAATCATCTACATCTAGCAGATTTTTAAATCATTTAATTTAAAAAACTTATTTAGTGAACCTACTAGGATTACAAAAACATCTTCCAGTTGTTTAGATAACATTTTTAGCAATCGAGATGTCTCATATAAGGCATTATCTAGTGATCTGCCATCAGATCATTGTGGACAAATAGCAAGCTTTCCGGAGGCAGAATTAATAGATTCATATGAGGTATCGAGTAGGCCTTTGAGTAGTGGTCGCTTAGTTTGCTTTAGGGACAATGTTGTGAGCGGTATTGACCCTACTCTTCTGGAGATTCGTTCACCCAATGCCATGTATGCATGCATGCCAGCAGCTCTCCACTCCATAGCGGTAACGTCTAATAACGACGAAGCCACAGGTGACGAAGTCCTTGAGGACGTAAGGAGGGCTGTGGATGCGAAGGAGGGATGGGTTAAGGTTGAGAGGGTACGCAAGGCAAAGGATCGGAAGGTTATCATGGGCTGCAGTACCAAAGAGGAGCGGGATAAGCTAAAAGAGCGACTGAAAGAAAAGGGTGGTCACCTCATTGTCGAGGACATAAAAAATAAGGACCCGCTTCTTGTTTTGAGGGATGTGCTGTCAATACACAGCGACGAGGAAGTAGCTCGCGCCCTTCGGAACCAGAACGGCGAACTGTTTTGTGGCCTTGACAGGGAGAACGATCGAATAGCCGTCAAATATCGCAGAAGGGCTCGGAACCCCCTATGTTGCAACATCGTCCTTACTGTCTCGCCGACCATCTGGCGAAGAGCAATGGACCGGGGAACGGCTAGGGTAGACCTCCAGAGGGTTAAGGTCGAAGACCAGTCGCCCCTTGTGCAGTGCACCCGGTGTCTGGGATACGGGCACGGCCGACGACTGTGCAAAGAAGCAGCCGATCTCTGCAGCCACTGCGGCGGTCAGTCCACACCTCAGAGCTGAGTGCCCTGACAGAGTGATTGGGGTAGAGCCCGCGTGCCGAAACTGCAGCCTAGCCAAACGCACGGACACTCGCCATAACGCATTTAGCGAAGAATGCCCGACAAGGAAAAGGTGGGACGCATTGGCCAGAGCGTCCATAGCGTACTGCTGAAGTTGTCCCGGGGCAGCCCGCCGATATTCTTTTGTACAGGCCAACCTACAAAAAAGCAAACTGGCCACCGAGGAGCTTATGTTGGTAGCACAGCAAAAGAAGATTGCGATCGCCATGCTCCAGGAACCGTACGTGGGGAGGGCTAGAAGGTTGAAGAATTACCAGGGGACCCGAACATACCAGGCCTTGGACGACGGAGAAGGGATTGTAAAAGCTGCAATCGTAGTATACGACAGCAGCTTGGACATAACACAGTTCCCGGAACTATGCACCAACCACCAACAACATCGCGGTGGTAGGAGTCCGCACCGAGACATGGATGGTAACCCTGGTCTCCTATTATTTTGAACCGGACCAGCCCATGGACGCACACCTTGAGCAGCTGCACACGATTGCCGGAAGACCGGAATGCCAGAGGTTGGTTATAGGAGGCGACGCAAATGCAAAGAGTATTTGGTGGAGCAGTCCCAGCGAAGACAGACGCGGGGAGCAATTCAGCGGCGCCATTGAAGAGCTTGGGCTACATGTGTTGAACGTAGGAGCCCTTCCAACTTTCGATACAATCAGAGGCAATAAAAGGTACAGCAGCCACGTAGACGTGACTGCATGTTCGGAAAATCTGCTCGACCTAGTGGATAACTGGAAAGTAGAGGAAGGCTTTACGAGCTCGGACCACAACGGCATTACATTTCACCTACACCTACAAAAACCAACAGGAACACAAGTCCAACGCACCACACGCATATACAACACACGAAAGGCAAATTGGAGCCAGTTTCGTGAGAAACTGACTCAAATTATGTCAGACATGCACCTCAACACACAAACACTAGAAACAATAACACACCAAGACCAACTAGAACACACAGTCCAGACCTACACTGAAGCAATCACACAAGCATGCAAACAGACAATACCACACAAAAAGAATACAGAGATACTTACCTTGCCGTGGTGGACCGAAAAACTCGAAGAGATGAAGAAGGAGGTTGCCACTAGGAAGCGTAGAATCAGAAACGCAGCACCGATACGTAGAGCCACTGTGGTGAAGCTGTACCTGGAACAAAAAAGCAAATACTTAGAAGCAGCTAAAACCGCTCAAGTTGAAAGCTGGAAGGAGTTCTGTGGGAAACAGGACAGGGAGGGAATATGGGAGGGACTTTATAGGGTCATTAGCAGAACCTGCCGGCGGGAAGAAGATCTCCCCCTACAGAAGGAGGGTAAAATGCTGGATCAACAGGAATCGGCCCAGTGGTTGGCCGAAACCTTCTACCCGGAGGACGACGAGTCAAGGGACAACTCGGAACATGCGGCCGTCAGGCAGCTTGCAGGCCTGGTTAACCAAGGGGGCCATAGTGATAATTATGATCCCCCGTTTACCATTGGTGAGTTGCGGAGGGCAGCAGGGTCCTTTAACCCGAAAAAGGCGCCGGGGGCAGACGGCTTCACAGCGGACATATGCACTGAAGCAATGGAGTGCAACCCTGAGTTTTTGCTGTCACTTTTAAATAAATGCCTGGAAAAGCAATGCTTTCCGAAGATCTGGAAACAGGCCACTGTAGTGATCCTCAGGAAGCCAGGAAAGGACTCGTACATCGTGCCAAAGTCGTACAGACCGATTGGACTTTTGCCTGTCCTTGGCAAGATGTACGAAAAAATGCTGGTCGCACGCCTCAAGTTTTACCTACTTCCTGGCATAAGCCCCAACCAGTACGGCTTCATGCCCCAACGCGGCACCGAGAATGCCCTCTATGTCCTAATGGAACACATACGGAGTAAGTTAGCGGACAAGAGACTAATCACATTGGTCTCGTTGGACATAGAGGGAGCATTCGATAGCGCATGGTGGCCAAAAATACGAGTGCGGTTGGCGGAAGAAAATTGCCCTATAAACCTGAGGCGGGTAATAGACAGCTACCTTTGCGACAGGTCAGTGACGGTGAGGTATTCCGGGAGGGAAGTGCGTAGGTCAACATCCCAAGGCTGCGTACAAGGGTCCATAGGCGGCCCCCTGCTGTGGAACCTGATCCTGGACCCACTCCTGAAGAAATTGAGCGACCTCGGTGTCTACGCGCAGGCTTTCGCAGACGATGTCGTTCTCATCTTTGATGGAGAGAGGGCTGCAGACGTGGAAAGACATGCCAATGCCGCCCTCGAACATGTAATGGCGTGGGGTGTACGAAATAAGCTGAAGTTCGCACCGCACAAAACATGTGCCATGATAAAAACGCGGAAGCTGAAATTCGACACCCCGCGCTTAAGCATGGGCGGGGTAGACATTGGCATGTCAGAACACATCAAACTCCTGGGGCTCACTATCGACAGCAAGCTAACCTTCAACACGCATATCAAGAATGCTTGTAAGAAAGCTATTGGAATATACAAGCAGCTAGCTAGAGCAGCCAGAGTTGGCTGGGGCCTTCATCCGGAGGTGATCAGAGCCATCTACACCGCGGCCGTAGAGCCGACCATAATGTATGCCGCAAGCGCGTGGGCACCTTCAGCAAACAAGCTAGGAATTAGGAAACAGCTCAACACGGTGCAAAGAGGTTTCGCACAGAAACTATGCCGAGCCTACAGAACGGTCTCCCTGGACTCAGCACTGGTCCTGGCCGGGTTGCTCCCGCTTGACCTGCGTATAAGAGAAGTAGCTTCTCTATATGAGGCCAAGAAGGGGGCTTCGCGGTCGGAACTGGGGGACAGGGAGATCGAACGGATGACTCCGGTAACGGATCTTCCGCACCCATCGCAGCTGACAAACCTAGGATTCACTCTCGTGGCGGACCAGGAACGGTACAATGAAATAGAAGACCTGGAAGTGAGGATATTTACAGACGGCAGCAAGATTGAGGGCAAGGTCGGAGCGGCGTTATCATTATGGAATGGTAGTGCCGAGACCAAAACCCTCAAACTTGCTTTGCCGTCATACGCAACTGTGTACCAGGCAGAACTCCTGGCCTTAAACAGAGCGGCAGCGGAGATAGTTAGGCAGAAGGCAACAACTTACGGCATCTTTTGTGACTCCAGGGCTGCGCTGCAAACCGCGGCAAACCCAGACTCTCCACACCCACTGGCCGTAGAATTTCGGAAAAACATCCAAAGAAGCGTTTCCGGATCCAAAATAATAAGACTATTTTGGATAAAAGCACACGTGGGTCTGGAAGGAAATGAGAGGGCGGACGTACTTGCGAAGGAGGCAGCCCTGAACTTAAGGAAGAAACCTGACTACGACCGGTGTCCTGTCTCATTCGTCAAGCGTCAGATTCGTAATCGGACGATCGACGAATGGGACACAAGATACCGATCCGGTTCAACAGCCTCAACCACAAAGCTGTTCTTCCCTAGTGCAAAAGAGGCATACCACATAGTTAGGAAACTCACCATAACAGCCGAAACTACACAACTGCTTACGGGACACGGTGGGTTCTCCGCATACTTGAACAGATTCAAGTGTAAGGAGAACCCATCGTGTATCTGTGAACCGGGAGTGGAAGAAACAGTGGTCCACATCGTTGCTCAATGCCCAATGTTTGGAAGGGAGCGCCTAGAGATAGAAAATAAATTAAATCTTAAAATTACCCCTGAAAACCTACAATTATTTGTAGTGGAAGGAGAAATGACTTCATAGAATACTGTGAAAAAATTTTGTTAAAAATAGAAATAGTGTGTAAGAAACTATGGTTAACTTATATTGTGAAAATATATAGTATAAGCATAGAAATAAGATTGTATTTAAATAAAAATGAGAATAAGCAGAAACTAAGAATGTAATAGATGTAAGAAATGTATAGAAAGTAAGAAACCAATAGAAATAAGCTAAACTTCATTGTAAGTAAATAAAAAGTAAAATAAGAGAAAAATGTATGCCACAAAGTGTGTAAGCCACAAAACGGCTTGATGGAAAGTACAATGTACAAATTATAAACAAAAAAGCCTAAAAAAGTCCTTATTCCTGATAGGGGTCCTAAGCACAACACCCTGCGATGGCGGGTGCCTTTTCCAAAAAAAAAAAAAAAATGCCATGTATGAAGGTTTATTTAACACAGTAGAAAACAATTTTTAAAAATATTTTAAAGTAAGGAAAAATTTAGTAAAAGTCAAGCCAGCGTTTAATGATTGGGCTACTGTTGGTATATATAAAAGTAGACGTAGATTGTATGAATTATATGATTTAAAGAAATATAACTATAATCCTGCATTTATAGAGTATGTCAGAAATTATTCAAAAATATTTAGGAAAGTTTGTTGGGAAGCTAAATCTCTTTATGTAAGTAACATAATAAAGCAGTCTTCAAACAAAGTTAAGGCTACTTGGCGAGTTATTAATGAAGCCAAGGGTAAGCCTCCGAAACAAATAGGCAATTTAAACTTAACTTTAATTGATAATGGTAGGACAATAAAAAATGATGTTGATGTAGCTTATGTTTTTAACGAATTTTTTGTAAGTATACCAGTAGCCACTACTAAGGCTTTAAACGCTTCTTCGATAGGTGCGTGTAACTTTTTACATTCGTGTGTAGCAAAATGTGACACCAATTTTGAATTCAAACATGTTAGTCCTTACGACATTGTTAACGCCTTTCAATCTCTTGCTTTGAAAAATTCTGGTGACTTATGGGGCATGTCAGTAAAGGTAGTCAAAAGTATAATAGATGTAGTAGCTCCTTATTTATCAGTTATTTTCAATGGGTGTGTAGATTCAGGTACATTTCCCGATTTAATGAAATGTAGTAAAGTTGTTCCACTTTTTAAGACAGGTAGTACGACGGATCCTGGTAACTATAGGCCCATATCAATTTTACCGGCTTTTAGTAAAATATTTGAAAAAATCATGCTTAGGCAATTATTGAAATATTTTAATCAGAATAGCTTACTGCATAAGGATCAGGAGGGCGATTCACTAACGGTCTACATCCTTACATCCAAGAGTACAACAGTTGTAACATCAGTGTTTGACATATTCGTATGCTCCAATCAAACTACCCGACCGCAGCGCTTCAACGATGTAAACGGCGCTTCACGGAACTAAAATATTCGTTCAAATGTATGAAAATAGGTATTCAGTAACACGAAACATCCTCGCCTTCGACTACAACCTCGCCCTCGCCTTCGATTTTATCTGTCAAATCATAAAGCTACAATAACGTAGATGTTCTCTTGGTTGTTAACCTACAAAGTGATATTAAATATTGTTTTTTAGACAAGGTAAGTAGATTTCCATTATTTTAATTGTTGTATTTCACTTTCTGGGTCCAGTAATGTTTTTTTTTTTGTTTAGATGGCAGTTCGTGTATTTTGCAAAATACATACAAAACACTTTTGTTGGAAGAAGCTAATCGTGAAGATAACTTAAAAAAGGCGTCAAGCTCGGTTAAATAAACAAAAGTTTGGCACATTCCGGTCGCAGACATATTATGTCTGCCCGCCAGTTTACGCGTTTTTTTTCGCAGACATAATATGTCTGTCCGCCAGTTGAGGGGTTAATTAGAAATATGAATATCCTAAAAACCGACAGTACCTACTTATGTACATTAAAACTTAAAGGCTCATTGAAGAGCACATAGAACAATTAGGACAAGATATTTTCCCATATTTCTCCAAAGTTAAACGCCAGGGAGGTATTAGTAAACAAGTAACAGAACCAAGGTAGGTACCAACTACTTATTTATAATAAGTAACTTACTTACAAATACTACTGTCTATCTATGAATTAAAATAACTTTTGTTTCAGATTTTGTTTGCACTTGCGTTTTTAACAAGTGGGAACTACCAAAAGATTTTATGTAGGAATGCCACAACTTATGTCTCACAATCATCAACATCAAGGGCCATACAAACGGTTGTAAATGCCAGAAACCATAGGGATGTCATAAATAAATATATTTAGTTTCCTAAATCACCCTTTGATAGACAAATCCTCAAAGAAATGCAAGTAACTACTTAGTATATTAGTTATCATCATAACAACCCATTAATGTCCCATGACGGAGGGATACTTGGCCTACTAATACCACGCTGGCCAGAAGGATTGGTATAGGGTTTAATTTCAAGTTTTCCTACTTTTTATTTTGTAAAGATAATATTGACGTATAGGCCCTTAGTCGGTTTTTACGACACCTATGGCATGAGATGGGGTGGTGGGTGACATATTGTACTCTTACTCCGTCACCACACAGATATTAGTTATACTTGAGTTTTAAATTATAGTATCATAAAGACAGAGTTTCTTATCTTTACAAATCTTGTTATGATCCAGATTCTTTAAAGACTTAAAAATCCCTGGTGTCATTGGATGTGGGGGGATAGGGTACCTAATTCAGCTACTTCAAAAAGAAAGAGTGCAAACACTCAGTGATTTGGATAGTGGATGCCGTGCTAGAGACACTTTAATTAATCAGTTGTGTCATGCACGAAGTAGTAATACTGAATAATAACTAAATATTTAAGTTTGTCTTTACTAATTTAGTAAGTAGTCAGGTTTAATAAATATTATTAGTAATATAGTATGTATTTTTTAAGTTTTGAGCATGTAATATAATGAAACTACTATTGTTTATTCATTGTAATGATAATTTTATAATAAATAAAAATATTAACTATAGATTTATGTTAAAACATGTTACACTACTAACAGTATAAATATATAATTGTAGAGTATATGTTAGATTAAAACTTATGCACAGATAAAAACATTTTACATCATTACAATAGTTTTATGTATTTAAATAATCACTTAAAATACCAATAATTCTTTCTACAGCCTCCACCATTCTTTGTTCGAATTCTGCTCGTAGCCTCATGCATTGAGCTATTGCCAGTTCCGCACGCTGTTCTTCAATGGCTATGAACCTCTCTGTAATGCTAACCATTTCCAAGCGGGGCATTGCGATGGAGGACTTCCTATTGCGAAGTCCTCCATCGCAATGCCCCGCTTGGAAATTGCGCGCATCAGATGCACGTGGAGATTGTTGGGTAACACGTCGACGACTGCGTAATATTTCCCTTTGGCGCTTCAACAAACACGCATAATTAATATTTGGAGTACTTTGTTGTATTTATTACACCATAAAATCTTGTAATTAACCTTATTTGGAATGTTCCTATGTGAAACTTCTGGTGGTGATACAGGTCTTACTGGTTCAACAGTGACTGAAACCTGTAAAATAAATACATTATGTAAAAAAATATAATTAATACCTATAAACAATTTAATTATTTTTTTATATTATGCTTACTTCAGGAGTACATAATATTGTGAGTTCCGGATTCTACTACAATATTTTGTGACGTTGAAGGGACTTGTGTCTCTTGAACACTCCCTGCATCTATGGCAGCAATAGTAGACTAAAACAGAAAATATTTAATTACTATTACAAGCTTTTGTAGGTTTCCTATAAAATTCTAAGATAATGTCTATTGATATTTATTGTAAATATAGTTACCCATGGTATTTGACTATGTGATTCGAGTTCAGCAGCCTCACTTTGCTGTCCTTCATGTAGTTCTACACTTTGGAAGAAAACAGCTTCCTGAAAATAATAAATAGCATTAAATACTTCACCAATATAAATTATTAATAAGCTACCATCTACTTAAAAATCTTACTTGTAAAATGCTGGGAGATTATTCAAGTTTCATATTAGAACCAACCTCTGCCACTGCTTGGTCTTACAATATGGATGAGAAATTAAATAAATTATCTATATTGAGTAAGTATACTAAATTAAATAATTATGAATATTACAAACCTCAAATGAATTAATTTCTAAATTCCTATCGCCACAGGCAAAACTCTCTTCTCCCATTATGGCTAGAATTTTTTGCTCTGTGTCATTGAACTTAGGTACATATTCAACTCTACCACCAGTACGACGCCTGGCAGCCACAAAATTTGACTGTCTTTCCTCTTCACTGACCCTTTCTTGTCTTTTCAATACTGTGAATATTTATAGACATAAATAATAGTTTGAGCAGTCAATGTAGACTTTTCTTGTAGGTACATAGTACAACACACCACTTCAAACATACTATTAATAAGCTAAACTCACCTTACACCACTGCTCTGAAGTTTTTATACATCCACTACCATCACTGTTAAGGGCATTTGCTATTTCTACCCATGCATTACGATTGCGAATGCGAGCATTTGCAGTACGAGCATGGCCAGTTGCTAGCCAACTTCTAGCTTCTAAAAAGTTGACTAGCTTTTCAAGTTGACTTGGTGACGGAGCTACGTTACGAGACACTAAAATAGATAATATTGTTGTGGTTAGTCATTACAGTAAAATGCTGGAATTATAAAAATGTTATGAAACAAAATATAAACATACTGTCGACACGATCAAGACTACACTAAATATGATACACTCCATGCATTGGTGCATATTAAAGCACTTTTAGCCTTAGACCCTTTTGCCACTTAAAACACTTCATATTTTATTTAGGAATTTTGTGACAAAAAACTTAATGGTATGTAGTTTAAAATTCCAAACTGTTTGTTTACATTTCGCACATGTCAAAAAAATTATGAATCCATTGCCAGTTTTAAAAATATTAATTTTACAAGTCGAAAACAATTACATTATTTAATAATTTGTTATGAATTTATTAGCTCTTAATTTATTCATTCACATTATGTAATTATATTTCTTTAAAAGTCATATATAACAACGATATTTGTTAGTCTATATTTTCTCGATTATACTTAGTCAAAAAGTAGCAACATTGTTAACATCGTAGCCGACATCCTTGCCTTATCACATCCGAGAGATCGTCGACGAGATGATCGTGTTTAGCGAATACGGTTTTAAATAACGATGACTTTAATGGCGATGTGTTGGTTGTGACATCTGTGAACTCGCCGTTGTTGGCATCTTAGACGGTACGCTTAGCGAATCGCACTGGTATGGCTTTACAAAGGGTTGTTCCACCACTGATGCAGGCGTAGCTTTATTAAAACAAATTTATAATGCTTGGGAGAATTCTTGCAACGCTATAGGTGTATTCTGCGACCTTTCAAAAGCATTTGACTGCGTATGTCATGAAACGCTTGTACACAAACTTAGGCATTACGGTTTGCAGGATTCTTCCTTAGCTCTTCTCTCATCCTACTTGAGTAGTCGGACTCAATATGTTGAAGTTAAAGATTCGAGGTCCTCAGGCTTGCCCGTAACGTTGGGTGTGCCGCAAGGTTCAATTTTGGGTCCATTTCTGTTTTTAGTGTACATTAATGATTTACCTTACCATTTAAAAAACATTTGTGACGTTGTACTGTTCGCTGATGATACATCTTTAATATTTAAAGTTAATAGAAATAGGACGCATTTTGACGAAGTAAACATTGCACTCACAGAAGTAACTAAGTGGTTTACTGCTAATAACCTTGTACTTTAACCCAAAGAAAACGAAATGTATTAAGTTTGCATTACCAAATGTTAAAAACCTTGGCCCAAGTTTAATTTTAAATGGTGAACTGCTGGAAGCTGTTCAATCCACAATGTTTCTAGGTATAAAAATAGATGAGAAGTTACAATGGGGTGCGCACATATCTTATTTATCAGCGAGGCTCAGCTCAGCTGCTTACGCTGTTAGAAAAGTTAGATATTTGACAGACGTAGATACAGCTAGATTAGTTTACTTCAGCTATTTTCACAGCGTTATGTCATATGGTATACTATTGTGGGGTACAGCTGCCGATATACAAAGTGTATTTATTTTACAGAAAAGAGCTATCCGTGCCATTTATCGGCTTGGAGCACGAGAATCGCTTAGAGAATTATTTAAGGAAATAGGTATCTTAACCGTCGCTTCCCAATTTATTTATAACAGTATATTGCATGTAAGACAGAATGTACATTTATATACCAAAAGAAACGATATTCATACGGTAAATACTAGAAATAAACATAAACTGTGTGTCCCTCATTACCGTTTACACAAAGTACATCAATCGTTTATGGCACTTAGTATACGCCTTTATAACAAAGTACCTGTAGAGATATTAGAATTACCGATTACTTCATTTAAAGAAAAAATTAAAAGTTGTTTAGTAGCCAAAGGATATTACACTCTTGAGAATTATGTTAGTGACCGGGATGCCTGGATTTAAAATAGGTCTATGAATTAGGACTCGCAGAAAAATTTACTTTGGTCGATGTGAAGTAAGCGCGTCCCTCTGCCATTTGTATCTCCCCTAATTGTAGTTTTTTTTGTTGCTCTTATTGTCAGGACTCGTCATGCTCACTATAATGTCATTGCTTGTGGTGGCGTGGAGGCCGGGTCAATCCCTTCCCTACAATATGGCGAGGGGGTTGATGGCTGACCTTTGCGTTATACTCGTGAACGGGTGCTACTTGGGGTGACTGGTCGACCCTGACATTAATAAATTTACATTGTAATACACTTCTGAGTTTTTATTCAAGGGGTCATTTGGCTGAGCGACGTCTTTACTACTGGATAGTTATTTATGAATGTGATTTGGTGCTCCCACTTTTATGTACTACCTACATCACGACGCTACCTTTATAATTGAATAATCCTTGGTTATGGTTATGTATGGTATACAATGGTTGCAGCGCCTAATTACAGTGATCTCCTATGTAAAAATTATGACGTCAAGAAAATGCAGCAGTAGAGTTTGTTGCGCCGCTTCTTCTCTACTAGCGCTTTGGAGGCGGTGGTAAAGTTTTCTAAACTTTGAAATGTTTTTAAATTTAGATTAAGTAATGTTAGATGACGTCAAAAAGATACAATATTATTGTACTACTTTGAATAAATGAATGAAACTGAAACTAAGGAGGGAGGAGTACTTCGCTCCATCCTCGAGATGGGGTCCGCTAAGGAGCGGGCCAGCACTAGTCGGGGGCTGCGGAAGAATCATGGTTTCCCGCGGCCTCTGGCACAGGTGAGAGATGGAACACCGGGGATTTTAGTCAGTAGAAGTCTGACAGACCCTTCCGTCCTCTCCGGGGCGGAAGAACTCCATGAGGATTTCCCCTCGAAAAAAAAAAAGTGTAGTTAAAGTGTAACGTGTATTATAAGTGTTACTTCTAGTTGACCGATCTATCGTCGAACGTGCCATCATAAGCTAACGCCGACATCAGAATTGGGATGAACGCCAGCCAGCCCACAGGCTGCGTAGTTAACGAGCTACCTGGTATTTTGTACCGATCAAGTAAGATCTTTCCATTATAATGAGCTTTGAGCCGAGTACTCACTGTTTAAAGGTACTGTTGATAATTTTAGCAGTACAGTAATGTAGTTCCTGCTGTGTAATAAAATTGTCCTGGTTGTATAGTTAAGTGTCCATATGATGGTTTTGTGTCTAGTATTTAAATTTTGGCTATTATTTAAAGTGACGAGTAGGTTTTGATATCTTTTTACTTTTTTAACCTGACTATGATTTGTGAAAAGATAGGATATAATTATGGGACCTTTAAGCCCTAAGATTGATATGGTGACAATAAAAAATGATGGTGATAAAAAGAATCGTATTTTGTTGAGTTATAATACACCGTCGTAGGTCGGTTAAAATTAGTGTCGCGTTAGCTAGGATTCGTTTTCAAGTGTTATTTGTACCTACCATACTTTAGTGATTTATGTTGTGATTATTCAAAAATAATTTGGCTAAAGAGATGAAAAATAAAAATAGTCATTTGATGTCCATGTAGTAAATACCTAAGTAAGTGCTATTTACGTGGTTTACTAGCGCTTTATTTTTAAAAGTCGTTAAATTTTAAATAAAACAGATTAGAAGTAATTTAATTTGATTAAGACTTTACGTAATAAAGAACGTTTACGTAATACATAATAATAAAGACGATGTGATTGGTCGATTTTAAATACCTGTTCTTATGCCATTCGGAAGTTAATTGTACTATTTTATGTTCTCTATTTGAAAGAAAGCATTTATTTGTCACTCACAATACACAACAATATTGTGATTTTTAAATAAGGATTTATTGTGACATATTGGACCGCATATATTATAGTTTTTATAGTGTGTTCTATAACGGAGCGTTGATTTTTGAGTGTAATTTAATTTGATATTCATTTCATTGCTTAGTGTCAGGAATTATCTATTTACTTAAACGTCAGGTTGTGTAATTTTGTGTGAAAATTGGTTAGATTTATTCATTCCTAATTTACCTATTCGTGTAGGTATTTCGTTGAAAGCAAAAGTGTTACAATAACTTATTACAATAGAAATAATAAATACCACATACAATAGTGTGACTTAAGCTAGACTATCCTATGAAAGGATAAAAGTACCCTTGCATCTTTGGGAACTCTTAATATTTTAAAAGGATTTTTTTTACAAATACACTATGGCAAACTTATAAAAAGTTTAAATTGTCGTGTAATAGTTTGGTGTCTATTTGTAACTTTATAACGTGTTAATGTTATCACCCAAGTTAGAATTTTCTTTTCTTTTTTTTACTTTTCTTTTTCTTTTATTAAATCTATACTTTTATACTAATATTATAAAGAGGTAAAGTTTGTGTGTTTGTGTGTTTGTGACGTTGTAGGGGGTAATCCCTGGATCTACTGAACCGATTTTAAAAATTCTTTCTGTGTTGAATAGTCCATTTATCGGGGAGTGTCATAGGCTATATAGTATCACGCTATGACTAATAGGAGTGGAGCAGTAATTAAATATGTTTAAAAAAGTGACGCGTTTTTTTCGACGCCTAACGAAGTGGGTACAGGTCAGCTAGTTTTATATAACTTGAATTTTATCTGATGTGGTTTTAAGTTTTACAAAACAATAATACAATTTAATGTACACCCCACAGTTAATTGAAATGAATTATAAAGTGCAGTTATTCTTTTATAATTGATGTGGTTTTAAGCTTCACAAAACTACATGTATTTGTTAATTTTATTTTATTTAATCAGTTTGTATATAATTTATTGCATGTTGTTTTTAAAAATAAAGAAGTAAATAAAATCAAAACTGCATGAATTTGTTAATTTTACTTAATTTAATTGGTTTTATGATATAATTTATTATTTATTTTACTAGAAAATCAGGGTTTCTGATTTATGCAGTTTTCTAAACCAAATTCATGAATCTGTCTATTTTCTAGGTTCTAGGTTATTCTTATAATTTATTGTTTTTATGATTAGTTGTGTGTAGGTATGTTTTATTTCTAATGTATAGCTTTTTTAATGGTGTGAAATAAAAGGCTTTTTATTTATTTTATTTAATT
Source organism: Schrankia costaestrigalis (assembly GCA_905475405.1). Lineage (NCBI taxonomy): Eukaryota > Metazoa > Arthropoda > Insecta > Lepidoptera > Erebidae > Schrankia > Schrankia costaestrigalis. The sequence goes on from FR997833.1 coordinate 20,404,991, forward strand.
TATTTATTTAATAAGTTAGAATAGCTGAGTCCAGTCCTCCAGGTTTAGGTACGTGGTATGTACGTGTTGATTAGGTACAATTTATATCCAAAATTAACAGGGAATTAGCTTAACTCTTAGAATAACAGCTGATCTTCAAATAATAAAATAAATGTTGGAAATTTAATAAGCAAAATGATAATAGATAGTATATATTACTATATAATGTTTTTTAGGAATTTTCAAGGCAGAAGATGGCCCGCAGTGGAAACATAAATATGGCCTAAGTTACGCTGTTGATGTCTAGTCGTTCTATTTATGTCGAAAAAAATATATCTCTAAGCAATATATAGTTAAATATTCTGATTCATTAAAATGATATTCCGAATGTTAGATAATATCAAAATAACATATAGGTAGCACAATGAATGTTTCCAATATTAGTAATATTAAAACTGATATTAATGTACCTACGTCTCTACGCGGCAGCGTGAATCGATAGGGCAAAATCATAATGTGGACCGAGATAGGTGATTTTTGGTTCTTTCTAAATCTACAAAAATATTATTTGGAATATAGATGTCTCATGGCATAAATCCTGACTATTTATTTTAGGCTAACTATTACATTCCTAGAAATCATTAAAAACTGCGATATAAATTACAAGTATAAAACCAGCCCTAAAGCTGTGCTTAAAGTCTCGAAATGGTTTTTGAACAATAGTAGCTCATCTAAATAAATGAAATCTTAGTAGATAATACACCTATTTATTAGGTTTGGTATTGATTCATTAAGTAATACAACATTAGTAATTAAAAATAATAACAACAATTTTAAAATATAATTAGAAAACGACCATCATGAATTTATTTATTACTTATTTATCCTAGATACACCTAAATATTCCTGACAAATATTTTCACAAAATGTTAGTACAATAACCTTGAAATTCTAACTTTAGTTTAGTTTGAGTGCCGGACAGAACCCCATATTACTACTACCCATTACACAAATAATGAACCCTGTGGGCCAAACAACCACCCTTCCTCTCTGGATGGCGTTGCGTGTATCTAGGGGATATACAGGTCGCTAACCAACATGTATGTAACTGGGGAGCCTTCTTTCTTAAAATAAAAATGACAACTCGATATTTGCGATTTTGCTATCTTTTTCTAATGTTAACGTAAACAAATGAATAAAACTTGACTAAATACTATAGATCACAAATAGTTTTTAAAAAGTAATTTCTTTGTTTCGTCGTAAATGATATTTACCTTTTTAAAATCGATTTACAGGACTCTAATCATTTAAATAGAGGCACCTATAAATAAAGCTGTTTATTACAAAAAGTAATACCTATAGCCCTAAAGCTCAATCACAAAATCTAAATCTAGAAATTAAACGAAGTTATAAATATATTGCCACAAAGAATCGTGCAGGCGCCATTATGAATATGAATGGACGAAATTTATAAATCCTTGCATGTGAAGGTCATTGACCGTTAACTTAAAAATGGGGTTGTATCCAACCCCAGTTCTAATTAATATCCATGTTGTTGTAAATTCTCGTAACTTTTCAAATGTGATGTTGTTATAATATACTTTTAAATATACATAAGCAGCAGATAGTTTTTTTTTTTATAGCACGATTTTAATTTCACATGAGCATTTATTATCTAAATAAATAAACAACCTATCTAGTTTTCTGAAACACTGAATCTTTATTTAATAAATACTTACCAATGATTTACAATAATTAGATACAGGGCAATGCTTTGCAACGTGGTTCTTCTGAATTTCCCGAACTCTATAACGTCTTTGTAGTGTGAAATTAAGAATACAAATAGGTACCTATCTCCTTCTTATTTCTGAATGAGTGTTCCTAGTTAGTTTTATTTGCAAAAATGTCTATTATACGAAAATAAAACTGCATGTATTACCGAGAACATCATAAGTTACATAGATACATGGTAGAGATAATAAATTGGTGATAGGGCCGGCAGCAGCCCCTTTGTGGATCGATTGATTACTCATTATTATTACTTACCCTTTCTTCGCAGGGTTTTACTGAGGACAATCATTGTTGAATCAAAACCCAAACTCAAGGGCAATCATTTGAAGAATAGGTATCAACACAGCGATAAATTGGACCACTACGCCAAGTCACTCTAGTCTGCCCTCCTAGTTGGTGGTCACATGAGGTGGTATAGAACTTGTCGTGCTATAAACAATATTTATGTAAATGGTGGTTGGTGTCAGCTGAACAAGGCTAAAAAAGCTTATCATCAATTTTCAGTCTATTTGATATACTTTTTTCGGTTTCTTAGAAATCATTGACTAAGGAGCATGGTAGGTATATACTTACTATCACCACCACCACAACAGGGATGGGTCCTTTCCCAGGTTCTGTGTCAAGTTTTCATTTAGTCTTTTATTGACATTCATCAGGATGAGACAGGGTGATAGAACATTTGTGTGTAACTTCTAGGACACAATCCTTAAAATAAAGGCTATGATCTGTTAATCATCAAAAAGGTATAGTTAAATAAAACATTATTTAATACGTATTATTGCTAAGGTCAATATTTAATTTCTATCAATATCTTCTACGTCAGATTACATTCGTTGACATTATTTCAAAAATTAAATGTAAGTAAGCCAAACACTTTTTTTCATACATTATCGGCGATTTGTACTCTGTCTTATAATTCTAGCTACATTCTAGGCCAAACCCTACAATACCCAAACCTGCCCAAAAATAAGAAAAAAAAAACAAACATTAAAACATTGAAAAATAAACCCTAAATAGAAAGATGTTAGTTATTTTTTTTTATATAAATTAAAACGGAAACTATTCTAAATAAATAAAATACCACAACTTAAAACACAAAATACTAAAGCAGAACAAAACATATAACGTGGACAGGTGTGTACTGGTATTACTTCGGTGGAGAAAGCAAGCGTATTTGTTTTTAACCGACAGGGACGACACAACATAGACTATTAGTAAATTGTATAAAGGATTCTTGCTTATTTAATGCGCGAATGTTTTGGTTACAATGGCGAAAAGCCTAAAATTCAATATAATAAAAGTGGGTTTGATATACTTTGGCCATTTCCAACATTCAACTTGACATGGGGCTTCAACTCCAAACCTTTTCTTACTTATAGACAATTAAGCTGCAGCTTATATTTTCAGCTTAAATCAGATACAATCGCGCACAATTACAGCACATCCACATAATATAAATATTCAGAGGTAGGTATATACCTTTGACTAGTTTTGATACACACCATTAGTATTTTCATGTGTTGTGTGCTCTAAATGGATATATTACTTATATTAAACCAAACACCACACCAACATAATTTTAAACCAAAGTCCTAATCTATATTTTAAATTATAGAACACAGTTTCTTTAAATACTTAAGTATAGATACTTAAAGATTTAAATGTTGCGCAAAATTATAACTGACTAGTTTCGCGTATCTTAAGTACTTTAAATAAATAATTAATCTTAATGAAACATTTATCCTTATCATAGAAATTAAACAAAATACTTAATCAAAATGCATTAATACAAGCCCATTTATGTTTTCATGAATATCTTTGCCTGTTTTTCACTTTAATTATGATATGCATTTGTCTATCAATAATTTAACTATTACAGAAAGTTCTATAAGTATATGAATATTTGAAATTATACAAACAGTTAGATAAGGTATAGTTACTGAGTAGATTTACCCAACTAATTTTGAACTTACACTACATTCAATATATTAATATAAACATCGAAATGAAATCTATAATTTCTATTACGATTATGACAATAAATTATGTTTACAATGAATTTTTAAGTTACTTAAATTTAATAATAAATAGTGATGATTATATAATCAAATTAGAGAGACAATATCATGACGTGAAAGTCAAATGTCATAGATTTTTGTGCAAGTGTTATACAAATATGACAAGATTATAGTGATGTTGTACAATTTCGCTCCAAACTTACACAAATGATTCAAATTATTAATTATATATTTGACTTTCACTGCAATATACAATTACTATAATAAATTATGTGCCCAATGTGATACATATAGGTATCAGAGTCATAATAAAATGTTGATCAATAACTAATTTAGTGTAATGTCATGGTCATGTTCTTTATATAATTTTAATGAAAGATTTATATATTATTAATTAATGGAGAATTTCTGTAATAATGTCATCAAATAAATATAATAAAATAATAATTATGATCCTAATTATTAATTGTTCTATAAAATGTATCCACCTTATCTTATGACTTTGTGCACAATTCAAGCTCCAGAATTATATTATTATTACGACATTATTATAATAATGGGGCCATCCTTATTTTATCAACATGAATGGAAGTATAGTTTTAGCCATATTTTCACTTACAAACACCATTTTATAAATCAGTCAATGCATTTCTGACCTCTTTGGTAATAATTATACAAGGAAATATTGTTTATACTATTTTTAGTTATTGCAACTATTTTCAAAAGAAATAAAAATAAATAGTTGTGGTTGTACAATAATCATTGCACTGCTTTTTAATATACATATTATAATAAAATATTTTTTTTTACTTAGAGTAAAAAGTTTAATATTGCACTGTCAATCGTTAAATATTATAATTATTGCCAGGATTACTGTTACAATAGAATCTTGTTGGCATCATTACCTTAAAAAATACCAGATTGCTAAATGTTATTTTACTTATACTTGTTCACCAACAAACACAAGTTACAAGTATAAATGTTATGTTAGAAACAAGACATTCATTAACCTTAGTTATCATTCATAAAATCTTACTTGTAGTTTCGATTCTCGTTAATTAAAAACTGTTTTCCTTGTTTCTAAATATTGTATCTTAGGACATATTCAGGTATTTATTGGACTTCATAAATTAAAATTAGGTAAATTTTGTTAGAACACTTGGTATATGTCAGTCATTTACAAATTTTCTAGGTATTATTGTGATGTTATTATTTTGTACTAATAATGTATGAACATAGGTTCAAACTGACATAGTGTCATGATTTGAATCACATTTTATTACATATTTCACTCAGTACAGTTAGTCAAACTTCAAACCATGACAAAGTAATGATCAACATTTTTGCATTTAGCTACAATTTATTGACTAGATTTGGATCATTTAAGATTTACTCTTGTTCGTTTTGAAGCTGACCTGGAGTACTTGGCCGTTTAATGAGTATCCATTCAATGACTGGATGGCAACTACAGCCTCATCGTAATTTGTCATTGTGACAAAACCATATCCCTTGCATTTGTTAGTTGTGGGATCTCTAATTATTTTTACACTTTGGACGGCACCAAAGGGGCCAAAGAGCTGCCACAGTACACTCTCTTCAGTGTCAGCCCCAATGTTGTAAACAAAAATACACCAACCTGAGCCTCCAATAGCATTGCCTTGAATGAGAGGGTCTGCTAAGGGAGAAAATCTTTGGAGACCTTTGTTGATAGCAAGTAGGGCCTTACCAGCAGGACCTACAAAGCGGCGGGCAGCTGCCGGGGCTAGGTATGCTGCTAGGGGAGCAAGTGCTTTGTTCTGATTACTGGGGTTGTTTGCACATTTGACTGTTATGGGTCCTGTGCCACCTGAGGGAATAGTACCATTTAACTCACGGATCGCATTTTCGGCCTCATGTCGTTGGTCGTAGCGGATGAAAGCAACGCCTCTCGATGGTCCCTGGATACTTGGTTCTTCTGCACCTACTTGGAGTAAATGACCAACATTTACATTCTCGTGCAGTATGCGGGAGCTGATGATTGTTCCGTAAGGACTGAACAGCTTCTCCAATTCTTGCTGTGTCATGTGCTTGGGCAGACCGGACACGTAGAGGTTGGCGCCTTTGATAGCATCGGAACTCGGGCGGGCATATGATACTTTTATGATCTTGTTCTGAAGTCGCAGACCATTGAGCGTATTTACTGCTTTCTCGGCATCTTCAGGCTTGTGATAGTTTACGAACGCGTAACCCAAACTTTGTCCATTGAGAATGTGATCGGGGAAAACTGTCACTTTGTCTCTAATGAGTTTGCAACTTTCTACTTCTCCAACGCTAGAGAATAAAGATCGAATCTCCTCTTGTGTCATAGTTTGCGGCAAATAATTGATAATGAGGTTGGTTTTCGACTCGTTGTTGCAAGGCTGAACCTTGCTACCATTTTGCGTGGGCTGGTTCGCGTTTACGCTGTCGAGCGGATTGGCCATCATTTTTCCTATTTCTATGTTTACACCAATTTATGTTAAATGTCACAGAAAACGTGACTCTCAACAAGAAATATAACACGGGATAGTTATAACATAGACACACGTTCTTCGTAAGTTAAAACAACACCACTTCGCGTTGGTTGTTGGTTGAAAGCATATGCAAGGGAAGAAAATCAATAAGATGCTGTTCACTTTTGTACTTATCCTGTTTTCGGTGGAACGGCGCCGAGTCCGCTGAATCAAAATATAATCAGTAACACAAAATAACGTTAGTTTATTAGATCTTATGGAGAATACGAAAGAAAAGTGAAAAGGAAATCAACCAAAAATCTATGCGACTTGCGACCTATTCTCGTAAATTCATTTCTTTCACTTCTTCACTTTCTTTTTAAAATGTTGCCATTTCTAAAATCCAACCTCCTACATTAAATGAAACATGAACAAACAACCAACCAGTACCTATTTTGATCTCTCAATATAATTTGGTTTTTACTCTTGTAATACAATTTATTAAATTCAGTTCTATATTAAAGTTAAGTAGCAGTAACAAAAAGGTCAATAATTTTGTTGTTATTTATTATTGGTATAAAACATATTGTTTTATTATCATTTATATAATTTATTATAATTGTATTGATTATTTTATTATAAGATAAAGTTTATTTAGATAAAAAAAATGTTGTTAAATATTCAAAAACACTACATTGTTTATTTTATCATGGGGACAGGCCGATGGATACAGTAGGACTGCGCAAAGTGAAGAACTATGGAAGCTTTATGTCAACCACTCTAGGCCCTTTCCTGTAAAAAATAATAAAAAATATATAAAGTAAGTATTATTTCATAATTTTATTGTTATTGATTTTGATAAAATAATATCTGATAAATAAAGAGTAAGAAATGATAACTTACTACCAATTATTCGTTAAAAAGTCGTTTTAATTAATTAACAAATAATGGAAAAAATAAAACTATGCTAATTATTTAATTTAATTGATTAAAATTTAATTTTTATTAGACTTTGACACTAGCAGTGTTTCCTTGATGAAAACATAGCTTTAAATTTCACGGTGATACATTAAGCTGATCTTTTTGAAATCACAAGGACTGATTTCTTTTGTTTTCTTTGTTAATGAACAGACGCTAATAATGTTAGATTAACTTTTCTAGTCCATACAAATTCTCCCCGAAATATGGTAAAATTTATACGACGCCATTCTTAGGCAGTGCTGCCAACATTACGATGGCACAGAATTAGGCAATACAAAAACCAATACTATTGCATTTACAAAGCTAGGTATGAATATAGGTGGTAGCAAAACTAAACCTACAACAATAAATTTGTTTATTTATATTTGCTACTTCTTATATATTTCAGTTACTAATTCTATCTCTAAATAATAACTATTTAATAAAAATGTATGAAAATCCTATTGTTCTAATAAGAACATTGCCGTTAGCGCCATCTGTGAAATTTTGTCCAAACTATTCATCAAATTAATTCATTACGAAATTTTGAATGAAAATAATGTTTATTTTATTTTAGTTGACTACTACAAGTACTACTTACGAGTTACGATTATCGTGTAAAAATTATTTTATTTCTATGAATACGGTTGGCACTAATATTTTTACTGATGTGTTATAAATTATAATGAAAATGGGTGTACAAAGTTGAATTAGGTACTTATTCGTGTAAGTACCTACTGGTACATGTGGTCAATTTTGTTATGTAAAAATTAAAAATCACAGATTAAAAAAACTGTTGTATTGCGCATGCGTGAAAGTATGAGTGTACTACATACCTCAGACCAAATAATTTTATTTGGTCTGAGGTCTGTAGTACATTTATATTTTTTTTCTTGTTTTACGATTGAATATAGTAATGTAGGTACATACAATAAGTATTGTTTATACTTTAGGAAAAGATCATAGCATAAAAAAATAAAATTTGTTTGCAAAAATAACAATTTGTTTGACTAAATATTAACTTTATTGGCAAAAAATAATGTTTATCCGTTGTTTGTCTAGATCCCGAGAGGCAAGCTGAAAAAAAATCCGGTCGAAGTGAAAAAGTTAAACTATCTTGTCATTAAAACGGTCTAACAGATAAAACATCAGTCTGCTAAAGAGTAGGTAGGTACTTGAACTTAAGGTTAAAAAGATGAGGGTTTCCCAGCGTTTTAACAGCCGCAGTGGCAAAACACTCCAAAAATGATTGTCTTTAGCCTGAATATTTTTAGTTTCCGTTAATGCCTGTAAAAATCCCCGCGTCAAAGGGTTTTGACGAGTGCATTACCCCAGCAGAATCTTGTCGAAATTTGTATTTTTTTTTTATCAGATTTTTAGATTTCTAGCTCCTGTAAATGTCTGTGTAGTTTTTGGAATTAGTTCAGTCCTAATTTTAAAGATATTTGACAAAAACAGATTCTGCTGCGGTAACGTTACCGCAGCAGAATCTTTTTTGAAATAATGGGATTATTGAAAAAATCTTTAGGTACATTTTTAGATCGCTGGACGAAGTAAATGTTTCGATGTAATTTGAATTTTTACGCTACATGGTTTCGGAGATATTCAAGATGCTGCTGGCGTAACGTTTGCGTGTTTGCTGGATCTCCGAAACGGTACAGCCTAATTTCCTAATTTTTTATACAGAGCTTCGTCTTAATTAGTCTAAATTAGTTCACGAATAAAAAAGTAATAATAATGCACCGTTTGCAAGTTATTTTAAATTATATAAATACCCCTTTTTGGGCCCTTACTCCTAAGATATGTACTCTGGAGACTTGTTTAAAACGTCATTTTATAGTTTATAGTTAGTTACAGGTCTGTGTGAAGTTTCATTAGTGTACAGTAAGTAATTAAAAAGTTATCACACAATTTAGTTCATTTTGGCCAGCGATGTGCAACGGGTTAATTTAACTGCCTATTAATTGAGTTTCGTATCGATTTACTTGCTGAATTCTGTATAAACAATTAGACTTTTGTGTCAACTTTATACCATAAAATTTTGAGCGTAATCCACTCAATAATTACAGAGATAAGCGAAAAAGAGTCATTACGTTATGCATGCAATAATGTCGGTACAGACGCGTACACAATTAATTTTAATGGCGCTAGTGAGCTGCGTTAACGCCTTTGAAACTAAATTAAATTCGTTTAAAATAAAAAAGCCGTTTTTGTTTTAAATGCATTACTTCGCTAATTTAAAAGCATCATAAGTGTTGATAGTGTGTTATACTAATTTTATTGTTGTCAACACTTTAAATGTTATTAAATTTGCATTTAAAATTAAAACTGCCTTTTTTGTTTTAAATGCAATATTTAGCTAATTTAAAAGCATCCAAAGTGCTGACAGTGCGTTACACAAATAAGTACTTACTTTATTACCTTGTGTAAATACTGAGTTGATTTTTTTTCAATTGGCAGCGCCATTGTGCCTCGTAAACGCTTTTGAACGATTGCCGTAATGCATGTTATACACAAAGTAAATACATACCCCCTTACTCATAAAAAAAATCTCTTAACATAGAAATCCTTTACAAGAAATATGATATCTTGGCTATCATAGAATTTCAACCCCCCCTTAGCTCAGAAGGGATAGGGCATTATAAAGCTCATTGCTTTAGATCCCTAAACGGAAAATACCAATGTTACGATGACCTGAATCGTAAAATTCAAAAAAGTAATACTTATTTAGTACCACATGCACTAATTTTAAAAAATGTATAAATTAGTCCATGTGGTACTAAATAAGTATTACTTTTTTTAGTTTTATACATAATTTAAATAAGTATTTATTATTTAATTATTTTTTAAATAAGTATTACCTTAATTTGATTATATTTGATTTATAAAGATTTAGTTAAGAACATTTTCCATTAGTGATCCTATTTGTGATTTATTTTTGTTTTTTAATTGGCCGCGCAGTGTAAAACATTTATTTTACTTACAGAACTATTTTATGTGCTTATTGAATTTACTGTGTTTTTTTTAGGCCAAAGTGTAAGACAGTAAATATTATAAAATAACTCTGTGCGATAATTGACTTTTCATTTGTTTTTTTTTTTTTAAATTGTAAACAATGTTGACTGATAAAATTATATTCTATTGTCAATCATTTTATATTATGACAAAAATTTAAATGTTATCGTAATTAAATGCTGAGGTTTTGTTTTATTTATCTGTGATTTTTAAATTAAACAATCTTTAGCGTAATGGTTATTTAGTTATAAATGAATAATTACTGTGATTTTTAAATTATAAATACAATCTTTAGGCGTAATGGGTTTTTTAGTTATAAATGAAGAATTACTGTGATTTTATAAATTAAGTTAAAAAAGTAAATTTTTATATACCTACTTAATTTTACTTATTTTAAGATTTTTAGACAATAGCTTTATTTTAAAAAGACAGTTATTCAATGACAATCAATACTTATGTTAAATATTAATTGCCATTTAAATAGTGTAATTGCTAAGCAATTGTTATTAAACTGTGATTTTACAACAAGGTATTTTGATCGTTTTAATATTTCTATCCTGTGCATAAAAGTTTTCAAATAAACTTCTGTTTTATTTTACCACTTGTTTACAAAACTGTACCGAAAAGCAAATAAAAATTTTATTATCCTTTACATGTTAGTAGGTCAGAGTTATGTACTACACTGACGTTTTTTTGTGACCATCTATACATGGTCGGGTTACCACAGTCATTCATACGTAATGACTTTTTTTCGCTTATCTCTGTAATTATTGAGTGGATTACGCTCAAAATTTCATGGTATAAAGTTGACACAAAAGTCTAATTGTTTATACAGAATTCAGCAAGTAAATCGATACGAAACTCAATTAATAGGCAGTTAAATTAACCCGTTGCACATCGCTGGCCAAAATGAACTAAATTGTGTGATAACTTTTTAATTACTTACTGTACACTAATGAAACTTCACACAGACCTGTAACTAACTATAAACTATAAAATGACGTTTTAAACAAGTCTCCAGAGTACATATCTTAGGAGTAAGGGCCCAAAAAGGGGTATTTATATAATTTAAAATAACTTGCAAACGGTGCATTATTATTACTTTTTTATTCGTGAACTAATTCAGACTAATTAAGACGAAGCTCTGTATAAAAAATTAGGAAATTACGCTGTACCGTTTCGGAGATCCAGCAAACACGCAAACGTTACGCCAGCAGCATCTTGAATATCTCCGAAACCATGTAGCGTAAAAATTCAAATTACATCGAAACATTTACTTCGTCCAGCGATCTAAAAATGTACCTAAAGATTTTTTCAATAATCCCATTATTTCAAAAAAGATTCTGCTGCGGTAACGTTACCGCAGCAGAATCTGTTTTTGTCAAATATCTTTAAAATTAGGACTGAACTAATTCCAAAAACGAGTGCATTACCCCAGCAGAATCTTGTCGAAATTTGTATTTTTTTTTTATCAGATTTTTAGATTTCTAGCTCCTGTAAATGTCTGTGTAGTTTTTGGAATTAGTTCAGTCCTAATTTTAAAGATATTTGACAAAAACAGATTCTGCTGCGGTAACGTTACCGCAGCAGAATCTTTTTTGAAATAATGGGATTATTGAAAAAATCTTTAGGTACATTTTTAGATCGCTGGACGAAGTAAATGTTTCGATGTAATTTGAATTTTTACGCTACATGGTTTCGGAGATATTCAAGATGCTGCTGGCGTAACGTTTGCGTGTTTGCTGGATCTCCGAAACGGTACAGCCTAATTTCCTAATTTTTTATACAGAGCTTCGTCTTAATTAGTCTGAATTAGTTCACGAATAAAAAAGTAATAATAATGCACCGTTTGCAAGTTATTTTAAATTATATAAATACCCCTTTTTGGGCCCTTACTCCTAAGATATGTACTCTGGAGACTTGTTTAAAACGTCATTTTATAGTTTATAGTTAGTTACAGGTCTGTGTGAAGTTTCATTAGTGTACAGTAAGTAATTAAAAAGTTATCACACAATTTAGTTCATTTTGGCCAGCGATGTGCAACGGGTTAATTTAACTGCCTATTAATTGAGTTTCGTATCGATTTACTTGCTGAATTCTGTATAAACAATTAGACTTTTGTGTCAACTTTATACCATGAAATTTTGAGCGTAATCCACTCAATAATTACAGAGATAAGCGAAAAAAAGTCATTACGTATGAATGACTGTGGTAACCCGACCATGTATAGATGGTCACAAAAAAACGTCAGTGTAGTACATAACTCTGACCTACTAACATGTAAAGGATAATAAAATTTTTATTTGCTTTTCGGTACAGTTTTGTAAACAAGTGGTAAAATAAAACAGAAGTTTATTTGAAAACTTTTATGCACAGGATAGAAATATTAAAACGATCAAAATACCTTGTTGTAAAATCACAGTTTAATAACAATTGCTTAGCAATTACACTATTTAAATGGCAATTAATATTTAACATAAGTATTGATTGTCATTGAATAACTGTCTTTTAAAAATAAAGCTATTGTCTAAAAATCTTAAAATAAGTAAAATTAAGTAGGTATATAAAAATTTACTTTTTTAACTTAATTTATAAAATCACAGTAATTCTTCATTTATAACTAAAAAACCCATTACGCTAAAGATTGTATTTATAATTTAAAAATCACAGTAATTATTCATTTATAACTAAATAACCATTACGCTAAAGATTGTTTAATTTAAAAATCACAGATAAATAAAACAAAACCTCAGCATTTAATTACGATAACATTTAAATTTTTGTCATAATATAAAATGATTGACAATAGAATATAATTTTATCAGTCAACATTGTTTACAATTTAAAAAAAAAAAAAAACAAATGAAAAGTCAATTATCGCACAGAGTTATTTTATAATATTTACTGTCTTACACTTTGGCCTAAAAAAAACACAGTAAATTCAATAAGCACATAAAATAGTTCTGTAAGTAAAATAAATGTTTTACACTGCGCGGCCAATTAAAAAACAAAAATAAATCACAAATAGGATCACTAATGGAAAATGTTCTTAACTAAATCTTTATAAATCAAATATAATCAAATTAAGGTAATACTTATTTAAAAAATAATTAAATAATAAATACTTATTTAAATTATGTATAAAACTAAAAAAAGTAATACTTATTTAGTACCACATGGACTAATTTATACATTTTTTAAAATTAGTGCATGTGGTACTAAATAAGTATTACTTTTTTGAATTTTACGATTCAGGTCATCGTAACATTGGTATTTTCCGTTTAGGGATCTAAAGCAATGAGCTTTATAATGCCCTATCCCTTCTGAGCTAAGGGGGGGTTGAAATTCTATGATAGCCAAGATATCATATTTCTTGTAAAGGATTTCTATGTTAAGAGATTTTTTTTATGAGTAAGGGGGTATGTATTTACTTTGTGTATAACATGCATTACGGCAATCGTTCAAAAGCGTTTACGAGGCACAATGGCGCTGCCAATTGAAAAAAAATCAACTCAGTATTTACACAAGGTAATAAAGTAAGTACTTATTTGTGTAACGCACTGTCAGCACTTTGGATGCTTTTAAATTAGCTAAATATTGCATTTAAAACAAAAAAGGCAGTTTTAATTTTAAATGCAAATTTAATAACATTTAAAGTGTTGACAACAATAAAATTAGTATAACACACTATCAACACTTATGATGCTTTTAAATTAGCGAAGTAATGCATTTAAAACAAAAACGGCTTTTTTATTTTAAACGAATTTAATTTAGTTTCAAAGGCGTTAACGCAGCTCACTAGCGCCATTAAAATTAATTGTGTACGCGTCTGTACCGACATTATTGCATGCATAACGTAATGACTCTTTTTCGCTTATCTCTGTAATTATTGAGTGGATTACGCTCAAAATTTTATGGTATAAAGTTGACACAAAAGTCTAATTGTTTATACAGAATTCAGCAAGTAAATCGATACGAAACTCAATTAATAGGCAGTTAAATTAACCCGTTGCACATCGCTGGCCAAAATGAACTAAATTGTGTGATAACTTTTTAATTACTTACTGTACACTAATGAAACTTCACACAGACCTGTAACTAACTATAAACTATAAAATGACGTTTTAAACAAGTCTCCAGAGTACATATCTTAGGAGTAAGGGCCCAAAAAGGGGTATTTATATAATTTAAAATAACTTGCAAACGGTGCATTATTATTACTTTTTTATTCGTGAACTAATTCAGACTAATTAAGACGAAGCTCTGTATAAAAAATTAGGAAATTAGGCTGTACCGTTTCGGAGATCCAGCAAACACGCAAACGTTACGCCAGCAGCATCTTGAATATCTCCGAAACCATGTAGCGTAAAAATTCAAATTACATCGAAACATTTACTTCGTCCAGCGATCTAAAAATGTACCTAAAGATTTTTTCAATAATCCCATTATTTCAAAAAAGATTCTGCTGCGGTAACGTTACCGCAGCAGAATCTGTTTTTGTCAAATATCTTTAAAATTAGGACTGAACTAATTCCAAAAACTACACAGACATTTACAGGAGCTAGAAATCTAAAAATCTGATTAAAAAAAAATACAAATTTCGACAAGATTCTGCTGGGGTAATGCACTCTCCAAAAACTACACAGACATTTACAGGAGCTAGAAATCTAAAAATCTGATAAAAAAAAAATACAAATTTCGACAAGATTCTGCTGGGGTAATGCACTCGTTTTGACCCCTAACACGGGATTTAAAAAACTGTTGGGGAAGTGGTATTTTATACATAAATATGATATCGGAACCAAATCAGCGTATCAAAACTTATGCGCTTACGTAGTAACTACTTACTGAGTCATCGAGTGATGGCAACGTAAGTAAGTATGGTCTAAGTTATAGGAAAAAACTCATGCAGATATTTATAGCAGAACAGACAAACACATCAAAATAATATTTATTTATTTTGACCACTAGATGGCGTGATTATATATATAACTGTCATGATGATTACGATTATGCAACAAAAATCATTAAGCGTTAGCAATTTAATTTCTCAATCAATCAATTCAATTTTTATTGGTCAATAGAAATTGCAGATTAGTTAAGAAAATTATCTATTCCAAGATCATTAAACCGTGTGAACAAATCCCTTTGTTGTAAAAAGGTAACAATAAAATAGATAACATAGCATTAGCCCTTTGTATCGTTAGATAGTCGTGCAGGTGGCTAGATACGCATCTTTGTAATACGATTAACGATAAATCGATAAAGCTATTGGACAATCGAGAATATCCGTCTGATAAGGCGTCATTGACATACACTTCTTTGACCTGTAAAAATGTTACAGCTGTTTATTTGTCGTTATGTAAGTTTTTCCTATTTCACCGCGTAAGTACTTCGGATTTCGCCATTCTTGGATCTTTAGTTTTTTATACACATTACTTCATGTAGGTTGATTACCTTGGTTGCTTCTGAGTTTTATGTAAAGGTTTTTTATTTACGGCAGGCACAACGGAAGATATATGTTCTACCAACTAGTAGCCGCGACTTCGTCTACACGGAATTATTTAGTATTTCCAGTACCTAGTTTAAATTATAAATATAAATAGGACTTGAAAGCCTTTCCGTAGATAGTAGGTACAAAATGTATAATTATATTATAGGAAAACAACTTTTTTAATTAAGCCTTTTTTTAATAAATAATATTGCTTGTTACATTGCTTATATTAAACGATTATTGTGTCTTAGTCAAGTGGTAACATCTGAATTATTTAAAAGGAAGTATTCTCTTTCCTTTGATTACCATTTCTATGGACAATAAAGTTTTATCGCTACTTCCGTTTATCGCTTGGGCCAAATTCAGTCCGATTTGAGTGCGTTTAGTGCGAGTGTACTCTGCTAAACGTAAACTCGGTTTACTATTACAGTTACGAACCTTTCTCATAGGAAGTTATGTGAATTCTTTAGTAAGTTATCTAATATAACAATTATTTTCGATAATAATGTTTATAGTGGATGTAAATTCACACTGTTTCCTGGGAAGAGTTATTGGACTGGAATGCTATTTAACATACTTTTATTCCTAAACCTACTTAATTTCTCTCCAAAAGGATCAAAATTTGAAGAATACAATTTATCGAAAACTGTTGTTTATTATTTAAAAAAATGTAGAAGAGAAGCAGCTTGTTTTTTTTTTTTTTTTGTATATTTTAGCTGATTCCATTTCCCTGTGTGTGATGATACTTTTTTCCCTTTAATTTTGTATTTCAAACGAGTATTAAAACTTTCAAGTAATTAACGTTTCCTTTACAATATGCTTTGATAGGTTCGTTAAGGTCAAAGACAGGGAAGAAAAGGTTACAAAGAAAGTAATTAAAGGAGTGATATAAAAGGTTAATGATCCCCGTACACAAAATAAAATAGCCAGATTATTACAGAAGACAATCTTCATTAAAAGTGCTCTATGGCAGTGTAAGTACTTATAAACGCCTTTCACACACACGACGAGACAGAAATATTGGGGATAAAATTAGTTACTTACATCCTTTTTAAATTAGGAAAATGGAATAGGAATTGCTCAGGAATTGAATTAGGAATTCCTAAACGGACTTCATTACACTAAGGGTTGTCGGGGTTATAGGCATTTTATACTCAAATATAAAATGAAAAAAAATATATAAATAAATATCACATGGTGGTCATAGATCATTATAGAGATCACCATAGTTTTTATGAATCAAAGTTGTCAATCCTAATGCAAGCGCCGATCGTCAGCATGAAAAGTGAAGGACATACTTAAGAATGACTTATCTATTTGTGCTTTGAATTCTAATGAAACTTAATTAATTTGATTTGAACATAATTATGTTTACTGTTAGTACGTGAACCTAGATAGTACACATCAAAGATTGAGTTGACTGACTCTTTATTTATACAATTAGCATTTCAATTCTTGTGATAACAAGCTTATTCAAATTAAAAGGCGTTGCGTGTAAAAGTCATCATCTTAGAAGGGTGAGAGCTCCGACGGTACACACAGCAACACATCAAGTTAAACATTTTCATTTGAAATTGTGTCTTATTTCAAGGTATTAAGGTACACGAGTGTCTAGGTTGATTAGTTGCTGTGTGTACAAAATTATATAATTGTTAATAAAACTATTGATGAGAAATTCTCTACTTGTATGTTGAAAGTACAAGATGCTGTGTGATGACGGAGTATGAATACAATATGTACTCTATATATACCCATCTCATCCCATAGGTGTCGTAAAAACCGACTAAGGGACTATCCGTGAATATTATCTTTACGAAATAAAAAGAAGGAAAACTTGAAATTAAACCCTGTACCAATCCGTCTGGCCAGCGTGGTATTAGTAGGCCAAGTATCCCTCCGTCACGGGAGGATGCCCGCCCCTGCATTGGGACATTAATGGGCTGTTATGATGATGACAAGATGCTAGGTCTACTAACTTATTCATCATATTAGCAAATGGTCGTCCACAGCTGCACATACCTAAGCATCCTTCTAATATTTTAACTCGACCGTTTCCCCACCCCGCGTCTTTCGGTTTTCTTTCAGGCAACATCATTACGTCTAGAGGATAGATAATTAACAAAGATAATAATATAATAAGGTACATTTTGTAATTGAAACGAAGTTATACATATTTTATTTCCTTCATTTATTGAGGGATTAGAAAAAACTAGTTTCTCGTCACACTTTAGTACAAGGTTATCCAGTTATTTATTGTTTGTTGTTATGCGGTTTCTTAACAACAAAGACTGAGCATTAATGGTACCAACTGACAATTTATTTTTTTCTTTTAGTTTGACTCAACATTCGCGGTTTGGATTGGCGCACAATGCCAATGTTTTAAAATAGAATAGAATATTTATTTTGCAAATATAGGTATAAAAGATATTAAAAATAATTCTGCTATATTTTACCTAGGTAGGAATGCAAAATTTTACAAGATATACTTAACAAAATAAAGTAAAAAGTTATTTTGCAAAAGATTTTTAAATGTACAGAATCAAAGTCAATGAAAACAAAACGTAGAATAAATTAATAAATATAAAACAAAATCTAATAATGGAAACTAATAACTAAACTAATACATAATTTATTGTAAAAACTTTTTATCTGTAAGGAATTCGGTGACATTATAATATGCCTTATTATTATACTTTTTTAAAAGATGGCATTGGCCCTTACGCTCTTTTGATTTTTTTTTTTTTTTTTTTTTGTGTGGACGAGTAGTCGGTCTCAGACGACCTTTACTACTTTACGCGGGCTGTGGTGGGGCGGATGGCCCTCAACCAAAGACATTTAAGTGACGTGCCACAGGGGCACCCCCTTTGGGGTACGGACCTCGGCCTGGACCGTCACTGACTAACAGGACGTGCGGAAGGCACGCCCTCTAGGAGCGAACGCGGCGCGTATTCCGGCCTCGACGGCGAGGACGGAACCGCGGACGTTTTGTTATGGCTTCGCGAGCCGTGTGAGCTCTACGTTGAGCGATCGTGATCCTATCGTCCGGCTCTTCGAGAGCATGCCTAGGTCTACGAATTTTGCTAATCTTGGAGGGGATGTACCCGGACGCCCCGACCACTAGTTGATTGGGGTGAGTGGCAGCCGAATCAAAGTAGCGGCGGGAACAGAGTTTCATGTGTTGCTGGATAGTAGGCAACCCGAGGTCTATGTGAAGATCCTCGTTACGCATGAACCACGGTGCTCCCGTCGCTTTGCGCATGAACCTATTCTGAACAGTTTGTAACCTATGGATCCTGTGTGGCCTAAGGTGGGCAAAAACTACGCACGCATACGTCATTATTGGTCTGATACAAGTAGTGTATAACCTAACTTTGTTTCGGATCGAACGCTCTTTTGAGAATGAAAATTAATATTTATATGTATTTGTCTTGTATGCGTGTTTCTTTTTGTAGATATCGCACGTTATAAATAAAAGGGTATTAAGTCTGAAAAACCGTTTTTTTTTTTACAAATTCGGAATCCTAATTTTTTTCTCTTTAAACTGGTAAGAAAATAGTATTTTAATTCCAAATACTTTTTGAAATATAACGATACAATTCGTTCTTGACTATTTATGCACGCTATTTTCGAGAAAGTTAAGACAGTCGCATGCTAGTTAATTCAGTAGCCGGCCATCGTTCGTGGCCGTCGCACGTGTCATTGCGAGTTACGACCCTTCAATTCGTCAAAATCGAGTCAATCTTTATAATTGTAAGTATTCTAAACAGTATTATGTAAAGTTAATACCTTATTGCTTGTTAAGATTGATACTAGTTTAATGTTTTATTTTAGATAATACTCTCTTGCCTGTTCGATATAATATAATTCGGTAATTTTAACGAAATAATATTAAAATAATACTTTATAGCTCCCGATTTGTTTGAGATAATTCTGTACATCTTGTCAATTGTATTTTATTGTTGCAAGTTTCAAGTAAAATACTACCTTTTAAGTTATTAATATATTTTTACTTTTTTAAATTTTAGTTAAAATTAAAACAATGAAGCGAAATACGAGCAATTAAAGAAATTAAAGCAATCATCAATCGCCCAAGTACACCAAACAGTTTTTCAAATGATGAAAACGAGGACCCCTTTGCTGATAGCGACAATAACAGCAGCGATCCAACGTATGTCCCCAAAAAACACCGCCCACTATCGAGTGTGTCTGCTTCATCAGGCCATCAAACCTGTGAGTATGTTTCCTGTTCCGAGGATGTTTTTGCAGCCTGCAGTAAGTGCAACAGTTTTCTATGTTGGGATCATTTTGATAATGTTGACACGTACAACGATTGCGAACATCATAACACTATTTGTAGCAATATTGTTGCCGATAGTACATTAACTGCAGAACCCAGTCAAAGTGATTTGAATATTACTCTAACAGAAAGAACCAATGAGAGTAGATTATTTGACGTGACTAATCTCTCTAATGAACAACACTGTGAGTATAAAAATTGCTATGCAGATATTTCTACCACATGCATTAAATGTCAAGGCTTTCTTTGCAACCTTCACTTTGACAAATTTTGTTTAGATAGTGATTGTAGTCTACACAAACCTTTTTCCGCTGGTTCTAAGGACACAAAGAACTTTTCTAATTCTATGAAGCATATCACCAAGAGAAAACGTAATTTAGGATTAGAGTACGTAAATTGGAAAAAAAAGAGAGTAGATTCACGAGCACTTAAAAATCCGTGTGATGAAACTTCGTGTAGATTAAAATGCACAACGAAAATAGAAGAAGCTAAACGGAAGCAGATTTTTGATAATTACTGGTCCTTGGGCGATATTAATAGACAAAGAGATTTTATTAAAAATAGTATGCAAGAAATTAAACCAACGGGACGTTCTAATCGTTGCCAAAAGTGTATGAATGAAAAACCCTTACGTGCTTTTAATAGCGCATTTTATTTTAATATTGATGAAAAAAGAATTCGGGTTTGTAAAAAGTTCTATAAGGCAACATTAGACATAAACGACAAAGTAATATTAACGGTTAGACAAAAAACTAATACTGATGGCTTTGTCACTGAGGATTTAAGAGGAAAACATTCGAAACATGCAAAATTAACGGAAGAAGCTGCTGACGTTTGTAATTTTATTGACTCCATCCCTCGTATAGAAAGTCACTACATAAGAGCTCAGAGCAATCGTCAGTACATAGAAGGAAATAAAAGCTTAACACAAATCTACGAAGATTATAAAAAAGCATGTGAATCCAAATCAAAAAGATTTGTAAGTAAGTCTACATTCTCAAATATATTTCACAAAGACTTTAATATTTCCTTTTTTCAACCCAAAAAAGATCGTTGTGAAGTGTGTGTTTCGTATGAAAACAGTAGTCAGGAAGAAAAATTAATATTACAGAAGAGTTTTGATGAGCACCAAATAGAGAAAAAGTTGAGTAGACTAGAAAAACAACAAGATAAAGAAAAAGCATCTGACTGCTACATCGTAGCCTGTTACGATTTGCAGGCTGTACTTACGGCTCCACGAGGGGACGTTTCGGTTTTTTATTACATTTCCAAACTGGCTACGTATAATTTGACTATATCTGAACTTGTCACGGGTTTAACTACTTGTTTTGTATGGTATGAAGGTCAAGGAAATAGAGGAGTTACAGAAATAGGTACTTGTGTATTAAAATATATAGAAAACAAGTTACAAAATGCGAATGCAGAAGATAAAGAATTTGTTTTTTTTTCTGATAACTGCTGTGGGCAACAGAAGAACAAAATAATGATAGCATTGTATATTTATGCGGTACGTAAATATAAACTTAAAAGTATTACACACAAGTTCCTTATCAAGGGCCATACTCAGATGGAAGGTGATGCCGTTCACTCAACAATAGAAAAGGCTATCAAAAGATCTCTTAAATCTGGCCCTATTTATAGTCCTCAAGAATATGTCACTATAATTAAAAGCGCAAAGAAAAATCCACCGTATTTTGTAGTGAAAGAATTAGCGTTTGGCGACTTTTACGATATTAAAACAATGAGCGATAAAATTGGAAATAATTATTCTAAAACAACTGATAATTGTCAAATAAAATTGACAGACATAAAAATTATTCAAGTAATAAGAGAAGATCCTCTAGCTTTTTACGTGAAAACATCGTACGCTGATAAAGAGTTTAAGCGTATAGAAATTCGGAAATCTAACACAAGACAGCAAAAAACAATATTTGCTTTTCCCGAAAACTTAGATAGAGCTTATACCGAAAAACTACCAGTTAGTGAAAAGAAAAAGCTGGATATACTAAAACTTATTAATAAACGACATGTTCCTCAAACCTACTACAGCTTTTATAGTTCGCTGTAATTTTGTCACAATTTTTAATGATAACTTTTTTATATAATTATAAGACTGCTAACATGCCATTTATTCTGATTACTTCACTTTAGACTAATATTAATGACTCATAAGATTGTTGATTTTATTTTGTAGTAGATAGGTATAATATATAATTTAACGAGAAATAATCCTTTTATACTGTGATGATTAGTAACGGCTGATAAGATTGTTGATTTTATTTTGTAGTAGATAAGTATAAGATATAATTTAACGAGAAATAATCCTTTTATACTGTGATGATTAGTAACGGCTGATAAGATTGTTGATTTTATTTTGTAGTAGATAGGTATAAGATATAATTTAACGAGAAATAATCCTTTTATACTGTGATGATTAGTAACGGCTGATAAGATTGTTGATTTTATTTTGTAGTAGATAGGTATAAGATATAATTTAACGAGAAATAATCCTTTTATACTGTGATGATTAGTAACGGCTGATAAGATTGTTGATTTTATTTTGTAGTAGATAGGTATAAGATATAATTTAACGAGAAGTAATCCTTTTATACTGTGATGATTAGTAATGACTGATAAGATTGTTGATTTTATTTTGTAGTAGATAGGTATAAGATATAATTTAACGAGAAGTAATCCTTTTATACTGTGATGATTAGTAATGACTGATAAGATTGTTGATTTTATTTTGTAGTAGATAAGTATAAGATATAATTTAACGAGAAGTAATCCTTTTATACTGTGATGATTAGTAACGGCTGATAAGATTGTTGATTTTATTTTGTAGTAGATAAGTATAAGATATAATTTAACGAGAAGTAATCCTTTTATACTGTGATGATTAGTAACGGCTGATAAGATTGTTGATTTTATTTTGTAGTAAATAGGTATAAGATATAATTTAACGAGAAGTAATCCTTTTATACTGTGATGATTATTAATGATTAGTAATGACTGATAATAAGATTGTTGATTTTATTTTGTACTAGATATAAGATTTATGTTGTTAAATTATGTTTCTTTCATATTGAGTTTATTTTATTTTAACAAATTATAATACTGATATTAATAAAGATTTTCTAGATGCAATCAGTATTTTATTTATGACTAGCTGACCCGTGCCCATTTCGTAGGGCGGCGAAAAAAACGCGTCCCTTTTTTAATCATATTTCATTACTGCTCCACTCCTATTAGTCAAAGCGTGATACTATATAGCCTATGACACTCCCTGATAAATGGACTATTCAACACGGAAAGAATTTTTGAAATCGGTTCAGTAGATCCAGAGA
Organism: Schrankia costaestrigalis; assembly: GCA_905475405.1. NCBI lineage: Eukaryota > Metazoa > Arthropoda > Insecta > Lepidoptera > Erebidae > Schrankia > Schrankia costaestrigalis. The sequence goes on from FR997833.1 coordinate 20,428,363, forward strand.
TTACCCCCTACAACGTCACAAACAAACAAACACACAAACTTTACCTCTTTATAATATTAGTATAGATAGTCCCTTAGTCATGTAGGCAAAAGATAATTTCTGTGCTGCATAATATGGTATCAATATTAGATACAACTCGTTATCGAAATAATTTGGCAAATTTTGGTTAAGCTAGAGAGTTGCAAGTTAAACATATGAGCTATTTAAACTGCTTAAAGGGTATCATCTTTTCCTGTTCCCTTAAACTATTAATAGAAAAAAAACTGTTATAGATAAACATACTAAACTTGATCAGCATAAAGATGGATAGTGTACTTTTAAATCAAGGGATAATTTAAAAAAATTGAGCAAGTAGTTCCGAATCTATGATTTTTCAAAATTTCAAAACGCGGTATCTCAAAACAACGTTTTCGAAATAATACCCTTTTGTTTGTGACGTGCGATATGTTAAATATTGAAGTATCTACGTTTTATGTTTTTAAGATGCCAATATATACCTAAAGGACTATGTCCAGAAGTGGATGTCAATTGGCTGATATGATAAAGATGATGTTTTCTGTGTGTCACTGGACTAGCACTGCTACTTCGCTCTACATACGATTATTTAGTGCTACAATGTTACTAGTGTAGAATGTAGATGGTGTTGTTTTATATGTCTTACATAGACACATTGATGCATTATAAGGTATTTGAGAGATAGTTACTACTCTAGTCATATTTTGTTAAATATTCCTTCTCCCTTTGGTTAATGCGTTGGTTCTACTTTGATAACATTTTATATTCAAGGATATAACTATAGTTAAGTTCTCAGTTTTCCTTGTTGTCATAGGTCAAGTTTACCTTGTTTTGTATTAAGAGCGTTTATAGGGCTCACTAGCGCCGCTAATAGAAAAAAAATCATAATTCGCAAATGATCAATAATGTAAATTTTTAATTAGTTAAATTGCGACATTCATGAGTAGTAGTACTTAGTCCTCTTCACCGTATCCTGTGACAGCGGACTAGGTACTACATCTTCTTTCAATTTGCAACTAAATAAATTATTTATCAACTTGATACTCGGTCATCATACATCCTTTACATCATCCATACATCCTTTTCTGAGTCAGTGTTATTGGTATTAGGTACAAAGGCCAAAGTACGTGTTTTATATGGTGCATGTAATTAACTCTTATTCATTTTTCCTTTGCGGATATTATGTTTTTATATATGAGTAAAGAGTTGAATACACTGATAGGGACTTATAACGCTGGTGTTTTTTATTGAGCGGATCTTACGAGCCAAGCGACTATCCTCGGCTTTCCCCGCCTTTACGACAAAAAGCCAGCATTTTTTTACTATATTATTATGCCTCTTAATTTCTTTTAGTTCACTTCTTCAAAGTCCTCAGACGGACTTAAAGTCTTTTACAGAAAACATCCTCACTGTAGACGACTACCGGAAGTAATAATAAAATGAGTCTGTCGTCAAATAAGTGTACTATGTTATTCCTCGAAAAGTTGTGCCAAAAAGTCTGCGAAAATGACAACAAATCTGTCTAACAACATACTTTTAGGTCAAATCGTCGTCATTCTCAGAAATATGTCCTTGCATTCTGACATTAGTGTATTGATATAATATACAGAATAAAATAGATAAATCAGTGTACTCATTAATGAAGGCTACAACGAACTGCAACGATAAAATAATGACACAATATCCTATATTTTGTAACCAGTATAACCGCATGCTATGGGTCGCGTTCTAACCGAGTACAAGTTGAGTGCATGCGTACTGAGGACCACGGAACAAAGAACATTATCTCTCTTAACATTTTTTGTGTACTTATTTACTTAATTACGTATTTTCTGCTAAACAATTTGTAATGTAACAAAAAAGTGTTTCTTTTGAAATATAATAAATTGAAATAAGTTTTTATTCGACATAGAGGCAGAACAAAGAAGTTGCTTGCGTGATGGTAAGCTACAAGCTTGTCCATCTCTTTCTTTGAAGTCGGTCCTTCATGTTTGAGGATCCCGGTCTGGATCAAATCTGGAGCGGATTGCTTGTCTCCAAGCTTATGTTCAGCATCTCATAATGACCGTAAGAAGGGTTTCTACCTAGCGCTTCTTTTGAAATCTTTATGTATGAAATTTGGATGAGGAGGCTCGTGCATAGATAGGAGCTGCCATAAATTATAATGCTTTGCCACTGCGAGACATTAGCTTTTAAGTTCCATAACATTACCACACTCTACTTGGAGGTACAGTAAGCATATACAGCGGTGATACAACATAGGCGGTCTCTTGCTGAAGGAACCTAACAACAGCAAGAAATGCAGCAAAAAAGGGTTTATTTGAACAATTTTTTTCTTTTCTAAAAACAAATCCAGCTCAATGGGTCAAGCCAACATCAGCGGGAAACATTGTAAACAGTGGTCATCGAACTCGTGAGAATAAATAATAAATGCACAATAAGTTACATACAATGCAAGTTTTGTATTATAATGTAGAGGAGGTATTATAATGGGATTAAAATCCCTGGTATCATCCAAGGTTGTAGCGAAGCTCAAGGCAACCGATAAAGTTAATTAATTATTATAAATATTAATAAGTATCGTAAATTATTGTGTTTAAGTAATAGATAAGCATTTCTTATTTGTAAATGTCTTTTTGTTAATAATATTTAAATAAATTTCTTTATCTAAATTAGCTTTTGTAGGAGAAAGTTTGTTTAATTTGGATTTGCGTCAATGCATATACTTACTTACCAAATTAAATAAATAATAATAATATCCAGCTCTTGCTAGTATAGGTGGTAAAATTATAAAAAGTACAAGAATATTCGAATATTGGTCAGGAAGTTACACTGAAGATTACATACAGTCATAGTTGTAGAAAATGCGTGATCCTAAAAACCTTTCCCTTACTTGATTTTTCCGACATTTATCGAATGAAATGGTGTCCTATTTTATTACCGAATGGTGTACCTACCGTCACCAAACACAGTTTAAAAAAGCATTAGTAGATTTAATAAAGCTTCAATAAATAATCTATACAAAATAGTCCTTACATATAATTAAAAGGGGTCATATTCATTGACACATTGACATGGAACTTTTAGTTGATTGCATGCTGACAATTTAACTGTAATGTCATATGACTAACGATTGAGTACATCATCCTTTGTGATTATGAAAAAAAAATGCTTTAAGTGTAAACTTAGTGCAAGTGCACTTGGATACTGAATGTATTACGTATCTGAGTTGTATTTACTATAATAAAGCGATTTTATATAAGCGTTTTATACGCAACTAGCTAACCCGTGGCCCCTACGTTGGACGGCGAAAAAATGCGTCCGTTTTTTAAACATATTTCATTACTGCTCCAGTCCTATTAGTCATAGTGTGATACTATATAGCCTATGACACTCCCCAATAAATGGACAATTCAACACAGAAATTATTTTTTAAATCGGTTCATTAGATCCAGAGATTACCCCGTACAACGTCACAAACACACAAACTTTACCTCTTATATAGATTACAACATCTAAATGGCACCTCTAATGGTCCCATTGCACGGACGGTTCTTTTACTGAGTGAAAATCTTGACCACGAAGGACCAAGTTGGTGTTGGGTTACGCCAATCTGGCAATCGGATATGAGATATTGGTGTCAAATGTGGTGTGTTGCTACTCCTATTCCTTCCTCATACTGTACTCTATGGATTAAATCATACATAATTTTTTTTTTTTTAGAAAAAAATGTAGGTAAATTAGTTTTCTCAGCTATGTTTAATGAAATTCGACCTTATAGAATCCTATGTGGTAGCTAATCTATGCTTGATACTGGAGCGATCATTTACGCGAAGAAAAACCGCTAGTCTGAAACATCTCTTAAAATCAATGTTTAATGTTACTTTTCTTAACACCATTGTTCTTTATTGTTTTGTTAAATAATTACTTAAGAAGTAGAAATATAAACATATTTAATTAAAGTGAAAGTTCTTTGTTAAAGCATTCTTAATAGATCTTTAAAGGTATATAGTAAAAAGGAAATGTACTTTGAGTCGGCGTTAAGAAAGAAAATACCTAGAGTCTATTAATATTGGGACATGGGCTATAGGGATGGGTCTTCTCCGTCAGAAATGCCTTTCTGAAAAACTCTTTCATTTAGACTTAATACCAGTCCGTCAGCCTAATGGAATATTTTAACACGTTCCCAGTGCAGTGTACCATATATGGTACACGTGCATTGTTTAACTATTGTGTCTGCTGGCGGCACTGTGAAAGGGATAATACAGTTTTGTTCTAACATAACATTAGTAATAATCAACTCAGCGAACCCGCACCCAATCATAAAACTACTTTATGTTCCATCATTAAGTCTATAACATAAGTTATAAAACTCAAACCGGTTTCTACATAAGTTTTATATTAACTTGAAGAATCTAGCTATAACTCATCCAAATATTATTTACTTGTATATGTCGCAGGGAAATGAGAAATCCAGGGATTTCACGAAATCTCTAAGGATACCATGAAATGATGGTAGATGTCGAATTTACTCATTTATTACGTGTTGGATGTTACAGTCACTGTACTAAGATCAACTAACTCAAATAATATGTTTGTCATGTCACTAAACGTTTCAAGTAAGAAGACGTAATAAACCCCTAAATTAGATATCAACCGTCATTTCGTGGTATCCTTAGGGATTTTATTGCTGTCCCTAGTATCCTCATTTCCCTGCAACATATAAATATTACATAAAAAACTACTTGCTATACTAGGTACTTAAACTTCTTACAAAAAACTTCACTATAAACCTCAACTCGAGCTGACAACTTACCTCATAGCAATCTACAAAAAAACTCTGCTAAAATTGTTCGTATAAAAAGTGCTTGTAATATTCCTCTACCAATAAGAAAAAGCTTAATGTATTGATACCACTAAAGAGGTAAGTTAAGAAGTAAAGACTCTCCAGAGATTATCACTAGCATAATGCAGTCCACTGGTGGACACAGGCCTTTCCCAATACGCGCCACAGAACTCGGTCCTGCGCCTTCCGCATCCAGTTCGACCCAGAGACCTTTATGAGGTCGTCGGTCCTTTAGCTGGGGGGGCGTTCTACACTACGTTTGCCGAGTCGCGGTCTCTAGGACACGTTTGCTCCACAGATTACTAATTAATAACTACTTTGACTCGACACACATAGTTCAAAATTTGGTACATAGACACTTAGAGCATTTTTCGCTTCCAATACCTATTAATAGTACTATTGTCTGAAGCAAGAGTGCCTGGGTGACAGAGGTACCCTGTTTTTATTCGGTACCGAATACCTATTCCGTACTTTCATCTTTCGGGAGGAGTCCGAGACGGAGGTCATACCTGACCGTTTATTATTGGTTTATATTTCCATTTTCAATAATATATCAAACACCTAATTACGAAAGCCTTAAAAACGTTACTTAAATGTTTAAGCAAAAGTAGACAACTTAGCGGGACCGACATGATACCCACAGAAGTCGTTAGCATAAAAAAAATTCAAATCGGTTTAACCGTTTTTGAGAAATCAGGTAACAAACACAAAAAAAAAATACAACCGAATTGAGAACCTCCTCCTTTTGTTGAATTCGGTTAAAAAGTCAAGTACATATTCATGACATTGTCTTCTGCACTAATCTGTTTTGTGGTATTGTAGAGCTTAAGTACATTTTGAGTGCACTTGTGGTCATTTACCTTTACAGGTAGGCCTCTCGAGTTTCTTAGAAGAGGACAACCAATCAGAATACTAAGTTATAAACAATTAATTTAGCATTGGATACACAAAGTACAAAAACATATTCCTTAGACATTCATTGAACGTCACCTAGTCCCAAAATAAAAGGACCTACGGGTGCTAATACTGAAAAAGCATATTGTCGAAATTCAGGTGTAACTGAAAGAAACTGGTCTCAGCGTCGAAGTGGTTGTGTCTGCTATAAGTACTTAAAGAGGATCGAGCAAAATTTGTCGCAATTCAGTTTGGGAGTCTATCTGGATGGATGGTGGACTCTAGTTTCCACACTTAGACTCCCTTTTGGTCCATTGTATGAGCAGAATCCTGGTTAACTTAGCCAGCCTAACTCCGTCCAGAAGCGCAGAAGTTTCCTGGGAACTTCACAAGCTTCACTGAGTGACCTCGATCACACGTGAGTCTATCTGAAATAAGTATCACAAATATCCTAAAATACATATAAATATGGAATTTAATAGATAATGGTATCTTACGGAATATTTCCATATTTTGTAGGTAGCGTAAAAGCGTAGTGTGGTATTTGAAACCACCAATAAAAGTTGGTTAAAGTAACACAGTCATTCATTAGATCAAAAAAGAGAAAACAATAAAATAGTTAAAACTTTTAGTTACAGAAAATATTACATTGGATAATGTTTTCCAGTGGCCCCACATTCCCCACAAAACAGCCTTGTCTTGTGAGTACAGTGACGAATACAATTCACTCTAGTCATTTTCCTCGGTCGACATTATAAATTTACATACCTACCTCTGTTAATTTATAAACTTACTACAAAACTTACATTTTAATATAAAATTAATTTTTAAAATACTATTTTGAACATGACGTGTTTAAAAGTGTAGATTTATAAATATAAACATTACATATTTATTAATTTTAAATGTTTGTTATAATAATACAGAAATATATAATTTTACTTTTCTTTACTTTCTATTAATCCTTACACATTTACACAAGTCCTAAATTAAAAAGAGCTTATATGTACTATGGAAACTAGATACATATAAACATGGGTATAAAATCTTTTTATTTATCTTTGTGCCAACTAAAAAGTTTTGCAAATTATGTAAGAACTCTTGTTACCTCTTGTTACCGGCCGAGTATAATTGTATATACTCGGCCATTGATCATATTATTAATTATGTTTCTATTAGAGTCAAAACATTTTCTATACTAATTAATTCATCTGGCCAGCAGCGTGGTTATTGGTAGGCCAAGTATCCCCCTTCATCAGAGGAGGCCAATCTATGTATTGACGACCTATGTGGCGTTGTCGGTATATTACATGGCTTCTACGCAGAGGTCTCGGGTTCGATTCCCGCTCAATGCAAATCTTTGTGTGTATAAACATGATTGTTTGCCTTGGTCTGGGTGTTTCTATGTATAAAATGTATGTAATTACAAACAAAAGTATATAAGTATTAATATCCGTTGTTCTGTTAACCATAACACAGGCAGGTTAAGCCTAGATTATTTTGGGAACAGATGGCGCTGTGTAGAGATTTCCGTGCATATAATATTTATGTTGGCACTTAAGCGTATAAACAGCTTAGCGAGTAGGCTACGTTATTATGATTTCAGTCAGACCATTGCACTGCGGCCTCTCACCCAAGTGAATGTTAGGTTCTCTGTTCCCTCAGATTAATATCTGGCGTAACCGAGGGCGTTTCCAGACTGGCGTTTTTTAAGCTAACTGCTACTTATTACTAAATTTTAATAAATTTATCTCCTATCTCCATGTGTTGACGAACTTAGAATACAATGGAGTCATCACTGTAATTAAAATTAGGGATGTAATCAAATCATATCTCAAGCATAAAAAGACCTTTAACATGATATTATAAGTATCTATAAAAATCGGATGTCACATCTCAAAGAATACATAAAACTCAACAAACTAAGTAGGCTCGCAATCAAAATCCGTCTGAAAGTACCTACATCAAGATTGCCTCTGACATTAGATGAGGTCCAGCCTGGCAGTGGGACGTTTTATTATTGGCTTGACTTTATATGATGTAATAACCATGTGTCCCCGAGTCAAGTTGTATGAATCACAATACTTATGACGTAGACTAAAATACGAGCACAAAAAACGCAAGTCTGAACGACAATGAAACAAAATCACGTGAGTAATGCTTAAGCGCACATAGTTGCAACAAGCCGAGTGCGTTGTTAGTGCACTTGCACCGACTGAACGAGTGCGTTGTTAGTACAATTGCACTGACCGGACGATTACCTTTGCACTCTTTGCTTAACGTTATAGTAGGGCTACCATCATTACTGTACAACTATTTACTTGAGAAATTGTAATGTTGACATAAAAGTAGGTTTTGAATTGCCCGATTTAAATGGCAGGGGCGTAGTACGCAGAAATGATAGGTACAAAGCGAAGAGAGAGGTTTTGGAATGGCAACAATTTTCTAGAAAACAAAGAGAGCAATTTTGTAGGGATGTTAGGAATGTCGTGTTGTTGGTCTAATGTTACCTTGAAAACAAGACGCAAAATGTTTTAGGTGAAAATATTCTTCTTTTAGACCCGAATACAATATAATATTATATATACAAATCGCGATAGCTTAAAATCTATGATTCTTCTTATTTACAAATGAATCGTTTCTGTAAAAATAAACTGTAAGTGTAGGTATTTGTCACAACTAATAAATTTAGAAAAGTATTACTACACAGAGGATAGCGAACTCCTTCACCGATAAAACATGGTAATCAGACTTGTTTATAATCCGAGACTAAAAGGCGTGTAGCATAAAGCCACGCTATAATAAGTGGCGCTGATTTTCAGCTGCAAACGTAGTCGTAATTGACTAACAGGTGCCAAATCCTCTTTAGATTAAAGATTATAGATTATTATAAAGATTTTAAAAAAGTAAAATGTATTTATTTTTCTCCATTAACAAAGTATTACAAAAATATACTATATTTTTGGGTATTGGTAGTGGACTGGGACCTAAACTACGGAAACTCTTTATTTCAGGACTACAATATTAACATTTCAATACTACCTTAAGTTGCCTTTATTTCTGAATTGCATTCTCGCTTTCCATCAGGTTTGATATACAGACTTTTTGTCGTAGGTACCCTACTATCAAAATAAAAAAAAAACTTTTTTAAAATAAAACTCTGTGAGAAAATTAGTTGTTTTACCTAAAATTCATATTTTTGACTTTACAAAACAGTAATTAAAGTAATAAATGTAAATAGAATTAAAATTATCTGTACGTTAATTCATTTAATTATATTAATTTAATTGTTGTTATTGTCACTGGTGTCATTGACAAAAAAGATAATCTGAGAAATCGAGCTGTAAAATAAAACATTGTAATTTATATTTGACATCTGTGATCTATAGTATCACGCTATGACTAATAGGAGTGGAGCAGTAATAAAATATGTTTAAAAAAGGGACGCGTTTTTTTCGCCGTCCATTGAAGTGGGCACGGGTCTGCTAGTATATTATTATTATAAATGCGAAAGTTTGTGAGAATGGATGGCTGGATGGAAGATGATGATGGAAGATGGAAGTTTGTTACTCTTTCACGCATTAACTTCTGAACGGATTTTGATGAAAATTAGAACATAGGCAGTTTAGGGTGTAGGTAACATTTAGGCTACCTATACCACACGGTTGAAGCCGCGGGCATCAGCGAGTAATTTATGATTTTTCAATCTTTATTGCCGAAGGTAGCAGACGACCAACCGGCCCTGATGTAACTGCATAATAGATTTCAGCAATGTCAGATCACCAAGCCGCTACCTACTCTATTGTAGGAAGGTATATACCTACTTTCGGTATTTCATCTAAGTAAACGAATTTCCTTAAGCTTTATAATAAAGGGCTGTTATATACAAGCAACAAGGTAGATAATTACGTTGGTTTATCATAATATGAAACGTTCCTCAAACAGAAATATTATGTTTTCCCCCGGGAACCGCTTAAGTTCATGTTGATACCCCTACATCTAATCTAACCTTAATTCCAGCTTGTAATTAAAGCTCATTCTGTTAGTTTATCCACTAGGTACACACAGCAACACATCAAGTTAAACATTTTCATTTGAAATTGTGTCTTATTTCAAGGTATTAAGGTACATGAGTGTCTAGCTTGATTAGTTGCTGTGTGTACATTACGAAAGCAAAATAATTAACATTGTTGCCACGGGGTTAGTAATACTAAAAGGGTTCAATTGTTATGTCAATTTAATTATTACTTGGTTTATTGTTTTGCGTTTAGTTAATTACTAAATCTTATAATGTACTCTGTAATCATGTCCACCTATAAACACCCAGTTGCTTGGAAGGACCTCCGCCACAGAACGACAGTTGATATTTTTATCATTTAAGGCATCACCGGACTTCTATTTCTTGCTAAGCGCTTGCCAAAGAAGCGGTTCATTAAATTTGATAATTTTTAAGCACTGGTTTTAAACAATGTCAAGTCATGTGACTGATATAATGAAAGCTAACATTTAAATGTCCCTTCAATAATAAGAGCAGCTTCTTATGAGTCTCCGAAGTAGATATCGAGATAAGAAACAGTTACGAGACAAGACAAAGAGCCTTCTTTCAACGAATACCTTAATAATCATCATCATATATCAGCCAGTTGGCGTCTACTGCTGGGCATAGGCCTCCAATAAATATTGCCATGATGTGCGGTCCTGGTACCTCAATAAAGCCGCTTCAAATTCCATGCTTGTCTGAAAGAAAATATTGCTGTTACTAATCAAATATACAAAGCATAGTTCGATGGCCATTTTTGACAAATATACATAGGTATTGAATGAACATTGTTGACACGGTAACTTTACAATGTGCATTGTCTTTGTACTAAACCCATACGTTTTGTGGCGCCGAGTGCGTTCTTAGTGCACGTGTACCGAGCTGGCCCTTCCTTCTGTGTACAAAATTATTGATTGCAAGGATACGCTGATTTGTAGGGTTTTTGTCCTGAATAGGACTGTAACGATATACTCGTAATAGAGCTTCGAGATTTGTCCTGTAGATTCTTGGTTTTCTTTATACGTATAACTGTTTGTTTATTATTAATGTCTAAACTGGAGTAAAGTTAAAATGTTGATAATTTTTATTTTTATTTGTTTTATATTTTAAGTTGACATACTTAGTATACCTGGCATCCCCACTATATCAGAATCGATAGGTGTCTAAACCTAAGCGTAAACTGTATTTAATTTGGCTTACTTATGCAACGTAATACGGAGAAGAATTTGGCCAGTGCGGCAAATTGATGACGATGATGCATGGAGTGAGCGGAGAGAACTATATATTCGTATGCCATCCCTTATTCCATGTTTATTTTGATAAGTCTTTTATTAAAGAAATCATTAAACATAATAATACAGTAAAACGACGACTTCTGTGGCGCAGTCGGTATATTACATGGCTGCTAGGCTGCTACGCAGAGGCCTCGGGTTCGATTCCCGCTCAATGCAAATCTTTGTGTGCATGAACATGATTGTTTGCATTGGTCTGAGTGTTTGCTATGTATAATATGTATGTATTTACAAAAAAAAACAGTATTTAAGTATGTTTGTTTATCCGTTGTCTAGTACCCATAGTACAAGCTTTGCTTAGTTTGGGACTAGGTGGCGTTGTGTGAATGTGTGAGGATTATTATTATTATTCCCTTTATTTACATTTATCACATTAAATTAAAAGGTAAAAAAAAAAGGTAGACCCACCGGCATCGGGTACAGGCACCAAGCTACCGGTGGTTAGGGCTCCAGAGACTATATTATTATTATTTATAAATGTTTAATAATATCTTGAAAATATAAATAAATCATGGCGACTAACGTAGGTAAGCTGTAATTATATCTAGGTTTCTCGTGAACAGAGCACATTGTCATTATATTGTAGCAAAAACGGAATGTTTATTGCAAAAGTCATTAGTCATAGTCTTTACATTTTTTTTATTGTGTTAGTGTATATTTAGAAAAAGGATTTCTTGTATAAATGTAAAATAGCTGCTTCTTCGTGTACTTTAGTGTCTGAACTCAATCATGAGTAAACTCCTCGACCGAGACGACCTCGGTGGCGCGACGGTAGCGCAAGCGGCTGCCGTGCAAGAGGTTCGATCTCCACGCAGGACAATAATTTGTGAGATCCACAAATTATTGTCCTGGTCTGGGTGTTCTTTGTGTCCGTTAATTGATGTTTGTAAAAAGTCCCCGCGACACAGGGCATGATCCCTAGTGCGGGAGTTGTCCTTTTTTAGAATTCAATTGATACTATTTATTAATGACGATGCAAAGGTTTTGTTTGAACGTTATGTATTCTTTAGAACATCATCACCATCATATCAGGCAATTGACGTCCGCTACTGGACATAGGCCCGCTCCAAATATTGCTACCTTGTACGATCCTTAGTACACACGATGGAAGTGACACAATTTAAGCCTTGTAAGTCCCTTTATTAAAAAGAAAAACCCTAAGTTATTTTATTTACCCGTAAGTACCTAAGTATTTTCCGTCAGTAAGTGATTCGAAGAAATTAAAGTGGGAAATCAACAAGCCTTGGTGGCGTGACGATTGTGGTGCGGCTACCGTGCAAGAGATTGTGGCTTTGAATCCAACTCGGAACAATTGTAATACATACGATCTATTATTTTATTGACCCGAACCCGGATGTTAAATTGATGTTTGTAAAACACACAGGGTATAATTCCTGCCGTGAGAAATGACATGTCAAGTATCTGATAAAGTTTAAGGTTAAGTGAAGTAGTAGGTAATACAATAAATAGTTGACAGTAGTTGGTAACAAACAGTTGTCATTATCGGGTTAGTAGCATTAGACGCCAGTTGCGATTTTCCCCAAAAAAATAAAACTAATAAAATAGAAGTTTGTACAGGCAGTGTAGGTTTTTTCCCGGTGATAAATGCAACTGGGGACTAATGCTACTAACCCATCATGAATGTTTTCAAGTCTTCAAATTTTCTTACATATGGGATCATCATATTAGTAGTTATAACGGAGGACGTCCACTGCTAGATATAAACCTCTAAATATTGCCGCCATCTGGGCGGTCCTGTGCCTCCTTATCTATCGCTTTCCTGGCGTCCTAACGTAAAGTAAAATAATATTATGTAAAATACAAATAACTAATATTACAAGAAATATTTCAAACAGTATACATAACAAATAAATCTTCCCATGACTCTTCTATCGTATAATGACATGAGAAACCATCATTAAGTAATAACGGATACCTAACATTTTGTTTGATCGTTAAAATAATACAAGCGGACAATACAAAATATATAATCATGTTATGCAATGGTTCAAAGGTTAATACAATGGTTTTTCGCTATACTGTTTTATTCTAACCTTGTTTGATTTAAGATTTGAATAAATGCGAGAATTTAATCTACTAGCTGGTTTTTTTTCTGTAATGGGAGGCAAACGAGTTAGCAGATCACATGATGTTAAGTGATCACCGCCGCCCATGGACCCCCGCAACACCAGAGGAATCACAGACGCGTTGCCGACCTCTAAAGGGAGCTGGTGCCCGCAACTTCGTCTGTGTAGGATTACTATTTCGAGTAACTTACATTATAAATAAAATATTTTTATAAATTGTAGCCTGTGTGTTATTCTGATGTATATGCTATATTATTGTAAAGTTTCATTAAAATACAACAAACGGACGTTTGTTGGATTTTAATGAATGGCCTATTTTTTATGGATGGCCATATCTACAAACTTTGACGTTTATAATTTAAGTAGGATGAGTTTTGTAATGGTAAAGGAAAAAGTAATGAGTAGAATAATGATTATGAAGCTACGATCGTGATTGCACTATACATTCATTTAACGTAATTTTATTTTAATAAAGTAAGTATTTTAATTTTTTCACACAGATTGAAGTTGTACATTGACGGGCCTAATTTTATTTTGATTTTCTTTTAAAGTATATTTATCTCTTCTTACTCGTTTTATTTTTTTGAAGATTTCTCAACTGAACATACACACCTCAACAAAGTCTAGGGATATTTGGTATTTGCTCAATTAACTCCAAAATTATTGAAGATAAAATACAACATGTTTATATTTTTATAAAGGTAATTTATCAGGCTACAAACCAGAATTAAATAAAAGTATTATTTTTGCGTAAATAATTTTTTATTCAAATAAATAAAAAAATTGGAAAATTAGTAAAACTAACAATGAATTTGTTTCTTAAGCAAAATTAAAAATAATCGAAAGTTAATCTGTTTTTAACTGTTATGTGAGTAATCAGTAGTCAGTACATTCAAAAAACCGTAAATAACGCTCCTGCAATGGTTTTTCATGCTTGGATTAAGTTATCCAGGTCTTGATGCGGTATAATGTTACAGGTCCGACTAGGATACAAAAAAAGTTGCTCTTCCATCGCAAGTTTTTGCAGAAAAATTCATCAAAGCCCTTCTTTTGAACATGTCCTACGCGTATTTTATGGTTTTGAGGTTAGGCGATTGAGTGGTTCAGCATAAAATTGATACGTCGTGCTCCTCCAACCAGCTTGTCATCAAACTCGCTTTATGCGGACGGGTGTTATCGTCCATGAGCTTAAACATTTGGCCCAATTGTAGTCTACGGGGGTAGATTATTAGTTATAGCACCTCGTTAAGTTATTTTTCAGCCGTCATGGTGCTTCTGATCAAAACGCGCTTTGTTCTTCGACCGACACAAATTCCCGTCCAAATCATAATTGTTCTATCGTGGTACGAATAGTTTTTCTGAGGATGTTGTAGACGGCTATCACAACCAGGAACTCGCCAAGCACGTTCTCTACGTAAATCCGAGTGGAAACCGAACCGGGACTCATGTATAAACACCACTACAAGTAACAGGTCATCTTTGCAGAGCAAATGTTCACGACCTCACTCTAGTCATCGTGCGCGATTTGCTCAATGTTTTGCTGGAGTTCAAAGCGGTATGCGAGCATAAAGGTGGGCTTCATGCCGACTTCTTCTCACAGTTTGGTCACCCGCAAGAGGCTCCACCAAGAGCTGGAGCCTCTAAGCCAGCTGCGTGGTAGTAACATTTGGCTGCCTTTTCGCGGGAACTTGCAAAAATCGATCATGTCGTTGAGTGGTGATAGACTTTTTGCTGTGGTATCTTTCAGCCAATTCACCAGTAGCACGATAACGTGGCCATAACCCTGATTTCATATTTTGTACTGTTCCAATCTCTTCAGCAATACTCCGCTTAGTACCCGCAGCTGGGAGCATGCCTACTGCCCTTAACATTTCCTCTATGTTGAAATGGCGCCGCTTCCTGATGCACACAATATTAATCATTCGAAATAAACGTTTAAATTGTTATAAAACTTAAATTTTACACAAAAATGCAGTCAAAACTTACTGTTGGTAAATGAAAGTTTCGAACTTGACTACGTTCAAGCCGCGTAAATCTTTTATTTTTAATTTTATTTTTCAAATTCAAATTTAGAATGGTTGAAAAATGGTTAACAAAGTAAGTTTTCATCAAAAGAATTAAAAACAAACCAATTTTTTTTGAGTTTCACAACTTAATACAAAATATCGTAAAAATATCCCTAGACTTTGTTGAGGTGTGTATTTCATAACTATCTGACTAGTGTTGACTAACAACCAGTGAATACGAGCTCTGTTACTACGCGTGATGAAACAGCAGTCACAGCGGAAATTAAAACATATTGTTTATTCAACTGCACATTTGTCATTGTTTTCATTACTAAAAAAAAAAAACAAAAAAAACATAAAAAACCATTATTATTTAATTCAAAAAAATTAATTTTCACAAAAAAAAGAACCGACTTCAAAGGCAAAAATTGCACTAAAAAGTAATAAATAATTACTTGTATTTTGATTTTACAACAATAAATCAGCCATTTTTTCTACTTAATTTTAATCTAAAGAATAGGTTCTTTTCATTAAGTATTGTAAAAGTATTGTTAAGGATATTTCTTGAAGAGTCTGTAAATATATTTATTTGTAGATTCTTTAAAAGATAATCAAATTATTACAAATAATGTAATATTATTGTTATTTTTGGAGTCGGTGTCAGCCACGATAGTAATTATTAAGTATACCATTTTTTATTTCTGACTGAAAACTTAAACAAATATTATGGCGCCGTGTTATACACAGACTAATAATTACATAAAATTCACATTCGAAAATGAAACGGCCGTTTTCGTTTTAAATGCAATATTTATCTAATTAAGAACCATTTAAAGTGATGAGAGTGTGTTATACAAACTTTATTGCCTATTCTAACGACGTTGTAGACAACATTTTGCATTATTGATCCTATTCGCGAATTATTTCTTTAAATCTAATCTATTTTAAGTTCTGGAAAGCTTTAATCAGTTATTAAATATAATATTAAAACGTTTAAATGTGATACTGGTATTTTAAAATATATTTATTTAAATATGATAAGAATAGTTGTTTAATATTTGTTTAATTTTTAAACTAATCCATAAACAATCAACAACTATAATGTCGAAGTCATATATAATCTGTAATTCATGACCGTCATTCCGTTTGCTTAGGTATTATCGTACTTATTTCGTTGGCTGACACCGCCTCCAAAAATAACAATAATATTACATTATTTGTAATAATTTGATTATCTTTTAAAGAATCTACAAATGAATATATTTACAGACTCTTCAAGAAATATCCTTAACAATACTTTTACAATACTTAATGAAAAGAACCTATTCTTTAGATTAAAATTAAGTAGAAAAAATGGCTGATTTATTGTTGTAAAATCAAAATACAAGTAATTATTTATTACTTTTTAGTGCAATTTTTGCCTTTGAAGTCGGTTCTTTTTTTTGTGAAAATTATTTTTATTTCTAAATTTTTAGTGAATTCCAATTCTATAAATCCGTGTGGTGACGGAGTGAGAACACAATATGTCACCACCTCATTTCATCCCATGGGTGTCGTAAAAACCGACTAAGGGACTATCCGTGAATATTATCTTTGAGAAATAAAAAGAAGGAAAACTGAAAATTAAACCCTATACCAATCCGCCTGGCCAGCGTGGTATTAGTAGGCCAAGTATTTCTCCGTCACAGAAGGAGGCCCGTCCCTGCAGTGGGACATTACTTTGTCTGAATATGGGTAGACCTACGAAACGCGCTGCTTATATGAGACAGCGCCGATTGAATGAAACAAACGAAGAAAGGGAGAAACGCCTTTTAATGTAGGAAATCTACCTCCAATGTCATTTCAAAAGAGACTAGTGAACAACGGAGGACCTACATGCAAAAAGTTTTAAATAGGGAGAACATCGAAAAGCGTAGCCACCGTCTCGGCATGGTTAATTGGTAATAATAATTAAGTTAATTAAAATAAAAATAAATCAAATAAATATAATAATTATTATTATCAATTTGTTCTAAAGAATAAGTTTAAAATAAATTAAATGCAATTCAACAATTTTTTCTATTTATAATCCGTTATTAATTCCTATTTTAATTTTAAATAAGAATTTCATTCAAGTCTTAAACCACACCTGCGATTACATTCATAATGTTAAGTTTTCATCAATACAATTAAAATAAGCCCAAACACAAGGTAGCTGCTATATGCCGTTGAGGAGTTTCCTCGACCCTCAGTCGTCTTTATAATGAGATCATGTTTGTGTAAAGTTGTGTGAAGTTTTCATCAATACGAATAAAATAAGCCCAAACACAAGGTATCTGCTATATACCGTTGAGGAGTTCCCTCGACCCTCAGTCTTCTTTATCATGAGATCATGTTTGTGTAAAGTTGTGTACAGTTTTCATCAATACGAATAAAATAAGCCCAAACACTCGGTAGCTGCTATATACCGTTGAGGAGTTGCCTCGACCCTCAATCTTCTTCATCATCAGATCATGTTTGTGTAAAGTTGTGTACAGTTTTCATCAATACGAATAAAATAAGCCCAAACACTCGGTAACTGCTATATACCGTTGAGGAGTTGCCTCGACCCTCAATCTTCTTCATCATCAGATCATGTTTGTGTAAAGTTTAGTAAAGTCTTCATCAATACGAATAAAATAAGCCCAAACACTCGGTAACTGCTATATACCGTTGAGGAGTTGCCTCGACCCTCAATCTTCTTCATCATCAGATCATGTTTGTGTAAAGTTTTGTAAGGTCTTCATCAATACAATTAAAATAAGCCCAAACACAAGGTAGCTGCAATATGCCGTTGAGGTGTTCCCTCGACTCTCTCTGGTCTCCAGGATCTGACTAGTTCTTACTCTTGACTATTTGGTAGTGACGTCAAAGATGCACATGTATGACAAGATTTTACACAATGCGTCCCTACAATTTTCAAGAGATGCACTCGATTTCTCTGGGATTCCGTCATCCAGATCCAGATCTAGTGACAATGGGACCAAATGGGAAGCATACCCAAACGAACAAAAAAAAAATTTTTCAAATCGGTCTAGCCGTTTTCGAGAAATCAGGTAACAAACACAAAAAAAAAAAAAAAAAAAAAAAATACAACCGAATTGAGAACCTCCTCCTTTTTGAAGTCGGTTGAAAAAAATACAACCGAATTGAGAACCTCCTCCTTTTTGAAGTCGGTTGAAAAGGACAAATACGTATTTACGATACCTTAGGTTTTTATAAGCTGTGATTAAGTGACATAGCGTTGTGTTAAGCTACTTGATTGCTAAACGGTTCGAATCCCATGACATGCATGAACTCTCAGGCCTGCATTGCACAGAATAATTGTCTGGAATTTGATGTCTCTTAAGGCCAACACGTGTTTGTACAATTCCTCACGCCACGAACCGCGTCCTAGTGGAATATTTTATTAGAAGGAAAAGACAAATTCATCGACACTAAGTTAACTGAATAGATATGAGAAAGAGAATAGTAAAAAAAATTAATTATATAAATTTAATATTAAATTTAATAACTAAATTATTTAATCAAAATTTAAATTTGAAACTTAAACATTGTCTATTCGCGAGGTAGGTATGAAGGGAGGCAGAAGAAAATAAATTGTGTAAATACTAATTTGTAAAGGAATGTGTCTGTTTTAAGATTACTAGAATAATACTTACTTTTATTTTTAAATAATAGTGTTTAAATAACCATTACACAATTTTATAATATAAATATTTTAGTAAAGTATCACTTATGTAAGATTTATTAAAAGAATAAAAGCACAAAAAACATAATCACTCTTTTGAATTACATTTACAAAATGATTCTATGAAATAATTATAAAAACTTAAAATATATTTACAAAGCGGTTAGTTTTAAATGATCTCCAACAAAAAGTACCTCTTTTAAAAAAATATCTATAGATAAGTATTATTGTGTATCTATATTTTTTTCTCTTTGACACTACGCCATCATATCATTAACCACCACTAAGTAAGTAACTTTTTTAAATATTTACCATGTGAAAAAAATAGATTTATTTAATTAATACATAACAATACATTGTATTTTAATACATTTTCATACACGTAAAAAGTTTTTCAGTAAACGGGATACGAATCCGAGCTCAGAGACATTAAATACTACGCTAAGATAGAAAGAAAGAAGCTTTTAAGTTTTTAACCGACTTCAAAAAAAGGAGGAGGTTCTCAATTCGGTTGTATTTTTTTTTGTGTTTGTTACCTGATTTCTCGAAAACGGCTGGACCGATTTGAAAAATTTTTTTTTGGTTCGTATGGGTATGCTTCCCATTTGGTCCCATTGTCACCAGATCTGGATCTGAATGACGGGATCCCAGAGACATTGAGGGCATCTCTTGAAAATTGTAGGGACGCATTGTGTAAAATCTTGTCATACATGTGCATCTCTGACGTAACTACCAAATAATCAAGAGTTAGAACTGGTCAGATCCTGGAGACCACCGAGAGTCGAGGGAACACCTCAACGGCATATAGCAGCTACCTAGTGTTTGGGCTTATTTTATTCGTATTAATGAAAACTTTACACAAACATGATCTTATGATGAAGACGACTGCAGAAATTTATTTAATACTAATCTTAGAAATTGTTATCAGCATGGTTTTTAACCGACTCCTGTTGAAGTCGGGTTTTTTAATTAGAAAATTATTATCTACGTTTATCAATTTCCTACTATTTTGTAGTAGCTTGTAAGTATTTAATTTTGGACAAGGTGGCGCAGCCTTTGTGATAACGTGTGAAATATGGGGAATGCTATCTTAATTAAACTACATTGTATTAATTAGGTAATCTAATTTATTATTAGTTTAGTCATTAATATTAGCATTAAAAATTAGCACTTTTAAATTTTGCTAATTTCTTAAAATTAAGATATTAAAACAGGTAGTTAATCTTAATTATGTGCAATAATTACATTACGCATATCTAACGCATTAAAGTTTATACTCGTACAATATAAATTTGGTCCGAAATAATTGAGATAGTAACTACGGGCAAACAGTATTAAATTTTATAAAACAATTAGGTATTACATACTTACTTTAATGTTATTGGTACCTACTGTTAGACTATATCACAACACCACTGAGCAAAGCCTGCCTTTGCCTGATAATACATATTATATCAGCCAAATGAAGACTGCGTGATGACGAATTGACGTTAACATTCTTGTTTATGGATATCAGATTATAATCATGTTCATGTTCACCCATTTTTAATTATAAGCTCATTTTTCATGATTGTTTTAAGTATAAACATGCCTATACTTTAATATCAATTAATGGTACAATTAGTACCATTAACCCCTATTCAATTTGTCCATACTTTTAATAACTAAAAGTCAATTCATTTCGGTAGATAAAATACGTTTGATAAGATCTTAATTATAATCATTTAGAATACCTCTAATAAAGCTAAACACCGCCGTTAATTATTAATTAGTGTTTATTAATAATTCCTTGAAACAATACTTTTAGTAATTTTCAAGTAGTTTTTAGTTTTTAATGTAGTCCTTGTGGTCATTTATCTTTTCTTTACTAAAGACAATCCCAGAACCAGGGTCTAGCCCTGCGTCCCGGAGGCTTTCACGGAAAGGAAATTAACAAAAACATCTAAATAATAAAGTTTAGAAATAACAAAGAGCATTCCGACTGAATAATACCAAATATAATAATTTATGTGTTCTCTCATACTAAGTAAAGCATAAAGTAAGCCTTGAGATTTGAATCCGTGATTTCGCTTGAGCTACCACATACACGACTTTTTTCCCTGCGTGGTAGTTGTAGTAACAGACAAAGAACAGAGGGTCACTGCCGTATCTTATCTCGACGGTTATCGTGTAAAGGAGTGACTAATTAATTGTAAACACTAGGTACTAACAAAGCAAGGAAAATTCACATAAAACCCCCAATTTATTTGGCCAACGTTCATGATCAAGGAATTACTTAGTTCTGAGGTAATAAGCATGTGACGTCAATGAAAAATGAAGCGAAAAATCTTTTCGTTCTGAGGTTGTCGAAAAAGGCAATTATGGAAAACCCATCTCCATCCGAGATAAAAGTCTTTTCCGTCAGCATAAGCTTCAATAGAGTTATTATCCTTACAAACACTCGGTGCATGCTTCTCATGCCCTGTGGATGCCGTTGGTGTAGTATGTGTTGGCGAACATCCCTGCCGCCTCCAAAATTATCTATGCTGGCTCATTATTAAAACTAAAACAAATCCGCGACCTCCTACGACGATATGCCGATTATGATTTTCATAACATTAATATTATTTTAAGCCAATTCTGCATATAGTTTTAAGGTGTAAAATAGAGTTAAAATAAATAAATAAATGATTCAAACAAACATAATTATACTATAACAAAATATTGACATAATTATTTAGCAACGTTCTATGTAAATGACACAGAGGACAAAGTTCACTTGCGTCGTTGTATGTGTGACACAAAGAACACAAAATGAGATAAGTGTAGATCCGACATTGTTGCGACGCATTAATTAGGTCGCACGTGCTATTCGTTACTCATTAATATTGAATTATAACTATTTTGCATAATTGTATAAGCTAATATTATAAGGTTAAAGAATTTGTTTGGCTATGCAGTACTATTAGAAAGAAGATAATTACCTTAAAACTCAATGAGTTCTTAGAATATAAAAAAAAAAAAATAAGAGGAACGAAATTTTAATTTGGTGGAAAATTAACTGTTGTTGAGATTGCAGTTATATATTTTTTTGGATAAATATCATAATGTTCGACAAAAGATGAAAGACAATATGATCTTATTTATAAGGCATTTTACAATCATTCGATAAACTGGACACAAAGACATTCAAGGTATTAGGAAGGTCATTTTTTTAAGCAGTTACCAGTTCCCACATAAAGGTTTAAAATTATTAAGTATTACATTTTAAATTATTTTAATACGTTATATTCGCAATCTGAAGCGGACTGATTGGCAATAGATCAAAAACAAAATGGTCATATTTATGGCAAAATAAAACTGGGTCAATAATCTAAAAGTAAATATAAAATATGTTACTAAAAATTTTGTTTGGCCTTGAAATAATAATCTGAATTGCCTTCCTGATACAGGCACTTCGGATACAGATAAAAGTGACCTTTGATCCTATAGTAGGTAGGGGCATGTCTTGACTAAGCGAAATAGTATTGTTTCAGAACTTATAAAAGGTATTATATTTGTTTTAAAAAGAAGCCAACATCACTGTCGTGTTTTTTTTTAAATTCCCCTACCAGAATGAGACTATGGTGCCTGATGGTAAGCATCCAATAGAGTGCAAGAATGGCGAGCATGGTTGGTATGGTTGAGGTAGCTTAGCATGCAGTCCAATTGTTTGTGTGATCTACAACAGTCTGTAACTGATTGTCGTGAAACGGTGAGAGTAGTAACGAAAACGTAGTACTTAGTTACATTCAGATCTTAACTGTAGTAATTTTGTATTTATGCCAATCAAAATCAAATTTCCACCACTAGGTTACGTACGAGACAACCTTATAAATTCCATAGCTCTGTAATTTTAATACATAATATATCTGCAACTTTAACTAAACTGATGATGATGACTAATGATCTCCAAGGCTTACATTATTATTAAAAAATATATTAATTTACTTCACCTACGTGTACACGTCCTAAATGTACTGATTTTTATACAAAGCTTGTATGTAAACACTTTAGTAGTTAATTGTAAACTAAATATATACACAAAAGATAATTTTAACAAAATATTATAAACATTTATGTTATTAAATAATTTTATATGTTATTGTTAACTGGCCTTCGTTGTTCTATTGAGTTGTTGTTATAAGTGTTGTTAGGAGAACTATGAAGAAATTCAGCTTCTTTTTCTTGCATCGGACTGTATAACATCTTTATGTAACGGGGTAAAATACATCCCATCTGATGGTTTCAAGAGAAAGTTCATGTCAAATGTAAACTTTTATATTTAAAAGTCTATCAGCCGAATACTCAAACGTCTTTTAAAAGTAAAGCGGCGCTTAAACAAGACATCTGTATGAGAATTTCTAGTTTAAGCGCCACTTTGTAAGATACCGTTGTCAGCCAATATGGTAGAAGTAGAGAAAGTTTTCCTTCTTCATTGAAGCAGGCCTGTCTCTGTTACTACAGAACATGATCACCTTAAGTATGTATTAAATAAAAAAATACAACCAAATTGAGAACCTCCTCCTTTTTTTGAAGTCGGTTAAAAATAAAAATAAACATTAAACAGTAACAGGTAATTATGCAGTTTGATTGCCTAGTACCCTACAAACTCATATATAAAACGTCGGCATCTAGTCCTAAACTAAGCTTAGGACTAGATGCCGTTTTATATATGCTTAAAGAAATATTATTATTATAAATAGTTGATTTATTTATTATTATTCTTTATTATTTTTTATTTATTCTTTCCTTTACAAATACAATGAAATTAAGGGCACATACAGTATCAGGACAGTGTATCTTTACGATTTGTTAATTGTAATGCTTCAACTCTAAATAATCTTATTATTATAACACCTAAACTCGAAAATAGCCTCAAAACGTTTACACAAAATATATGGCGTATTCATCTGCCACGTAGAATATTCAGGTCTCTTACGCGCGTGAAATGTGAAGTAGTCTTGTTTACCTGAACCCTCCTCACTCAAACACTTCAACAAGCTTGACCTCTTTCTACCATGTATTTTGATCATAGGTACTGACGAATTTTGTTTTTATAAAAGTTGAATAAGTTTATACTTATTAATAATATTTATTATTAATATTTAAATATAATAATACTTATTATTAATATTTAAATGGGAAATCGATGTATGAAGGAGCCACAGATAAAGTGTAAATATTTAAGGAAGCATGTCTAGTAATATAATATTTACTGGATACAGTGTAAATTTTACCTAGATAAGGAAGAGCTTTTAAAGATTAAAGCATATATTGGGACGGACAAGTATTTACACAGTTTTATACTATAATATACAATAATATATAAAGTTTTATTTTAGAATAGAAAAATTGTTATAACTTTCTTTAAATTTGATGCGAAGCTTAGTCTGTCTCGGCTCTTGGTACCAAAATTTAACAAAATCAGTTAATGTTCAGTTCAATCTTCCGGAAACCATATTTCAACAGGGTTAAAAGTTACATATCTATTACACGAGCGTGTCAGATACCTCAATTTTATCCAAATTGCTTCAGTCGTTCGTGTGTAAAAAAGTTACAAACACATAGACAATTTTTCATCAAAGATACAAAATACGTACTTTTCACAGACACGTGACACACTGTGTTGGTATTCTTTCCGTTTCCGAATGTAATTTATCTTTATTATAATATCTGATACTATCTTTATATAAACACAGTATCAGATATTCTCCGTATAGATTTCTTATATTATTAAAAACATGGAGATAAAGAAAACAATAGATTGAAGAGGGCCTTGAACTTACAATACTTACTTTGAGTTGACTTTCATTTATTTATTATCTTACTAATATTGTATATCGTCCGTGTGGTGACGGAGTAAGAATACAACATGTCACCACCCCATCTCATCCCATGGGTGTCGTAAAAACCGACTAAGGGACTATCCGTCAATAATATCTTTACAAAAAAGAAGGAAAACTTGAAATTAAACCCTTTACCAATCCGTCTGGCCAGCGTGGTATTAGTAGGCCAAGTATCCCTCCGTCACGGGAGGAGGCCCGTCCCTGCAGTGGGACATTAATGGGCTGTTATGATTTATGAATATTGTATTACAGGCACAGAAGAGCATTAACTGGCTTGCGGGCAAAGCTGTAGTGTATACGGCTACTGTACACAAGGTTCCCATGCACGTAAGCTAGTTATTTGTGTGATCCACAAATTATTGTCTTAAGCCTGTTGGTAAAAGTCCGTGATCTCGAGCGCAGGAAATGTCTTAAAAAATGAAAAAGGAGCCGTCACAAGTATTAGTGAAGGAAACTTGACCTATTAATACCTAGGTAGTATACTTAATGATAAGGTATTATCATCCAGTCGACTTGCATGATGCACCGATAAGTGATTATAAGGACAAAGAAAACAAACGTCCGAAAAACGTAGTTATATTTTATACCACAAGCTCTGCTTAGTTTGTAACTAGATGGTGTTGTGTGAATGTGTGAGGAATATTTACAGTCAGACGGTGCTTCCTTTCTAATAAGAATCTAATGCTACATCAAATATTAAAAGTGGTCTAGCAATCTTAGCAATCACATGAGTCTAGTCTGCCTGTTTTTAAATTCAGGATGCCGTTATGCCCTTACTTGTCGATGTGTAAATCGGGCTTTACAACTTTTTTGCATACTTCCTACTACAATAAATCAAGTCTACGTACAATTGAGTGAAATTGTTATGATATTATAAATTACATTACATGTATAAATATTTACATTGTGAGTTAATTATGTTAATGTAATTATATAATAATTATTTGTATCATTTACTTACACTGTAGTATATAGCCTGACGTAATGTACAGCATGCGTAGGTACATGCGCACGAGTGTTATCGTTAAACAATAATATAGTTATTGGTATAATATTACAACGATTATGTTGAGTATATTATTTATTACACATTAATAAGATGAACTGAATCACGAAAGTAACAAATACGTAATTTCCTATTTTCTTTGTGACTACGATTAATATGACAAGTAAGTATATCTACTATAGGCCGACCGTTTATCTCAGTCCCCGCCTGCGGTATGAAAGGGACGAGGGGGCGGGTTAGCAGTGTCCGTTATGGTAGCGTACACAAGAGCTATATCGAGTTGGTTACTATGCCAAATAAAATAAGTTTTTACAAAAAAACCGACTTCAAAGACAAAAATTGCAATATAAAGTAAAAAATAATAAGTTGTATTTTGGTTTTACAACATTAAATCAGACATTCTTTTTACTTAATTATAATCTAAAGAATAGGTTCTTTTAATTATTGTTAAAAGTATTGTTAAGGATATTTCTTGAAGAGTCTACAAATATATTTATTTGTAGATTCTTTAAAATATAATCAAATTATTACAAATAATGTAATATTATTGTTATTTTTGGAGTCGGTGTCAGCCAACGAAATACGATAATACCTAAGCAAATGGAATGGCGGCCACGAATTACACAATTTAAAGCCTGACCAGAAAAATAAAAAAAACCTCTCCAGGTATTTCGATTGGTTTAGGGTATAATTTCAATGTTTCCTTCTATTTATTTCATAAAAATAAGCTAGCTAAAAATTAGAGCTGTGTTGTGATGTGATGTAGTTCGGGTCACAGTATCTAGATGGCGCCGTTTTGCCAAAAAATCAAGAGATGGCTCTCTGCTTTGTCCTCGCCCCCCGCGCACCCTTATTACCGCAGTCGGGGTCTGAGTTAAACGGTCAGCCTATAGGCTATTGCATCTTACATGAAACCGGCAACAAAACTTAGTATTCACTGACACCCATCGGCAGGAATAAAAAAAAGTGACTTTTACAAACTTCAATTACCTAATTACAATTCAATTTAGCAAAAAACATAATTATTATTTCTTCAGAGCAATGCAATCATTTGTAGATCGTCCACGCAATAGTTCTGCGCGGAAATTGAACTCACAACCTCGTACACAGCCTACCGCATATAACACTCGCTGCTCTACCAAGAACTCAGTAATAATAACGTCCATTCTACGTACTAGACTATGCCATGAATAATAATATTCAAAGACCGTACAATTAGTTCCACACTTCACACTTCAGGCGTAAGGCACGGCTAATAGGTACAAAAGGCTTCTAAGGTAGATCGATATTGCGTTCCATCGTCCGGTACCTATGTAAATTGAACCGTGGGGGTCGATGAACTGTAGGCATAGTATCTCAAACGTATTACCGTTACATTGTACCATACGGAAACGATATGGTGACGTTGGGAAGACTTCCTATCTTTTGTTAAGAAAGTTTGTGAGTGAGGATATACCTGTTGTGCTTGTGGTCACGTGTTTGAATCCCACACAGTATTTTTATTTGAGCCTGTAAGTTCGTAGAGTCGAAGCATCTGGTCCTTAATACAAAATTAAATGTATGTTACTTTTTCATGTTAAAGCGGTTTGGTTAATTACCTAAACCTTATCGAAATGCTCTTTTCCTATTTTTTTTTCTACAGATATATTATAATGAATTGAAAGTAAAAGGATTTTTTTTGTGTTTATTTGATTACAGAGCAACATTTTGTCCAAAACTTTTTTTACCATTTGGAAAAGGTATCCTGCTTAATTTTATTCTGCATGGGCCAATGACGATCTTGTCCCATCTTCTTCAATCGACCATCGTTTTTTTTATAACAAGCACTTATCATAACAGCCCATCATTGCATCCTCCCGTGACGGAGGGATACTACCCAATATTAATTAAGAAAGGCTCTATTTTGTACAAGTACAATATAAAAAGCTATACAACATTAAGTTACATTGTCGCCGTCACAACAAAGGTATTTCACCCTCAGTCGCGCCCTCAGCCACAGCCGTCAGTTTCACTTCCTACTTTGTTGTAAGGTGCGTTGACTGTCTGCTCTACCTTGACTGCAAACGAGACAGTGCAATTTTACTTTTATTATCTGAAACAATAGTTAAATTTATTATAGTCTAATCCTGGGTAAAACGCGTCCTATTTTTAATCATATTTCATTACTGCTCCGCTCCTATTAGTCATAGCGTGATACTATATAGCCTATGACACTCCCCAATAGCTAATTGAACTATTCAACACAGAAAGATTTTTAAAATCCGTTCATTAGATCCAGAGATTACCCCCTACTACGTCACAAACACACAAAGTTTACCTCTTTATAATATTAGTATAAACAACTTTATTACCTCACCTCATCACGAGGTTATGGTAACAGCAGCAGACAAATGATTTTTTTGAATATAGACATGCAACAGAGACGTCTAACTAGCATGGTTAAATTAGGCCAGAAAAATATTGTTTTTTTGTAAAAGAAAAAGAACATTGCTGAGAGAAGAGAGTTTCTTAGCTTTGTTGTTTTTCGTCAGTTTCATCATCAACATCATAACAGCCCATTAATGTCCCACAGCAGAGACGGGCCTTCTCCAGTGACGGAGGGATACTTGGCCTATTAATACCACGCTGACTAAACGGATTGGTATAGGGTTTAATTTCAAGTTTTCCTTCTTTTTATTTCGTAAAGATTATATTCACGGATAGTCCTGTAGTCGGTTTATACGACACCCATGGGATGAGATGGGGTTCTCCGTGTGGTGACGGAGTGAGAATAATATCATTATGTTAGTAAAATTAAAATAATCTATCTAGCTAGCGGTAAAATAGCTATCGGGTTTCATTTCAAGTTTTTTGGGACTAGATGACATTGTGTGAATGTGTGAGGATTATTATTAAACATTTCCACCCTGCGGTCCTTTGCTTTCCGCATCCATAGGCAAAAGTTCGTTCAGCAATAACTACATTGTAAAATATCTATATGATAAATAAGTGAATTGCTATAGACAGTTGCTTCGCGTCATCTCAACAGCCGTTTAGTGCCCGCCACAGGTCAATACCCTGTCTGTAAAATGTTTTATTTCCTGGTGCACACTTTAGCAAGCTGTACTTAAAGGTATTTATTTTAACAATCCAATTACCTATATAATAAACGAAGGTTCGGTCTAACACCTCCATGGAACATATGCATCTTTTATTACTGGATTAAGATTTAACCGACACTGGCTAGACGGTGTATTAATCGAGATTTACGGTTTTCCGTTTTACTGAAGTAGTATTGGCGATTTTATTGATGATTTGTGATTCTATGTACTAAGTTGAATTTTTTCCTTTCTCCCTATTCACTGTTCAACAAAGTAGGTACCTAAAATATTTCCTACAAAGTGTCAAAGCACATAACTAGCTACATGCTATGAATTAGATTTTAGAAGTGGCGGTTTAGCAACGCATGGTATTAAGACGTTACAGAGCTATTTTCAACCGACTTCAAAAAAGAGGAGGTTCTCAATTCGGTTGTATTTTTTTTTTTTTTTTTATTTTTTTTATTTTTTTTTTTTGTGTTTGTTACCTGATTTCTCGAAAACGGCTAGACCGATTTGAAAAATTTTTTTTTTGTTCGATTGGGTATACTTCCCATTTGGTCCCATTGTCACCAGATCTGGATCTGGATGACGGGATCCTAGAGAAATCGAGGGCATCTCTTGAAAATTGTAGGGACGCATTATGTAAAATGTTGTCATATACGTGCATCTCTGACGTCACTACCAAATAGTCAAGAGTCAGAACTGGTCTGATGCTGGAGACCACAGAGAGTCGAGGGAACAACTCAACGGCATATAGCAGCTACCTTGTGTTTGGGCTTATTTTAATTGTATTGATGAAAACTTTACGAAACTTGACACAAACATGATCTGATGATGAAGAAGACTGAGGGTCGAGGGAACTCCTCAACGGTATGTAGCAGCTACCTAGTGTTTAGGCTTATTTTAATTGTATTGATGGAAACTTTACACAACTTTACACAAACATGATCTGATGATGAAGACGACTGAGGGTCGAGGAAACTTCTCAACGGTATATAGCAGCTACCTAGTGTTTGGGCTTATTTTATTCGTATTAATGAAAACTTTACACAAACATGATCTTATGATGAAGACGACTGCAGAAATTTATTTAATACGAATCTTAGAAATTGTTATCAGCATGGTTTTTAACCGACTCCTGTTGAAGTCGGTTTTTTAATTAGAAAATTATAGTTAAATATAACATTGCTACTTAATGCAAAATAAATACATAGCGTTTTTAAATTACCATTGTATTAATAGCTTTTCAATATAATAACTATTCAATAAACATTCAGCTGGAAACGGCAATTCCAACCCTAATTACCAATCGATATCAAAAACCTAAACAACGCTTTACATTTAAATTTGTTAAATTAATGAACCTCGTTGCTATTTCCTATAATTAAGAATAATCGATAAAATAAACTTTAAATGGTTGCTAAGAACAATTACCATGAGGTACCAAGTCTCGGTCGCTACCAGTTTTGGGGTTGCTTAATCTACTTCCAAGCAGTAGTGGGCTTTGGGACATTACTGATTGCGTTAGGTAGCAATTTACCCATGCTTTATTGACGTCTTTGAGTCGCTCAAAGACGCAGTTATCACTTTAGAGGCCCGCTAGCTCGTCTGCCACCAAAGAACCTAAAATGTATATTCATCATCATCATAACAGCTCACCAATGTCCCACTGCAGGCAAGAGCCTCCTCCCAAGACGGTGGTATACTTGGCCTACTAATACCACGCTGGCCAGACGGATTGGTATAGTGTTTAATTTTAAGTTTTCCTTCTGTTTCTTTCGTAAAGACAGTATTCACGGATAAGCCAGGTTTTACGACACTCATCCGATGAGATGGGGTGGTGACATATTGTATTCTTACTCCGTCACCACACGGAAAAAAGATATATTAAATTAAAATAATGCGACTACCATATTTTAACTGACATAACCAAAACCACTAGAAACGTGTCTTTCTATTAAATTATGACACGTGTTTGTGTAAATTATTGATATTAATGAGGTTACTAGTTCACGGTAGTTGACTGTGTTACTTTACAAAGAAAATATTAGTAAGTAAATAATTGTGTGATGAGTAGTGAATCATTGCCACCACGAACTAAGAAAAAGAAATGCAATCAATTTAAGATATTTTATCATGACTTGAATGCGGTCTTCGAATTAGGACCACTAATGGGAGTCAAGGAATTATTTTACCCTGTATCTCACCAGCTGTGATCACGTTTGGAGGACACCCGAATGAGACGGTATGCATCAAACGCCATATTACTTGCTCTATAGACAAGAAGCAAGTTTGAGCTCTAAGATATTTTTTTAAATCGGGAGATTTACTGAAATTCTTATGGTATCTGACAGTTAGTTTCGTGAGTTGTTCCTATAATACGTTTTGATAATAATTATTAGTTATTTTCCCTGCCCTTGAATAGAATGTTGTAGTAAAACATATAATTTTATTAGTATGACTCGTGAAGTGGGTATTCTACATTTCCAAGTTTATTTTTAGAGTGGATCGAAACTTTGATAACCTCGTTCGTTATGAATAAACTTGCGATTTGCCTGTCGAAAGAAATATGCGCGAAGGTTCTTATCTATACGGATGATCAGTGAGACCATTTTACTTGGAACTGATGGTCTCCGTGCGGTGACGGAGTAAGAATACAATATGTCACCACCCCATCTCGTCCCATGGGTGTCGTAAAAACCGACTAAGGAACTATCCTCCGTCTGGCCAGCATGGTATTAGTAGGCCAAGTATCCCTCCGTCACGGGAGGAGGCCCTTCCCTGCAGTGGAACATTAATGGGCTGTTATGATGGTGGTATGCTCAAGCAGTTTTTATACAGACATGAAATTATCGAACTCGAAGAATATCCAGCCTCAAGACAATAATGTGTATATCACACCAATAATTATCATGCGCTGGTCAGCCGCATATACGGTGCAATCATCATCATCATAACAGCCCATTAATGTCCCTCCTCCCGTGACGGAGGGATACTTGGCCTACTAATAACACGCGTGCCGGACGGATTGGTATAGGGTTTAATTTTAAGTTTTCCTTATGTAAAAGTAATATTCACAGATAGTCCTTAGTCGGTTTCTACGACACCCATGGGATGAGATGGGGTGGTTACATATTGTATTCTTACTCCGTCACCACACGGATACGGTGCAATAACGTGACTTAAATGGTGTGACCAATAATGACAGTAGCTCAGTGGACGTTTTTAATTACGTTCTGCATCTGTTCATTTATTAAGGTGCTGGTTCAACTATACATTGGAAAATTAAAAAAATAATTCAGACTGTATTTCTATTCACCACTGGTGTCGGATTTCGGCCTAATATCCCACAATTTTAACATCTCTGAATACTTAGTTGCGGGTTTGTCCCCGCACGAGTCTAAAATTTCTGTGTAGGAATGTATGGATGTGTCACATAAAACATGTCATTTGGTAATTACTACTTATTCCAAGTCTAAGGAAATACTTGGGTTAATAATTACAAGTATTGTCCACAATGCTAAGAATACGGCAACATTAAATACTTAGGAAACCTTTGATTACATTATTGTGAGGTCATGCCTGTTACATGTGAACAACTGCTAGGAGCTACATTCTTATGCAAGTGTATGTAAAGCATGTAGTTGAGTATTACTAAAGTTATTTTAATTGGATAACTATTGGCATTATTGAAAGAATATTTTTCTAATGCTGCATACTTAAATAAAACCCACTTCTGTACTCGAGAGTCCGTTAAACCTTTATCGGTAAAGTCTTCGAGATACAGACAAACCTATAAACTTGGAAATTTAACGGACATAAAAAACATGCAGACTTGTGGTGACGGTATAAGAATAACGGTTTCACCATTCCATCTCAACCTAATGGTAATATAATATGTAAGGTAATCATTTGGTCTGTAAAATCTGCATCTGCATAAGGCTGCAGACGAGCAAGCGATCCACCTGATGGTAAGTGATAACCTTTGCTTATGTACGTCTTTAGAACCAGAGCACAGCTAAGCCGCTGCCTACCCTTGATACAACCTGCCATGTCCCATAGCCCTGTAATTTTACTAACTAAACGTGGGCAGGTGGAAATTTATTGGATATCATAATATTAATTTCAGTGAAACATGATTACGTACATTTGATGTTATTAATGTTCTCATGTGAAACGACTGATTTACTTTCAAAATGTCAACATTTCTATTTCTGTAAATGTCACCGTTACTCGTAGATTTAAATCTGTTTACCTATATTAATTTGTTTCTAATAAACTTAACTTATGTTTATGACATGTTGTATGAATTGATTAGGATTTACTCATGATTACAGCGATATTTATTAAGTGGGAAACTTTTAAAGGGTTTTCCCGACTGGCTTGACTTTATACTGGACCGAACTTTAAAACATAATCATCAATCATCATCAGCCAATCGACGTCCACTGCTGGACATAAAAAACCTAACGTGCTCTATATTAACTTTTCAAGCAAGGCTTGATATAGACCTTCTCCAACCGTTTTCAAAGTACGCCATCTTGTGCCTCTCTCATCCAGTCCTCCCGCAGTCTTTATTAAATAGTCACCATCGACCGCATGAGGGGTCTGTCTGTTTGTTTGTGACAAAACATAAGTTATTATAATTATTGGGGCTATAATACTATAGTTAAATATTACTAGTAGTATCAAAGTTACTTACTTAATGCAAATCTTTGTGAGCATGGACATAAGTGCTTTCATCTGGTTGTTGTTTTGTAGGTATAATATGAATGTATATGAAATAGGAATATAATGCATGGCTATTAGTTGTTTATTATCAAGTATAAATCATGGTATATGCTCTGCTTTGTCTAGATTGCGTTGTGTAAATAAGTGAAGCATACTTTCCTAAATAAGATAGGGTAGAGAGTTTGATTCACATCCATTTTAGATAGTATAAAAATATACTTAGACACAACCTCACGGTAAGTGAAGAAACCTTGAGACAAACATCAAACTGTCTGGCCAGTAAGGCGTATTAGAAAATTGTTGCATTTTCCTTGACTTGTATTGTTATACTATAACAAATGAAGTTGACAATGATTGTATGTACAAATGTTTCCAAAGTAGAGTTCTTATTCTTTATAACTAGTTTGCTAATCACATTCACCGCGTGGTGACGGAGTAAGAATACGTAAATTCTACCACCTTGTTTAATTCCTATCATTGTCGTAGAAGTCGATTAAAAGAGTAAACAGGGAAGTAATTGTCCCTATTAAAACAAAAGAAAGTAAACTTGACAAAACCCTAACCAATCTGCGTGAGTGGCGAAGAGTTAGTTTGCCTTATTTTCCTTTTTCACAGCAAAAAACCTAACCCTGCAGTAGGACATAAATTGACTGTTAGGACGACAATGACATTTTATAAATCTATGAAAAGTTAAAAGCCATGAAGTGTTAATGTCATCTACAAAATACCACCCTTGCATATTTAACATCTACAGTCTGAATGACATTATTTTTAACCCGGACAAATACGGTTAGTGAATGCACTAAAAACTAACTTTAATCCAAAATAGGGCAGTTATTTCCCGAGCTCCCACATCCGCAGTGCGCGGCGACTCTACCAGAAAGAGGGCACATAGCGCCAGACAAGGATAGATAGATATTATATACACAATGACCGAAATCGATGTTAGAATGAGAAAGTACTACACCCTGTCCCTTTCGCCATCGGTACATTTGCACTCAGAATGCACTGGCGAAACGATCGACAGTGCGTGGTGTACTCGAGTCGCACTTATTTGGCTCGACTTTGAATGCTCTGATGTAACAATACACGTTGAAAGCGAAGAATATAAATTGTACCGGTGACGGTTTCTAGACTTTATAGCAGACGCCTTTCTCTTTAATAAAACTAAGCAGAGGTTTTTAGAAGATTGGTCTATGTTATTTATTTGACATACTTGGTAGAGAATGTCCTGGATTGAAATTAGGTAAACAATCAGGTTAACAATATCAGTAAGGGTTGAAATTATCTGCATTGTTCTTATAAGATATTTGTCTTATTTGCTTTGGTTTTCATGCCATAGTGATATAACATATTTTCTAGAAATTTACATTGCAAAAAAAAGTAAAAAACAATATTAAATATTTTTACTTTCTTTGCGAAGATGACTTGAGTTATTATTAGATTTTAAAATCCAAAAATAGTTACACATTTACGTTTGCTGATAGAGCGTCTAAAATTACTTACGTAGAGTAGGTGCACAGCTGCAATACTAAAGGAATTAGTTTTTAAATACCAATTTTTTTTTTTTTTACTTTAAATATTACAATTAAAAAGTTACATCACGATGACAATCGATTGGCAATAATGTCGGGTTCACAAACATTAAACAGCTGTAGAGCTTCGGGTATCATCGTCTTTGTTCGGCGGCAGGGACACGCAAGTACATCGGGTACGGCCGAACCGCGCTCCGTTGAGTTCGTTGTCGTGTGATGAATCAGTACCGACTTCAGTAGCACATGAGCATTGGTAGCGAGAGAGTGCGTCGATGCCGCTGCCGCACACAACAATAAAATATTAAACTAATTCCTTTGTAGAGTCCTAGTGCGTAGAAATATTGTTTTTTATTTTATTTTAATGTTTTTGTGTGAGCCAGTACTGTGCAGTTTGTGACAGAAAGGTTTTAATGAGTTGTGGATTTTGTTAGGAGTGCTCGTTTCATGTAAGTGAATGTTTACCTATTTTTTGCCTTTCAGTTATAAGTGCAGTAGAGATGTAGAGTAGCAATAAAGTATTGCTTTAAATTAAAATTAGACTTTATTAAGAAATAATATTGTGTATTGATTTAATTAAATACTGAAGAGTGTCAATTTAGAGCAGTTAGTAATTTTGTTTGTGATCTATCGCGTTGTTTTATTTTCATAAATTCTAAATTGTGAATAAGAGTGTACAACATTTAAAAAATATATATAAACAGCAAATTATAATTAATCAAAGTACATAACGATGTTTGTTACCAATTACAATTAAGAAATTTAATAACCGTGAATAATACAGAGAACTCATTATACTCGTAATCAAATTATAGTCTTCTCCTCTTAGCTCTCTTTTAGTCACTCTCTGTAATTTAGTCTAGTACTTGTAGTAGAGTAGGTTATCTAACTAACCTATTCTTGTAAGGACCTAGACTTCACTAGTGAGTGAAATAACCTATTCTTGTTATGAAAAAGGCTCTTCACTGGTAAGTAATTAAGTTAACTTTGATTGTAGAGTTCCAAAGTAATGATAATTTAAAATATCAATTCGATGTTCAATGTTTAAATTTTTGTAAAAAAAAGTTAAGCACATTGTCTTGTGTCTGATGGGGGATGAATACATAGAGTCCCCACCTCATCTGATAGGTCTCATAGAGGTCAGCTAAGGAAAACTACCAAATACCACTAGAGAGTGAGAAGCCTGTCTTCAGTAAGCTTATGTGGATGTGGATAAGTGTATCCACTATCCAGAGCCTACGAAATTGTATACTAGGCATTTAAAATTATTTTCAGTAACCTATTTACTCCCATTGCTGGGCAAAAGTCTGCTCTACATTATTCCAAGTGTTTATTTAATAATAAACTACTGCAAAAAATTTGTAAAACAATGCAGTTTTAGTATATTTTGTCGCATTCATTAACAATGGGTAACTGGAATAATGTAGGTGAAAACAAGTAGGTTGTCGCTGCAAAGAAAGGCGGTGTAATTAGTGAATGTAATTGCCCATTGTTGTTATTGATTATGGCATGAGAACAATCCATTCATGTTCTAGTGCAAGAACTTGGTCGACGTGTACCATGCTGGCTAGATGGGTTGGCTTTTACGACACCCTTGAGATGAGTTTGGATAGTGACACTATATATTCATAAATCTTCACATTACTTATACATACAATATTAATTAAGCACTCTCCCTTATTATTTTTGGAAACTGCAAATACTTACTACTTTGCCTCTACCTTTCTCCTATTAGATTGCCATGATATATTTTTTTTGAAGAAGAAGTACATTTATTTTAAGTGATAATTACTATTAAATTCCCCACCATACCATATAAACCAAAAAGAGTTTAACATATTCTTTAAGTTGAATCAAACACTGTAAGCTCCGAAACGCCACAGATAATAGCAAATTCGAGAACTTACATAATGTCCTCGTTCATGTTCTATTGTCCAAAAATCATTAAAACCAAAAAGTTTATCAGGGATATAAGGATTCAGCTGTTTACTGATATCAGATTACAATTAGATATTATCATAACTGCTCTTTAAAGTCCTACGGCAGGGACGGGCCTCCTCCCGTGACGGAGGGATACTTGGACTAATAATACCACGCTGGCCAGACGGATTGGTATAGGGTTTAATTTCATGTTTTCCTTCTTTCTGTTTAAAGGTAATATTCACAGATAGTCCCTTAGTCGGTTTCTACGACACCCATGGGATGAGATGGGGTGGTGACATATTATATTGGATATAGGGGGTTTATATTTACAAGTAAACGAAGAATAAGTTTTAGGATAGTACTCTTATATCTACTCGTCAGCAGAGATTACGTACAATATTAAAATTCAGACGTTGCCCTAAAGATATCTAAGATTTTCTCTAGAAGTTACGCAATAAGAGTCCCGTTGTTTTTATGATAACCGCAATATACCGAAACGAGTTCTCGGAAACTTCATGATCTTAGACCTAGACTTTGAATAAACAGTTTATTGTTTTATGTAGGTACTTCTACTTTTTGTTGTGATCATTGAAAGATGCCTGCGGAATACGATACGAGTATATTATCTAATATAATAGTATCATTAAATATTTCACACATTGACACAACTCTCAAGCCGAAAATTAACAGACCGTGTTCTATGGTAACAAGACTACATAAACATGTTTAAACCCTTTTCTTTTGTATTTACGTACATATAAATACACACACTCTTTCTTGGTTGTAGAATTGGCTAGTTGCTTAAAGTCGGTTACCACCTTTGCCCTAGTAAAGGTAGCACCCACTCTAAGTAATTTAATATGTGCTTTAATTAACAAGGTATTGTGACTTAACACAAGCAGTTAAGTCCTATAGCCTTGGAATTTTACAGGCTACTTACCTTTCCTTCTAAACACAAAGGCACACCTACCACCTAATAAATTGTTTTTCTTTCTTTTTTTCTTACCATCATATAAACTATATTTAAGACTGTGTCATAATATTATTATCACAATTATAATTTAGCTCACTAGCCACTGACTTACTTCTTCCGTTTTAAACCATTAAAATAATTAAAGAACAATGATATAACTGTATCTATTTTGATATGCTTGAGAAAACACAATATAATAATAGAGCTGCAATTACATACATTAGATGAGATTACATAATCATTTATTAATTCATTATTGTGACCTCAAAACTTGGTCATTTCTTGACCAATATGAAAAAAAAATGTTTGTTCGAAATGGTATATTATTCCTAATTATTCCTTATTATTCATTATTCCATAGACATTTAATCAAAAGTGGTTTATTAGTCTGTTTTTATCTCTAACAATAAGCAGTTGCTGTGTGGAATACAAGTAAACGAAATGCCATTAGAATTAATAACCGGTATCAAGGATGTGGTTGGAGTTAGTTATTTAACTAGAAAATTATATAAACAATGAGAAAGTAATAATGATAACATAACATAAACATCGTGACGTAAAAAAGAAATACATTGATTAGACAAACAAACACAGGTACGGATATGCATGTTTTATTTTCACATCTAAAAAACTGGTAAAACAGTCAACGTCCCATACGAGCTTCACTTGTCATAGCTACGATTGGCGGTCGCGTCACTCAACTTTGTTTTATGGACCGAAAATATTGTGGTAGTGCCACTTCAATTTTGTTGTTTGATTTATTGTTGAATTTTATACAGAAAGAGTTGATAAATATAACTACAATGTTTCAATTCGAATTGACTTGAGGCATTCCCACTTGCATTGGTCCAACGGATTCGAGGTGTTGTGTGCATGCTTCGAGTGTTATTGTTTTCCATACTTATTTCAGAACTAACTTGGGTGGCAGCTACTTTCACATGAAATTTTGTCCAACTTCATCCATCCGTTTATATCTTCAAAATGAAAAAAGGCGACATACTACATTATTGCTCTATGAAACAGTCCTGAACCATATTAAGCGTTTCATAATCTAATATGGGTTGCATTGTCGTTTTATCAAAGGTTTCTATTACACAAAGGATTGCTGAATATTCATGTTTATCAGACAAAGGATAGAAATGTTAATTTATGGAAAGTGTTAGACAAACAGATATCGAGTATTTGCGGCCAAGATCGCATTTATTGAAATAAAGGAATAGCAAAGCAGAATACCTATATCAAGGAAGTGAAATATTTGTAGTACCTAAAACTTATTTGGATTCTATATTGCCAAAGGGATAGATAGCATAGAAAGTTAATATTATGTTGATCAGAAATTCATACCGAAAACTAGGACAAGCACCAAAATTACTATGTATATGTAAGGATCAATATATACCAATTTTATTAGATCTTATTTTGTTAGTCCTTTTATTTTTATTTATTTATTCACTCTTTATTGTATACACCGTTAAAATACATAGTAAAAAACATTAGGTACAATACAGTAGTGATACAATAGGCGGTCTTATCGCTCCCGGCGATTTCTTCCAGACAACCATAGATTTATTATATTTTGTTGGTCTATAAAGCTAAACAGATCTTTTGGATCAGTACTGCTCGATATAGGTATAATTTTATCCCATAAATATAGGGCATCTATGTGTATAACATTGTGTCCCACTCATTGGGGTTTGTTAGATTCTTCTCAATAGCCAAAGGTACCTTAAAACGTTGAAAAAGATAAAACGTATCTTTTCGTCCATATAACTGCAGCGATTTAAGCCGGTAGGCTTTCACGAATACGTAATGCCAGTGATGACTAATGGAATAGAGACGTGTTCGTTGACTTTGTCTTTGTCACGACTCATAGCTATGGAAAGAGCAATGTCAAGAGCAATGTTAAGAGCAATGTTGGTTGTTTTCCTGGCATCGAAAAAGAAGAATTAGGTATCGTCAGGAGAACCAAAATTACCGACACAACGCATTGTATTGCCCGATTAAAGTGGAACTAGGAATAAGGCTATCGCTGCTTCAATCAAGGTTAGACTTTTTGTCTCTATATAGCAGGCAGAACTGTTAAAAAAAAGCAAAAGAGTACCGAAATATACACAGCACAAAACTTTTAAATGATTATTAACATAGTGACATGGAAATAACTTTTTTAATTCAAAGATATAAAGTTCAAGGATAAAAGTCAGACTGTATACATAATATGAGTCATGTCATTTACATTATAAACGTAATCAAACAACTATTGTGAGAATGTAACGTTTTCTACAATATAAGAACAATGATGAATTTAGACAATATTTATATGCAAATACTGTTATTTTTAATAAAACATTGACATTATAATGAATGTAGGTGTTGGTTTAATGACTTACTTTTTTTATCTTTAACTAGATCCGACTGGTCTACAAGAATAAGTAGTAATAGCTTTTGCGTGTAAATATGAACAAGAGTCTTGCACTCTTAACAGCTGATCCACCTGTTTATCTATTGTAAATCTAAAGATTATATTAAAATGGTAAAGTGGTTTTAATTTTAGCGTGTGTGACATCTCTTAATTACCATTACAGTTATTTTTCCTATGACTCGGTGTCTATTTTTTATTTCGACGTTATAATTCTAACTCTGGAACATATTTAAAAGAAAACATCATAAAAATCTCATTTTCTTCAGATGAATGGTAAAACCTGGCACATAATTTTACTGACTTGCGTCTAAGGCATTGTCTCTACACTGCTCGGTTGTTCTTTCGTTGTCAAGCGCAGCCATTTACAGATACTACCCAGTCACATTATGTCAAGACCTGGCGTCGTCACATTATGTCAAGACCTGGCGTCGTCACATTATGTCAAGACCTGGCGTCGTCACATTATGTCAAGACCTGGCGTCGTCACATTATGTCAAGACCTGGCGTCGTCACATTATGTCAAGACCTGGCGTCGTCACATTATGTCAAGACCTGGCGTCGACGACGTCACGTCGCGTCGGACGTACCGTACTGATGTGCCCGTGGTAAGCGCGAGCTTGAGAGGAGAACGGGACGCGAGGTTCGCATTCCAGCGAGGTCTCTAGATAATGTGACCATGTAATAATTTCGAGAACATAATGTCATCTAAAAAATACCCAAAGAATCCAAGCCATTGATATTGTGCCCTAAACTATTTGAATGTTACTATCTGACTACTTTTGTAGTAATTATAATTGTTGGACGTATTCCAAATTAAATGTTCTTTGGTAACAAGACTACATAAACATGTTTAAACCCTTTTCTTTTGTATTTACGTACATATAAATACACACACTCTTTCTTGGTTGTAGAATTGGCTAGTTGCTTAAAGTCGGTTACCACCTTTGCCCTAGTAAAGGTAGCACCCACTCTAAGTAATTTAATATGTGCTTTAATTAACAAGGTATTGTGACTTAACACAAGCAGTTAAGTCCTATAGCCTTGGAATTTTACAGGCTACTTACCTTTCCATCTAAACACAAAGGCACACCTACCACCTAATAAATTGTTTTTCTTTCTTTTTTTCTTACCATCATATAAACTATATTTAAGACTGTGTCATAATATTATTATCACAATTATAATTTAGCTCACTAGCCACTGACTTACTTCTTCCGTTTTAAACCATTAAAATAATTAAAGAACAATGATATAACTGTATCTATTTTGATATGCTTGAGAAAACACAATATAATAATAGAGCTGCAATTACATACATTAGATGAGATTACATAATCATTTATTAATTCATTATTGTGACCTCAAAACTTGGTCATTTCTTGACCAATATGAAAAAAAAATGTTTGTTCGAAATGGTATATTATTCCTAATTATTCCTTATTATTCATTATTCCATAGACATTTAATCAAAAGTGGTTTATTAGTCTGTTTTTATCTCTAACAATAAGCAGTTGCTGTGTGGAATACAAGTAAACGAAATGCCATTAGAATTAATAACCGGTATCAAGGATGTGGTTGGAGTTAGTTATTTAACTAGAAAATTATATAAACAATGAGAAAGTAATAATGATAACATAACATAAACATCGTGACGTAAAAAAGAAATACATTGATTAGACAAACAAACACAGGTACGGATATGCATGTTTTATTTTCACATCTAAAAAACTGGTAAAACAGTCAACGTCCCATACGAGCTTCACTTGTCATAGCTACGATTGGCGGTCGCGTCACTCAACTTTGTTTTATGGACCGAAAATATTGTGGTAGTGCCACTTCAATTTTGTTGTTTGATTTATTGTTGAATTTTATACAGAAAGAGTTGATAAATATAACTACAATGTTTCAATTCGAATTGACTTGAGGCATTCCCACTTGCATTGGTCCAACGGATTCGAGGTGTTGTGTGCATGCTTCGAGTGTTATTGTTTTCCATACTTATTTCAGAACTAACTTGGGTGGCAGCTACTTTCACATGAAATTTTGTCCAACTTCATCCATCCGTTTATATCTTCAAAATGAAAAAAGGCGACATACTACATTATTGCTCTATGAAACAGTCCTGAACCATATTAAGCGTTTCAGGGTCAATCTCCAAATCGGGCGTATTCGTGTGATCGCTCTGGTGCTTTTCAGATCTTGATATTTTCTGGTAATTATGTATCTCATTGAAAAGAATGATATTAAAATACTACATTTTTACTATTGGCCTTCATTTTTGACAAACAGTTACGGAAATATTTAAGTTCAAACATTTTCGCGTCCAGAGCAATCATGATAGGCGCTAGAGCGATCATAAATGGTGAAACAAAAATAATAAAATTAGTAATATATTATTTATTTAGTCATTTTTAGTCTTGCATGTTACAAGATTTTATGATTTTATGTTTAGGGGATATATCTACAGCTTTTTGATAACTCATCAGTTGGAAACTTGTTCATTTTAGGGCAGCGTACCGATTTTGAAACAACGGAACCCTTATAGGATCACTTCGTTGTCCGTCTGTCTGTCTGTCTGTCAAGACCATTTATCTCAGGAACGCGTGGAGGTATCAATTTTCAACAAATATTATTTATTAATGATGAGACGTGACGTCATAAAATTTTTGACAGATAAGTAAGTCGTGACGTCACATAATTGTGGCAGGAAATTTTTTTTTGACAGCTGAGTCGTGACGTCATTGAATTTTTGACAGATGTGTCGTGACATTACAGAATCTTTGACAGATGAGTCGTGACGTCATTGAATTTTTGACAGAATCTGTCAAAAACTCTCACATTCACATCTGATGTGTCGTGAAATCACAAAATTTTTGACAGATGAGTCGTGACGTCATAGAATTTTGGCGGGAAAAATAATATTTAGACAGCTGAGTCCTGACGTCATCACAATTTGGCGAGAAAGTAAATAGGTTTGTACGGAACCCTCGGTGCGCGAGTGAGACTCGCACTTGACCGGTTTTATAAGGGTTCCGTACCGATTTTGGAAAAACGGAACCCTTTGTTGTCCGTTTCTCTATCAAGACTATTTATCTCAGGAACGCGTAGAGGTATCAAGCTGAAATTTTTACCAAATACTTAGGTCTGTTGCCTTTTAGTGCTGTAAAAAAATCAAACTTCTAATCTAACGAAATCAAGACATATAGCCGTTTATGTCGCAAATTTTCGATGAGCAAAGGGCAAAAAGCTACAGGGTACTTCCAGTCTACATACAAACTTGAAATTTGGCATGAAGCAAGGTCTAATAGTGCATGTAAAGGAAAACTTCCGAAAACTTAAAATTTTGGCTTCCATCATATTATATTTTGATAATTTCGTCATAGTCATAATAATTT
Source organism: Schrankia costaestrigalis (assembly GCA_905475405.1). Lineage (NCBI taxonomy): Eukaryota > Metazoa > Arthropoda > Insecta > Lepidoptera > Erebidae > Schrankia > Schrankia costaestrigalis. The sequence goes on from FR997833.1 coordinate 20,472,177, forward strand.
TGACAGCTGAGTCACGTGACTAGTGACGCCATAGAATTTTGGTCACGTGACACGTGACGTCATAGAATTTTGACAGATGAGTCGTGACGTCATAGAATATTGGCGGGAAAATATTTTGCAGAGGAGTCGTGACGTTATAGAATTTTTGACAGATGAGTCGTGACGTCACAGAATTTTTGACAGCTGAGTCGTGACATTTGTCGTTGTAACAATCTGGTATTATTACTTAAAGTAGTTTTATAACGTACAATTATTGCAAAATATCATCGCTCTGGTCTTTTGGACAGAGCAATCATAGCCATAGCGATCAAAAAAAGTCATAAAAGCATTAATATAGCCCAAAATAAAAACAGTAGAAAGTTGTGTTTACGCCTCATAAAGAACATCATTACTATCACCTAATTCACTTAATAAGCACATTTACAACCTTACTATTTAATTTATAAAACATGCCATATCAATCATCAAATTCGAGAACCAAACCCAGATAAATCATAAACTTAGCCTCGTAATATTGTAGTGGGGGACCGTGGCACAAATGTATCTTCCTCGGCGGTTACACCACTACAGCCACTACCCCTGGGGAGGGGAATAGAGTTTCTATTTCGTAAAATGAGGGATGAGCGCGATGTTTTACTCCAGCGCAGAGCGATGAGATAAAATGCCAGGTCATGACGATAAATTTAAATTGTGCCAAAAATATTGTTAATATAATTTAAAAAAAAATATTACAATGAAGATTAACTATTTGTTATGTAATATAAAATAACATCGGACATATGAACCTTCTCAATAAAAAGTTACACAATGTTTTCTCATTCAATCGGGAGTTAGGTCAACCCAGAGCAATCAGGATTTTAGGGATTATGATTTTTTTTAAAATATTTCTAATAAACTAATTCATAATTTCAACCCTGCACCACATAGATTAGACACCAAAGTATACATAAAAAAATGTAATGAAAACGTTTATCGATTTCAAAATGGGTTTCTCCACTCCGACACGATAAAAAATGCCTCTGGAGATCTACCCTTCATAATCTAATATGGGTTGCATTGTCGTTTTATCAAAGGTTTCTATTACACAAAGGATTGCTGAATATTCATGTTTATCAGACAAAGGATAGAAATGTTAATTTATGGAAAGTGTTAGACAAACAGATATCGAGTATTTGCGGCCAAGATCGCATTTATTGAAATAAAGGAATAGCAAAGCAGAATACCTATATCAAGGAAGTGAAATATTTGTAGTACCTAAAACTTATTTGGATTCTATATTGCCAAAGGGATAGATAGCATAGAAAGTTAATATTATGTTGATCAGAAATTCATACCGAAAACTAGGACAAGCACCAAAATTACTATGTATATGTAAGGATCAATATATACCAATTTTATTAGATCTTATTTTGTTAGTCCTTTTATTTTTATTTATTTATTCACTCTTTATTGTATACACCGTTAAAATACATAGTAAAAAACATTAGGTACAATACAGTAGTGATACAATAGGCGGTCTTATCGCTCCCGGCGATTTCTTCCAGACAACCATAGATTTATTATATTTTGTTGGTCTATAAAGCTAAACAGATCTTTTGGATCAGTACTGCTCGATATAGGTATAATTTTATCCCATAAATATAGGGCATCTATGTGTATAACATTGTGTCCCACTCATTGGGGTTTGTTAGATTCTTCTCAATAGCCAAAGGTACCTTAAAACGTTGAAAAAGATAAAACGTATCTTTTCGTCCATATAACTGCAGCGATTTAAGCCGGTAGGCTTTCACGAATACGTAATGCCAGTGATGACTAATGGAATAGAGACGTGTTCGTTGACTTTGTCTTTGTCACGACTCATAGCTATGGAAAGAGCAATGTCAAGAGCAATGTTAAGAGCAATGTTGGTTGTTTTCCTGGCATCGAAAAAGAAGAATTAGGTATCGTCAGGAGAACCAAAATTACCGACACAACGCATTGTATTGCCCGATTAAAGTGGAACTAGGAATAAGGCTATCGCTGCTTCAATCAAGGTTAGACTTTATGTCTCTATATAGCAGGCAGAACTGTTAAAAAAAAGCAAAAGAGTACCGAAATATACACAGCACAAAACTTTTAAATGATTATTAACATAGTGACATGGAAATAACTTTTTTAATTCAAAGATATAAAGTTCAAGGATAAAAGTCAGACTGTATACATAATATGAGTCATGTCATTTACATTATAAACGTAATCAAACAACTATTGTGAGAATGTAACGTTTTCTACAATATAAGAACAATGATGAATTTAGACAATATTTATATGCAAATACTGTTATTTTTAATAAAACATTGACATTATAATGAATGTAGGTGTTGGTTTAATGACTTACTTTTTTTATCTTTAACTAGATCCGACTGGTCTACAAGAATAAGTAGTAATAGCTTTTGCGTGTAAATATGAACAAGAGTCTTGCACTCTTAACAGCTGATCCACCTGTTTATCTATTGTAAATCTAAAGATTATATTAAAATGGTAAAGTGGTTTTAATTTTAGCGTGTGTGACATCTCTTAATTACCATTACAGTTATTTTTCCTATGACTCGGTGTCTATTTTTTATTTCGACGTTATAATTCTAACTCTGGAACATATTTAAAAGAAAACATCATAAAAATCTCATTTTCTTCAGATGAATGGTAAAACCTGGCACATAATTTTACTGACTTGCGTCTAAGGCATTGTCTCTACACTGCTCGGTTGTTCTTTCGTTGTCAAGCGCAGCCATTTACAGATACTACCCAGTCACATTATGTCAAGACCTGGCGTCGTCACATTATGTCAAGACCTGGCGTCGTCACATTATGTCAAGACCTGGCGTCGTCACATTATGTCAAGACCTGGCGTCGTCACATTATGTCAAGACCTGGCGTCGTCACATTATGTCAAGACCTGGCGTCGTCACATTATGTCAAGACCTGGCGTCGACGACGTCACGTCGCGTCGGACGTACCGTACTGATGTGCCCGTGGTAAGCGCGAGCTTGAGAGGAGAACGGGACGCGAGGTTCGCATTCCAGCGAGGTCTCTAGATAATGTGACCATGTAATAATTTCGAGAACATAATGTCATCTAAAAAATACCCAAAGAATCCAAGCCATTGATATTGTGCCCTAAACTATTTGAATGTTACTATCTGACTACTTTTGTAGTAATTATAATTGTTGGACGTATTCCAAATTAAATGTTCTTTGGTAACAAGACTACATAAACATGTTTAAACCCTTTTCTTTTGTATTTACGTACATATAAATACACACACTCTTTCTTGGTTGTAGAATTGGCTAGTTGCTTAAAGTCGGTTACCACCTTTGCCCTAGTAAAGGTAGCACCCACTCTAAGTAATTTAATATGTGCTTTAATTAACAAGGTATTGTGACTTAACACAAGCAGTTAAGTCCTATAGCCTTGGAATTTTACAGGCTACTTACCTTTCCATCTAAACACAAAGGCACACCTACCACCTAATAAATTGTTTTTCTTTCTTTTTTTCTTACCATCATATAAACTATATTTAAGACTGTGTCATAATATTATTATCACAATTATAATTTAGCTCACTAGCCACTGACTTACTTCTTCCGTTTTAAACCATTAAAATAATTAAAGAACAATGATATAACTGTATCTATTTTGATATGCTTGAGAAAACACAATATAATAATAGAGCTGCAATTACATACATTAGATGAGATTACATAATCATTTATTAATTCATTATTGTGACCTCAAAACTTGGTCATTTCTTGACCAATATGAAAAAAAAATGTTTGTTCGAAATGGTATATTATTCCTAATTATTCCTTATTATTCATTATTCCATAGACATTTAATCAAAAGTGGTTTATTAGTCTGTTTTTATCTCTAACAATAAGCAGTTGCTGTGTGGAATACAAGTAAACGAAATGCCATTAGAATTAATAACCGGTATCAAGGATGTGGTTGGAGTTAGTTATTTAACTAGAAAATTATATAAACAATGAGAAAGTAATAATGATAACATAACATAAACATCGTGACGTAAAAAAGAAATACATTGATTAGACAAACAAACACAGGTACGGATATGCATGTTTTATTTTCACATCTAAAAAACTGGTAAAACAGTCAACGTCCCATACGAGCTTCACTTGTCATAGCTACGATTGGCGGTCGCGTCACTCAACTTTGTTTTATGGACCGAAAATATTGTGGTAGTGCCACTTCAATTTTGTTGTTTGATTTATTGTTGAATTTTATACAGAAAGAGTTGATAAATATAACTACAATGTTTCAATTCGAATTGACTTGAGGCATTCCCACTTGCATTGGTCCAACGGATTCGAGGTGTTGTGTGCATGCTTCGAGTGTTATTGTTTTCCATACTTATTTCAGAACTAACTTGGGTGGCAGCTACTTTCACATGAAATTTTGTCCAACTTCATCCATCCGTTTATATCTTCAAAATGAAAAAAGGCGACATACTACATTATTGCTCTATGAAACAGTCCTGAACCATATTAAGCGTTTCAGGGTCAATCTCCAAATCGGGCGTATTCGTGTGATCGCTCTGGTGCTTTTCAGATCTTGATATTTTCTGGTAATTATGTATCTCATTGAAAAGAATGATATTAAAATACTACATTTTTACTATTGGCCTTCATTTTTGACAAACAGTTACGGAAATATTTAAGTTCAAACATTTTCGCGTCCAGAGCAATCATGATAGGCGCTAGAGCGATCATAAATGGTGAAACAAAAATAATAAAATTAGTAATATATTATTTATTTAGTCATTTTTAGTCTTGCATGTTACAAGATTTTATGATTTTATGTTTAGGGGATATATCTACAGCTTTTTGATAACTCATCAGTTGGAAACTTGTTCATTTTAGGGCAGCGTACCGATTTTGAAACAACGGAACCCTTATAGGATCACTTCGTTGTCCGTCTGTCTGTCTGTCTGTCAAGACCATTTATCTCAGGAACGCGTGGAGGTATCAATTTTCAACAAATATTATTTATTAATGATGAGACGTGACGTCATAAAATTTTTGACAGATAAGTAAGTCGTGACGTCACATAATTGTGGCAGGAAATTTTTTTTTGACAGCTGAGTCGTGACGTCATTGAATTTTTGACAGATGTGTCGTGACATTACAGAATCTTTGACAGATGAGTCGTGACGTCATTGAATTTTTGACAGAATCTGTCAAAAACTCTCACATTCACATCTGATGTGTCGTGAAATCACAAAATTTTTGACAGATGAGTCGTGACGTCATAGAATTTTGGCGGGAAAAATAATATTTAGACAGCTGAGTCCTGACGTCATCACAATTTGGCGAGAAAGTAAATAGGTTTGTACGGAACCCTCGGTGCGCGAGTGAGACTCGCACTTGACCGGTTTTATAAGGGTTCCGTACCGATTTTGGAAAAACGGAACCCTTTGTTGTCCGTTTCTCTATCAAGACTATTTATCTCAGGAACGCGTAGAGGTATCAAGCTGAAATTTTTACCAAATACTTAGGTCTGTTGCCTTTTAGTGCTGTAAAAAAATCAAACTTCTAATCTAACGAAATCAAGACATATAGCCGTTTATGTCGCAAATTTTCGATGAGCAAAGGGCAAAAAGCTACAGGGTACTTCCAGTCTACATACAAACTTGAAATTTGGCATGAAGCAAGGTCTAATAGTGCATGTAAAGGAAAACTTCCGAAAACTTAAAATTTTGGCTTCCATCATATTATATTTTGATAATTTCGTCATAGTCATAATAATTTTGACAGCTGAGTCACGTGACTAGTGACGCCATAGAATTTTGGTCACGTGACACGTGACGTCATAGAATTTTGACAGATGAGTCGTGACGTCATAGAATATTGGCGGGAAAATATTTTGCAGAGGAGTCGTGACGTTATAGAATTTTTGACAGATGAGTCGTGACGTCACAGAATTTTTGACAGCTGAGTCGTGACATTTGTCGTTGTAACAATCTGGTATTATTACTTAAAGTAGTTTTATAACGTACAATTATTGCAAAATATCATCGCTCTGGTCTTTTGGACAGAGCAATCATAGCCATAGCGATCAAAAAAAGTCATAAAAGCATTAATATAGCCCAAAATAAAAACAGTAGAAAGTTGTGTTTACGCCTCATAAAGAACATCATTACTATCACCTAATTCACTTAATAAGCACATTTACAACCTTACTATTTAATTTATAAAACATGCCATATCAATCATCAAATTCGAGAACCAAACCCAGATAAATCATAAACTTAGCCTCGTAATATTGTAGTGGGGGACCGTGGCACAAATGTATCTTCCTCGGCGGTTACACCACTACAGCCACTACCCCTGGGGAGGGGAATAGAGTTTCTATTTCGTAAAATGAGGGATGAGCGCGATGTTTTACTCCAGCGCAGAGCGATGAGATAAAATGCCAGGTCATGACGATAAATTTAAATTGTGCCAAAAATATTGTTAATATAATTTAAAAAAAAATATTACAATGAAGATTAACTATTTGTTATGTAATATAAAATAACATCGGACATATGAACCTTCTCAATAAAAAGTTACACAATGTTTTCTCATTCAATCGGGAGTTAGGTCAACCCAGAGCAATCAGGATTTTAGGGATTATGATTTTTTTTAAAATATTTCTAATAAACTAATTCATAATTTCAACCCTGCACCACATAGATTAGACACCAAAGTATACATAAAAAAATGTAATGAAAACGTTTATCGATTTCAAAATGGGTTTCTCCACTCCGACACGATAAAAAATGCCTCTGGAGATCTACCCTTCATAATCTAATATGGGTTGCATTGTCGTTTTATCAAAGGTTTCTATTACACAAAGGATTGCTGAATATTCATGTTTATCAGACAAAGGATAGAAATGTTAATTTATGGAAAGTGTTAGACAAACAGATATCGAGTATTTGCGGCCAAGATCGCATTTATTGAAATAAAGGAATAGCAAAGCAGAATACCTATATCAAGGAAGTGAAATATTTGTAGTACCTAAAACTTATTTGGATTCTATATTGCCAAAGGGATAGATAGCATAGAAAGTTAATATTATGTTGATCAGAAATTCATACCGAAAACTAGGACAAGCACCAAAATTACTATGTATATGTAAGGATCAATATATACCAATTTTATTAGATCTTATTTTGTTAGTCCTTTTATTTTTATTTATTTATTCACTCTTTATTGTATACACCGTTAAAATACATAGTAAAAAACATTAGGTACAATACAGTAGTGATACAATAGGCGGTCTTATCGCTCCCGGCGATTTCTTCCAGACAACCATAGATTTATTATATTTTGTTGGTCTATAAAGCTAAACAGATCTTTTGGATCAGTACTGCTCGATATAGGTATAATTTTATCCCATAAATATAGGGCATCTATGTGTATAACATTGTGTCCCACTCATTGGGGTTTGTTAGATTCTTCTCAATAGCCAAAGGTACCTTAAAACGTTGAAAAAGATAAAACGTATCTTTTCGTCCATATAACTGCAGCGATTTAAGCCGGTAGGCTTTCACGAATACGTAATGCCAGTGATGACTAATGGAATAGAGACGTGTTCGTTGACTTTGTCTTTGTCACGACTCATAGCTATGGAAAGAGCAATGTCAAGAGCAATGTTAAGAGCAATGTTGGTTGTTTTCCTGGCATCGAAAAAGAAGAATTAGGTATCGTCAGGAGAACCAAAATTACCGACACAACGCATTGTATTGCCCGATTAAAGTGGAACTAGGAATAAGGCTATCGCTGCTTCAATCAAGGTTAGACTTTATGTCTCTATATAGCAGGCAGAACTGTTAAAAAAAAGCAAAAGAGTACCGAAATATACACAGCACAAAACTTTTAAATGATTATTAACATAGTGACATGGAAATAACTTTTTTAATTCAAAGATATAAAGTTCAAGGATAAAAGTCAGACTGTATACATAATATGAGTCATGTCATTTACATTATAAACGTAATCAAACAACTATTGTGAGAATGTAACGTTTTCTACAATATAAGAACAATGATGAATTTAGACAATATTTATATGCAAATACTGTTATTTTTAATAAAACATTGACATTATAATGAATGTAGGTGTTGGTTTAATGACTTACTTTTTTTATCTTTAACTAGATCCGACTGGTCTACAAGAATAAGTAGTAATAGCTTTTGCGTGTAAATATGAACAAGAGTCTTGCACTCTTAACAGCTGATCCACCTGTTTATCTATTGTAAATCTAAAGATTATATTAAAATGGTAAAGTGGTTTTAATTTTAGCGTGTGTGACATCTCTTAATTACCATTACAGTTATTTTTCCTATGACTCGGTGTCTATTTTTTATTTCGACGTTATAATTCTAACTCTGGAACATATTTAAAAGAAAACATCATAAAAATCTCATTTTCTTCAGATGAATGGTAAAACCTGGCACATAATTTTACTGACTTGCGTCTAAGGCATTGTCTCTACACTGCTCGGTTGTTCTTTCGTTGTCAAGCGCAGCCATTTACAGATACTACCCAGTCACATTATGTCAAGACCTGGCGTCGTCACATTATGTCAAGACCTGGCGTCGTCACATTATGTCAAGACCTGGCGTCGTCACATTATGTCAAGACCTGGCGTCGTCACATTATGTCAAGACCTGGCGTCGTCACATTATGTCAAGACCTGGCGTCGTCACATTATGTCAAGACCTGGCGTCGACGACGTCACGTCGCGTCGGACGTACCGTACTGATGTGCCCGTGGTAAGCGCGAGCTTGAGAGGAGAACGGGACGCGAGGTTCGCATTCCAGCGAGGTCTCTAGATAATGTGACCATGTAATAATTTCGAGAACATAATGTCATCTAAAAAATACCCAAAGAATCCAAGCCATTGATATTGTGCCCTAAACTATTTGAATGTTACTATCTGACTACTTTTGTAGTAATTATAATTGTTGGACGTATTCCAAATTAAATGATTGCGAAAGTGCAGACGTGAATGTAAAATGAGTTGTTTTGTGATTCATTTGTATTGGTCTGTCGTAACATAAGGGTGATTGGTACTATATTTAGATAGAATGGTATATAGGTACAGTAGCTAGTGATTTTACAGGGCTGTGGAACTTATTAGCTTGTGATCCTGCACAGTACTCGACATCCAGGCACTAGCTGGCTAGCACTGGACAACTAGGCGTTTTGAGCGTTAGATTTCTAAAGAACTGGTCTCTGATTTTGCTAAGTATACCTAAGCTTGGATCTTAAAAATCAAAGGATCGATTTCTTCGTCTTGTCCCCATGTCGTTTAGAAATTATTATAAACTTCTTACCTTCTCTTCATGTAATGAATACTATTACAATGATAAGGACAGCGAAAGCGCACAACCAAAATTTAAATATTCGTTATACCTACTCTTTGCTATGCACTGTTTTTTAACGATCTTTAAACTAAACGGTAGAACTATTACATCAACGTTCATTATACAATAGTATCGGTATGTTGTTGTGGATAAAGACGGTTGCCCAAGTTACCAGAACTAGGCTACTAAGGAAGGAAGTTCGCGAGGCAATCAATCATGAAAACTAGGCTAGTTTCATCCATGGACAGGGCTAAAGATAGGCTATTACTGGATCGTATTTATTTGTAACATTAGGTACTATGTACCTGCTAATTTAACGCTTATTAGCTGTTAAATTAAAATTCGTGAGGTGACCGACTAAAATATCAGTGTATTGACTAAAAGCATGTAAGATTGTAATTTCTATATCTCATTTTTTAATTCTACTTACTCCCTAAAAGATTGTGAATGAGTTATTGTATTTTCTTTTTTAAATTATTACTTGATGCCGTCTTTTCCTCATCTTATCTCGAGTGTGTTGTAAAAGGGGACTAAAGAAAAGCGGGTCTAAAAAATTCCTTGCTAAAACTTTACTTTAATACGATAACACCACATTTAACTAGCAACAGTAGTAAACAAGGCCTATGCTATGCTACTACTATAGTAGCATAGCATAGGCCTTGTTTACTACATATGTTGAGGAGACAGGGCCCAGAAGTAGGCAATTATGATAATGAATAAACACTGGGAGTGAAATGAGAACTGCATAACTTTCTTTCTGCCTCTGTGTGAACAGACCAATCACTAATTTGTAAAGGTCTACTACCTTTGCAGCTGATTGATGACGGAGGAATAGAATAAAGTGTAATCATTTAAAAAAGACCATTGTCAATAAATAACCGTCAACGACACCGAGTGACGTGACGGTTACTGGAACGAATATTGAAATTAAACGGAACGCGTTGTACACTCAAGGAATTTAATTGTTTAGCAATTTGCTTAATTTTGAAATCGGTCAAGTTACTATTTACCGAATACAGACGACGGATAACGAACCCCGACATCTTGGGAGTCGTAAAATTAATTAGACAAGGTATATATACCTAGCCTTGTCTATCTATGACAGACAGGTATTTTGTGTTAAAATAAAATTCTTCAATTTTATATTGTTGACAGACCAAAGTTAAGTCAAACTAAACTAGACCTTATCTACCATCTCCATCAAACAGTATCCTTAGTCCGAGTTTGTGTCACTATTAACAATAAAGTATATCGAGTAGCATTCGCTGTTCTGATTGGTTCAATGCATTGTATTGATAATACTGTCAAAATTTTATTTTTTACTCTTTGTACAGAATGGTGGAAGTTTGTAAACAAAGAAGTTTGAAGTGCGATTCATACTTATTGGTTATATTTTATATTATGTCAATTTTGAGGTGTAATATCTTTCAAATTCGCTAGGATTATTTTGGTATACAATACGACTAAATTACGTAGGTTGTGTACCTGCTAAACAATTAAATTCCTTGACCGTACATACAATCAAAGTCGTTTGACTTGTTTTCAAATCAAATTGATTAATGTAGGTAGCAACAAGATCTGAATACGTTTGTTATTTCAGTAGTAGATATATATAACTACTCCCGCTGCAGACAGGACAAGGGTAGGTCATGTGTTCAAGTGAAAAAACTTGGTCTGTTAAAACCACGCTGCTGAAACGAGTTGGTTTGGTTTTATATCATTATTGGTAAGGCAAGTTGAAATCACTGATTCACAAAGATATCGCTGGTTCAGTCATTCTAAAGATGAGTGAACGCTCAGTGTTATTTCATCTGAGCGTCTCTGTGCTTCGGAGGGTACGTAAAAATTCGATTCCGGATGATGTCGTATGGCCTCTGACGTGCCCTACTGTACGTCAGGGGCCTATCAGCGGCGGCTTGAATAATTCTCGACAACAGGTTAGCCGCTAACCGAAAATTACTAATGACTAGAGGAAGGCTGGCTCTACAATTCGACTTATAAAAACTGCTATGACTATGAACACTTATTCAATGAAATTTACTGCGTTACCATTCCTTAACCTGTCTTATCGTTTATTGATTTTCGCAACTGCCAGTAGATGTATTACATATTACTGAAGCCAATACAGTACAGTTTGTTACGATATTGAAAGAAAAATATTACGACATTCTATTAGATGAAGTCGGAAAATGTTCTACAATTTGTTGTATTGTTGACAATATGAATAGGTCGTCTGAATGTTGGAATTTAACTTTCTTTGTTACTGAAAGCTATTTCATTTGCTTTCTTTTATGAGATCGTACTCGATCACGCTCTGGGAACTTATACAAACACTAATTTTACTTTTTATTTTATTTTTTAGGTCTGGGATTTGAATCCCAGACTTCGAGCACGGCAGCAAACCGCGACAGACAGCGTACAAATGTTTTTTATAGTAGCATGAGTAGTAATATATCCAAAACTTCTAGCAGCATGAGTAGGAGAAGACATGCTGTGCCGGCCCAAATAAAATTAGGATAAGGGGAGGGGAATGATTATGACCTCATAGGTAGTCAATATTATATTTGGTAGATCTCTTCAGTAAAATACCATATAGGTACTGTGCTCACTTAACCCACCACAAACTTGCGTAACTAATAAAAGGAAACCTTGAAAACGTAGTATTAGGAAGTCTAGTTTCCTTCTATCACTAGAGGCCTAAAGAAAAGTAATGTTTTTTCTCATTACTTTACTCGTACATATTCATGTATTGCAGGAAACAAAGAAATCAACTAAAAGTCACGGTCAAAGTAAACTTAACATTATTAATTAGTTTTATAAACCTGCTATGTATAACAAAGGGTGCTTACAAAAAAAAACATTCTTGAATTACAAAAAAAAAATGTTTCCCTCTTTTTGTTATGAAAACTTGTACAGCCTCCCCAAAAATATACACAATGGTCTGGTTACAAAACAAGGCTTTTCAGTACAAAGTTTGTTTTGTTTCTATAGCAAAACTTTTTTGTACTACGTAGTTATTCGCCTCTAGGGTTACCCTTTCAAGGGCTTACCTGAACAGGCATAACATAGCTGCGAAGTATATCGTGGCATTTTTAGTCGAGTCTGACATATACATGACATTGACAGCTGTCAGTGCTGCGCGTGAATTCCGTTTGGATTTCCGCAAGTAAATAAAAATGTATTTTATTCGGCATAAGTAAATTAGAATTTATGTCATGCCTCTATTTACCTTAAAAGTAAAAATAATAGCTTAATTTTACTATAGCTGGTGCCAGAACTCTTCAGTTAGAGGTATATATATACCATGTCTGGTTCATCCCCATGTGGAATAAGAATTTGTTCTTCTCCTCTGGCGCCACTAGACAACAGATAAACATTTCTATGTAGATTTTTCTTTTAAACTCTTATATAGAAATACGCAAAGCGTATGTAGATTATATGTACATATATCCAAATGCTATGTACTGAGACTATCTAATATACATACTACTCGCTGATATTAGCACAAGTTGTAAAGGTTTTAGAGTGTGATTATAAGATTTTAGTTCTTATGATTGGTAGTCATTGCGAACTTTCTATCAAACGACTTTTGGGTTGGTAACCATAGATGTTTTTAAGCTTACAACAATGTACTCGTATTTCTTTTCATGTTAAGAGAATGTTAATAAGCAACATTTTCAACATACAACAACCTAAAACTACTGGAAGTATTTAATTCATGTTAATTTCAATAATATGTAAGCCAGACCGTAAAGCCCTAATTACACATCGACAAGTTCAGTAGCGAGTTACTTCGTACCTACTTAACTAGCCAAAAATAGGATGGAGATCTATTTAAATCAACTTAATCAACAACTTACTGCTTAACTCGCTACTGTACTTGTCGATGTGTAAATCGGGCATAATAAAACTAAAGTTATTTCAACTTGTAGGAAGGTCAAATTTTTTATAGAATTTGCGTGTGTATGTCGCGAGAACCAAAACTGTATTGATCGGGTAACTGAGTCTAGTACGACGAGTACAAACGTACCGGGAGTTACAACATTATACAATGGATTGTTATGAAAACTTGTAAGGTAATGTTTATTGTTTATAATTATAATGAATTAATGTGTTTTTATTATATTGTTATTGGATACGAAGTTATTAAGTAGCGTAGTAAATGTGTGTAACTAACTGATATAAAATTTGTAATTAAAAAGCCTACTTTAAAACTAGAATGTAGAAACCGGTTAAAATACACTTTTAGATACTTGAATGATTCCACAGTGTTTTGAGCATAGGAAACAAACCTTATAATAAAAACTTGACAGAAATATATTTGGCTATGCTTTCACTCCTGGCAATCCTTAATCAGGTTCGATACAGCCATATTACCAGAATAAAAAAATATTTTTAACAGTTCTTTAAATTTTATTTTTTATACAGGTAATTGCGTCTCTTTTATTCATAGTAGGTACATTATCCCATAAAACAAAAGAAATCGCAATTTTACACTCCAAGTATAAACACAGCCACGTGTAAACAAATAAACACAATATCGGATTCAGGTACCAAGTTCAATACACTCAGAGATAAGTTATCAGTTAGTATACATTGTTACCTGTAGAGTACTACCGTTTATTATACTGTGTATTGTACGCCTTATCAGCTTTGTGATAAATGTGGATAAATATATTTTTATAAAGCTATCTTTTTTATTAAAAAAATCTGTTTTCTTTTTTTTTTACTTATAGCCTAAAGGCCAGATGAGCGAAGCTGATGGCTAAGTTGTAAGCTCCGTTCACGGGCTCCAAAAATGCCAGGTTTATGGTCAGGTCACTGCCTAACTTGTACTTCAATGCACCTTCATATTCTCTCCACCTTTCCCAAGAAATTAGATGAGAGGATGTGAATGGCATAGTTAGGCCTCCGGTACTTAACACTTACCGAACCTACGAGTATGTATTTATACCACGATAAATATAAGAGTACATTTGTGTTAAAGTTGGTCGAAAATATAATCAGATACAAATTCGTTCCAATTTCTCGTGACCGATATTAATCTTGTGTTAGGGCGTGATTTACACCCCGCTGTGCTGCGATACCCTATAACACAGAATGTACTCGTACTAAGAGAAATTTTTATCACACTTCGTTGTTCGTTAATTTGGTTGTTATCTCAAAAATTATGATTGTTTTGTGAAGCATTCACGTAAATGAAATTGCATAAACATTTTAACCGGTTTTACGTATTTCCTTAGACTTGGTATTTAATTAGAAAACTATATACCTATATGTAATAAATATCATTTCATTTTACCTGCCTTACTTCTTCGTACTTGGGTATATTAGAACAATAGAAAAAAGATTAGGAACACCGGAAATTTTAATACTTTGTACTAGGATTATGATACTAAATAATGTGATAATACTAATAATCTATTTTATCTCCAAATAATCATTTAGGCCGTATGTTATCTTTAATACTATATTGAATGTCTGTATATTAAGTTACTGCAGCAAGAGCCGCTCAGGTTGCTAACACCGGTGCCCGCATAATCCGCCTCGAGACAGAGTTCTGTGAAAATGTAACTGTGTTGGGCTGGAAGTAGAGAGTTAAATCGCTATATACCTTTACATCTCGTTTGTTAAGTTAGCGCAATGCAGAGGTAGTCTAAGTTTTTCTACCTCTGGTACGGATACAGGGGCTTTTTTAAAGACAACACCGGGTCTACATTTTTTCAGACACAAAGAAAATCCAGGCAAAAGATAATAATTTAGGGATTACACAAATAATTAACTCGCGTGGGGTTCTAATCCTCGACCTCGTGCACGGGAGCTGCATACACAATCGCTTTGCCACCGAGGCAGACTTATTCGTCTTGTAAGCATAAACATCCATAAAATATTAAATATTCCTCACACATTCACACAGCGCCATCTAGTCCCAAACTAAGCAAAGCTATATATGGATAATAGACAACAAGTTTTTTTTTGTAAATACATACATATTATACATAGAAAACACCCAGACCAATGCAAACAATCATGTTCATGCACACAAAGATTAGCATTGAGTGGAAATCGAACCCGAGACTTCTGCGTAGCAGTCATGTCATATAACCATTACGCCATAGAGGTCGTAAATCACATAAGTAAATGACTTTTTGAGTAAGAGTGGCCAGATATTCCAAAGAAACTGGTTCATTGACACTCGTTAGAACCTCTACATAGTCGGCCTTATTACAAAATACGGTCTAAATTTAAACCACGATTTATTACGTCACAAAACCACTGTTTTTGAAATTTGTTATTGCAAAATCAGTCTTAACGCTAAAGTGTTAAAACTGAGTTTGTATTAACAAATACTAAATCATAAATTTGTTAATACAAAATCAGTTTTAACATTTTAGCATTAAGACGGATTTTGCAATAACAAATTTTAAAAACAGTGGTTTTGTGACGTAATAAAACGTGGTTTATAGTTAGACCGTATTTTGTAATAAGGCCGATTATGTTTAGCGCAAAATTCATCAAATGTTACCGACCGGACGCCCCTTCTACCGTGAAGCGAATGGCGTCGAGACTCGACAGGTTATTTTTGTTGCATGTCATAAGAGGATAATTCAAGTATAAATTCACTGCAGATGAAAGGCTTTTAGTCACATTGTGTACACAGCTTTATACAGCCAGCAATTAAACATAAAACTAAAACATAAACATAACAGGAGCGGTTATTGTATGTGGTTTCCCTTGTTTTTTAATTTCTTTTAGTAAATTATAGCAATAACTTATAACAAAGCGAATCTTTAAGGATAATTATTAGTAACTTGGCAATAGCTTAAGCAAATAGCTTCAAAACTATTTACAAGCCAGCTGATATTTAGCATATACATTGTATTATCCGGCCGTTCAGAGAATGCGTTCCTGACACTTATCAGTTAGTCACGACTAGTGATGGACACAACATTATACCGAGTTCGTTACCGTTACTCCAAAATGAACCGCCGCGTTATTTTTATGATTAGATTTAGACCGTTTTAAATTGGCGGAAT
Source organism: Schrankia costaestrigalis (assembly GCA_905475405.1). Classification (NCBI taxonomy): domain Eukaryota; kingdom Metazoa; phylum Arthropoda; class Insecta; order Lepidoptera; family Erebidae; genus Schrankia; species Schrankia costaestrigalis. The sequence goes on from FR997833.1 coordinate 20,488,626, forward strand.
CATTTAAAATTTATATTTTAGTTCTTTACGTGGAAACAATAAAAGGGAATATTAATATAATAAAATTGTTTTATTTATTATTTTTTACAAAGTTACAATCTGTATTTCTATGGAATAAAGTACATTGAACTAAATGTGCGTACAGAATATTAATCAGACTCCGATTCGCTTGAGGAGGTGGTGTCTTCATCATCATCTTCGCCTACATGTATAATTATATTATTATCAATTACAGAATCAATCCTGATATCTGGTCAAAATGTTCCATAATCAGGTTTTTAGTCTTTTCGACAACCTTTGCCCAGTCATCTCTTGTGACTTTCCCGCAGGCTTCTTTTAACAGGGTCATCATCTTTTTCGTGCTGAATGGCGGGGAAGTATTGTGGCGGGCGGCGTAACCTTTTATTTGAGCCCAGATTAGCTCAATCGCGTTATATTGGCAATGATACGGTGGAATTCTTAGAACGCGATGACCGTACTCCAAAGCCATTTCATCGATTTCGTATCGCACATTTGCCGCTTTATTTTCTTTCACTAACTTAATTAGCTCTGCTTTTAGCATCTGCATATTTGCGTCAATGCCTTTTGCTTGTAACCAAGCAACCATTTCTTCTTTTTTATTAGCTTGGGTAGGTGGTTTCTGTATTTGAAACGAGTGATAGGAGGCATTATCCATCAATATTACAGAAGGCTCTGGTAGGCTGGGCAAAAGCACGTTCTGGAACCACTCTTTAAATGTACTGGCATTCATTTCCTCGTGGTAGTCATTTGTGGTTTTTGATTGAAATGCCAGTAAAGCGTTCTCCACAAAGCCGTATTTTGCAGTACCTGCGTGGCATATTATCAGACGAGCCCCCTTACCCATTGGTACTTTCGACGTCGACGCTTGTGTATCATCCGTCCAAGAACGGGAAACCGTGTGATTGGCGTTTAGCCATGTCTCGTCAATGAACACGACATTATCCCAGTTATCAATTTTTTTTGCTTCTCTCAAGAAACTTATCCGTTTCAAAATGATGTCGTATCGTTCTAATAAAATTTTTCTTTTGTCTGTTTTTTTATACGAAAAACCAATATCTTTTAAGATTTTCGTTAAAGCAGTTTTACCCCCGCTAAACAGTCCAGCTTCTCTTAACGACGCCAAAAGCTTCATCCTGTTGAGATATTCATTTCTGGAATAGTAACCATATATATGATTTCTGATTGCATCGGCGTCAAAGGTATCAATATCTGTCACGGGTTTAGTTCTACGTTTCTTCTTCGGAGTACGTAAAATATTATCTTCCATGCCAGTAGAGCCGAACTTTTCTTTATTAATATTTGTAATCGTTCGTTTGCTAACTCCAAGCGCCTGAGAGACGCGTTCTTGTACTTTTTCGACAGGAACCAGGGGTCCGCCATTTTGCCGCTCCCGCTCAAAGTAATCTTGCAGCTTGATAATTAACTCACGGGCTCCAGTTTTCAATGTTTGTCCACGTTTAGGCATTATTATGCACCAAAAGTAAAAAGAACGCAATATAAGACACAATCAAAGTCAAATAACAACAGATCGCAAACACTTGAAGAACGTGGTCTATGCGCACGAAACGACAACAGACGACTGTTTCAGCGTCACAAAATGGCGGCCCATAACGCCATTTGGGGTTACCATTTTCAACCTAAATATAAAAATGCTACTTTGTATTTAATGTACTTTTATTTTTATATTTAATAAAAGTTATTCTAAAGTCCATTATTTTCAAATTCTTGAAAAGAAAAACAAAACGTATTATTTTATAAAGTATAACTGTATCGATAAGAACAGATTACGATACTATTATTCACTGTTATTGTTGGCACAGCACTACAAATATAAAGCGCTGACATAACCTTGTAATAGCGCAGTGTAGATTTAGAAAAATATTGTTTACCAAGTTATTTGACACTCAGTTTGACACAACATTATAACATTCATTAATTATTGATATAATAATGTTGTTTTAATGCTCATCAATAGTTAAAACGATAAACAACCAGCAAAAATATTTTTATCGTAACTGCAACGCCATTACAAAGTTACTGCGTCAGTTCAATCGCGACGTGTCAGGAACGCATTCTCTGAACGGCCGAAGTTTAGTTTGTCGTCAGACCTAGTAATACCTACACGTGATTGGTAATCACATTTGACGCCATTACACTGACAATACAATCTATGACGCTTAACATTTCGAGTTAGTGACTTAATCAAAAAATCTGATTACAAAATCCGTTGTAGCTCATACTAGAATCTGTGATTTTGATAGTAAGATAAGTAACACGTTTTTTTGATAAGAAACAATGTAATTGCATATATACAATTGTAAAACTTTTATGTCTAATTAGGTACATAATAAAATACGCAATTTATTACCTATTTGGTATGTGTGGAAGAGAGACCAAGACCGTGTTTCAATATAGGTTTAAGGTTTTTTTTCGTAGTGATACTCGTATTATCTGCGACCCTCTTAGTCAGCAGCACAGTTAAAATAAATAAAATAAATCCTAAGAAATATTATTCAAAATGTAATTTTATTAGTCACTTATCTGGTAGGTCATTAATAAATTTCTTTTTTATAAGATAAAATGCCAAAAGAAAAAATATTTTCATTACATTGATTTTGAGATGAATATTTTTTATGTTAGAATAGAATAGAATATTTATTTATTTTGCAAATATAGGTAGGTATAAAATACATTTAAAGATATTAAAAATAAACATATAGTTCAGCTATATTTTACCTTTTGTAGGCATGCAAAATTTAACATATTATAGTTAGGAAAATAAATTAAAAAGTTACTTTGCTAAAGTTTTTTTTCAATGTACAGAACCAAAGTCAATTAAGAAGTAAAATAAATTAATTAATAAAATAAAATCTAATAATGGAAACTAATACTAATAGGTTTACTAAACTAATACATTCTTTATTGTAAAAACTTTTTGTCAGTAAGGAAAAAAAGTAATAAGTTGTGACTCTTTATCAGTGATAAAGTTGTCAGAGATAAAAATGACATACTTACTTAATTCACTTCTAGTCTATTCTCTAAAAGATTTATTAAATGCCTAAAATATATACCTAACGTTGGTGCGACCTTAAATTTTCTATTAAAAAGTGATGCCAAAATGCAATCAGATGTTGTCAAATCTTCAATGAATCAGTGCACCCCTCAGGTGACATCTGGATCTTTTCCTGACCTGACCATGTAATTGCTTATATGCTTATTCTCGGTACAACTATAATTGACTTTCTATTGTATTCCAAGTGCCAAAGTGCCAAGACAAAAATTAAACCTAATTACGAAATACAAATTTAAAACCTGATATTTTTATATTTTTAACTGAGTAATTACGGCAAATAATTGTCTGTATAAACTTTGATAATATACGTCAATTAAATTCTTAGTTAGTTAAAACGTCTTTAGTTTTTTCAAAAAGTTTCTGCGTTCTTGTAACAATACGACGAATACCATTATCAGGAGATTTAAAATTCTTTGTTAAGGATTTTTATTTGTTTTTGTGAGCGAACTGTGCTATGTGTAAGTTAGCACAATGAAAAATAAATCTTGGAATTGTTGGGATATTTACATTGCAGAAATTGTTTTATATTATTGAAGAGACAATTGCAAAGATTCTAAATATGATTTATTTTTTCTTCTTTTTGTTTATCGTTTGCTTAGTGGTCAATCAGGTGTCGAGAATTTGTTTGAAGGCATCCACAGGCCACGGACGTGGCTAAACGACTGTGTCACTTCAAAAACAGGTATGTTGTTATCAAAACAATAGAATGCCCTCCGATGCACGAAAACGTTCAGATGACATACCGCTAAGCAGTCATCGGAATTGGAATTTGCTTAGCCAGTATTATCGTTTATGAATTTGTAATTGGAACTGGCTATGAGCGCCTCATTTTTTTTTTCAAGAATGGCACATAATATAATTTCTGAAACGTAGTTGTTGCCATAAACACAGCATTAAAACTATTGGAATTACTGTATTAGAACTTAAACTAAACGCAGATTTATCCTCTTGTAGGCATATCTACGTTAGTATTAGGCAATCGGTTAATACAGTAGTGTTATCTACTATTGCTTGTTATCACAACTTATCAATAGAGTTTCTCTAAGATGCCAGGTGTCAGGTGTAACCTGAATCTAATCAGTCTCGTGTCATTGCCTTTTTATTACCTAACAGGTTATCCAAGGTAAACATTTGTATTCTTATTGATTAAGAATTTAAAAAATGAAAAAATCTAACATTCATTTAAGTGGTTCCCTTCATACGACAGTTTGGTTAGGATATTGCGGTGAGTCTTAATAACAAAGTGCATTTTGTAAGTGGTATTAGTTAGCAAAAGTTTTATTTAGAAGATTGATATTTGGATCACGCATAACAAAACTGTTGTTCGCAAAAACCCACTTTTGATTAACTCCAAAGTGAGCTTACAATAGCAACAAAGTCAGGCCAATTAATTAAAGTAAATAATACTTTAGTGGAAACATGGCCTTAACTTATAATATTAACATGAAATCTGAAAAGTTGACTCAGTGATTTCATAATTTGCAATCTTAATCCTTACAGCTATCCAAGCTTTGACGTGATAGCGAATTATCTACAGATTTATGATAGTTACCAAGCGGCTACGAATACAAAAATTATTGTATTCCGTTTAATTAGCTTGTCATAATTAGTGTTAATATCAGTGAGTGTTGACGTGTAGTGTAATGTTGAATTTAAGCGCAACGTGGGTGCAGGTACTTGTTATGTTTTATCTTACTTAATATCGGGTTACCTTTCGGTAAGATCTATATTAGCTTGTGAAAATTACAGGGATATAACAGCTTATTATTCAGGATGACGAGCGAAGTCTAAAGGGATTTTAAGCTTTATACTATTTCCAAAGAAGCTAGTTAGTATGTAATCACTTACTGCAATCTCGTCAGAGACATGCAAGTAACTTTAACTAGGCTGAATCTTGTATTTGCGTGAGAATATCAGAACCATCACACAAACTTCTTGTTTTTGCAGTTCTCTCAAGTAATTTTCTCAAAGTATAATAACAGAGGTATGGCAGCCGATACTGTAATTTGAATTATAATAATATCTTCAAGCAAGATCTTGAGAGTAAGTTCTTCTGCGAACGGATTTATGGCGCCTGTCTACCAATAGTTGCAAATCCACATGTAGAATTATTTATTTTTATTTGTTTTAATTTGTTTTTGTGCAGTGAAGAAGGTTTTAATTTAATATCAAATTGCTGTTAGGTCTTTTTGAACAACTCAGTCACTACAAATATGTTGTATTGATTTAGGTTCTCAAAACAAATATTTACACATGCTGTCCCGAATTCATCTTAACGTAAAAAAAAATGCACTTTCTTCAACTCATGACTAATTTTCGCCTGTTTGTTAACATAATTGTATAATAAAAATACGTAGTAAAGTAATCAGTCACTCAGTCATACTAAACACGCAATAGCAATATGACTACAATAATTTCTATTAATTATTCTCTATTTTTAATATGTGTTACATCTATTCTAGAATACAATAGAATACTATAAATGAAACACACTCAGGTAATTTTTAGAGTTTCTATAAATGTAAACAATTAATTAAACTTGCGTCATTGAATACTAGCTTTATGTGTTCTTGACGTCATAGCCAAGGTTTGTTAACATCCAAACTTAATACCCGAAAAGTATATTGGTGTTTCTTGACAACAAAGCCATTAAATGAATTAAGCTTCTAGACACTAACCATTATTAATGTGTTAATGGTTTTAGTAATAATACATATAGGTGTCTTTATATTAATATTCCCATAGTTAAAGATAGTTTGATATCCGCATCACAATAGTCAACATTTTTAAAAGTGTGTTATCAAATAATTACCTAAAATTGCTACACGCATTGAAGACGTAATTCACACACGTGTTTTAGGTGTGAAAGATTAACTGATAATAATAACAATTGATTATTGTAAAAGTTAACAATCGAGAGGGCCTAAGTGTGTACCTTGCGGTACACCCATTTTACTTACACTGAAACAAAAACTAATATTGTCAAAAGCTTCTGCCATGAAACCATGAATTTACTCAAAATTTCTTTTTAGATGGTGTGATTTATTGTGTAGAATGATTTGAAGTGGGTGTACACGTGATTTGATGTAGTTATTTATCCGACATCAATAAACATACTTAAGTAGGTTATTGCCGTGTTTGTTGGGGGACACCATTTTATTAGTGTTAAACAGTTACAATTGAGCTTGATACATTGTATGCATTATTTTTATGTTCGTATATTATATCAATTTCAGTCAAGCATTATTTACAAAGGACTTTCAATATATTGTTGTATTATATAATGTTAGAAGTACGAACCAGCTGTCGCTTTATAACCTAGAATTAATTACTTTATCTAGCGGCCAACTTAATGGGCAACCTTAAGAATAATTTAACTCTATGGTTACAACTGAGTGCTAATAGAATTGGACTACATAATTTAGAATTTATGATATACACATAATATGAATCTATATTAATACGTCTAGCCAGGTATTAGTAGATCAAGTACCCCTATGTCAAAAACTGGAATGAACAAAAATTTCTAAAATTTAATCTATTATGCACAACAAGAAAGTTAAGTGCAAATTGTTAGCGAATATTCTTGTTTCAGGCAAGTAATTGTATACTTATTTATTTAGTAGGTTTACAATTTGTTCAGTTAGGAGCAATGACATTTGGAGGTCAATAGTTTGTTTGTTGTACAAGTTGAATATTAGTTTTCGTAAACTAATTTCAGTTATGCTCTGACTTTATTCCAATATTCGTTTTGGAGAATATAAATTTTTAAGACGGCTTTCGATATTTCTTTTGTGAAATGGTAAAGGTGCTCTCTTATTGAGGACATTCACCTGTAATGTGAAAGGCTCAAGACTGGTAACGAGTCATAAACATACACTATTCATTTAAGAAATTTACTTGAAAATTGCAGGTTAATTTAGAATCAAATTCAACGTGTATTTTTTTAAGGATCTTGTTGCTGGGTATTTGGTGATTCCATGAAAATGAAGCCAAACCAAATTATCTTTGAACAATTGCGATTTGATCTCTTGCATATGCACAAACGTGCACTAATAACTCTGCAAAAAATTAGGTTTATTTATCAGCCAAAAGACAGACATTAATAGATATAAGGCTTCTGTAAACTTTTTCACCGACCACGATTTTCTTAATTTATAATATGAGTCTCATTTTCAATATTTCGATTATTAACAACAGCAGCATTGTCTTCATCGTCAAACAAAGAACTAATAACAATTTTGACACAAATTCTATAAGCCTTAAGTTTATATTGTCAAGTCGTGATTTTGTGCATACACAACATGACACGAAAGACACATTAAAATGATACTAAGATAACGATAGATATGTAAATCATATTACTTTTATTTATAGCGAAGCTTATCAACTTTTATAAGAATGTTTTTCTTTCTCTACAATATTAGTATTTTATTGTTTTGACTATTTTCTTTTGTATTACCTACATAAACGAGTATATTAAGGTTGACTGGTAGAGAATGCCTTTGGCATTAAGTCCGCCTTTGTGCACCATGTACAGTCGGGGTATTTGCCGCTCGACCACCCTTAGGCGAGAATCGCTTGGCACGCGGCGCATGCGATACGTGGCACGCCCACGTATCGCATGCGCCGCGTGCCAAGCGATTCTCGCCTAAGGGTGGTCGAGCGGCAAATACCCCGACCGTACATTAAGTTTTAAATAAATAAAATAAAATAAATATTATGCAGTGAAACTAATCTAATATTATAGTCTTTTAAGTTATTATGTTTTGTATTAGTATCAATAGTTTTATCGTTCTACATTTCCTAATTGATTTCGTTCAAATCTCTAATCAATAATTTATTATGTTTCATATCACGTTTTTTACTTTATTTTCTTTTTTTCTTACAACTTTATATACATTTCTTTATTCCATTTTTGGATCGATTGATAGTGATTCTGATATTTGTACTAATACTTGTAAGTCAAAACATATTGTAACAATTAATTTAGTCAAAAAAGACAGTAAATAAAATACTTTCAATAAGTCTAATACCATTCAAAGTTAAGATGTAACCGAACCTATAAATGAACGACAAACTCGATAGAAATCTATGATCTGCTTGTTCAGGAACAGGCGTAAATAGGTGTGAAACTTCATTAAAAACTTACAGTCGATCGTCGGCTCGGCTGATGTTGGGCTAACCTACTTACCTGAATCACGCGAACAAGTTACTGTGCTTTATGACTCACCTCTATTATGATTTTGTTAAGGTTTCACTTTGATATTATTTGTTTGATGTCTCAAAATAAAACAAGCAGGCTTGAAAATGTCTTCTGATCATAACTTTTTAACTATTGCGTTGCGATATTGTGCTTAAACAGTTTTATCCGTTTTCGTTATCTTTTACATGTTTTTACCCTTGCATTGTGGCAAAAGTACTTGAGGCTTTGGTAAGGTTGTGTAAGGGCCAGTGTGTTAGTGGTCTTAGCTAATTGGAGGTGTTTCCTCCTCTTTGCGACATATAAAATATGCTTAAAACATTTGTAATTTTTAAGCCTTATCACTGAGTGTATGTATTGTTCTGTATAACAACCCTAATGGCGAAGACAAGCTATAAAATATGAATGTTTTACAAACAGTATGACATTACGTAAAGCTTTAATCCAATAAATTTATTCCACGTGCTTCGGTCAAAACCAGTAATCCAGTTTTACATAACCACATGCTAGATAAAACGTGAGTCCCTGATGAAAATAGTCCTTTAATGAATGCTCTGTTTTCAAACCATTATCTCTGTGAAAAATGGATTAATATTAATTGGGTTTGAGAGGACCATTAAGGGAAATACGTGATGATTTATTCAGTAATGTGCACTGGCGTTTTAAGATTAAAAAACTCTTAGAGGATTAATTGGTCACATTGCTGAAAGGGTATGTAATCAATTGCGTCGTCCTGTTATGGGATTGTTTTGATCGGGTAAAGGAGTTTTAGAAGAACTTTTTTTGCGAACCTGCAACCTTTTTGTGGTATTATTTTAATGATTGTGATAACCTGAACCTGATAAGAATTCCATGAAGTATAATTGCAATTAACAATTTATTATTATTTTGAACTTGTGTGCTATTTGGTCCCGTTACGTTTATGGCGTCGTTGATAGTTTTTCAAATAGTATGAAAGTTAATTTTGGGGTAAGTACTGCAACAATCATGAGAATTCATAAAGTATGAATAGCTGTAAAACTATTTTGAATGTGACGTAAAATAGTTTGTATAAACAGAAATAGTACGGTTGATCTAATTTCAGTTCAAACTAATATCTTTGACGTAAACTGGTGTACAAATAATGTTTGTGTTGTTTAACTATGCAGTTCACCTGGTTACTATAATCGTAAAGAGGTTGTTAAACGAGAGGTATAAACAAGAGGTAGATAGTTATTAGTGACTTTACAGGGCTATGTAACTTAAGAGTTTTTATCTAGGGTAGGCAGCGACTTGCGTATATTCTGACATTTGTCAGAAATGCCTATGTCTATGAGCGGTGGTTATTTCTTACCATCAGATGTCTCACTTGCTTGTTTGCCACCTTAACTTAAAGCAATAAATGGTGATGCTGTTATTAACTTAGTTACCACGGGATTGACACGCAACCAAACAATTATTTGCTCTTCAATCAAATCAATCAACTAGCATATCTATTTATTTATAATTTAAGGAAAACCAACAGCATTTGCAACATGTATAACAATAGGTATATAAAACAAACAGCCAATTATAGGTTCTCACTTATAAGCTATAACATAATATGAAAATAATTCTATCCGTGTAAAGAACAAAGTTTTTTTAGAGTACTAGATAGACATCAAAAATTAAACAACAATAAATTATAAACTTACAATTAACAAGAACATACCACTCAACAACACAAATAAATTTACAATTAAGATAAATAAACTAGTCAACAACACAAATAAATTTACAATTAAGATAAATAAACTAGTCAACAACACAAATAAATTTACAATTAAGATAAATAAACTAGTCAACAACACAAATAAATTTACAATTAACACGAACAAACTAGTCAACAACACAAATAAATTTACAATTAAGATAAATAAACTAGTCAACAACACAAATAAATTTACAATTAACACGAACAAACTAGTCAACAACACAAATAAATTTACAATTAAGATAAATAAACTAGTCAACAACACAAATAAATTTACAATTAAGATAAATAAACTAGTCAACAACACAAATAAATTTACAATTAACACGAACAAACTAGTCAACAACACAAATAAATTTACAATTAAGATAAATAAACTAGTCAACAACACAAATAAATTTACAATTAACACGAACAAACTAGTCAACAACACAAATAAATTTACAATTAAGATAAATAAACTAGTCAACAACACAAATAAATTTACAATTAACACGAACAAACTAGTCAACAACACAAATAAATTTACAATTAAGATAAATAAACTAGTCAACAACACAAATAAATTTACAATTAAGATAAATAAACTAGTCAACAACACAAATAAATTTACAATTAAGATAAATAAACTAGTCAACAACACAAATAAATTTACAATTAAGATAAATAAACTAGTCAACAACACAAATAAATTTACAATTAAGATAAATAAACTAGTCAACAACACAAATAAATTTACAATTAAGATAAATAAACTAGTCAACAACACAACACACTACTTGGTATCGCAGTCCACTGCTGGACATAGGGCTCTCCCAACACGCGCCACAGAATTGACATAATTGACTTTAAATGTGTGAAATTTATGTTCCCTAAAGAAGGTAAACTAGACACTGGACCTTATTACTATTTCGTTGACTATTAAAGTTTCCCTCGATCACGTGGTAAGGCCTGTTCAGACAATAGATCATTTATAATATATTATGTCTACATAAGACACACATTACTTATAAGGTTATGTAACATAAGCGGTAAAAAACATATTGTGTTCACAAATAAATGGACTTTGCTCAGTAATATTATCACAAAACAGTGGTACAAATTACAATAAGCTACAGAAGTCAATCTATACTAATATTATAAAGAGGTAAAGTTTGTGTGTTTGTGACGTAGTAGGGGATAATCTCTGGATCTAATGAACCCATTTTAAAAATTATTTCTGTGTTGAATAGTCTATTTATTGAGGAGTGTCATAGGCTATATAATATCACGCTATGACTAATAGGAGTGGAGCAGTAATGAAATATGTTTAAAAAACGGACGCATTTTTTTCGCCGTCCAACGAAGTGGGCACGGGTCAGCTAGTCTATAATATTTATGCTCGACCAAAGCACTCATCTCGGACTAGTTGGGGACTGTGAGAGCGAATTTCATGATTCTCTATTAAGAATAAGATATTTATTCTACGTAACACTGAATATGAATTTAATACTAACTGATTTTTTTCACAATATGATATTTAAAAATATTTTAGTAATTACTTAATTAAAAGTAATTTTTAGGTTTATTATTACTTTTTAATTAAAAATATGAAACTTTTTTTGCAGATCTAATAATAAAGTAAAAATATTATTTTTACATTTCTACAACATCGTCTCACAGACAACCTTTAAGTAATTCGTCTCGTATGCACCCTACGACGACCTTTGATTTATTTTGTGAACTATTTTATATTGTATATTGACGTCCATTGCTAGATCTTCTCCAAATATTTTTACCTTGCACGGTTCTGTGCCTCCCTCATTCATCGGTTCCTGCAGTCCTAACTCTTAACTAAGCCGTTTCATATTATTATTCAAAAATAAATTAAACAACGGTAGGTACGTTAAATGTGTCTGTAAATGAGATTGGCGCTTTCCTTTTAACACAATGTAGAGCATTGTTTTAATAAGCATACAAAATATTCAATAATATAGCATTACAAAAAAATACATCGAAAAAAAAATCACAATTGCTTCGTCAATAAAGATGAAAAAACATGTAAAAACAGCTGTTTTTAAATGGACTCTAGCGCGACCTCCGATCAATGCTAAAAAAGTCAAGGACGAATCTGAGATTGACTTCTACATATCAGCTATGTGATATTACGGTCACTGTGACGTCACAGACGACCATGTTTTTACAAACATGAAGCCGTAACCAATTTGATAGAAACATGTTTCAGACTTATTGGTAAACGTATAGGTATCTAATATAGGTTTACATCCTTACTTAGACAAACATTATTATCATTTAGGGTTGTGTTGTGTCTAAACATTGACCGGCAAATGCGCTGTAGCAACATGCACCGTTTGCTTGAATATATTTCTGCCGCTATATGACAGCGGATAATCCCATAACTTGTTAAAATATACAAGTGCCTTTATGTCCTTTGTGTCCGTATACTAAAGATCTGTGACTAAAAATCCTTGAGACACAGCGCTTGATCCAGACGTAGGTGTGATATGAGACGAAGCAACCATAATTTTTAGGGGACGAGGAAGGGACTTTAAGTTGATAAGCTTAATAAATACTGACTATTAAGCTTATCAAGTTAAAGTCCCTTTAGCAAACAACCAAAATCTATACTAATTATAAAGAGGTAAAGTTTGTGTGTTTGTGACGTTGTAAGGGTAATCTCTGGATCTACTGAACCGATTTTAAAGTCTTTCTGTGTTGAATAGTCCATTTATCGGAGAGTGTCATAGACTATATAGTATCACGCTATGACTTATAGGAGAGGAGCAGTAATGAAATATGTTTAAAAAAGGGACGCGTTTTTTTGCCATCCAACGAAGTGGGCACGGGTCAGCCAGTTTAACGTAAATAGTAATGCTATGAAAAGTCGGCTTGTCCTTTCAGTAGGACGTTTATGCCCAAACCTATAAGATTTACTGTCTCAAGTTTTTAGGTTAACTACTTGTAAATCTCTATAACAAGTGCTTATTTACAAACTTTTACTTTAACTTGATATAAGTTGATATTTAACAAGTTTAGCAGTCGACCTCCTTTGACCGCTTCTCAGTCGTAAACCGGTTTAGCTGTCAACAAAATAAGATTATCATAAATTGCACATAACTACGGTTAAGCCAAGGTCTGATCTTAAGAACTGAATGTTATTTATGGTTTAAATAAAGATAAGAATACGTAATTTTAAATGTAGAAGAACAAAGTCAAATAGGGTGAATAGAAGCATAGGGGGTGAATAGAAATATAGGAGATGAATAAAAATGAGAAACCTAGTATATTATTTTTAAAAAGACAGCTTCTGAAGTAAGGATTAAGCATTGTGTAGCGGGGACTAAATGGCGAGACTGAAACATATAATAAAAACTCGTTTGTACGATATCGCTGTTCATAGAAAGCACAGCTAATAGAAGTCACTATTCTTAGATAGCACGTGTCGTCGAATCATACACTGTTTCTATTGTGGAAAGCGGTTCTCAGTTCCTGTACATATGCGTGTAAACGACTACACAAAGCTAACTTCAAGCCTGCCAAGTTATATTGCGCGATCTGTACTGTACAGTCACGAGCAATAATATGTACACATTTTCGCATTTTGTAAACCAGTTATCTAAAGTTCTGCCAATCCAAAATTGAAAATTCGAAGATTAATTCAAAACTGTACGGAACCTCTTCTAAATTACGAATTCATTTTGATATTGTAATGTCTAGATAAACGTGCAGATAGTTTAGAAAATTTGAAAATGTGTACATATTATTGCTCGTGACTGTACATCTCAGTCTACCTGACCGCTGTCGTGTTAATTTTAATTCTATGGTCCTTAGAGGCACGTTACATCTAATAAGAAAAGAGCGTTGCCATAGCAACCTATTATAACAAAAGTATGGCCTTAGGGACACAACAGTGTTATTATACGTATATTTAGTTACACCTCACTAATTCTAAACATTACCTTGAAACGTGAACTGAGTATTAACTAGCTGCTCGGTGAATATTATAATATTTATGTAACTAACAACAATGGCACGTTAAAAAGTATATTTGTTTTTTAATAAATTAACTTATACTACCATTTACTTACACTAGTAAACTTTAAATAGAGTAGTAGTAGAGTTTTGCTGTCTTCATGGGTGAGATAGGAACATCTTGAGTTTTAGTCGGTACACCGTTTTCATCTCTTCGCGATTCCGACACAGCCAAAGGCTGGTAGACTGCTTCTAAAATGGTTCCTAGATAAATAAATAACTATTATAATAACATTTTTTGTCTTGCCTCCTCGACCGGGATATATAAATTAACATTATAATACCAATATAATTTTCTAACGCATCTGCAATATGTAACATTAAAAATAAAATATATCTGCGTACACTACTGCCTGGCTTATGTAAGAGAATATTAATCATGTTTAATGTGTTTCAAAGAATAGCAATATTCTCATTAAAATATAAAAGTAGAATAACCATATCGTGTCCTTTCTTTCCTACTTTACATATATTTTAATTAGTAACAGCTAATACGAAATATTTGTGGAGAGATCACCAAAAAGAGCTATGGAAACCCAGCAGAGTTTGTAGGTGTCTTCTCTGTCATGGTAGTGTTCCGAACCCTCAGTAAACTTAGCCGTTAAGTTAGACGTGCATATGTGATCACTAAACGCAGACGATCATAAGTGTCACTGACGTGTCTTACATGAAATAAATATTTTTTCATTTTCATTTTATTCCTCTACACCGATATTTCAAGCAGGGATGAAGCTTTCAACGATCTTAACATAATAATTTCGATGTTAAGTTCTAAGACGACCTCGGTGGCGCGACGGTAGCGCAAGCGGCTGCCGTGCAAGAGGTTGTGGGTTCGATTCCCACGCAGGACAATAATTTGTGAGATCCACCAATTATTGTCCTGGTCTGGGTGTTCTTTGTGTCCGTTAATTGATCTTTGTAAAAGGTCCCCGCGACACAGGGCATGATCCCTAGTGCGGGAGTTGTCTTTTAAAAGAAAAAAAAATTGTTTTGCCACTTAGGATAAGGTTCTTGATATCAAACGTATTTTCTTCCGTTTTCTCTATGTTTACATGACATACATTACATAACAGCGGTATGCCAATTTCACGTGTTTCAAACTTTGCAAACATATATACAGATTTGCTTTCCTAAAGTATATTGTAGTTACAATTCTGTTCTTATTAATTTTCTACAGGAAATAGTATTATGGTTTTGCTAGCGTGTTCTTCGGTAATTGATCTTCTTTCGTCTTTCTAATTAATTAATTAAGATATTTGGTCAAAACAGCGAAACAACTGCCCTTTCTTGTTGTTCTGTTTTTATTTAAAGTATCTGAAAACGTGATAAATTCAAACCGTCTGGCCATCGCTAGGCCGATATTCACTGCGTTACTGGAGGCAAGTCCATCCTTGCAATAAGACACAAAATAACTGTTATGCTAAGGCAAGAAAATTAAAAATATCATGCATAACTTACAAGGTTTGCGGAAAGAGAAAAGGGAATATAAATATACTTAAAAGGGAAAGCTATATCTCCAGTTCTAAATGAAACACGTCATAAAATCAGAGTAGACTATATAAAGAATAAAACTGGTACTATTCCATCCACTCAACATATTACAAGGCTGTTGTTTATTGTCATAATGACGTCATAAGAAAGTAGATCGTACGTCCTCCAATGTGAAGTTAACGGTCAATGTTCCACCCACTTACGGTTATGTTTCCTAAATATAGATATTATACTTTTATAATATTATTATAGTGAACAAGATTATTGCTTGTAAATGTTACTACAGGAGCATTCATTGACTTATGGCTTCCTATTTCATTGAAACTCCGTGTGGTGACGGAGTAAGAATAAAATATGTCACCACCCCATCTCATTCCACGGGTGTCGTAAAAACCGACGAGGGACTATTCGTGAATATTGACTTAACGAAATAAAAAGAAGGAAAACTTGAAATGAAACCCAAGTGTCCCTCCATCACAGGAGGAGGCCCGTCCCTGCATTGGGACATTAATGTGCTGTTATGATTTCATTGAAAAATCATTACAGTAATTATGTTACTGTATTTGATGATTGAGTTAAAAAAAAACCTCTTTCACATTGTCAACGATCTTCAAGAATAGCTTAGACAATTTCATTGAATGTGAAAAATGATTGAAGTGGACTTCATGATTCCAATGCCTTGAAATGTTTATCACCACTTTTACAAGACCGTTGGTTTACCTTGTACCTGCCCATTTGGGTACTCGGTCGCCTCAGAACCTTTTAGCCCTCATAGCTGTCATTCCTGCGTGCTACCTACCCTGTTCACTGCTACTTTAACTCTATTTCATTGCATTTACAATCTTTCTTTATCATATAATTAGCTAGCAGCAAATTAAAGTATAATTATTTTGTTCCCAGGATCATTACATGAACTATCGATCTCAATTAATCCGTTATATTTCAGTATAGGCATCATAAATTATTTTAGAACGAATGATAAATGACGATGTCGGCAACATTGACGGCTCTCCAATCAATCTCCCTCACGTCGAAGTCTTTTCTCGCCCTCTACACAACTCAAACCTCGTCGTTCTCAAGTTTTCTTCGTACAGCGCATGGCACACTGTTCGCGATGCTAATTGAGTTAGTTTTTATTTAACGAAGTCTTTATTAAGAGATTTTATTTTGACCCTTTCACAGTGCCGCCAGCAGACACAATAGTAAAATAATGCACGTTTACCGTATATGGTACAGTGCACTGGAAACGTGTAATAATCATGGTTATTTTTCACATATTTTTGTTTTTAGCTTATTGATAAGCTGCTTACAGTTAATATCTGGTCAAGAATAATTTGTTCTAGAATTTGGTCCGGCTTTTTGCGTTTTCTTCTGATTACTTTCCATGTACCTAGTTTAAGATTTTTTTAGATTATTGGGCTGTTACGGTGAGACTATTTATACTTACTACGTATTCCCTCTGCGTATCATGATATGAGTTCTTACTAATATTATGGTATAGATAGTAAACATCTTTCAGAATTGATTTTTATACCTAACTGGTATAAAAATCAATTCACAACAAATAAGATACTTTCCTTAATACTAACTAACCTTTATTAAATAAAATCTTCTATTATATTATTCTTAGTTTTTGTGCTAACAATGTGACTGAAGCTTTGCCACTCTCATCACTTTCAAGTTTTATACGTTCGAGTTGTGTGATCTTTTTGTGAAGATCATTTCTGCTGTTTGTTCATTTCTAAATGAATAGACCTTGACTTTTGTCTGCGAGAGGCTTTTAATGTTCTTATTGAGTTGTTGAAAAAAATGGAAACTTATGAGTGAATGTAAAAAGATTCTTTTAGGGTTTTTTGTATTTCACGTAAAAAAATCATTAATGATTTATTTGTGTGGTTTCGTATCACTTTTAACCGACACAAAAGAAAATGTACTTTTCAATTAAGTTGTATGTTTGTTTTGTTTTTATCTATATCAGCCATTTTATGACTGATTTGTAACTAAAAATGTATGTAAAGTAAAGAAAATTTCATCAAAATAACAATATTGTTTAGCCATGAATCCCTTAGCGGTTTTTGCTTAACACACTTTTGTAAAATAAATTCTGTTTAAACCTCGTTTACTAAATTCGTTCCTTTTAATATTTCCAGGGTCCCACACCACATGATGTCAATGCAGCGATGACGTCAGCCCTCAAGATGGAGTCCAAAGGTACTCAGATCCACCTGCCGCTGATGGGGCGCGGCAGTCGAGGGGAACTCAACGACAAGGTCACTTTCGCCCAGGTCAAGTCGCCGCCTTATGCTGAACAGCTCAACAATGGACAGGTTTTGGGGTCAGTCACATGTTTTTTAGTATCATAATTTGTCTGAAGTCCACTGCTGGAAATAATGCCTTCTCCAAATATTTCCATTTTACGACGTCTTTTGCCTTCTTCATCCGTTCCCATCATAAGTTTTTAATGAAAGCAAAAATACTTAACTCTGAGTATGACCGTAACAGTCTTTGAAAATCCTCAGTCTCCATAGACAATAGAGTGAAGCTTGACCTAACCGTACCATGTTGGCCAGAGAGATTACTATTAACTCCATTTTTTTTTAAACCCTAGACTGGACATTTGGTGGTAGATTTTCATTCATTATAGTTCGCATAACTTGCGTGAAATTCGAATCTACAACCGCACAGCTGCCGCATAATACAGTGGCTCTCGCGCCATCAAGGCATATTTTAAAGAAATTGTTTATTTAAATACGTCAACAGATGACAATATAAATGTATAATATGCATTTTACTTATTTAAAGTGTTAATTTTACAGTCAGTTTAACAATACTTTTGGTAGAATTAAAAATTGTATAAATTAAGTTAATGATAACAGTAAGAGCGCTTAGTAACGTATAAAATTAAGAGTTTGTATGAAACTAATTAAAATTTTTCCTTTGCTCAAGTCTGCGGTGTTTAAATATTTTCCGCTTTTTTGTTGTAAAATTTTATATTTTATGAGCTTTAATTAGTAGTATTAGTAGTCCATTTTATGGTACCTACTTTATATGTAGTTATACAATTTCAGTATTAATTTCTAGAAACTAAATAAGAAGACAAAATTACAATGTCTTTACGGGTCAATCACCAAACCATACGTAGAAGGGTATCGTATAAGGTTGTTTAAGGTTAAAAGTCAGTAGTATCTCTGACAAAAAAGAAACTAAGCAGCTATGCATGAGGTCGCGGCTTCGTTTCCCGCTAGAAAATTCTATAATTAATCAATATAAATATTTACGGACATCAGCTACACCATCTACACAGCGCCATCTGTTCCCAAAGTAAGCTAGGCTTAACCTGCTTGTGTTATGGGTAACAAATTTACTTAATACTTATATACTTTTTTTGTAAATATATACAAATTATACATAGTAACACTCAGACCAATGTAAATAATCATGTTTATGTACACAAATAATTTAATTGAGGGGTAATCTAACCCGAGACCTCTGCGTAGCAGTCATGTTGTATAACCACTGCGCCACAGAGGCCGTCAAATCGTCTATGTATATTAACGACTGGTTTTCCTTTTAATATGATATTTGTATGCCCTCAATGATAAAGTAAAAAGTACTTTTTAATAGTGACAGTAATGTACCTGATACTAAGTACGATTACAGGTACAAGAAAGATAATAACGAAGGGAAAATGGATTTCTTCCGTTCGATCCTCGCCATTGTCATACCGGGTCTTACCATACATATATTTTTACATTCTACGTTTAAAATATTTATCTAACGTTATAAAAAGGTGTAATACAAAAATGTGTAAAACAAAATACTTAGTTATCCCTGGAATTAGGTCGAATAATCTCGGCATACTGGAAATTGGGGACTAAACCCAATATCGCAAATAATATTATTACGGTATGAAATATAAACGAAAAAGAAAATTTGTCTGTCAGATATTGAAAATAAAGAAATGTTATGGTCCATACCATTGATTACATAATGTTATATTATTTTATTCGGGTTTAAATGTTGTTATAGATACTTTTTTTTGGTTCAAACAATATTCCTGTGTGAGACTTTGCACTTTTAAACACACAATCTCGTGCATGTAGGCTGCATACCGAGACGCCTACCACTTTTTGTGTTTTATCATATGCTAAAGAGGTAGCATACACAAAAGTAATAACCACCGTAAGTGGTAGTAGCCAGAATCTTAAGTAGAATATTATATAATATTGTATTGAAAGAAATTGGAGTCTCATGACACAAGCACTATATATGTGTAATAACGAAATAAAGCATTTTTGATTTTTGATTTTGATTTGATTTTGAAGCACCAAGTAGCTTCAAAGGATATTTCAACCGATACTTTCCCCCTTTTGCTTATTTAAAAAAACAATTTCCATTTTCGCTTTCATTTCATTTATAATATTACCATAATAGCCCATTAATGTCCCACTGCAGGGACGGGGCTCTTCCCGTGACGGAGGGATACTTGGCCTACTAATGCCCTATAATACCACGCTCAGGCCAGACGGATTACTATAGGGTGTAATGTCTAGTTTTTCTTCTTTTTTCTAATATTTTTCTCATTCCATGGGATGAGATGACACGGAGTATGTATAATAATTATGTTCCATGGAAACATCCCTTGAGTTAATATGTACTCGAACCTGTGTCTTTGTATTAATATAAAATCGGGATACATCATTACGTATTTTTCCATACTTCAGACCTCATTCACCCACACGAGGAATATTCTATTAACTTAGTTACAAGTATATAAATAATAGAGTTTTTATCGGTTATGAACTTGTATTTTTTTGGGTTACTTGTTAAGTTCAAGGTGGTTTCATAAAAGGTTAAGCAGATATTTCTGTAGTTGTTTTATATACCCACTGGATTGTACAAAAATGGGCTTTTGCCATTGATGAAAAACAACTTGGTCTACTTATACCACGCTGACTAGACTCGTTGGCTTATGAGCCAAAAGACGACCACTGCTAGACATAGATCTATTTTAACTACTGGCCCCGCGTGCGATCTTATAGCTCTCTTACCTAGACATTATTTAGTTACATAATATTATAGCACACTTTCTCCGTGTGGTGACGGAGTAAGAATACAATGTCACCCCATCTCATCCCATGGGTGTCGTAAAAACCGACTAAGGGACTATCCGTGAATATTATCTTTACGAAGTAAAAAGAGGGAAAAACTTGAAATTATACCCTATACCATTGCATCTGGCCAGCGTGGTTTTAGTAGGCTAAGTATCCCTTCGTCCCGGGAGGAGTCCCGTCCCTGCAGTGGGACATTAATAGGCTGTTATGATGATGATGATGACACTTTCAAATGTCATTACATCTCACTACGTGTAAGACACCAAAAAATGTAGCAAGCATTGTTTTATGGCGCATAAATATGCAATTAATTATGTTAAAAAAGAAATCGCTTGGAAAAATAAATAAAAATATATAAATATGATAAAAGATACTCATCTCTAACAGTGTCACGTACTATTTGGCTGTACCTAAAATTGGAAAAATGCCAACTCGAAATTCATGTTATCGTTCATTAATTATTTCAGTGCAAAGTGTCTAGTATGAATTTACGTTACTATATACTATTGCGTTTGAAGAATTGGGTTTGGACTTACGAATTGTATGTTTAAGAAAATCTCGGTGTATCACTACGAGTACGTGTGGTTTCAATAAAGTATGACCACATCTGTCTTTGATGATCATGGCACTGCAGTCTCCAGACGACGCTAAAAAGTATAGGTGGCTCAATAGGCAGATCTCAAAGTCACTGACTCGCGACCTACGGCACTTTAATACAGTTTGTATTAAAGAAGCCATTGAGCGTAACAGGGGCTCTAAAGTGTTCGCAAGAGATCTGTCTCTAGGTCAGAGCCAACTTTCTAGGCTCAAGACTGGGATGGCAGAATAGTGACGTCCAAGCCTGAGCTTCTAGAGGAGATTGAGAAGTTTTACGGACAGTTATATACTACAACACAACCACCTAGTGATCTAGCCGCCGATCCTAGAGCTAGACTTACGCGACACCATACCGAAGAAATCCTGGACGTCAGTCTGTGTGAGATTAGTGATGCTCTCCGACAACTTAAGAACAACAAGGCACCGGGGTATGACGGAATCACAAACGAGCTACTGAAGGCCGGTGGAGAACCCATTCTCAAGGCTCTTCGGAGGCTGTTCAATTCCGTTATACTTGAGGGAAAAACGCCACAGGCATGGCACAGAGGTGTGGTGGTACTGTTCTTCAAGAAGGGCGATAGAACGCTACTTCAAAATTACAGACCCATCACTCTTCTGAGCCACGTCTACAAATTGTTCTCGAGAGTCATCACGAATCGTATCGAACGCAGACTGGACGACTTCCAGCCTCCCAAACAAGCCGGTTTCCGAAAAGGCTATAGTACCATAGACCACATTTATACGCTGCGGCAGGTTATACAAAAATCCAACGAGTATAACCGGCCCCTATGCTTAGCGTTTGTGGACTATGAGAAAGCCTTTGATTCGATCGAGACATGGGCAGTGTTGCAGTCTCTCCAACGGTGCCAAGTCGACCAACGGTATATCGAAGTGCTGCGGTGCTTATACGAAAACGCCACTATGTCGGTTCGTCTCCAGGGCGGATTATCAGGCCCTATCCAGTTGCAGCGAGGAGTAAGACAAGGTGATGTCATATCCCCGAAATTGTTTACCGCTGCACTGGAAGATGCTTTTAGGCTTTTAGACTGGGACGGACTCGGCATTAACATAAATGGCGAGTATATCACGCACCTTCGATTTGCTGACAATATCGTGGTCATGGCTGAGACCATGGAGGACCTCAACACAATGCTCGATGGCCTCGGTAGAGTCTCTCAACAAGTGGGTCTTAAAATGAACACGGACAAGACCAAGATCATGGCAAATGTCCATGTTGCACCCACTCCAATCATGGTTGGAGGCTCTACACTCGAAGTTGTCGACGAGTATATTTACCTGGGACAGTCAGTCCAGCTGGGTAGGTCCAACTTCGAGAAGGAGGTCACTCGTCGAATCCAACTCGGATGGGCAGCGTTCGGGAAGCTAAAACATATCTTCTCGTCCACATTACCGCAGTGTCTGAAGACAAAGGTCTTCGACCAGTGCGTGTTGCCAGTGATGACGTATGGCACAGAGACGTGGTCGCTAACTATGTGCCTTCTCAGAAGGCTCAAGGTCACTCAGAGGGCAATGGAGAGAGCTATGTTAGGAGTTTCCCTGCGTGATCGAATCAGAAATGAGGAGATCCGCAGGAGAACCAAAGTAACCGACATAGCGCTCAGAATTGCCCGGTTAAGATCATAGCGCGGAGAACCGACAGCCGTTGGGGCAGAAAGGTTCTGGAATGGCGACCGCGTACCGGAAAGCGCAGGGTGGGGAGACCCCTCACACGGTGGACCGACGACCTGGTTAGGACGGCGGGAAGCCGATGGATGAGGGAGGCACAAGACCGCGCAGAGTGGAAGCTTTTGGAGGAGGCCTATGTCCAGCAGTGGACGTCCATAGGCTGATATGGACATCTGTCTTTATCATAAATAATACCTATCTTCTTAGTTTTCTCTTAGTTTCCTCATCACGGAATCAGGTATCAGACACAATAAATCTATTTTCATCACGATATGGTCATAGTTATACGCAGAAAGCGCCTTGCAATGCCTAACGATTAAAACTGCATAAAGTTATTTAGGCTGAAACATCCTCAATATCTTTTTCACTACAAGTTCTCCTCTTAATATTTAGTAATGCAATTTTCTTTCGCAGCATAAGCTCCTTGCTTTAATATCGTTAGCTTTAAATATTCTACTTCGTATCTGGCTTCACGTTTATATTTTAATGAACATAGTACGAGCTAAATGTTATCAAATTTTGCATGTTTAAAGGGAAAACGAGAAACTTAAGTTAAAATATCTACTAATTTTAAAATGCGGCTGACAGAAAGTTTTTTAGTTTTCGTTCAAATTCCTTATATACTCGTACAAACATAAACTGATGCTTTAATAGAAAATTTATTTTAAAGTAAACTAAAAAACAAATGCAGAGTTCTGACCTGTTCTGAGTCCTCAAAGGTCTTGATCTCCTATCCACTTACAATCTATTTACTTTTAATTCGTCTCCACCACTCCAACTCATTCTACATATTACTACAAAATTTTGTACACAATACTTCTACAGAAACAAAGGTAGGAAAACTCCTAAACTCTAATTCTACCTATCTGCCAGTTTCAGCTAATAAGAGCCTAAGATTTTCTTCACACTAAAAGATCCCTGTCCTTGCAGTGGGACATTAATGAGCTGTTATGGAATAGAGAAAAGAATCTAATATGTTTACGTAATAGTAGGTTTGATAATACTCTACGCAGTTTTACATGGGGTTAGGTGTGGCTCAGTGTTTGTACAAATGATACCTTTTCCCCTTTAATTACTTAGTTAGTTAATTTTGTATGACGTCAGAGGTTAAGTTACTAAGCAATGATGGTAGTTTCTGAGTCATCAAGGTTCTTCTAATAATATCAGTTTTATTATACACCTTAAAAATCTCACACATTCACACATTTGTTTTTTTTTAAATACAGTAAATGATAATATTTTTATATCCGTTGTCTTGTAGCCCTATTCAGCTCTGCTTAGTTAGAAACTAGATAACCTTTTGTGAATGTATGAGGATTATTATTACATGAAATAAGTATTCTGTATGTAACACAAGGCTGTCAGTGTTAAGGCTTCTTTTATGACCTAGACATCCGTGAAGAACTTATGAGACAGTTGATAGACAGATTTACGCGTGTTTCCTTTTTATTAAACTGATCCCTAAAAATATCTTGAATACATACGGTCACAATACAGCTAAGAACATATAAAAATGAAATATTTTCAATGTTTTGTTACTTGTTACTGAAAAATAGGTATATCTAGCAATACTAGACTCGGAGTGCTAGAAAATATACTAGCTAAAGATATATAACCAGTCCGAAAATATTGCGTTGATCAATTGTATCTATCTATCATCATCATAATCATAACAGCCCATTAATGTCCCACTGCAGGCACGGGCCTCCCCCAGTGACGGAGGGATACTTTGCCTAAATACCACGCTGGCCATACGGATTGGTACTGGGTTAAATTTCAAGTTTTCCTTCTTTTTATTACGTAAAGGTAATATTCACGGATAGTCCCTTAGTCGGTTTTTACGACACCCATGGGATTAGATGGGGTGGTGACACACTGTATTCTTACTCCGTCACCACACGGAGAATATCTATATTACATCTATCTTTCAATATTATACATAAAAATATCGTTACCTATACGACATAATACTATACGAAATAATACATACGTACCGAACGTATGTATTATTTTCGTATATATTATGTATTTTGTATCTACGTATTTTGACATCTCTACCTATCTCTGTATAGCAATTCAGTCGCCTGTGTAGTTTATGATATGCAGTTTGAACAACAAGTATTCACAGTTGTGTTATTGCATTTATTAAGGAAACTATGACGTCAATGCGCTGTTTCTATAGTGATAACACAGAATATATTCATAAGATACATTAGGATACTTATACACTAAATACATATGATTTACCTACAACTTCTTAGTCTGAATGTCTCAATCAATAAATATCTAGGACAAAGACTGAAGCTTATTGCAAACAGCGTGTAAAGGAACGTAAATTACATGTATAAATTTAATATTTTACCTAACTATATTCTAGCTAATAAATTATGTTGATTGATAGACTAATTATTGATTACAAATTAGATCCCATAAAGAAACTAAGTAAGTCTTTATATGGTTAGTACAGCTAGCGACCCGTCCCGGCCTTGAACGAGTGCAATGTTTATACTCTACAATATTATACATAATTTTAAAGTTTTTAAATTTGCCTTTTTTCGTAAATAATATTTCTGCGCGGACATGCTAACAGTGTATTCTAGTCATTAAAACTTAAACCGTTATTTGAAAAGATTATTATGTCAATACATTACTTAAACACTAGCCAGGATAGAACTTTTTTCAAGAATATGGTTCATTGGTATTAATACTGCTGTTTTAAAAGGGACCAGCCTCCTTCCAGTGAGATGGGAAATTCGGGCAACTTTCATCACGCTAACGTGGATTGACTTTACCTAATGATTTCATGTTATGTTTCTTTCTTTTGTTTTTTTAGGCATAGTTAATATCTGCAACATGGAAAAAGTTTGATGCTAGAGACTAGTTTCAAACCGGCTTTCTCTGAGTAGACCTTTAGTCTAGACGCTTTTGACTGCTGGGCCAACCACTAAGTAATCACTACGAACATAGAGGTCGTCATTAAAACTATATATCTCTATCAACGGAGATATACCCGTAAATATTTACTATAAAATAGTCTTTTACAGAAATCAAACGATTTATTTGAAACATATTACATTAATAATTTTATCATCCGTCCTATTTACGATAACGTTCTGTATAGGCATACTGTTAGTTGATTTTTAAACGTTGTAAATAATTGATAATATGTAAATTAGTCTTGGTTTCACGATTGAGATGGTCAGTATGCTTTTTAGTTGAGTTTGTTCGTTTATCAAGATTGGTTGTGTTACTATCATAGATTTATTTTACTAGTGTATTATATGCGTTAAAGGGTAGGTAATAGAGTTTAATGTTACATCAAATTATATAAATTTGATAGCTTGGCGACTGCCATACGCGGGGTCGTGGGTTTGAGTCATACACAAAATAAATAGTTGTTCGATCCACAAATTATTCTCTTGAGCCTAGATTTACATAGTGTCGCGTGTGTAAAATACCTCACGACTAAGTGCTGGACCCATGTGCAGAAGTCTTTTGAAGTAAAGATCTAAAATCTAGTTTAAAGTGCCTTCGGTTTATGAATGTCGGTAGAATGGGGCTAAATTGAGGATTACGCTACTCAGTGCGAGTGTGGCTTCGACCCTCAGACAATGTCGCACCTCTTGGAATGCCCTCGATGCCCCGCTAGATGCAGGCCTCAAGACCTATAGGCTGGTACAGACAACGCAGGTGCTGTGGCCGAATTCTGGGCCGGCACTATCTGAGTTTTTGCCAATAGACACTAAGAAGAAGAAGCGACGTTGGTTTGAGCCAGGATTTGTATTCTAAAAAAGGTGCCCTTAAGCACGTTACTAAAGTGTTTTGTTTAGGTAAACTATTAAACGTAATCTGCAACCAGCTGCTAAATAAAAAGAGCAATTTTTCATACGCGTTTATTAATATTAGGCTAATATTAGATTTTCTAACATAATATTTGGACCTCCCTTGACACTATATTCTTGAAAGTTTATTTATTACAAGTATTTCGTAAAACAAGTTTCGTTAACAGATAGCCGTGTAGGGAATAAGTTTACTGTCAGGTTTAATTTTAAGCTTAATTGATTACGGTTCTATGAAGTTTACCTGGTTAGTGTTTTAAAAAGCAGTATACATACTCGAGATTAAGTGGGGTAGTGTGTAAAGCACGATTTACACATCGACAAGTACAGTAGCGAGTTAAGTAAGTTGTTGATTAAGTTGATTTGAATAGATCTCTTTTTTGGCGAGTTAAGTACGAAGTAGCCCCCTCTCTCGCGTCTCGCCTTCGTATTGAAATTAACTTAATGAACAACTTACTACTTAACTCGCTACTGTACTTGTCGATGTGCAAATCAGGCTTAAGTTGAAAACTAATAAATCCAATTTCTTAGATTAGAAGGAGAGGTACAATACAATAAAATACTAAGTACTTCGCACAATAATATGTATGTACCAATCAGTATAAAAAAAGGCTTGACATTTTCTTTCATCTGATGCCTGAAAGTAAGTGAAGAAAGCGATAAAATTACTTAAGAAGGGTTCAAACGATTGATTGGACCGATTCGATCTTATTACTAAGGTTTTATGTACATTGCTTGTGTACGTTACTTTAACTATTTTTACTGATCCTAAAGGCCTTCAATTTTCAAATTCTTAAAGTCTCTACGTTCATCATTGTAGTCTCTTAATAATTGATTTTGGAAGGGGAATTTAGGAATGGGGCCTCCTCCAATGACGGAGGAATATTTAGCCTACTAACACCATTCTGGCTGATATAATGTTTTTGTTCTTTGTTTTTCTATACTTATACATTTTTCTTTTTGCAATAAGCATGTCAATTCTCGTACCATAAAATCGTTAATTTTTAGTTGTCAAATTGTCTTACCTATTGTGTGACAATTTGACAACTAAAAGTTAACTTAACCTTAAATTTATCAGTTATGAAAATGGACCAAAGGAATTTTTCACGAATTTAAGGTACGAGAATTGACATGAAGAGTAAAATCGGGTAGTAAAAACAAATAATAAATGTAATAGGGTAAAGGGTTTAAAAAATATTTTGTAAGTCACCTTCTAATACTCTGAGCTATAACTATGCTATACATGTGCCTATTTTGTCTGAAGCAATTAAATTCTGGATTATTGTGCTGTTCAGCGTTAGTTGGCAAATGTCCAAGACTTTGTACATTTTATACTTTGTATATGGCACAATAACTTAGACACCTTATTAAGGTAATGGACTCATGCATGCCTAATTGTTAGGCTATTGCGATAGAAAAAAAAATATACTATACAAACTGTTTTAGTTTACTTTATTGAGGTTGTCGATTCGGCTATATTTTTTGTTACATAATGGCATTATGTACGGTTTGTGCGATAATGCATTTTTATTATTTCTTTATTACATTACATATAAATAAAATTGTAGGAAAAGTTTGTATGTAACTTTAAATTTAGTCTAGGTACAGGCACATACGTACAGTAGGTACAACTAATTTTATTTGTCTTTATTTTAATTTCGTGCTGTCTCAAAAATTAGTAGACTGATTTTGATAAGACTATCACTGATAGATTGCAAGTTTCTGCGTAAAAAAATAAGATTCGTGACGAAGACATTCACTATAATAAATTTGGGAACAAGCCCACATCGATCTATATAAAATAATAATAAACATCTTTTGCTATTAGGGTTCATCGGGGCATATTTCTAAAATAATATACTAAAAAAAATTGACAGTTACAGCGAATACATAATACATAAATACATTCATGGAATACATTACTCTGTTGTTAAGTCATACGTCATCTCGTATGTGACGAAAAGATTTTTATTAGTCTATTTTAAAAGCAGATTTTCATCAGTTCGTTCCGAGAGTTAGTCAGGGACATACGCGTCTTGCCGTTAACAGTCTTGTAGTGTATTATTAAACAAAATAGTTTGTTTTTAAAATTAATATAGCATTTAAAAAAGTTAAAGTGTTTAGTGCTATTTAGTATACTAAAAAAATCAAGTAGTTTTGTGATTTTAGTATTTTTCTATTTATCTAAATTGATTTTACAAGATGGAGAAACAAAACGGTACGGCTAGAATTGCATTTATGTTTTATAATTTAGATTAAGCTGATTGATAACAAAGTCTTTAAACTGCTCTGTAAGTACTGTTTCTGTGGGTTGTTGTGTAGATACTGAGGAATGTTTTTAAATCGGCTTTGAGTCGATTTGGATAGTGGATCAAACGACGATCACATTAGATAACTATTTTATTTATTTACTAACTGATGCCCGGCCACGGCTTCACCCGCGTAGTATAGGTAGCGTAATGCGTTATTCTACACCCTAAACTACCTGTATTACAAATTTCATCAAAATCCGTTCAGTAGTTTTTGCGTGAAATAGTAACAAACATCCATCCTTCCATCCATTCGTCCTCACAAACTTTCGCATTTATAATATAAGTAGGATAGTAGGATTATTTGAAAGTTTTACCGCAATTATAAAACATAAACGGCCCTATTACAAAATACGGTCTAACTATAAACCACGATTTATTACGTCACAAAACCATTGTTTTTGAAATTTGTTATTGCAAAATCAGTCGTAACGCTAAAGTGTTAAAACTGATTTTGTATTAATAAATTTATGATTTTGTATTCGTCAATACAAAATCAGTTATAACGCTTTAGCGTTAAGACTGATTTTGCAATAACAAATTTCAAAAACAGTGGTTTTGTGACGTAATAAATCGTGGTTTATAGTTAGACCGTATTTTGTAATAAGGCAGTAAGTTTCTGCATCTCTGCTTATTTACAACTATCTTTAAGTTAAATTTAATCTCTAAAAGCTATCAATGATATTTATTAAAAATCTAATTTATTAATTTCGCTTGTTACAGAGGCTCTCAAATCAACCTTTGCAACGGTGGTGCCGGTACGACGGCAATGACTGGACTTCCAAAGATACCAAACGGTTACGGAGATCACAAGAAACCAATGGCGACGCTCACACATTTACCCAAACGTCCACCAGTAGACATCGAGTTCTCAGACTTATCATATTCAGTTAGCGAGGGAAGAAAGAGGGGTTACAAAGCTTTGCTCAAATGCATAAATGGCACATTTAGATCTGGTGAACTTACTGCCATCATGGGGCCTTCCGGTGCTGGCAAGAGCACGCTTATGAACATATTAGCGGGATACAAGTAAGTAATATTTGTAGACAACATAAATTAAACTCTAAGGCGCTGTCTCCACGAGCGATAAAATCGCGGCGATATTATCGTCGTGCCACGTATTTCTATATACTCTGTATGAAGGTGTCTCCACACGGCGATGTTATCGCGGCGATTTTTGTTTCGTCGCGATTCTATCGCTCGTGGAGACAGCGCCTAATAGCTATATTTTCGCTTTTTGTTTAACAAAAAATCAACAAATGGAGAACTCTTGACCTAGTTCAAGTAAATTATAGTTTATATTCAACAAAACAGAAAATCTGACAAGTTACATTCTAACATTCTTTTATGTTTGCAAAACTATTGGATTAACGCCAAAATATATTTTGATTTACCAAGCGGTTTTCTCTGATTCCAGAACGTCCAATGTCAGCGGTTCAATTCTCATTAACGGCAAAGAGAGAAACCTGCGAAGATTCAGAAAATTGTCGTGTTATATAATGCAAGATGACTGCCTACTACCACATCTTACCGTCAAAGAAGCTATGGAAGTCTCTGCGAATCTAAAACTAGGGAAAGACATGACGGTTGCTGCCAAGAAGATTGTAATTGATGAAATATTGGAAATGTTAGGGCTGGTAGAAGCCGGGGATACGAGGACGATTAACTTATCAGGCGGCCAAAAGAAACGCCTATCAATAGCGTTAGAATTAGTTAACAATCCACCTGTAATGTTCTTTGATGAGCCTACCTCTGGCTTGGATAGCTCTTCATGTTTCCAATGTATATCACTACTAAAGTCCCTCGCGAGGGGAGGCAGAACTATCATTTGCACTATTCACCAACCGTCCGCGAGGCTGTTCGAGATGTTTGACTTTTTATACACTTTGGCTGATGGGCAGTCTATATATCAAGGAAGAGTTCCTGGCTTAGTACCGTTCCTGTCTTCTATGGGTCTCCATTGTCCTAGTTATCACAATCCAGCTGATTACGGTAAGATTAAGAATTATATTTTTTTATCACTCATATGAATATTTACTCATATTTAACTATAATGCTTACCATTGTCTGTTCCAAAACTGTATTAAAAACAACTGTACACTACACACTCCAAGCTAATTCATGTCAGTAAGGCATTTCTCCACTTCATATCTTACAGCAAAGAGAACGTCAAGAAATGCTCACAAAGTACAAATTTTTGTAAAAAAGTTATCTAAATTCAAGCAATATCAGACTAGATTGAAATATTCAATAGGCAATATCAAATTTCCTCTCGGCATCTTTTTATTTTTACCGTTCTCAATACGATTAGGATACGGCGTATATGTAAATGTGCCGAAAAATATTGATATCTGTTTCTCTTCTTTCTATCTTAGTGGTTCCAGATCCGGCAATAAAAATCTAAAGTCATCCATTATGTTTGCTAGTAAAGCTTCTATGATTTTCTTACGAATGTTTTGTTGCATAATTATAACATACTCTGTGGTTTATTAATATCGCTTTGAAATTACGTTAAAAAATATGTACTTATTGAGTTTAGTCACAAATTAACTTTGACTCAAAGACCAATGTTTCAAAGAAGTCTCTATCCCTCAATAATTTCTAAATCTCACGGTCTCACTCAAGTTTTTGGTCAAATAAATATTAACTAAGTAAGTAATATTCCTGGAACAGGTTGCTTGTTAGTCAAATTGACATTAATAGGACAACCCAAATATTTAATGACCGGAATTGATCAATAAATTGAAGAAAAATGTCTGCATTATAATTTATGGAACCAATTGTATCTATTAAAACGTCAGCTGTAGTAATAACAAGCTATTTGATACTCGTCAATTGAAAATTTAATATAACAACGCTAAGCATATGACGAATTGACCACATTTGGTTACAAGCACGAACTTTAGTTTATATGTTTGTTAAATAAAGTTACCCGAAAAAGCTATTTACCTAAATATGTTTACTGGAAGAACTATAGGAAAGCCATTATTTGGTCTTTATATTACTAGCTCATTTTAAAACAAAATTAATTCAAATCGGTCTACGCATTTAACAGTGAATAAGCAAGAAATTTTCACAAAAATTCTTCTGTATTAAATTATTACCTATGTATATGGTAGGTATTTCATCGCATAAATTTGTCATTTTTTTTATTCATTCATATGCTTTCTTCGTGATCACTAATAATGTCAAATATGCCATATTTTATTAATTTACTTACTCCGTTACTAAACTAATCAAAAATATATTTTCCATTAAATCAACACGGCGAACCTTTTGTTGTTATGTAGGTCTTCGAATTTCGTAGAACTCGTTCCGTTTAGATTTGTTTTCGTTCCATAACAACAGTGTCGTTCGAGGTTTAATTGACGATTGATTGCTCTGGTGCAAATGTCAAATAGTCCTTATTTGATGTTATACATGTTTCATGTTTGAAGATCAGACGTTTCAATTTATCAATTTGTAGAATATTTACCTATGAATTAACTACTGAATAGATATTTGGGACTTAGGTATTGAAGCAATAAATTTGTAGAGATCGACTATGGTAGAGTCTTAGAGCGATTAGGACCATCAGAGTCCTTATTTATTTATCATTACGACGTATAAGAGGAATTAAGATTTTAGTTTCCGTAAAGCATTAAACCGAGCAATTTCATACCAAATGACAAGTTCAAAATATAAGCTAGGGAAATACTTGTCCACCATTTACAAAGCCCAGCATGTAATGGTAAGGTTACTTACCCCCGGTTTCCGAATGACTGATCTAGTAAAAATCAAGTAATCAAGTGACAAAACTATTATTTTCAGGTACTAAAATGACATTTTTGACACTTGATTAGTTGATTTTTACTTGATCAGTCATTTGGAAACCGGGGTTTAGTTATTTAAGAAGTATGTATTAAAATGAAACTGTTGTTTATTACAGTGATGGAGGTAGCAACAGGCGAGCATGGAGACTGGGTGCACAAGTTAGTAATGGCTGTGAATAAAGGCAACTGCGGCAGAGGACAGTCATCATCGTCTTCGTCGTCATCATCCGTGCCGCAGAACGTCAACTACAATAATCAAACTAGCAAGAACAATGCACAGAAAGCGGAGGCACTCGCTATTGTGATAGGTAATTATAACAAAATCTATACTAATATTATAAAGAGGTAAAGTTTGTGTGTTTGTATGTGACGTTGTAGGGGGTAATCTCTGGATCTACTAAACCGATTTTAAAAATTCTTTCTGTGTTGAATAGTCTATTTATCGGGGAGTGTCATAGGCTATGTAGTATCACGCTATGACTAATAGGAGTGGAGCAGTAATGAAATATGTTTAAAAAAGTGCGCGCTTTACGCGTTTTTTTCGCCGCCTAACGAAGTGGGCACGGGTCAGCTAGTATACTATAAAACAGTTACAGTGAAGATGAATTAAGAAAGTAAGATAGTGCAGATGGTTAGCATAGTTTAAACTAAGTGTCTTCAAATTCTAAGAATTAAAGTTTAATTATAAGATAAGTAAACTTGAAACAAATCTAAATTCAACTATAACTAATAAAACGGAGGGGTTTTTATTGCTAGACAGATAATCAACGTGATGTTTATATAGGTACTCGTAGTACAATTCAAGAGTTTTCTTTAATTAATAGTACAAAAACGATATTGATATTGTTCTTGGTATAAAATGCTTTTAAGTTCTAAACAAGAACAGAAAGAGTATAAATTGGCTGAGCAAAGTTACTAATGCCATAAACTATTTCTTTCAGATAAACCAACCTGTACTGTGATAGATATGTCCGAACCCGTTCTCAACCCTGAAAAACAAATTGCGTTACCAAACTCCACCAACTTGGCTCCAGTCACTTGCACGACCTCACTCTTAGATTCAAGCGAGAGCTTCACAAAGAAACCTATTAAGACAGGTTTTCCAACATCTGGATGGAAGCAATTTTGGATCTTATTGAAGAGGACTTTTAGGAGTATTCTTCGTGATCAGATGTTGACGCACTTACGACTTTGTTCTCATACTGTTGTTGGACTGTTGATCGGGTTCCTGTACTACGATATTGGTCGAGACGCTGCGAAGGTCATGAGTAACGCTGGCTGTATATTCTTCACTGTGATGTTCACTATGTTTACCGCCATGATGCCTACTATACTTACATGTGAGTATTTTTAACTTTGGATTTGGTATAGACTAAGATGGAAAGATTCTGTATTTAGATGTTCTTTTTCAAAGTTAGACAGTCTAGAAACACGGATTGTACATTTTGTTGTTACTTATGTACTGTAACAGCTTACAAAAGGGGAAACTATGTATTTATTATATCAGTGAAAATAATAAGGAATAGATCAATCCTGTGTACAAATGTACATAAAGTTTATTTTACCGTAACATCTGTCTAACGACTAGGTCTTAAGAAGAGAGCGGAGAATCTGTATAATGTTTATAAGATACAAATTCTAAAGTGTGATGACATAGTAAAAAATTAAGGAAATGCAACTCTAAGCTAAAAAAAAGCTGATATAAAACCAATCTGTCTAGTCAACGTGGTAACAGTAGACTAATTTTCTTCTGTCACTAGAGTAAACCTGTCATTAGTGGGCCATCAATAAGCTGTTATTAAATAATAGGTTATAAGTTAAGGAGCTAATCTTTATATTTTTTGTTACAGTCCCTACCGAGATGAGCGTGTTTGTGAGAGAGCATTTGAACTACTGGTACTCTTTGAAAGCGTTCTACTTTGCGAAAACTATGGCCGATTTACCGTTTCAGGTTTGTATTCATTTATAAAAAATCTCATTAAAAATCGGTTGAATTAAACAGCTTCTCTATTACTAAGGGACCGGTAAGAATAAAAAATAGACTAGGCAAACATATTATTGCACACAAATCACAAAACCTACTAAATGAAATTTGTCAAGCCAATTTATTATTACTTAGTCTACTGAGTCAATATTATAATATAAATACCTTGGCAGCGCAGAGGTCACCAAAAACGATTAGACCTAAGAAGTTCTTTGTGTCCATAAAAGTCAATATAAATACCTTAGCAGCGCAGCGGTCCAAAAATGACTGGTCTGAGTTAGGGTGTTCTTTGTGCCCATCAAAAGTCTAACAAAAGTTTAAAGCATGATTCCTAAAACAAGACGTGTTTTTTTTTTAATATTTATGTTTCAAACCGACAACTTTCTGCTAAACACTATAACATACAATCCTTTTCGCATATTGTCTCTTAGTACCATCTCCTACCTTGAAAAGAGACCCTATCATCACTGGCGAAGAGCTGTATCTGCAATGGGGCTTTATACACATTGAAATGAATATTAAAAAGGAAGCTTGTGTAATTAACTGATTTAATAGTATGTAGATAAAGCATTCAGCTGCAATTACATATTAGCAATTTACGTTTTTGACGTCGCGAAGTAACTGCCTTAAACTCAAAATACTCTTTTGTTCGCAGATCGTATTCAGTGGGGTGTACGTCATGATAGTTTACTTTATGACAGGTCAACCAATGCAAACAGATCGAGTACTCATGTTCACCACTATAAACATTCTCACTGCACTGGTGGCGCAATCCTTAGGGCTTCTCATCGGTGCAGCTATGAAGATAGAAACAGGAGTATACCTCGGTCCTGTCACAACGATACCCGTGGTTCTGTTCTCTGGATTCTTCGTCAATTTCAATGCAATACCTAATTATCTCCAATGGCTTACTTATCTCAGCTACGTGAGGTACGGCTTCGAAGGTGCCATGCTCTCAGTTTACGGATTCGGAAGAGAAAAACTCCATTGTTCCGAAGCGTATTGTCATTTCAGAAATCCTAATCTATTTCTGAAAGAGATGACAATGGATAATGCTAATTTCTGGATCGATGCTGGAGCCCTCTGCGCTCTTTTTGTCTTCATAAGGATAATCTCTTACTTAGTTCTAAGGTTCAAGTTGAAGATGATGCAGTAGATTTGCATGCACAATACGGTTAGCTTCGTTGCGGATATTCTTTCCATTTATTGTGGTTTTGATGGAATCGGAGTTCGGATTAGTTAGGAGTACCTCGGTTATGTTCGTGTCTATTAATGAATATTATTTTGTAATCATTCCTAAGTGTAAATTATCGTTAATTATGAACTCTGTGTGTGCATGATGGGTGCGGTGTGGGAGTATGGTTTTATCTAATAGAGTTGTTACAGCTAGTTGTGCTTTAAAGTATGTACTTATGGGGTGCGCCCCGCAGCTCAACGGTCTCAAGTCCGATTCTTTATCAAAAGTCTTTAATCATCACGGATTCTGATAGCAAGTTCGTAGGTTATAATAATAATTAATAAATAATAGTTTTTGAAATACAATACTTAGCTTTTTAGTACGCAGATAAAGTATAGATTGTTTATACGTACCCATAGGGGATAGTTTAAGATTTTATAGGAGAACGGGCCCATGACTTACGTTATAAGTTCCTTAATTAGTCTTTTTATAGTTTATTATTCATTTACATCACGAGTAGGCGGTATTGACTTTGTATGTACTCAACATTCTTAGGTATTTAATTAGTATTTTGAAGTACCTTTCATTACGCTAAAGATTTTTTCGTAAATCTCTATGTCTATCCTAATTACCAGTATTTATTATTAAATAAACGACTGTGATTTTTATAAATCATTTTGTTTTAATTAAAACCATCTTAATAATAATATTATTTATCTCTTTGTCTTGTATTAACATAAACTAGGCATGACCTAAGTATATAAAGCTTGACTTCGTGCATTCAGTCAGGGTAATTAACGTTAAACTATGTAATTATCAGAGCACGTAGGTAATTACCTGAGTTATGTATAATCTGTTTCACAGAAACAGTTTTAACAAACAAATGTATACCTATTATTAAAATAAAATTGGCCTACATAATAATTGAAATAAAATTTATTTATTTCTTCTGTGTTCTTGTAATTAAGTCTTAATATTATATAAGCGGAATATTATTTACGCGCATTCTATTCACCTTTATTTTACTTGACGTTTCGGCACAGGTTGCCCTGGCCGTGGTCAAGAAAAAAACAAGATTAAATAGAATGTGCATTAGATAATATCCCGTTTAATATTTATTATAATTAAACGC
This sequence comes from Schrankia costaestrigalis, assembly GCA_905475405.1. NCBI lineage: Eukaryota > Metazoa > Arthropoda > Insecta > Lepidoptera > Erebidae > Schrankia > Schrankia costaestrigalis. Next base: position 20,525,828 of record FR997833.1, read on the forward strand.
TAATTTAAATAATTATATCTCCATACTTGGAGATATAGCACGCGCTATTAATGTAGTAGGCCTTGTATCCAAAGCAGTTAATGAGTACGTTTGTTTATCTAGGCCAAATTTCCTTGCTTATTACCTAAATACAAAGTTATAAAAGGTTTAATAAGTATAAATATTGTATATTTTTAAAAATTCTCCAAGTACCACTCTATTCACATTGCATGGAGGAAGTACATCTCAGCAAGGGACGTTGTTAAGCTGGATGAAGTGACACCATGGTGTTCGAAGATTTAATATTTGGCGTTATTGTACCAGCGACCTCAAACTTAAAACATAAGTGCATCGTAAGTATCATGAAACAGATCCAAATTGTTATGCAGAAGCTATGGCTTAGATATTTAAAGCTAAGAAAACATGGTAAAACACTTACTTTACTTCCCTTGTGGTGACGGATTAAGAATACACAGTATTATTACCTCACGCCGAATAAGGGGAAATTCGTAAATATTTTCTCTACGAAAATAAAACAAGGAAACCCCTTACACAAAACCTTACTAAACTGTCAGCCCTGCCTGGTATTTTTTCCCTCTGATACTGTAAGGGACCCATCCTTACAAAGACAATTAGATTGTAATTATGATGACTTATCATAATTGCTCATTTATGCCCCACTCCAGAAATGATACTCCTCCAGTCTTGGGGAAAACTTGTCCTTACTACTTTTACCACTGGCCAGACGATTTTTATGAAATATAAACAAATTAAAACAAAGCAATAAATTAAAACCATATAAGTTGGTAGTTAAACAATGTCATTGTATTTTAATATTTTTAATATTTAAATCGTTTATTCTTTCAATTTTTACACATTACATCAAATAAAACAAAATCGCCAAACTGTTGCCAGTTTGTTGGCGATATTGGCGCTCTTACATTTGACTTATATACTATACTTAGGTACTAATACATTAAAACTTATATGCTATACTTACATACTATACATAATATACTTATATATGTAAATAAAAAATAAATAGTTAAAAAAGTATATAATATATAGATGTACACACTGTTTTTTTCTTTACCTACTTAAACTTATATGCTATACTTACATACTTTACTACTTACTACCCTTCCCTTCGGACCTCTGAGGCGATCAGACGCGTTTTTACACCAACCCCGTTTTATTTTAATGTTAAAATATAAATCAGTAGCAATAATTCCTATTAAAGTAAAAATCAACCCTATGTCGAACACAGTGAACTCAAGATCATAAGGAGAACGTCAGAGTCGACGCGTGAGTACATCTATCACAAAATCATTCTATCGCATCCACTCACGCCTGTTACACCGTTGTCTGAAAGAGACGGACATACGGGGGTCAAGTTACGTTTGACGGAAAGAAGAATTGTATGAAATCCTCGCGACCAACCAAATAACGTTGACCTCCCTTCTAATTTGCATCTCTCAAAGTGTGTTTACGGTGGCAAAACGATACAGAGGTGTTGTAAATAAATATCAATACGAATTCGTGCTTCAATTACTGCAAATTATTATTATAAATAGTGTACAAGACTTATCATAATGCCCGTCGACCGATCACCGCCTCCTACGCCGCGACAATCGGAAGGTATGCGCGTTGTACAACGACAACGTAGCGGATCCGAACCTAGCTTAAGCGATAAACAGGTTGACTTGGCAGCACCAAACATGACAATGCGCTCGAAACGTAAACGTTCCGGTGACGATTGTACGGATGTACTGACAGTATTTATGTCCGAAATGAAACAAATGTTTCTTGATTTTAAACTGGAGCAGGAAACAAAATTTGAAAAGATTTATTCATCCATCGCTGACATTAAACAACAATATAGCGAAATACGTTCTTCCGCTGAGTACATTTCAAAGGCCTACGATTCGTTACTTGAACAGATAAAAAAACTAGAATCAGATCGTCACGAAAATTTAGAATATATTCGAACCCTAGAACAGAAGCTTGAGTCTACAGAACGTTATACAAGATCTACCTGCGTCGAAATACGAAATGTGCCCGTGCCTACTCAAGAGTCTAAATCGCAATTATTAGAAACTATTTTATCCACTTCAAAGGTACTAAATCTACCTATACAGCCATACGAAATACGAGATGTCTTCCGCATTCAAACAAAAAGCCTAGATTATAAGCCTATAATAGTGGATTTTACGAGTGTTATTATGAAGGAAAAGTTTATCAATTTATACAAGCAATTTAAAAAATCCTCGCAATTTACTACTGAAACTCTTAAAATTACCGGCCCTATAAAACCGATATTTATTTCTGAAAACCTTACAGCAAAGATGAAAAAGTTGTTTTTTCTTACTAGAGATTTTGCCAAAATGCATAATTATAAATTTTGCTGGTTGTCACACGGTAAAATTTATCTTCGCAGAGTGGAAGGGGCTCCACTACATCAAATTAAAAGTGAGAAAGAGTTGTTAAATATAAAAACCAATAAATGACTAATTGTTTACATAGCCATTGTAATACCAGACATGTATAAAGGAAACCAGTTTGCCTATAGATTTGTGTTATTAAATGGTTCTATTGTTTTAAAGTTTAGAATTTATAAGTTTTGCTGCATGTCATATTATGTTATCTATTTGTTACCTATCATTTATTTGTATACACTCCACTCATTTAACCCTACATTTATACTCAAACAAATTTCGCTGCATCAACGCCCAAAGTTGCGACTTAATAATGTTGTCTTAATTATTTACTATTTAATTTTGATCGTCTTCTATGTTTTACTATCATATAAAACATATGTTAAGGCGATTAGTTTCTGTGCCCTCACTATAATTACCTATTCTTATGGACAGCCTTAATTTAATTAATGATATTGAACACCTAGAAGTATCTTATTCCCTCAGCTGTTCCCCAGATCAATGTAGTCAAATTATATACGATAGAAGTGATGCTAACTCCGTAAAAATTATACACATTAATATCAGAAGTATTAGTTGTAATTTTGATCAATTCCAGACTTTGTTGTCTAGATTGCAGGTACCTATGGATATTATAATTTTATCAGAATGCTGGTTAAGCAAATGTCCCATCATACCTCAACTGTCGGGTTACTCACTGCATGCTTCTGATCACACACTCCAAAATGACGGTGTTGTAGCCTATATAAGACAGGATCTAACTTGCACGGTGGTAGCTAAAAGCTTGTCTGATTCAAACTCTTTGATTATTACGCATAAGGAGGTATTTGCTATTATTGCTATATATCGATCTCCCTCATATAGAAATGCAGATACTTTTGTTAAATCGCTTGATCATCAACTAACTTTATTAAGCAACTATCAAAACGTAACCCTCATAGGGGACTTAAACATAAATATTTCTCCTGACAGTTCTGATAGTAATCACGAATTTTATTTAAATACAATCAGCTCCCATGGCTTGCTACCGGCACATACACTTCCAACCCGTGGTAATAACTGCTTAGATCACGTGATTTTGAAAACTAGGTCTGCTTCTACTACACTTGTTCTAGACACGTCTATAACAGACCACTTACCAACTATTCTAGTTAATAACCTTAAATTAACCTCTAAACATATGAAACTAACTTTTAACAGAATAGATCAAACGCCTTGTGCTACAGAACTAACAAATACCAATTTTAGCCATGTCTTATCTTGTAATGAAGCAAATAGTGCTGCAACACTACTCGTCAAGACTATCTCAGGAGTTATTCAAAAGCATACTCGCACAGTTACTATACCCAGCAGAAGAAGAATATTAAAACCGTGGATCACACCCGGTCTCTTGCGCTGCATGAAAAACCGCGACAAACTCTATCTTAAAACTAAAAGAGATCCAGAGAACTTAGTTGCAAAAAATACTTTTATCCGGTACAGAAAATTCTGTTATAAAATATTAAAACATGTAAAAAGGGAATACGACCGAAACGAGTTCAAAAGCGTTAGCAATAACCCAAAAGCTACTTGGCAGCTTATAAAGAAATTGGGTAATTTTGATAAAGAAGTAGTTGATTACAATGAACTTATAGCTGGTTATGGTGATTCTGTATCCACTGTAAATTCGGTAAATAAACACTTTGCGAATGTAGGTAAATCCCTCGCGACTAACAATCCTCTTGCGGCGAAGGTTATAAACATGTCCTCGGGCGCTTTTTGTACGCCACCCCTGAAATCTATGTCCATTATTAATACTGACAATACTGAAATCGAAAATATAATATTAGGACTTAAGAACACCTCAGCAGTTGGTACGGATGGCATACCAACTTCTTTAATTAAAAATGCGAGATCAACCCTTGTACCTATCATAGTTTACGTATTAAATCTCTGTATTGCCCAGGGAGTGTTTCCCGATTTATTTAAAATTGCTCTTGTTCATCCTATTTACAAGAGTGGAGATAGGGGTAGTGTCCACAACTATAGGCCAATTTCCGTACTTACCACTTTATCAAAAATATTCGAAAAACTGTTAAACAATAGACTTGTAAAATATTTAAACAGTTACAATGTAATTTCAGAAAATCAATTTGGTTTTAGAAGTGGTAAGTCCACGGAAGACGCGGTTCTATACTTGACCAATTCAATAGTTAAAAACCTTAACACAAAACTCAAAACAATAGCCATATTTCTTGATCTCTCTAAAGCTTTTGACACTGTCCCTGTCCCCATTCTTCTAAGAAAGCTCGAGCGTTTAGGTATAAGGGGTGTCGTTTATGACATGTTCAGAAGTTATTTTACTAACAGATTTCAATGTGTTAAGATCGGCAATGTTGTTAGTGAGCGGGAGCCTATGCTTTTTGGGGTTCCCCAGGGGAGCGTGCTCGGACCAACACTGTTCCTTATCTATGTAAATGATGTTTGTAAAATGTCTCTTCCTCACAGCAAAGTTGTAGCTTACGCAGATGACGCGGCTTTAATAGTCGTTGGTAAGAGCTGGGAAGAAGCAAGATTAAACGCAGAAGCATCCTTGTCCTCCATAGCTAGCTGGTTGCATAATAATATCCTTACCCTTAACACAGAAAAAACCAAATTCATAGCTTTCTCTCCAAATTCGAGTACCCTTCCCTCGTCTCCCTTTTCTTTAACTCTGCACGCTGTATCATGTAACGACACCACCGACTGTACGTGTTTGCGACTCTCAGGTGTATCCAAAATCAAATATCTCGGGGTCTGGATAGACAACCACTTAAATTGGCACGAACAAATTAGGACTACGACTGCAAGATTACGTAAACTTATGTATGTTTTTAAATCGTTGCGAGCTACTCTTGATCTTCCAACTCTAAAATTGGTTTTCTTTGCCCTTGCACAGTCAATTGCTGGTTACTGTATATCCGCCTGGGGATGTGCTGGTAAGACCAGGTTCTTGAGTCTTGAGAGAGCCCACAGAGGGGTTCTCAAAGTCATGACACATAGACGCATTTGGTTTCCAACTGAAGAGTTATATGAGGACCTCAAAATATTAACTGTTCGGAAACTATTTTTGCTGAAAGTCATAATTCGTAAACATTTAGACCTTCCCTATAAACCCAATCCAAATAAACGTCGCAAGGATAGAGTGTGCAGTATCGAATCGGTTAAACTGGAACTAGCTAAGCGTCACTTTTACTACTTTGCACCTTCGTTATATAACAAGGTTAATAAAACTCTAAACATTTATCCAGATACCTATAAGAAATGTAAAACTCGTGTTACTGAATGGTTGTATGGTCTATCATATGATGACACTGAAAAGCTGCTAACAAGGATCAAGTAAGACAACTACTTACCGCAACATAATAGCCACAGAAAACTCACTTACATTTCCTTACACAATTACATACACCCCACACACATGCACATACTTACAAGCACACACACACTTTCTCTCTCTCTCTCCACTCACTTACACTCACAATCCCACACATATACATTCACCACATAGCATGTAAAATTGTGTTAATTATAAGGTAACATTATTTCTTCTGTAAGATTAGTATAAATAAATCCCTACTATTGGAACGCTCAAGCCAAGTGTGAAGGAGGTGGGCGTTAATGGCTGCGCTACAGTGTTACAACTATTGCAGCTATTATCGATCTCATATGTAAAAATGTACCTGTGTATCTGTTCCAAATAAAGATTTTATTATTATTATTATTATTATATACTATACATTATATACTCATAATATACTTATATATTAAACAGTACACTTTATTATATATGTTACAGCCAAAGTAATTAAATAGATACTATACATAAGGACTGGTCATTATAAATAATATCCAAATTGACTAGACAATGTGATAAATTAATCAGTTCATCTAGATATTATTTATAATATCTGATCAAAGTTAGTCAAAGTAATAAACACGGTATAACCAACTAATTATTGCCTTAATTATTATGAGTATTACTATATTCTAGCCATTCTCAACACGTCCATTGCTCAACACGCTTACCTAACCAACTGATTCTGACTTTTGCCTTAATATTTTATTTTTGGACATATTACTTTATAGCAAGAAAAAATAGGATATTTAAACAATTATAGTACCCTATTTTATGACACACAAGTATTAGGTATAGGGAAAGACGATTAGGTAATATACGATTTCGTATATTATAGTAAATATATCCTTATATAAATAGTAACCACAGATAAATCCACCGCTCCGTATTATATAAATATAATCTAGTAATCTTTACCTACTTGTTTTATTACATTATCTGAGTCTTTGAAGATAGTATTTATAATGGCTAGTTAATGAGATTAATTCTGCGACATTATCACTTTATCTAAATTGAGTAGCCATTATACATAAAGGCTAGTTATTATGTATAATATTCATATTTATTACTTTGGCTGTAACATATATATAAATAAAAATAATATTAAATCAGTGTTATTAATTTAACATACAAATTGAGTGCATTACCCCAGCAGAATCTTGTCGAAATTTGTAATTTTGTTTTATCAGATTTTTAGTCTTCTAGCTCCTGTAAATGTTTGTGTAGTTTTTGGAAACAGTCCAGTTCTAATTTTAAAGATATTTGACAAAAACAGATTCTGCTGGCGTAACGTTACCCCAGCAGAATCTTTTTTGAAATAATGGGATTATTGAAAAAATCTTTAAGTACATTTTTAGTCGGCTGGACGAAGTAAATGTTTAGATATAATTTGAATTTTTATGTTTCATGGTTTTGGAGATATTCAAGATTCTGCTGGCGTAACGTTTGCGTGTTTGCTGGATCTCCGAAACGGGACAGCGTAATTTCCTAATTTTTTATACAGAGCTTCGTCTTAATTAGTCTGAATTAGTCCACGAATAAAAAAGTAATAATAATGCACCGTTTGCAAGTTATTTCAAATTATATAAATACCCCTTTTTGGGCCCTTACTCCTAAGATATGTACTCTAGAGACTTGTTTAAAACGTCATTTTATAGTTATCTACAGGTCTGTGTGAAGTTTCATTAGTGTCCAGTAAGTAATTAAAAAGTTATCACATAATTTAGTTCATTTTGGCCAGCGATGTGCAACGGGTTAATTTAACTGCCTATTAATTGAGTTTCGTATCGATTTACATGCTGAATTCTATATTAACAATTATTTTTTTGTGTCAACTTTATACCAGCAAATTTTGAGCGTAATCCACTCAATAATTACAGAGATAAGCGACAATTTAACAATTACAGTAGCGCCATCTATGTTTATTTTACTTCAACAATTCGTTGAGTTAAAAAACGTTAAGCGCTACAAGTTGCAAGCTAATTCTGCAAGATGGCGCTGTATAAAGAAAAGTTTTGGTTAGTCTAATACTTGAAGGATAATTATATTAAACAAGCGGCCCATCCCGGCTTCCCACGGGGATTATGTTCCTGCTTTTCTGTTAAAAGTTTTCATGAATTTTCTTTGCTATAAACCTCACGGAGCCCGAGAACTATCCAACGAATGCAAAACCATGGAAATCGGTCCGTGCGTTCTAGAGTTAGGGCGCCTTCAAATTTGCCGCTAAGTGTCGCGCGAAGGCAGCGCGACTGCAGCGCTGCGGTCGCGCTGTTTTGTAAATTCATAGAGATAAAAAACGCGCGACTGCAGCGCTACGCCCGCGCTGCGTCCCCGAATGCGTTCATCGATCGACTAGTGCTGTTTAGAATACTTTTTCTTTTTAATAGTAACACTAAGAGCAGTGTATTTTCGTCTGAGTCCATCGTAAAACTAAAACACAACACTACCATTCTCAAACCTAGCGACGGCAGCGCGACCGCAGCGCTGCAGTCGCGCTGCCTCCGCGCGACACTTAGCGGCAAATTTGAAGGCGCCCTTATAGCGTCAGGAAGGAAAACCGACTTATTTTTATATAGTAGATTATCTATTTTGCTTTAGAAGTCTCTTATCATAAAAATGTGATTTTATGATATTGTATACACACAGCTTTTATATAGATGTACAGTCTACAAAGGTAAACAATGTTCAATGTGGACTTTTTCCATTACGTAAATGTCAACTTCATCCTACCTATTACAATATTCAATTTGCTGACTAAATTGAAACTGCAATTGGCGTTGTTTCTTCCTATTATTTTGTTTTGTAAATGGTACACCATCATAGGCAGTAAATAATAGATTTATAATAGACAATTTAAAAATAAAAACATTTTTTAAAATATTTATTATGTTAACAAATATTTGTTTAATAAGGTTTTTAGTCCGTTTTGTATTTAGTTCCGAGAGTTTTGCATATTATATTCTATCGAGCACAGCAATTTCAGGAGTTCTTTAGCTGGAATATTCCTAAAAAATGGTCATAACAGCCCATAAAACAGCATTCCATTGAAAGAAAGAAAGAGAGAAAGAAAAATTTTTATTTTGTTGCACAAACGAAAAACATACAATAAAATAAATTTAAATATAAAACAAATGTACACAAAATAGGACCTAACTCAGCTAATTGCTAATTATGACACTACAGCGCTGGTATTCTGTTAGGCCCATCTACGCAAGGTATTCGTTAACACGCGAAGCAGCAGTCAATTACAAGAATAAAAATATATATTTAATATATATAAAAGAAACATAATTATAAGAATACATAATAAAAAGATACGATTAAATATAAACGATTAAATATAATACTTCAATAAATACCTCAACAACTCAAAAAAAGAAAAGAAAACATTTTATGAATACATACCTTAAATAAATAATGTTGTAGTGCGGTGTGTAACTTTTGGCAGAATCGCCAATCAACGACGGAGCCACAAGCCAAAGCAGAAGTCTAAGACGTAAGTAAGTGATGTCAAAATCTCCTTTGAGTATAAATGTTTTGTGGTCAAAATAGCGTCCTGTCAGTTTATTGTGTTATGTTTCATTTTTTTTTTTTTTTCATTGCAGGAACTCGCCTCCTCTACTAGTGATAAAGGAAAAGCTTGCCTTCTAATACTACCTGGTTATGTATAGGGTTGTATGCCTAGTGTTTCCTCTTTTGTGTTCGTAGAAAAAATATCTGAGAATTTACATAAAAGCGACTTTTATGAGACATAATGTATAATAGTACAATGTATTCATAGACCATCACCACAAGGAGAAAATATAGTCTATTTTCTAGGTATTTGGCTGAAATACTATCTTCATTTACGAAAACCGCATAGTTCGTAACTGTTCTATGTGGTCTTTCATTTAAGTCTGAAACATAAATCAAATCATTAACTCTATCCTAATCACCTCAAAATGTGTTCTAATTGTAACTAATCAATAAAGTATTAACGGTGCGACGCTTTCTAATCGAGTTACCCACGCAGGCACGTCCTTGAATTACTAATTAATTGATTTTCACCGTTAAACGTTCGATGGAATTTGCGAACAGTTATACTGGCGAATAAAAATTTATAACTTCCATTAAACCTGTGCGTTGTTGGTATTTTGCTTCTCATCTTATTTTTGATTATTTTAGCACATTAAATTGCCTTAAAGCAAAAATGAATAAAACTAAACAAAGCCCATTCAAGGCCTCGGTTCTGCAGCTGGGGTTAACTGGGTGTTGGTTGCGGTATTCACCAGAATTTGCTCCTTCACCATGTACCGAGGACCGAAGGGTAGCGGGAAATCGAGACTGAGAGAATCACAGAACCGCTTAAGGTGTAAGTATTTGGAGGAGAAATAATATGTCCAGCAGTGGACGTCAGTTGATGATGAAAGGTATTTAACGTCGATACCAAGTAACACACTAGCCTTTTTTTAAAGATTTTCTTTTGAAACTTTAGGTATAAGTTATTCTAAAATTAATTTTACAACAAAATATTATAAAACCCAAATGAAATACAACATTCCATTTCAACAGAGAGCTAAGGAAATGATCAGAATAATTTAATGTTGAGTAGCAAAGGGTAAGAAACATTGTATTTAGATCGTAAACACTACTGCGCCCTGGGGACATCCTACAACGGTTATCTTTTTATCTTTTAATGTCTCCAACTCGTGACATAAGAAAATGAGAGCCAATTTTATTCTGTTTTGCTTTTGAATATATTTTAAGTTTGTTTGTTTTGTTATTTATATTTTTATTGCGTTATATATTTTTATTCATATCTTAATGGACGTGTTGGTAAATGTTAATTGTCGCTCATGGACTTCAGCAATGTTGGATTTCTGGGACTCGAGATTATTATGTCCCACGCACCTGCAATTCACCGGCTATTTTAGCTTTCGACTTAAATACAGTTACCTACATTTGAACTGTAGGCTTTAGAGGTAGATCAAGCGGGACCAGTTTATCAGCCTTAACGTCTTCTTAATGAAGAGACTTACCACCCAAAGACCTATTATCTCCGCTAATAGCTGTAAAAGAAACGTCAAAACTATTCTTAGTCGCCATTTACGATACCTGCGAGATGAAAAGTGTCAAAGACTTTGAATCTATAACGAAATGAGGAAAAAGAGTGTTAATTAAAATGGCCATCTCCTTAACGAATGGCTATTTGTCGATGATTTTTTGTTCTTGATTAGTGAACTTATTTTTCCTACCTAGTGTTAAATTTTTTGCGCTATACTCTAGACATGTACACCGGTGCATATACGTCAACAGAGCAAGTAGGAGCGGTGCTCATAAACTTTATTAAAAAACGTGCATAAGTGGCAGCTAAAATTAAATACTTTTCACACAGCTAAAATTGCTTGGATTCACAATATTTTCATTTTTTTTTTTCAAAAAAACTTCTATGTGAATTTAAAACATACTTTTTTTTGAGTTAATGATAATAGCAGATAACAATTTAAGCAGTAAACAAGAAGTTAAAAATAATTAAATAAAGAAGCAGTGTATAGGTACAATATTACTTGCAATAAGATGTTGTTCGATGATGTCCAGCAGTTGGTTGATATTAGGTATGACGATATAAGAAAGATAAAAAAAAACTAATAGGCACATCTCTACAAATCTTATTAATAAAAGTTAATCCGACCAAAAGTTATTCTCTTACTGTAGGGACGTCCGGCATTATCGAAAATAAACTAAGCCTTTAACTTTTAACCAATTTAATACCTCGCTGGCATGGCCTGATGGTTTTCAAGTTTTTTGCTGCTTTTCTTTTTATAGAGAAAATACTCACCCATGAAAGTCAATAGAAAGTATTCTACATCTAAAAGTAACCAAAAGTAAAATAACGGCATTTAACCTAACCACGCCTTTTACCTAATCATGAACCTAAAAAACACACATTTTAAAAAAACCTATGCTCTTGTTGTTAGATGCCATTTTGTTTACGACCCAGAATTAACAAGCCAGTCAAATTTGTTGGAGTAGAAAACTCAAAAACAGTTCCTGCAAAACAAACTTCTATGCAATTGGGAACAAACTTGTTTCGTTAACTTTACAGAACCGAGCAAAGCTTTTTTATTTGTTTCCCTTTTTATTTCCGTGGACTGCTAGAAATAAAAGTATCATGATTGTTGTCAAACTCCTTTTATTGGTTGGATTCGTGACGAAAATAGAGACATTTTATCGATTCTCTAACGGGTCATTAATAAGGACTATATTTATCAGTAATGTATTAACTTTGTTTGATGTACGGTCAGCAAATTAAGGTGGACATTTCAATTTTAAATATTCAACAGAAAGTCCCTTAAGTAACTTTAGTGTTTTAACTTTCGACATTTAGATAAAGTACTTCTGTGTTTTATTCTATGTCTAGTCTAAATATTAAAAAGGTAAGTAAATGTCAAGAGAAATGGAAAATATTACTTTTAAGCCTAGAGAGCTATTTGTCGTACTATCAAACTATAGAAGTACAAATACATTTCAAGAAGTATATTGTCTATTGAGGTAAACTTTCTATTCAGACATGGGCCATGAATTTTAAAGTAAATGTAGGTTACACAAAAATTTTATATGAGGTTACTATCAAATATTTTGAAATAAGATCAATGATTGACATATAAAACGCAATCAATATTCAATTATAGGATAGTCAGGAATATAGTACATACCGATCAGTAGTTTCTTCGTAGGCTGATGAAAAAAAGGCGTGAGTTTATGTATGTATGGAATTATTTAGTATGTATTTAAGCAAAAATTTCATAAACTAAACGTGTAACACTTTGAATTAAGTGAAGTATATTGTTAAATCTTTCAAAGTTTACTTTTATACCGCGATTAAGACCCGTGTAAAATAGTAATAAAGTTTACTTTCTTTGTTTTACTCAATTGTAGTAGAAATACTAAGAAATCTGCAAATTAATAAACAATTTCTATTTCCAATTAATACAATTTCATGAACTTACTATTTAGACTAGCTAAATATTTCCGCACAACAAAGAGATTGAACTATCAAACTTTAATATAAGTTTAAAAAAATAAAAACTTTATATAATATTTATGTAAATTGCTTACCATACAACATTTAAAATTATTAATTTTTTTATTTACATGCTTATTACAGACCTTGTCAGGCACGGCAACACTCGTATTAAAGCTGTTGAGTCGGTCGCTCGCTCTATCGCTGAGCAAAGTGCATACGCAACAAAATCGTCGTACGTGCCGCGAGGTGTGTTTCGCGATGACCTACTTAACACGTTCACTGCGTTACGGGGTTTTTTGAACCTCGTGCAGTGCCGTCATTCAGTGCGGACGAGAAAAACTAGAGTTTACTCGCTGGTGCGGGAGCTGTATCTATGAAATTATTTACTGTATGAGGGAGATAAATATATATTTTTCATGTACGCTTATTAAAGAAACAGTTAAAATTATAAAATTATACGGGGTCTTACAAACCCCGTTACGACCAGAGAACAAAAATTACCTTCCAGTGCGATACGGGGTTCAAAAATCCCGTACGGGGTAGTGAGCTCATTACCATTAGTGTTGTTATTAGCGCAAGAAGTAGTGTTTAACTATCGATAATGAAGCGATCGCGACGTATGTTAGAACTGTCAAATATTAAAAAGGATGATGAAATTCCGTCGTCTCCAAGTTCATCCTATAACGGCAGTCTGCATCCTCAACAAATTACCGCAAGGTTTTTCAGCGGCATCAGCAACGCGCAACAGATGACTTTGATATTATCATATATATCGTTATAGTCCTAGTACTAGTCATACCTATCACGAGCTACGTAATGTTGATGTGAATTTTTCTAGTTGTTCAAACAAGAAAAAACCAAAGATCACAATTTTGGACAATGTTACTATTACACTACTACTAAACAAGCGGATGCAAATTTTAAGTCAATTAATCTCTGTCAAAGTTCCAAATTGCCGTTGAGGTCTGATGAAAATGTTTTAAAACCAACATGCTCAAAAAGTAATTTTAGATCATCGAACCTCTCCTCCCTAAAAAATAAAGTTCCTAAGCTAAAATAAATATTTTAATTAAAAATTATCGTTTGTCTTATTTCCCAACACTATAATTTTATCGACATAATTGAGTTCTGTGCGTTACGGGGCTGTAGAATCCCGTATTTTATTATATCAGGTGCGGTACGGGGTTTCCCAGACCCCGAACAATTGGTTTTCTTTGTATTTTCGTCATTTTTTGTCAAATCTACTGGCGAAAAGACTATAACATAGCCCATTTCATAATCTATCAGAGTATAAAATAAAACAAAAACGATCATAAATTTTCAGTAAGTTAAAGATTAAAAAAGCAATAAGGGTGTACGGGGCATTTTTATACCCGTAACGCACTATGAAGGTAACCCTTCACGGGGCTCATTATATCTCGTAACGCACTCAAATTCGAGACGGTTTTTGAGTTCCCGCAGTGAACGTGTTAATAACGTAATAATGATGAATAATCAACGTTAACAATTGATATTAAGGCGAAGCTATACTTATTTATAATTTATCGTACAAAATGGCTGATAAATGTACTATAAAGATTAAAACCGATTCGGAGCGCATGCTATTCGATGCTTACAATAAAGAAAAATGTGATCGTGAAAAACTGGAGAAGCTGGTTCTAGAAATGCAACATCAGATCCAGAGTCTTCAAGAGCAAATATCCCAGAAAAAAGAAGATCAACCAAAGGTCACCCACAAAGGTACTATCATTGAATACTGTACTGATGAAGAGGACCTAGCTAAAGAAACGGGTTGGATTAGAGCGAAAAGTAGAAAAAAAAGGAAACTGAACACTTCTCCATCACCGCTTAATAAATCTAATTCTATACCCAAAGAAGAATTTCAACCTCCAAAAGTGAAAAAAATTCCTTCACCTCCTCCTGTTATAGTAGATGAAGTAGAAAATTATCAAAAATTTTATGACTTCTTGACCATTAAACTCTCGTCTGAGTTGTTTACTCTAAAAATGCTAAGTAACAATAGCATCAAAATAAACTGTATCGATGAAGAATCATACAAATGTATTATTAACTATCTATCTGACAACAGATTACTTTGGCATTCTTACGAGAATAAACAGATGAGACCTATTAGGGTCATTGTTAAAAAACTGCATTTTACGTGCGAGCCACAAAGAATTATTGAAGACCTGCAAAGCCAAGGTTTCAAAATCGAAGGAGCAGTAAACAAACTTAGGTGGAAAGATAAAACGCCACTCAATATGTTCATGCTCACCTTCAACAACCAAGAAGATATAGACAAAATTCATCAAATAAAATACATTATGGGATGTAATATCGAAATTCACCCATTAAGAACCTCGAAACTGATACCACAGTGCAAAAGATGTCAAGCCTATGGACATACTCAAAGTTACTGTTCCAAAGAACCAAGATGCGTCAAATGCACTGGTAAGCACTTGACTGCTGAGTGCAAAAAAACAGCGAACGAAAAACCTAAATGTGTGCACTGTGGTGAGCCACACCCAGCGAACTACAGGGGATGTATTGTAGCTAAGGAAATACAAAACCTTAGAAACAAAAAAGAAACACCTCTTGTTAAAAAACCTGAAACCTCTGAGAACTTTGCTAAACATTCTACGCGCACAATTAATGCAAACAACCAAAACAAATTGTCCTTTGCTCAAGTAGTATCACAAAATAAAAACAAAAATAAAAGTGAAAATTCACCTGCTGACGACAAAGTCTGCGAAAAGTTGGACCAAATTATAAAATTTATGTCATCACTTGATGAAAGAATAAAAAAACTCGAAAGCTGCGCGATTGTTGCAGCTCCACAAAACCGGTAATAATGATTAAGTCTCTCAAAATTATTCAATGGAATTGTAATGGATTACTTCAACACCAAAAAGAACTTCAAGTAATCCTGGACACAGAAAACATTGATATTTGCCTTATATCAGAGTCACACTTCACAACACATTCCTTTGTCACTTTTAAAGGCTATAAGGTATACAACGCAACGCATCCGAATAACTGCGCAAGAGGAGGTAGTGCAATTATAATCAAGGAATCCATCCGCCATTATGAATTCATGAAAGTAGAAAGCCAGGCATTCCAAGCAGTTGGCGTATGCGTTACCACAAAACGCTACCCAGTAACAATAGCTGCAATATATTGCCCACCAAGATATCAGTCGAAGAAAGAGGACTATTTGAGACTCATAAACCAATTAGGAACTAGGTTCTTACTTGGCGGAGACTTCAATGCAAAGAATACCTTCTGGGGATCGAGACTAACAACTACTAAAGGAAGAGAACTATTGAATGCACTAACTGACACAAAATGTGACGTGATTTCTACAGGCACACCTACCTATTGGCCTACTGATCCTAGCAAAACTCCAGATCTCATAGATTTCTTTATTTATAAAAACATTTCAAGAAATTACTTAGAAATAAAAGAATGTCATAACATGAACTCCGATCATTCTCCAATAATATTAACGTTATCTAATACTATACTAAAAACAGAGAACTCTCCCAGTCTAACCAACAAGTTTACAGACTGGAGCAGTTTTAAACTAGATCTAGAAAATAGAATCAACCTTAAAGTGCCAATAAAAACTTCCCAACAACTAAACCTGGAAGTCGCTAAATTTGTCAATGATATTCAACATGCTGCTTGGACAAATACTCCCGCAATCACGAAAAAACATAAGGGACCATCATATCCTTCAGACATTATTGACTTATTGCGCACAAAGAGAAAGCAGAGAAAAATCTGGCATCAAACAAGATCCCCACTAGACAAAAGGTTACTCAACAACTTAACTAAGTTACTAACTCGAAAAATTAAACATTACACCGACACCCAAACAAATAACCATTTACAATCGCTAACTGCAGATAAAAGTACAAATTTCTCTTTATGGAAAGCAGTTAAGAAAGTAAATAAAAGAATTGATCAAATTCCTCCGATTAAAGATAAAAATGGCAAATGGGCAAGTAATAATGATCAAAAAGCAAAAATATTTGCAGAATACCTAGCAAATACATTTCAGCCATTAGAAGCTCAAGAAGATGATTTGTCACCCAGCTATATAGTAATCCAAGATGACGAAGATATAAAACTTGTTACTCCAAAAGAAGTCACAAAGGAAATACAAACAAATATTAATGCAAAAAAGTCACCTGGATATGAACTTATCACTGGTGAAGTGCTTAAAAATCTTCCACGGAAAGCAATAGTTAAGCTTACAACTATAATAAATGCTACATTTAGACTTAAGCATGTCCCGGATTTGTGGAAAGTTGCAGAAGTAATTATCATAGCAAAACCAGGGAAACCTCCTCATGAAGTTAACTCTTATAGACCTATATCACTGCTTCCAGTTATATCTAAGCTCTTTGAAAAACTTCTGTTAAAGCGTCTGATTCCTATAATAGAAAAGAAAAAAATAATTCCAGACCACCAATTTGGGTTTAGAGAAAAACACTCAACTATTGATCAAGTGCACCGAATAGTAACAGTCATAGAAAAAGCTCTTGAAGAAAAGAAAGTATGTACTGCTGTATTTCTTGACGTTGCACAAGCATTCGATAAAGTTTGGCATGACGGCCTTATACTGAAGCTAGAAAATTGTTTGCCAAAACAATACTCTGATTTACTTACGTCTTATCTTTCTAACAGAACCTTTCGAATAAGGCAGCAAGATGCTTACTCTGAAATTAAAGAAATAAAAGCAGGTGTTCCACAAGGAAGCGTCTTAGGTCCTGTGCTGTACTTACTATTTACTAGTGATATTCCAGAACTCAATAATAATACTATGGCTACTTTTGCCGATGATACTGCAATTCTGGCTGTTGCTGAAACCCATCAACAAGCTGCAAAAAAAATGCAAGTCTCTGTTAATAATGTTCTAAAATGGACAAAAAAATGGAGAATAAAACTAAATGAATCTAAATCTGTTCACGTTGATTTCACAAACAAAGATTCGAAAACCGCGCACCAGGTATATATAAACAACAATCAAGTACCATATGCTAATACGGCTAAGTATCTAGGAATGACCTTAGATGCAAAGCTACGCTGGAAAGCTCACATAAAGAAGAAGAAAGATTATTTGGACTTAAGATATAGAGAAATGTATCACCTTATAGGCAGGAATTCAACCCTGTCTATCCAAAACAAGCTTCTTATATACAACCAAATCTTGAAACCAATTTGGACCTATGGTATACAACTATGGGGATGCGCCAAAAAAAGTAACGTTCAAATAATCCAAAGATTTCAAAACAAGGTGCTGAGGAGCATAGTAAATGCGCCTTGGTATGTCAGAAACTGCGATATTCATAGGGATCTCAAGGTGGATACCGTCGATAAAGTCATTTCAAAGTTTGCTACAGCCCACGAGTGGAGGCTTCATCACCACGTGAATGTCGAGGCTATCCAGCTCCTCGATAACACGGGACTGGTGAGAAGGCTTAAAAGGACTAAACCGTTCGAGTTAGTGTAGTGATTTTAGTGTTAGTGAAATAAGTGTTTAGTATAAGTACTAAACTATCGGACACAAGAACAAAGTGCTTCCCCTTAATAATAAACTCTAAGATGACGTCAATGGATAATCACTTAGTTGTAACATATTGTAAACGTTTAAGTTAAATTAAAATTACTTATTAGTCTTAAGACTAGATTGTAATATTAGTATTGTATTTTATTCTTTTTAAATAAAATGACAATAAATATAAAAAAAAAAAAAAAAAAAAAAAGGCACGGCAACATTTGATAGAGATAATGAAGTTTAAAGTCATCAAAGAAAAGAAACACTTTACTTACAATTATTGTTTTTGTTAGTATTTTAATTTGGTATATGTCATAACAACAAATAAATAAATAATAAGTAATATAAAATAAGTATTGGTTACCTATCTGTGTTTCTCAAAAGTATTAAAATATAATATGATCGCAATTCGCAACGTGCTTGTCAATTTTACGATCGCAAAGAGAGTACAAATTCTCAAAGTTTGTGTATACATAGTGACTACTCCACATTTTGATACTTTAACATCAACAATGTTAGATACTACATTGTTCCACGTTTACAGTTTACACAACGATCAAGATTTTTATTGCAGCAGTTAGTTCTGACAGAATTTTATTGCTAGTTCAGATATAAGAGCTTAAAGTTATTGTTACGAATACAATTTGACTTTTTATTGACTTCAAACAAAGGATTTGAATAGATTGTTTGTTATTTACAAAGATGTTAAGTGGGACAGAGCTGGAATATGGGAATTTCGATGTGGTCGAAAAAGAGCAACAATATCAATTCTGTTAGTAAGGTTATACTAAAAGTTTGTAATAAGTGAACTGGCAATTATTGTAATGCATGCTGCCTCGCTTAACGAGCACAAAGTACGGGCATCGAAGTGCAAACGTGCCCCTTGCATGATAATATTGCTTTGATCAAGAAATACGAATACGAGCCTTGAATACTACCTTCTTCCAACGGGAAAATATTAACAAAGAACGCTTTGTAAATATTTTTTTATGTAATGGGAGGCAAACGAGCCAGCAGGTCACCTGATGGTAAGTGATCACCGCCGCCCATGGACACCCGCAACACCAGAGGAATCACAAATGCGTTGCCGACCTTTAACAAGGGAGTACGCTCGTTTCTTGAATCTCCCCAAGTCGTAACGGTCCGGAAATAATCTATGGAAATGTTCCTACGACATAAGTTTTATAATACATAAAATAATAAAAGAAACTGATCTTCTTGTCTCAATAAATGTCTCTTGTAAGTCGTAACAGTAGTTTCTTTGCGAAAAATTAGACAGAGGAAAATTTACATTAAAAACACGACGTTCCGTGCTTCCGACAATTGTTTTTCGTCTTCCATGTTAAAGTTTCTTGACGACCTTTAATGCCATTAGACTTGAGCATAAGTCTATATTTTCGACTATTGGCATGTTACAGTTACTTCACAGTTACGACCTCTGTGGCGTAGTGGTTATCTCACATGACTGCTACGCAGAAGTCTCGGGTTCGATTCCCGCTCAATGCAGATCTTTGTGTACATGAACATGATTGTTTGCAGGTCTGGGTGTTTTTTTACGTATAATTTGTATAATAGGTCGGGGAAAAAGTCTTTTCGCATAACGTAGGTATAAACTTATTATAAAATTTCTTTGACTGTACTACTTGTGTCTGGCTGGTTTTGGTAACATTAAAAAGGTTACATTATAAAGAAAAGAAATAAAAAAAAAAAGTTGTTTCCCGCTATTTTTCATTTGTTTTTCTCTCCGTAAAAATGAGTGAATCTAATGAAGAAATTCGATACATTTTAAAATTTTATTATAGAAAAGGCAAAAATGCAACTCAAGCAGTGAAAAAAATTTGTGATGTTTATGGACCTGATGCAGTGTCAGTAAGAGTAGCACAAATTTGGTTCAAACGTTTTCAGTCCGGAAATTTTGATGTTAAAGATGCACCTCGCTCTGGTCGACCTGTTACGAATAAAATGGACGCCATTTTTGAAAGAGTGGAGCAAGATCGGCATATTAGTAGTTACGATGTAGCTGAAGAACTGGGAATTGACCACAAAACAGTTTTGACCCATTTGAAGAAAGCTGGTTATACAAAAAAGCTCGATATTTGGGTGCCACACGAGCTCACTCAAAGAAACTTAATGAACCGTGTACTCATTTGCGATTCATTATTGAGACGTAATGAAACCGAGCCGTTTTTGAAGAGATTGATAACTGGCGATGAAAAGTGGATCACGTACGACAAGAACGTGCGAAAAAGGTCGTGGTCGAAAGTTGGCCAGGCTTCACAGACTGTGGCCAAACCTGGCCTAACACGAAATAAGGTGATGCTGTGTGTATGGTGGGATTGGAAGGGCATTGTTCATTATGAGCTTTTACCGCCCGGCAAAACCATCGATTCTGATCTTTACTGCCAGCAACTGATGAGATTAAAGGAAGCAGTCGAGAGAAAACGGCCGGAATTGATCAACAGGAAGGGTGTGGTCTTTCATCACGATAACGCTAGACCACACACATCTTTAGCCACTCAGCAAAAATTAAGAAAGTTCGACTGGGAGGTCCTAGTGCATCCACCATATAGCCCTGACCTTGCGCCTTCAGATTTTCACCTGTTTCGGTCTCTTCAGAATTCTTTAGGTTCTGTAAGGTTGACCTCAAGAGAGGACTGCCAAAACTATTTGTCCCGTTTTTTTGATCAGAAGTCCCAAAGTTTCTACAGTAACGGGATAATGTCTCTGCCCACAAAATGACAGAAAGTTGTTCAACAAAACGGTACATATATATTGTAAATAAATGTAAATAAACTTTGAAAAAAATGTCTTGACTTTTCATACAAAAATACGAAAAGACTTTTTCCCCAACCTAATATATTTACAAAAAAAAGTATTTAAGTATGTTTATCCGTTGTCGAGTACCCACAGTACAAGTTTTGCTTAGTTTGGGACTAGATGCCGTTAAGTGAATGTGTGAGGAATATTTATATTTATTTATAATATTTATATTTATAATCAATTCGTTTTAGTAGACTGGCGCATAATTCTTGTAGTAGGTAATAACAGCGGTCAGTACCTGTGTACTAGTGCCTAATGAAACTGTAATCAATAATTCGATTTTGATTTCTGCAGGTGTTAGTCAATTGCTAACTACTTTGTACGTTCTCGAGGGCGCCAATGTTTGAATCAATAAGCAATGTGTATTTGTCTATAGTCAATATAGGCGATTTCGCAGTTGTAGTTATATTTGCTGACACATGCAAATTGTAGAAGATATTTTTAGTATGTTTATAATTTTATCTACCTCGACGACTAGGTACAAAAAGAGCGAGCGAAGAAGTTCAAAACTAAGCTAATTATATGTATAAAAAATTTGAGACAAAAATAATTACCTTGTTAGTTAATTTCTAGATAGCTCTTCCTTTTATATACTTTATTGAAACTTTTGAGACTAAGAAAATAAGCTGCTTGTTTCTTTGTTTCTTTCTAGAAGTTTTGTTCTGTCGGCGCGGCGTCGCAGTAGGTCATAAAGACTTTTATCAAACTTCAAACTTCAAAATGCTTTATTTCATAAAATTTATCACAAATTGTTTGAAATCGTCTTTTAGAATTTACTTGAAATTGAAGCTATAGTTAAAATTATAGATCGACACAGACAAACGCCACAGCACTAAAAAAACCGCGTTGTATTGTCCAATGTAAATTAGAGAAGAAAAATAAAACCAATCTACTACTCAAATCTACTTGTCTGTCTGTGTTGATCCATAAATTCCAGTTTCCAAATGGTTGGGCCAATGAGAAGAAACCTGGCAAAGAAACTCATGGCAACTCTTTTAAAATTCGGTTGTTTACAATATTTCTTTTAACATAAATCATATACACAATTAAAATATATTTTGACAGTGCCAGACAGGATAATACACCATTTATACATTATAAAAAATAATAATCAAAGAAAAGAAAAGTAGAAGACAAGCATGAGAACAAGCAAGACAAAAGAAGAAAAGAAAGAGAAAGAAGAAAAAAAAAAGATATAAAGTATACAATAACACAATTAGAACTTAGAAATAAAATAATACAGTAGCACATATAATTATAAAAAGTGCATAAACTAGCATTATTTGAAACAGCCTGAGAATAGAAGCAGTTAATCCCAAGCCTTTTTATCATTCGTGTAATCTACAATAGTATAATATCCCTTTAGGATAAGTTTTTGTTTTACTACATTCTTAAATTTATTAAGACTTAGATCTTGGATATGATTCGGGATTTTATTATAGAATCGCACACATTGACCCAGAAATGAATTGTGTATTTTTTGGAGCCTAGAATACGGATGAACAAGTTTATCTTTATTTCTAGTATTTATACTATGGACATCACTTCTTTTGACAAATTGGTCTTTATTTTTATGAACATAAATTATGTTTTCATAAATGTATTGACTTGCTACAGTTAATATATTGATTTCTTTAAATTTTTCTTGAAGTGATTGTCTCCTACCTAAATTATAAATTGCACGAATAGCTCTTTTCTGCAGCACAAAGATAGTATGAATGTCGGCAGCATGTCCCCATAGTAAAATACCGTATGACATTATGCTGTGAAAATAACTAAAATATACTAATCTGGCAGTTTCTATATCTGTCAGTTCTCGAATTTTCCTAACGGCATAAGCTGCAGAACTTAGTCTCTTTACCAATGTAATAATATGTGGGTCCCACTGAAGCTTAGAATCTAGTGTTATACCAAGAAATTTTGTAGTATCCACAAGGTCTACCTGATCCTCCTTAACTCTTATCGTGGTTTTTCCTTCCTTTACATTCGGGGTTATAAATCTAACACATTTGGTTTTGCGGCTATTAAGGAGCAAGTTATTAATATCAAACCAACGGACCACTTTATTGATAGCCAAGTTTACTTCGTCAGTACTAGTCTGTTGTCGTTTCACTTTAAATAAAAGCGAAGTGTCATCGGCAAACAAAACTATCTCATGTTGATCTTTAACTAGATGTGGTAAATCATTTATGTAGATGAGAAACAAAAGGGGTCCAAGTATAGAACCTTGCGGAACGCCCATTTTTACGACAGATCCTGTAGACAATTTTCCATTAATATTAACTCTTTGTATTCTATTACTTAAGTAAGATGTGAAAAGATCTAATCCTAGTTTACCTAAGCCATAGTGATGTAATTTCCGTAAAAGTGTATCATGATCGACACAGTCGAAAGCCTTAGACAAGTCACAGAAAATACCTAAAGCATCATAAGACTTCTCCCAGGCGTCATATATATGTTTTACAAGCTCCACACCAGCATCGGTTGTGGAGCGACCCCTTGTAAAACCAAATTGTTTATTATGTAAAATTTTATATCTATTTAAATATGTTTGCAGTTGGTCTGCAATAAGTTTTTCAAAAATTTTACTGAAAGTGGGCAGTACTGAAATTGGTCTAAAATTAGTTGGGTCTGATGTACAGCCAGATTTATACAATGGAATTATTTTGCTGTATTTCATTAAATCAGGAAACACACCACTATCTATCGAATAATTAAATATAAGAGCTAAATGCGTTGCAACTGAGTAAATAATATGCTTAGTAATAACTACAGAATTATCCCATAAATCTGCTGTCTTTTTTACATTAATGGTATTAAAAGCTTTAATTATATCAAAAGGAGTAACATGTTCAAATTCAAAATTATTCGCGAAAATCGGTACGTTATCCTTCAAAATTAATTCTGCAGTTATAGGTGAAGAGTTCAAAGATTGAGTAGTAGTAATTGGAATATCAGTGAAAAATTGTTCAAAAGCAGTGGCGACTTCTACATCTGATGTGATTGTTGAGTTATTGATGTTTAAGTTGTACTCAATGTCGCGCTTGACTACTTTGCCTGTTTCACTATTGATAATATTCCATATGGTCTTAATCTTATCATTACTGTTTTTAATCCTTGAACTTAGAAAACGTGATTTAGCTACCTTACAAAGCTTTCTAAATAATTTAGAATAATTTTTAACATAATTCTGAAATGTATCACTAAAATTATAGTTTCTTTCTTCATAAAGTTCATAAAGCCGTATTCTACTCTTATGTAATCCTATTGTTGCCCATTCACTAAATGTGGCGTTGCCTTTAATTGATATTGTTTTTGGCATAAAAACGGATTTAAACACATTACAATAAGTAGTAAAAAAATTATCAAATAAAGTGTTTACACTATCATCCGCACTAATAATTGGTATGGAACTAAATGCTAACTCAATTTTATTTTTAAAACATTCAATTCTATATGCAGTTTTAGGTATTACCACAATGTTTTTAGATACATTGTGTTCCTTTCTATTTAAAAATTTAATTTGCTGACCAGTATGGTCTGACTGAAGTTTATTAATTATTAATTTGTCAGTAATTACAAAATTAATAAAAATATTATCAATACATCTTGCTGTTGTTTCAGTTATACGAGTAGGCTCCAAAAACACATTTTTCAGATTAAAAGATTGAAAAAGAGCCAAGTATTTAGATACTCTTTCTGGGGTTTCATTTCCTGTTACCAGTAAATCAATATTAAAATCACCACAAACTATTACATATTTTTTAGACTTAGTTACCTTATCTAAAACATCCTCCATAACTCTCTCAAAGCAATCGTACATACCTGAAGGGGGTCTGTACACACTTAATACAATAAAATGCTTCAATTCTACACAGGCTATCTCAACAGAACGTTCAACCGAGAGATTAACAATATCAAGTCGTTCCTTATATTTAAATTGTTTGTTCAGGATTATCAATGAACCACCTCGTATTGCATGCCCTCTGTTGAATGAACTGCCTATCTGGTGATTATCAAAATTAAACATGTATTGGCTACTTCTTAACCAATGCTCAGTAATACAAAGGATGTCAATGTTGTTACTATTAATAAATAACTCAATTTCTAATGTTTTACCTAATATATGCCCTGAATGTTTTGATGTACTAGATTTAATTGATTGACATTCTTTGCATTACCTATAGGTGAGCAAGAGGTATACTCTTTTGTCTCACTGTTTAGTTTAAATCCTTTGATTGAGGTTGTGTAGTTGTAATCTTATAATCTAGGGATTGCTCTATAGGAGCAGTCAACTTTAAATCTAGGGTGGGCTCCATAGGAGCTACTAACTTACAAGCTAGGGTTTGCTCTATAGGAGCAGTCAACTTAATATCTAGGGTTTGCTCTATAGGAGCAGTCAACTTAATATCTAGGGTTTGCTCTATAGGAGCAGTTTGAGCAGCCAAGTTCTTGGCTGAAATGTCAATACAATAATGTAGCGAGGATGCTACTTGTCTTTTGTAATAGTTGGAAAGCCTATGCTTACCTTTTGTCAGATAATAATTGTTTTTAAAAATAGAATTAATATCAATTATATTAATTTTATCATTATAATATGCAATAGTATGTAGTGTTAAATTCAAATTATATCTAATTTTGTTTTCCGCATCTGGCAAGTTGTTGCAATAGGGCAGTGTATACAAAACAATCTTATTTACATTTAAATTACTTAATATCAAGTTAATATGATAATAAATAAGTCAGTAGTAAAACTTTACTTTGATTATAAGAGACTATTAATGCCACATTGCATGTACAAGCTTCTTCTAGATACAGAAGTAAAGATGGCCACTCGCAGTGTATTCGTTTTGATACAGGCTTTCATTTCTCTTAAAAAGACAACTCCCGCACTAGGGATCATGTCCTGTGTCGCGGGGACCTTTTACAAACATCAATTAACGGACACAAAGGGCACCCAGACCATGACAATAATTTGTGGATATCACAAATTATTGTCCTGCGTGGGGATTGAACCCACAACCTCTTGCACGGCAGCCGCTTGCGCTACCGTCGCGCCACCGAGGTGTCATTCATGGTATCATTTCATGATAACTTTTCCTTCTTTTATATTTGTAAAGACTAGGTGTTATAATTATGTATTTTCTCTCACTCGGCTTTGAGGCACTCATGGAAAGAGATACACACCTCAACAAAGTCTAGGGATATTTTATATTTACTCAATTAACTTCAAAATTATTGAAAAAAACATACAAATTTCTTTGAGTTCACTACTCTATACAAAATATCCCTAGACTTTGTTGAGGTGTGTAGATGATTTCATTATTCTTACTCTGTCACGTGGAGAAGAAGTGTGCCAAATAAACGGCTATTTGATTATATCAACCACATAGAGAATTTCGATTCCAACTTATACCTTGAACTACCTGAGTCCCTTTACAACGTACAAATACATACTTTGAAAGCAAATACGTACTTACTCGAATAACTATTGGAAAGCCAGGTTATTTCGTTGAAGTTATTCGGTAATAATACACCTAAGCTTTTACAGATTACTAAAGACCTTGAGTTCGGTTTCCTGAGCCGTATCTTCCAAGTAAAAGGAACGTTAATCTTTACGAAGGTCGATGTGTAAGCCGATGGAGTGATTAAATAGTACTCAAGAGATTCCCGTTACTACGAGTAGTGTAGAGAAAAAAACTAAATCCTTAGAAAAAATGCTTTTAGTTTGGATATTTATTCTATTATCAAATTAAGTAGATATTGCTGGGATTGAATATAAATTGAGTTACCTTCAAGAACCCTTTGAATAATTGTAAATTTCCATTTTGTGTGTTTCTATCTAGACAGTGAGGGTGACCGCTAACGCGTTGTAAGGGGGCCTTCTCAAACCTACGTCTAGGTCGTAAGTCCTAGACGCTATTATGCAAGTGTTCCGTCCTCTATCACGCGATGGACCCGACACCCGCGCGGAGAATCCATGGAATGGAGACTAGGTCTTATATAGACGTAAACTATCAAAGACAGGGACATAGTAAGTCTACGGGACACGTCTCCCCACAATGTTGATCCTGGGTTACAAGAGACAAAGTTGTAAGTAAGTTGGTGAGATTCCTTCAAAGTAAGCACTTATATTGCAAAATAGTAACATAACTTGTATTATATAAGCGGTATTGATATAGTCATAATTGTAGATCGTAATTAGTAGTACTTAACTTCATCGCTACAGGCCTTATGACGAAGGAAATGGAGAGGTCTATACTGGGCGTTTACCTGCGCGATAGAATCTGAAATAAAGAGAGACGAAGTAACTGATAGACAATACAGGATTACGTTTCGTGGGCAGGCACATTTCTATTAGGATAATAGAAAAAGAGCTGAACTCAAAAAACTCAGCCGCAATGAAAACCAATCTATATCCAATCTGGATTTATCTTGTCTGAAAATAGGGACGAATCGAAAATCATACAAAACGTCAACAAATTCGACAGAGCGTACGTTGACGTTATTTTGTAACCTGTAGTAACCTCGACAAATCAATTTTACATCTCTGTCACCCATGTTGTGTACGGAGCTAGCATGTACAGAACCCAATTTGTTGTAGAGTTGAACCCGCCTGCCCTGAGATTGTTCAAATTGAAAATCGAATGAACCACTCTCGCTTCGCATCTTTAAGGGCGGAAGCACCTTAATTTATTTTATTATTAATAAAAAGGCTTTTATTTTATTATTCATCGGTGGTAGGATTTGGGGAAATATTGTATTATTTGATTTTTTCTCATGTAAATATAGACTGGAATACATGAATAACATAAAACTCATTCAAATACTTGTGTTCGTACCTTTTTAGATTACGAAATATTTACGTTATTTTATACGAATATTTTACTAAAATGATCATTGTAGATAGATACAGTTTATATTACCAATGTTTCGTGTAATTTAATAACTATGCAATTGTGGGGATGAAATAAAAATATACGGTGCCACCATCTCATCCGATGGATATAGTAAATAAAGGTAAAAAAAAGGAAAAAAAGTTGACAAAAATAGAAGTTTGATATAAAACCATAAACAATACAAGTTTTGAATAATATTGAAACTGAAACAATATACATAGTTTCAATATTATTCAAAACAAAGATTTCTCATTTTAATTTATGTTTCCATTTTTCCAATGTTTGTTTTTAATTTAGAGTTTGTCATTATTTTAGTTTGTTTTTTTATTTGCATACTGTGGTTTCTTGTTATTGAAGGAATACACTCAATGTTCCTGTAGTTTTTTATATTAATTTCTAATGTGTATTGCCCTTGTTGGAGACCTATAAAATAAATAAATACATCATTCCGTCTGGTCAGCGTAGTGTAAGTAGACCAAGTTGCCCTCTGTCGCTAGAGGAGGTCTGCCTCTGCAACGGTACATCAATTGACTGTTCAAATCAAAGCTCAAATTCACAGATTGAACACAACTGACAAGCGATGATATAACGACGGACTATTCGCAGCAGCGCATCAATATTCTACTAAAATTCAGCAACGGGATGGAGTAGTCTGCTACAAAATTGAATTGCTTGACGATCACTGTATACAACGTACCTATATGAGAGGAACGCGACGCAAACGGGCGCGTCCTAACTGAAATGAGACGATGTAATTGCATTTGGGTGCAACTGCAGCGTGCCAATCAAATATAATTCAGTAATGAGAATTACTAAAGCTGTATTTATATACTATCAATTAGCTTATCGTGATTTAGTAGGTGGGTTTACTGCAAGCTGTTTGCCTACCTAATATGGGATTTTCAAGACCAAATAATTAGTTACTTTGGTATGGTTATTTGTTTGTTATTTTAAAAAGGCATACTATCGAGATGAGATAGGCTTGTATCAAGATGACATGCATTATAAGCATAACAAAGACAAAATATAATACACAAAACATAACTTATTGTATTATATTTTGAAGTAAAACACCATGAGAAAATGATTAGCATAACAAACGTAACCGACTGTTTGTATCTGCATATTATAAGCACTACCAATTCGAATATCAAGTGCAAGAAACTTGGTATTGTGGAACTTTGAAGTTAAGCCTTGAGTGCCAGCTCTCATCTTCATTTAGAACTGTAGGGGGGAAACCCTCCCCCCCACTTTGCCTACAATTGTAGGCGGAGTTACTAAGTAGTTGTTTAATATCATCGGTCCGTGTTCGTAAGTTTTGAAGTAGAGATGGACTTGTTATGGAGATTTAAATTCTTGATTATGGTAGCGTTTTGATTTTGGTTTGACATGGTGTATTTAGCCGACTCCAATCAGAAGATAAGGTTCTGAACTTGGTTTTATTTTACTTTGTTTTTGTTACCTTTACTTATTTTTTGAGTAATTAAAAACGTATTCTTTGCTTGAAAGTGTAGGTCCACCTACTTATAAGTTAGTCTTATAAAAATGTCAATAAAACTGGATAGGCAATTTGGATTTTACCTTAAAAATATTAAGACAAAATTGATATAATATCAGAGTGGTAAGATTTGGTTTTTTAATTTCAAAATTATTTAATATTTCAAGAGGCACCAACGTTAGCCGTATACGAACGATGAGAAACGAGCACGTGTGTTATGAAAATTCTAAATGTATTTTATTATATTGCATTATACTTTTAAAGCTTGTTTAAATATAGAATGAGATCAAAACGACCTAAGTAACCTAACGGGTAGTGGTTAGACCCAATGATTTATTTAAAATTTGTTTATTACTAGGCCTGTATTCTCCGTGTGGTAACGGAGTAAGAATACAATATGTTACCACTCCATCTCATCCCATGGGTGTCGTAAAAGCCGACTAAGAGACTATACGTGAACATTATCTTTACGAAATAAAAAGAAGGAAAACTTGAAATTAAACCCTATACCAATCCGTCTGGCCAGCGTGGTATTAGTAGGCCAAGTATCTCTCCGTCCCGGGAGGAGACCCTGCAGTGGGACATAATGGGCTGGTATGATGATTACTAGGCCTGCAACGTTTCATTGAAAGGTCGAGCTTCCTATGGAGAATGAAACTTGGCTCACGAACACCACGAGGGCCAGCGGATTTGTATAATTATGTTGTAAATTAAAACAAAAATAAGAATTCTTCTAAAAATACCTGAAAACTTTGTCTTGTCTTATTAATTTGCATCGTACTACTGCCATGAGATTTAATAGAATGGTACTAAGTACTACCGTCTATTCTTAATCCGTCATCACCCGGAAAAACAAAACGAAAAACACATGAAACTTTATTGTACTACTACCAGTTTTAATGTTCACAGGAATATAGACTTTTCTGCCTCGTTTGGTAATCGTACAACCAAATTGGATTCTCTTTGATACTGATTTAATGGACGGAAGTGTCATTTTCCTTGAATGCCTTTTTAATGTCCTCGGTATCTGTCGGTGACACACTGACGGTTGAGATGTTCTTGTTAAACGATCGCCTCAGGCATTCAATGGTTAATCTTGGAATCGGAATTATGGTTTTGATTTAGTTTGATATTTAAGTTTGGCGTTTTATGTATAAGGTTTGTGAAGGTTTGCTTGCATGTTTTAAAACATTCATTCGAAATTTTAACGACTTAAAAGTAAGGAAAAATCTTATTTTCTATCAAAATTCAAAGTTAATATTACAACTTCTGACCTCATAGTGTCGCTCAATTATGTAAAAAACTTGACCTAACATTAAAGTATTTTCTAGGACATACTGTCTTTCTCAGTAAATCCGTGTGGTGACGGAGTAAGAATACAATATGTCACCACCCCATCTCATCCTATGGGTGTCGTAAAAACCGACTAAGGGACTACCGTGAATATTATCTTTACGAAATAGAAAAGAAGGAAAACTTGAAATTAGACCCTGTACCAATTCGTCTGGCCAGCGTGGTATTAGTAGGCCAAGTATCCCTCCTTCGCGGGAGGAGGCCCGTTCCTGCAGTGGGACATTAATGGGCTGTTATGAGGTCTTTCTCAGTAAACATAAAACATGACTTCTTATCAAGTTTTGTTTTACAAGGCATCGTGTCTTTCTTCACAGATTTTTATAAAACGAGGTGATTTTAGGAAAGAACATTATTCTTTTCTAATAAAACCTTTTCCGTTTTCATAGCAGTTTTTTTTCGACTTCTATTTCAAACCTCTCTTGGCATGTCCAAGCTATGTTCAAATGCATTTCAAAAATTTCTAAAGCGTTGTGAACTAGAAAGCTGGACGACGTTTTATGTCGGCTCTATAGTCTATGTTACCTTTGCCATACAAATAGAAGACTTGTAGTACCTACGTTGTGAGCTCGTAGATAGGCTTGTTACTGCAATGTATGCAATTCAAGACAATGGTAGAAACTAGGATAATTTACTGTTGATTAACAGAAGATAAATATTGGCAGAGGGCTAAGTACAGCGGTGAATTGCGATGGACTAGGTAATTGATTGCATAGACAAATAGGGTTTATTTTTTCATGTTCCGTAATGGCTAACGCAGACCTGGACGGCATGGCAAAGTATTTTAATTTTTACTAATGGAAATTCAACCGTACTGTTACAGAAATACGACATAAATTGCTATGCTTTAAAATGATGCCGCGGCATTGAAAGGGATTTTTCTGTAACAGTACGGTTGAATTTCCATTAGTAAAAATGAAAATACTTTGCCATGCCGTCCAGGTTTGCGTTAGCCATAAGTGTCATATGTATGAGTTCTATGGCGCGTGTTGGGAGAGGCCTGTCCAGCAGTGAACAGCAATAAGCTAGCTGATTGATTGATTGATTGATTGATTGATTGATTGATTGAAGTGTCATAAATATAGACTACAAGCGATTTCATAAACATAATTATTCTATGGACTATGTACAGACAGAATCCTTACTCGAGTACATCTCCTAAATACCTCCACACCTCCAATCACACACAAAACATTCACACCCTCAACACTCATACATACAAACGTAAACGCTCATACATTAATATTACGTATAGATAACATATTACTTTTCTCTTAATAAATTAGGTTTATGATTGTAACTGCTCAAGTAGATCGACACAGTCTACTGTTATACATATAGCATCACTTCAAGATGGATCACCGTCTCTCAAGATACAGGTTGCCTAGTTTGAGAGGCAGGGTTCTCCATGTTGTGTACAGATTTCTAGTTTTAAGATTGTACTATATTACCACTATCATATAATTGTGTTCATGTAAAACATGTTAAATCTGTTTTTTGCAAAATAAAGATTTTATTTATTTATTTATTATTTATTTAATTATCACGAGAAGAAAAACATTCAATAACTTACACTATTTCAGTTCTTTAATGTGGAATTAGTAGACCAAGTTCCCAGCATCATTAAAGGTCCTTGCAGTGGGACATTAACTACCTGTGATAATAGCACATCAAGAAGGTGTTCCATTTAGCAATGGACGGTAAACGGCCGACGATATTCAGCTACATTAATTACGTAATGATTCAATTTCAATAAATTTTCCCCAAAGGAAAACGTCACGGACCTTATTCAATATATTATTATAAGGAAAGTCATTTGTAAAGCTATGGAATATTATTGTAATAAGCTCATGGCGGAATGAAAGATGTAAGTACTTATTTCTTATTCATATAATTGGAATGTTTGAGAGGTTTTAATACTGCGGTGTCGTTGTGGAGTAGAACATCAATGATTTTACATTTTCCTCAAAAAAAATTGTACTTAGGAGTTTTTTTACTTTGTTCTTGTTTGGTTATTTCGTTTGAACGTACTGCAAGTCGTAAAAAAGCAGGTAAGATAATTTAGCGTTAATAAATCTTAGGTACCTTTTTAAAAATTACTTTTTACTCGTACGTCATGTTTAAGATAAAACGTTTTTGTCAACCGTTTTAACTCTTAATCTAATATAAGATAATTACATTTTTTAAAGTAAGTTGTGTAAATAAATATCTTATTAAAGAGAAACAAATCGACTGAATAAAATATCGCTGCTCAGACTGTTAGAAGACGGTAGAGGTTAAAACCCTTGGCTGTTTTAACTATTGACCGCTTTACGTTATCCTAAGAGTTTCATTAAGCTTTTCTACGAAACCCTATACACAGTAGCAACACCACATTATATTCACACTTCATCAATACACATTACAAATTCGTAATACCTAGTAATGCAAAATTATACCTGATAGTCGATCTTGTATGTAATACTACTTGTTTGACATTAAAACCAGAACAAAAAATATATAATACCTACAACATAAAACGATCTCCATTTCTTAAAAAACGGTGTTGAACAATATTTATATCATCAAAGTTATTCAACAAAAACCGGGAAGCGAAGAAAGAAAAAAAAATACATACTTTTCGTAATTACTACAGGTTGGTTCGCAAAGGAATCCTTTTAAAAGAAACATAACGTAAGAGCAATCTTTTAAAGGGCTCGTAAAATAATGATTACATGTAACTCCCATATACCCTCTCATAAAATAGGTACGCTAAGAAACTCATTTTATATTACAAACTCCCTTTTAAAATATATTCTGAAGGTATTTTAGCAAGAACGAATTCAGAAATGAAACGTAGACGTCGCTAGGAACGAAAACAGTAAGCCAGAATGAGCTGTCCACAAAACGTTTTTAAAGCGATATTAATTCGGGTTTAACCTCGCCTTTATCCAGTCTTTAATTTGTGTGATTCACTGATAGCCGATCTCTGTGTGGGTGTACTTTTTGCCAATTTATTTTACCAACGTTAAATCCTTTGTTAGACCATGTTTTAACTTGGGAGCTTAAATCTTTGACCATTTTCACTGCGACAGACGCGTATGGCAAAGTAAGTAGTTTTATCAAAGAACTTAGAACTATCTGGTTTACTATCCCTGGATTTAAGTAAATAAGAGCAGTTTACATACAATTTATAAAAAAACACCAGCAGCTAGAAGTATACTGAGGGACACATTAATAACGTTGTATAGGGAAGGAATTATAAACAAGGCCTCTCAAGTTCAAAATTTTGGTGTATTTAGCAAAATATTACTTTCAGTAGAAAGTCACTATACAGTATGTTTAACAAATAAAAAAAAACACACACACCCAGAATAAGTTAAACTTAATCTCCTGTACACTGAACAATAAAGAAAATAATTGTGGCTACACTTCAAACCTACATGCTCATTTTATATTGTACAGGTTAAGCCTGACGTAACGTTGTATGAGCCTACTCATAGCTTCGAACTCATTACATTTGACCTCAACAATACAGATAGCCTGTATTTCTCAGTAATAATAAAGTGGAAACATATTTCGCATTGCAGGGTTTTAATGCTTATAATGTTTTGCTTGTTGTACTATTACTGCAAAGTGGGTTGTAGTGATTGAGATCACCGTTATACCATGGTATATCTACATTCCAAAGATCACACTCTAAAGAGAAATAAATATCAGAAACCGCTTTGTTGTGGAAGAAGGGCAAGAAATACTACTGCTAAATCCCTCTAGAACCTAGTTATAGAGCTTAGTGCCAAGGAACATAGCACGCTCTCTAAGGGGCAGATTCAGAGACCGCACTTTGACTTTACTTTAGCAAAGTCAGTTATTATCTCTGAATTTGAAAAACATTAAAGTAATCTTTTCGCATAAAAAGTTTACTTTGGGAAGATTACTTTAAAAGAAAGTAAAGTCACGACTCTGAATCTGGGCTTTATATCTCGTTTTTGTATCATAGTCGAACTTTCCTTCAAAGTAAAGTCAAAGTGCGGTCTCTGAATCTGGCCCTAACTCTAATTGCGCCTATGCCCTAAGTGGCATTGTTAGCATTATAACAAATATGGACAGGTAAAGAAATATGTCATCTATACTTCTATACTAATATTATAAAGAGGTAAAGTTAGTGTGTTTGTGACGTTGTAGGGGGTAATCTCTAGATCTACTGAAACGTTTTAAAAAAATATATCTGTGTTAAATAGACTATTTATCGGGGAGTGTCATAGGCTGTATAATATCACGCTATGACTAATAGCAGTGGAGCAGTCATGATATAAGTTTAAAAAAGGGACGCGTTTGTCTCGCCGCCCAACGAAGTGGGCACGGGACAGCTAGTCACTAATACAGAACTAATAGAATTTCTCGTATTTGCTTTGACTTAACCTCTGGCAGAAGACTCCCACTGTAAAAAATACATAAGGATTAAAAAAAAACCTTGATAATATAATGAACTATTTTTGAAAATCATTACTATCACGCAAATATTAAGCTATTATTTAAGGACAATAGCTGCTGTAGACATATTGTTACATGTTGATTGCTCTATTATGATACTGTCATACAGGGAACAGTGCGGTTTAGTATTTCAGCTATTGTTTGCTATGGAGAGTAATATGTGACGGAACATTTTAGCGGACGTCACCATTTTAATTATGCCTCTGTTTGTCTCTTTATGTGTGATAATATTATATCCTTGGCCTTTATGGGACTATCCTCTCCCTTTTTCATTCAAGTGTAAATCAAGAAAATCCTGTAACCTCGTTGTAACTACTGTACTTTTCTGTGTTTTCGATATTAAAGTATAAATGTTAAGTTTTAAAACAGTAGCATCGTAGTTTACATTTCAAAATTAGTTTTTAAAATACCTTTTCGATCTGATTCTTTGCATTCCTTGGATTCTCTACAAGATCTCTATCCTATGATTAAGTAAAAACAATTGCGACCATGGCTGGATCTAGTATTTACGGTGTAGGTATAAAAAAGCCTCCTTAAGTAGGAGGCTTTTGAGCAGGTTGTAGAGACATTGGGAACATCTCTAGCATTTTACTTCGTCACACATCCTACAGACCATGTAGCTATTATTAATTAAAGAGTTTCAAAAGCATCTAAGAGCGAAACTCATTATGAGCGAATACCATATAAAGAAAGTCTGTTTCCATTGATTCTTTAATATTATATCAGTCAGTCTCGTTTGATTGATTCTCTTTTTTACACAAAAATATTCAGCTTCGTTTGAAAAGTTTACGTGGATTTATTCCTGTTGAAATTGGGAGTTTAGTCGTCATTAACGATTTGGAAAATCTTTACGCCAGATTTCACTTTGAGCTTATGTTGAATAAAAAATGGGAAAATATTTTTGTTGTGTGTGAAAACTTTTATAAAATGAATAATATACTAGGCAAATGCGTCGAATATAGATGTCAAACGTAGCGTATGGCGACCTTCGGCTTAATGAACTGACGGCCATAAACGGGTCACCGAAAGGAGTGTCAGATACTTGAGAAGACCTGTGTCATGAGGCTCTTGATTGAGAGAGGAGCTGCGGTAAATGGAACAGTATCGATCAAGAATATGTATTATGCCCAAGGCGCTTTTAACATTTTTAGCTCTTCCACAAAGACCTGCTTGTCACTTTCAAGGATATTTCTGTTTTTGTTACAATTTGGCGACCTGTGCAGCGAGGTGGTTATATAATTCAGGGGTATGCAGAGGTCTCAAATTCGATCCCAGCTTTGTTTTTCGACGGATTTCGAAATCTATCCCTGATTTGTATTAGATCAAAACTATACTAGATACCGGAGCTGTTTTTCTATTCTGTTGAATATTCTGTCCGTTTATAATACCAAACACATTTATCATTTGTTACCAACAAATATTTATATGAATAATGGAAATTCTTTGTAGGAATAAATATGATTATGAGTCAGAATTGGTGATTCCGAACCGTAGAAGGAGAACCGATGTTTTGACGTTATGATATAAGAGAAAAAGTGTGAATATTATTCTTTCTTGCTTAACTTGGATCAATGCTAAAATTATTAAATCTAGAATATCGAAAAATAATTTGAAGCGCAAGAGAGGATCCTAGCCTGACATATTGTATTCTTACTCCTTACGAAATAATAAAAAGGAAAACTTGAAAACAGCGTGGTAGTTTCCTTTTTTTTTTATTTCGTAAGGAGTAAGAATACAATATGTCACCACCCCATCTCATCCCATGGGTGTCGTAAAAACTGACTAATTTAAGATTTACACACCTAATAAAAGCAAAAAATCTTAGAGTATTTTTTTTCTAAAACGTAAAAAGAAATCTTTTATTCCCAAAACTAATTATATTCTTTGTCTTGTAAGATATCTACTCAAACAAAGCTTACAAAAGCCAGTTAAAATTATATTCTAAAAGTCCACTAAGTAAACGGGACTTTCTTCGTTTACTCAATGTTCAAGTTAAACATCTTCACGTTGTCGCCACAAAGTATCTCTTCAGCGTCCATTATCAAACTGTCTGTCTGTCCATTATGTCTCTTATATAGTACATAACGGAATTACGTTCAGTAGACGACACTAATTTCTTATCTTCAGAAAGGCATTAAGATCGAAGTGCTTACTTGTCCAAATTAATTTATCTTCAGAGGTATATACTTGTTAGAAGTGAATCTTATATTATAATGTAAAAAGGAACAGGTATTTTTTTTAATACAAAAACAGTGACAACCTGGCTGTTAGTTCCACGCCATGTCAGACGTAGAAGAACTACCTTGGTGCATAAAAAATGCAAAACTCACCTGTACTGCATTAACACAAAGATTAACATTGTACAGGAAAACTAGCAGAGCCCTACGAGAAACAGACAAACTCTCAACCGTATTGCTAACGCTCAACCATACTACTAGTCCGGTCAACGAATAGCTCAAAGGAGGCTAAAGAGTGCGTGAGCAGCTAAGCGATTTCTTGTGAAACTTAGAGAGATTTTATTCAGACTACTTAGAGAGAAAACTTACTAAAAGTCCTGACGTCTAGGTATCGAGCCGGAGGGGGAAGGGAGAAGCAAAGGTCTCAATTTTAGGTTTTTAAAAACGGTGCGTTGTAGCGAAAAATGTTTAAAGATGAAAATGAAATCTTATAAAATTCACTATAACTTTGATGCTGTATACTTTTTCATATGCCTACCCGTTTCTGAACTACACGCTCTGGAATAGTGGACATCCGAATACATCAAAATAAAAAAATAAAACGAAAAATGTACGACAACAATAGACACACATAGATAAACTAAACTATTCCAAATATCTCGTATTTCGGATGAAATGGGAAAAAATATAGAGCTAATGCATCTATTGTTTGTATTTGTGGCACACGGCCGAATCGCAGCCATTTTGTGGCCCAGATGAAACACGACTGTCCGTTTAGTGCTGCGTGAATACGGGAAAATATGCGGGAATTTGGACGGGAAAGCAAATGTAACTGAAACTGCAGTGATTACTCTGGGCACTCTATGAAATGTTCCTGTTGGTATTTCTGAAGGTTCAACCTTTGAATGAGAGTGTAATTTTACAGTCTGTTATCATAGAAATATAAATCATTAGTTTCTTCTCATAAACTGTTGATATAATTAAAAAAAGTGGGAGTACATTTTAAAGTAAGTAATGCAAGAATTAACAAGAATAAACTTTCTCAAACCTAACCATTAATAGTAAACCTTTTATAAAATGCATGCGTTTAGGAATGTTCTCAAAGCAAAGTATGTTTGTAAGAATCAAAGTAAATTGGGCTCAGTATCATCTATATACCCCCGTAGGTAAGCGGCGTGAGAATTATATATGTATTTATTATTTAGTTATATTACTTATATATTTTATATTTAATTATGTTTCATTATAGATTTAAGTCAGACTTTACAAAGCGAGATAATTTAATTTTGTTGAAAACAGTGTGTAGCCGATTACAAAGCATTGTTTATCAACTCAACAAATTCGGATCAAAATAGATTTTAGATTTAAATTTATTGAGCACAAGCCAGCAAGCGCTTTGTATAATAATACTGCTAAACATTATTACGAATAGCTCTCTTTATATTCAAACTTTCATCCGTTACCCTCATTCCAATACTGTATTTTCGCTTTTCATTAGGTTAAGGCTCGTAGTACACATATCAAAATATGAAGGGATCGGC
Source organism: Schrankia costaestrigalis (assembly GCA_905475405.1). Taxonomy (NCBI): domain Eukaryota; kingdom Metazoa; phylum Arthropoda; class Insecta; order Lepidoptera; family Erebidae; genus Schrankia; species Schrankia costaestrigalis. The sequence continues at coordinate 20,564,945 of FR997833.1, forward strand.
ACCGCCTCGCCTTTTTCCTCGGTGTCAAACGTCAAAAATCCGATTACGTTACGATTCCGATTAGTGTGCGTTGCAGTAAGGAGTTTCATACAAATAATACCGAACGGCTCGAATTGATACGGTGACGATCCCATTCCGTTTAAATATGTTTGGTACGACCCTAAAACCGTTTTATTGCTGTGTTATATAAAAATAACAACGTAGATACTATGCCTAATGATACTTTTAAACGATACTCTTAGCAATAAAAATTAAGAAAAAATGGAGCTGCCAATAATTAGATCTATCACAAAGCTTTTACCCTCTAAATCTAAATACCTTTTAGCAAATTTGAATGTCTTTGAGATAATGTGATATTGCTCGCTAATTGACACCAAGTCTTTTTGCTCTAGAGATAATGAAACAATAAAAAATGTATTGGACATTGAAAATATTGTTCTTCTCAGCTTTCCAAAATCGCAATGCATGGTCAGACATCTAATACAATTTACACTATAAGACCTAATCTTAGCATTCCATGGGTTCTCCGTGGCCGGGTCCATCGCGTAATAGAGGGCGGAACACTGGCGTAACAGCGTCTGGGACTTACGACCCAGATGTAGGTTTAAGGAGGCCCCCTTACAACGCGTTAGCGGTCACCTTCACTGTCTGCCATGTGCCGTCCTCTACCTATCCAAATTTGGTAGGAACCTAACAATGCCGTTTTGGACATTCGTGATAGTAGAGAGCTTACTGAAGTTCTCGGCAGTCCTAGTTCTTTTAATAGATTGTAGAGGGATTTAGCTGGTGTACCCCTCGCACCTATTTCTACGGCATACAGAGTAACCCTATAGCCATTTCTGGTTATCTCATTTGTCAAGTCAAAGTATTTATTTGTCTTAATTGCGTGGTCTTTAGGGATGTTAGTTTCCCACGGTACCGTGAGCTCAATAAGTACTACACGCTTTTTCAATTTTGAGTAGAGGAATATGTCTGGTCTCAACGGCGACACGCAGATACCCTCCGGGATTTTGTAGTGTGTTTCATACGTGTCAACCAGTAGAGTCCAATCGTCTGCCGGACTCAGGACCGAAAAAGGCTTGTAGGTGGTCTTTTTAGTAGTGCCTTCCTTAACAAATTGGATGTTTTGTCTTTCATTCGTAGTCAGTCCTTTTCTAGCTCTGGCAATCGACAGACTCACTGCTTCGCGTATAATCCCTAATACTTTGTCGTGACGTTGCGAGTAATGACCCCTATCCAAAAGCACTTTGCAGCCTACCAATAAGTGTCTTGCCGTACCAATTTCTTTGCCACATTCTGTGCATTTTTTGTCCGTGGCTTTTCCCCATCTTACAAGATTGCTTTGATCGGGGAGAGTCAATTGAAAGGCGTTGAGGTAGAATTTAAGTAATGCTGGTGACCAGTCGTAAAGCAAAGTGCGCCACTTCAAGGCTAAAGGTATACAGTAGTCCCCTAAAGTAACCCATTCATTTTGCATTTCTAGGTTCATTGCGTGCACTCTGTAGCTGTTATTCTCATCTTGGTTTAAGAAAGATTTTATAATTTCTTTGTCCGATTGACTTTCCGTGTTTCCTAGACCTACTCTACTAGTTTGTGCGCCTATCATGAACTTTTTGTGGAATTGTAACCGTGACTCGAGCGCAGATGAATTTTAATCAGTTGGGATGGATTTTACAATTTTGTCTTTAGATGTTGATAAGACTTGCATTTTAGTGACTCTTAGATGTTTGTAGAGTTCCGATGGTTTTTTTAGTTTCATCCCAAAGTTATTTGTGTCTCGATACAGAGCAGAAGAGTCTGCAGATTGAGCTAACCCTAGCCACGATTTCAATGTTTTCGTCACTTTAGCATCTAGTTGTTTCAAGAGGTTCTGGTTTAAATCATACACAAGGAAAGGGCAATTGAGACGTGATGTTAAATAGTTGTCGTATATCCAGACTTTTTTTACGTTATTTATCGGTTGATGGTCTACCTTTTCAATGTCGTTTATGAAACTATTGACGACATCGTCTAGTACTGGAGAGCGACCTTTATCGTTTATCTTTCTACCAAGAACTATATTTACTAAACCCAGGGAAGTGAAATGAGATAGTTTGATGTCTTAGTAAGAATTTGTAAAACGGGGGATGGGAGATTTATGAGGTATTGACGTTTATACTTAAAATAAAAAGAGAAACAAATGAAGGAGATATAGAGTTCGCAAAGCATAAACTAGTATTGAATAATTTTCTCTTTGCGAAAACGTTTAATAAATTCTCACAAACTAGTATTAGGAACACTATCTTTCAGAAAACATCTACAATCCTTGTGGTTCCAATATGAGAATAAATTATCCGGATCAGACTTAAACTAGCAAAGTCTAGACAAGACTTGTCCTTTCAACAACAAACTTTAGGGTCAAAGTTTTCAAGTAAAATGTATGTTTCCGAACAGATCAAATATGGATTTTGATAATATGAACGCAAAGTAAAATAGTTTGTTAAAGTAAGAATCAAAATAGGGATGGCATTTTCTATTATTTTACCAATATGGGGAAGGAATCCGTGTGGTGACGGAGTAAGAATACAATATGTCACCACCCCATTTCATCGTAAGGGTGTCGTAGAAAACGACTAAGGGACTATCTGTGAATATTACCTTTACATAGAAAGAAGGGAAATTTGAAATTAAACCCTATACCAATCCGTCTGGCCAGCGTGGTATTAGTAGGCCAAGTATCCCTCTGTCACGGGAAGAGGCCCGTCCCTGCAGTGGGACATTAATAGGCTGTTATGATGATAGGGAAAGATACTCCAACAGTAACTAGTAAATGTTTAACTAAACTTATATGTCGATAGTTTAAATAGAGTCAGATATAAGATTTGTTTACTTTCTCTCATTTTTCTGGTGGTCATAATCTGTAGATACGAGGACCAACATTTTTTTTCTAGCCCGAATGGCAGTAGTACGCTATGTCCATCATCATCATAACAGCCCATGAATGCCCATTAATCCTCTGCAGTGACGGGCCTCCTCCCGTGACGGAGGGATACTTGGCCTACTAATACCACGCTGGCCAGACGGATTATTATAGGGTTTAATTTCAAGTTTTCCTTCTTTTTATTTCGTAAAGATAATATTCACTAATAGTTCCTTAGTCGGTTCTTACGACATCCATATGATGAGATGGGTGGTGACATATTGTATTCTTACTCCGTCAACACGGACAGGGTTTAATCAATATTGCGGAAATTGTCTTTTAAAACAATAATGTAAAAAATCAATCGTAATAAAATTTCAATTGTATATTTTATAGAAATACCCCTTCACTAGTTCCCTAACTATTTATGAATAGTACATACTTTGTCACTGTCTTTACCTTTACATTTCACCGGGCCATTCTAATATTGGCCTACTTTTAGCCATTCCAAACCGTACGTGTGAAAGAACGTACCCAAATACGTATGCGACGTGAAATATGGATTTAAAATACGATCTCTTTTTAATATCGAATATGCTATTCGTGCCAAAGGTATTTTGAACTAGTAGGAAGTATTAGCCGATAATAAAATGGGGTTACATTTTGCTTAGTGAATGTTTTTATCGTAAGAACTAGTACACTCGTGCTACTTATTTTTGTGACCTTAATACATTCATAACAAGAAGATATTAATGTCCTTTTTGGGGCACGGGTCATCTTCAGTGACTAAGGGAATCTTAGCGTTGTGATGATGATGATGTCCTCCCAGACGTATCTGTCGACGGCGACACACCCTCTCGGTTGCATTCGGAAACCATTCGTTTGAGCGCGCGGATGTGACTCGCAAAACCAAATTTGCTTTTAAAAACTCGATCGCACGAGGCACAATACAACTGTCCATTGTAGGTTCGTAACCTTGCATTCCCTGTTGGACAACGTTGCGCCGTTCTGGTCTGCGGGTGGCTAAATCTTCCTAGGCTGTGACACCCAGTTGCAAGGTGGCGTTTTAGGATATTCTTGTATCGTAGATACTGTCCTCCAGGATTGCGACGACAGGATTGATTAGCATAGTAATATCAAACTGCCCGGTTTGATCACTAGCTTTGTGTAAAGTTTGTCTTTTGTTTTCATAGAAATAATAAGTGTAATAAATAGTAAGTAACTTATCCTTAATTGGTTTGGTGCGCTGCCACTGTTTCGATTACCACGCAAGACAATTCTTTGTTTCAAATGATTTTTCCAATCCCGGATGTGCTTTGTGTTCGTAAAATTGATGTTTGTAAAAGTCTCCGGGACAGAGGGCAAGAACCTTAGTGAGGGAGTTGTATTCTTAAGAAAAAGAAAATACATTTTCATTTGATAGCATTAAGTATTATTGGTGACCTTTCTTTATTGTTACTGTTGCTAAAGCTGGTTATAACTAGTTGTTTTTGGCTTAAGTTCAAATAAAACGAATCGATAAAGAAGAGATAGTATTAGATCATAATAAATCTAACGATGGATAGGTACTATCTATATATTTCTATAAGACGATGTTTCCTGTATCGGATTTTATACATTTATACATTGTAAATGCTTTGGTGCCAAGTGAGGAGATTACAACATGGCGGAGAGCTATCTTTGATATGCTGCCAAATGTTATTTTAGGACATTTCTGACTTTATTACAGGCTTGTAGTTTTATCTCTTTGGTCGAAAACTATTTGTAATTTTGGATATTTGTTTTCCACGATAATAATGAAACAGTATATCATTTGTTAAGCTCTTCTAGGCAATTCACCGTCATTGAAAAAATTTGTCACTGACGGTGAATTGCTTCGAATCGAACCCGAGACCTTTGCGTAGCAGTCCTGTTAAATAAACTGTAAGGACGGGACTTGGGTAAATCAAAAGAGATGTTATTAGTTAGATCTCACGTTTAATAATGAATAATAAAATACAATATTAGAATCTTATATGCTAATCTTTATTACTACGTCACACGCCCTATCAAAAAAAGAAAAAAAATGAATAATACAAATACATTTTTTTTTAAAATATAATTAATAAAAACACTTAATTAGTGAATAAAGTGAAAAAAAAAAAAATTAGCAAATATTATATCTAATTGTATATAACCATAAAGTATAACATAGGTATATAATGTAATTATAAGATCTTAGACATTATAATATTGATACGCTTACAAGCTAAACATAAACAATGTTATGAGTACATGAGTACTATTTGATAACGTACAGTTACAAACAAAACTGGTACAAAAAGTAATTCTGTTCTTGATAAAGTCTAGTTCTATTTTTATGAACAGTTTTTTCTCTTCCTTTAACTAAAATAACAACATTTGGAGATATATCCTTAACTACTGAAAATGGGCCTAAATATAAAGGTTCTAGTTTGTTACAATTTTCATTTTTTACTAAGACTAAGTCTCCAGTTTTATATTTTATTGGGTTTACATAATTATCATATTTACTTTTTCTGACCAATTTACAATTCATAAGATTATTTTTAGCATCCATTTGCGACTTTTGCAAACGGTATTTTAACTCAATAGCATAGTTATCAAAGTTATAAATCGGGTCTAATGTTGTATTGAGATTGGAAGGTAAGTTACATTGTTTTCCAAACACTAGTTCATATGGAGTAAATTTTGTACTCGACTGTACTGATGTGTTATATGAGAAGCACCAGTACGGTAACCATGAATTCCATTCCTGAGTATGACTGTTAACTTGCATTCTTAAATAAAAAGTTAAATGTTTGTGGCTATTTTCTATTGAACCTAATGTTTGGTGATGGAATGCTGTGGACTGTAAATGATTTATGTTTAAAATAGTACATACCTCTTTCATTATAGTGTTGACAAACTCGGTTCCTCTGTCGCTCACAATCTCTCGTGGAATGCCATACCTAAGTATAAAATTATTTACCAGTGTTGTGGCCACCGTACGCGCATCCTTACTCTCTATCGGATACGCCTCGACGTACTTGGTGAGGTCACACTGAAGCGTTAAAATGTAGTTATACTTACTATCTCTTGGTAAAGGACCTACTAAATCTATATATATTTTATCGAAAGCTGAGTTTCCGCAATCCGTTATGACCATTGGTTCTTTTACTGTATTTAAATATTTGAACCTTTGGCATTTACTACATTTCGTCACAAAATTAGTTACGTCACGCTCTAGTCCACTCCAAAAATATTTTTTCCGAATATTACATAACATTCGTCTTATCCCCGCGTGTCCACTAGTGGGAAGGATATGATAATCGTTTAAAATAACTTTCTTGGTATCGTCGTCAATTATCTTTTTAACGCCTTTTACTACACATAAGCGGGGTCCGGACCACTTAGGCAATTTATTTATATATTGAGCTAGCTCTTTAATTATTTTAATATTATTATCATCTTTAATTACGTATAAAGTGTCTATTTTTAAATTCGCACAAAATAATTCCATTTCTCTCACAGAGACCGCTCGTGTACACTGTAATTGAGTAAATAGTTTAACATAAATAGTGCGATTTGACGACGAATACGCATAATCACCGTTCTCTAAGGATATATATTTTTTAATTCGTATCCACTCCTTTTCATTTATAAATACCAATTCTGTGTAATCCTTCGGTAAATTTAACATTTCTACAACTCTTGGGTGATCAGTCCAATTGTTTTTAGGAATATTAGACACCGAAGTACGATTACAAGAATTATTCTCAAGCTCCCGTCTCTTTGCTCTAGTAAGTACAGATATGACATGTTCGTTCATCGACCGTAATTCTTCACTAGACAACTCTATGCGCGATAATGCATCTGCAGCTACATTATCCCGCCCTTTCACATAAACTACTTTATAATCGTACTCTTCCAATAACAAACGAAATTTTAATAACCTACTTGATGGATCTGTCAAATTATACAAAAATACTAAAGGTCTATGGTCCGTTTCTATAATAAACCGCCTTCCATAGAGATATGGTCTAAAATATTTAACAGACCAGACTATCGCTAGCAATTCTTTTTCAATTGTGGGATACCTACATTCGGCCTTGTTTAAGCTACGGCTGGCGTAAGCTATTGGCCTACGATCAGCATTACATAAAACTGAGCCTATAGCGTATCCTGATGCATCGGTTTGAAGAATAAACGTATTATTGTCATCGAATAAAGGGTATTGCAATACAGGAGGTTTCACTAAACAGTTTTTCAACAAAGTAAATGATTTCTGACAGTTTTCATTCCAATTATAAATAACATTTTTACGACATAAGTTGTTTAATGGAACACAAATTTCAGCAAAATTTGGAATAAATTTTCTGTAATAATTAGAAAATGCTACGAAACGTTTTAATTCGTCACTATTTTTCGGAACTGGATAGTTATTTAAGACTTTAATTTTTTCTGGATCAGGTCTAATACCATCAGCTGATACGACGTGACCCAAATATAAAATTTGTTTCCTAAGAAAATCACACTTATCCGGATTTAATTTTAAATTTACCTTTCTTAATCTAGACAAAATATCAACTAAATTTTTATTATGCATGTCCAAATTTCTTCCAAAACAAATTAAATTATCCAAATAAATAAAACATTTTTCATAGTTCAGTCCTGACATAGCAACTGTCATCAGTCGGGAAAAAGAACTAGGGCTTGTCTTTAATCCCATTGGCATACGGGTCATTTGATACTGACCGGAGGGTGTTGTGAATGCCGTATACTTTCTACTGTCTGAGTTTAATTTTGCCTGGTAATAAGCCTGTGTTAAGTCTAATTGTGAAAAATATATTGCACCGGAAAGAGAATCTAATATATCTGTTATGTTGGGCAGAGGGAATTTATCGTCCATTATGCGGTCATTTAATTTCCTAAAATCAACAACTAAACGCCAACTTTTATTGTTGTCATCTTGTTTTTTAGGTACAAGTAGTACTGGACTAGACCACTCGCTACTCGCGGGTTCTATGATATTATTAGAAATCATATTTTTTATTTGATTTTCAATTTCATTACGCTGTGAAAATGGTAAGCGATATTGCTTAATATACACAGGGTCCGAATGTGGCTTTAATTGAATATTTTGTTCATAAAGGTTACAAGTGCCTAATTTGTCTTCCGGTAAGTAGAATACGTCGGAAAATTTAGCACAAATATTCTGTATACTTATGGACTCTTCTTCATTCAAATGCTGTAACTTTATTAATGACAATAATTTTCTAACCCTTTCTCCGCTTAAATTTTGTTTTTCAAATGAACAAATATTATAATTAGATAAATTATCGATCTCAGGTTTAAAATAACTAAGCTGAACTTCAGTCTCACGTGTATTTAAAATTTGTATTAATATATGTCCCTCTTTGGGTTGACAAATACTTCCGGCAATAAATACGCCTTCGCATAGTTCTCTAGGGAATACAACGCAAGTCTCTTTCGTAAAACAATTAATATGAAAAAATTTCTCACACCTTGGGGGAACCGTAATATATAACTTTTTACCTAATTTTCCTAATATTAAATCAATTGTTACCGAACTATCGCATTCATTTATTGTCAAGGTGTTATGTTCATAATTTAAAATACAATTATATTTTTTCAAAAATTCCTGTCCAATTATACCATCTTGTAAACAAGGTAAATTCTTTAGAACATAAAACTTATGTTTGAATACTTTTCCGCTTATGGAAAATGGTATGTAAACATAACCGTCGGTGATCGATTTGCCACCAATACCATTAATGGTAATGTATTCTGGGTGAATTGGAATCTTCCATTCTCGTATTACATCATATTTAATCACTGACAAAGAGGCGCCCGTGTCAACTAGCATTCTATATTTGGTATCAAAAATACACAATTCTACGAAGTTATTATGGTTACACATTAAAACAAAATTAGGATCGAAAAAACTGTAAATCTAAATTTTGATTGTTTGTTGACGGGCCTACACTATCACTACTCGATTGATCTAATAAATATGTATTATGACTCCTATTGCGATTGGAGGTAAATGAATTCGATGCCTGGCCGTAATTACGCCCGCGCCCGCGTGAATAGTCAATAAAACCTCTACCACGGCCTCGATTAAAAGTCCTAAAAGGTACCTGAGTCCTAGGAGGAGGCTGAGCAGTGGGCCTATAGTTACGATTGGGAATGAATCGACCTCGGTTTTGTCCCTTAAATCTATCGACCTGAAACTTATTGTGGTTACCTCCATGTTGAGAGACAAAGACTGTCTCTGACGAGGACGTGCTGGGACCTGGATGCGCTCGTTCCTCATCTTTAGCTGCGCGTATAACGTCCTTGAGCTCGGAGTAATCCCTTGCCGCTAAAATCGTACTCAATCGACCATTTCTCAAGCCATCTGTAAAACGCTGAATAGCAATTTTTTCGTTGACAGGTCTAAACATTTTATATGCGTCCTCTTTTCCATCAGCTTGAGATATAGTCAATTCAACAAATAAATCCTCAAGTTTCTTACCAAACTCCTCGATGCTCTGAGAACCTTGTTTAGTTTGCAACAGCTCCAATTGAAGGGCTGTGGCAGACTGCTTAGTCAGCAAATTATTTTTCATGTCATTTATAAGATCTGTGGAATTAACATAGTTAGATGCCAAACGAAGTTTAGCATGTCGAGTTAGTCGCGTTTTAAGAACAAATGAAATTAGTAATGGTTCATGGTCCTTTTTTATTGTTTCACTATAAAATTCAATAGCGTCTATCAATTTCTTAGTACATTCCTCCTCTCCTGTCATCACAGGTAGAAGGGAAGTTGCAGTTTTCATGTCAAACTCAGTCATGGTGCTCTTGGTAGATACCTGTTCGCTTTCTAAACAAAAATTTTTAATTTGTTGAAAGTATGACTCTATTTCGTCACATATAACTAAAATATACTTAAATTGTTCCTGCTTAATAAAACCTGGAGACACATCTGTTTCTAATTCTCTACGACATAAAATATATTTTTCATATAATTCAGAAGCTTCTAAATATTTTTGCTCTAATAACTTCTTTGTTCTTTTTACCTTACTTAATTTTACTAAATTTTTCTTAATAGTTTTAATAATATTATGAATCTCTATTAAATCAGACATTTAACTTATTCATGAAATACATTCTTAATTAAGCGAGAAACAGTAGAACGAAAAGGTTATAATTCTATATTACACTAAATTACGATTACTGGTTATACCGCACTTTTTATAACGCACGCACCACACTTTTCCAATTATTTTTAACACATAATTGAAACTTACGCGGTTTTCGTCTAACCGAGTTTTCACTCAAGGCTAAACGTGTGAACTTGTATCCTTGCTCCGTGCCTCGCGCCTTGTGCTAGAACGCCTAAACGCATTCCTGGCTATTTCTTCTCGCATCCAGCTTATGTGACATCGTCGGTATAATTTGTAAATACCGTAAAATACACAACAAAGTAGGATGATCAACATCACTCCAAGTATATAATTTGTTATATGTAGATTGGTTCTGATGCAGCTGAGTTATATCGGCTACATTTGTGCCACCCGCAGCGTTTTGGGCAATCACGATCTCCTCTTTACTTTGGGTCTTGCCCATTTTTAAAAATATTCACCACACTTGTGTTGCACGAATAACTAATAATTAATGCCATTGTTTCACTAAGCTATTACAGTCTACGCCCGGATTTGACACCGAACCTTAAATGGCAGGGTCGCCATGTAAGGACGGGACTTGGGTAAATCAAAAGAGATGTTATTAGTTAGATCTCACGTTTAATAATGAATAATAAAATACAATATTAGAATCTTATATGCTAATCTTTATTACTACGTCACAAAACACTACACCACAGAGATCGTCTCTGTGGCGAGTATAGTTCCCATACTACGTTTTCTCTACAGTCAACATTTTATAACGATATTATATACGTATTTTGTTCTTCTTTGAATCTTGTTTTTCTAAATTAAAACACATTTTTCCATGATCTCATTTACTTTTCTGTATTCAAAGGCCGCCTCCAAAAAATACTTGGTAATTAATTATGACTATTGTTACTTCCACGTCTCTATAGGCAAATAAATTAAACAGATACCTCATTATAAATGATTTAGTACATAGTAGTAAAATATTCTTTAATTTTGTTTTGCTTTGACAGCGGATACAAAGATAATTAACGGTACGAATTAGACCTCTAGAGGTTCTTTCTATGTCTATGAACTTAGAACCTTAAGAAATATTTTCAACCTTATACAAATAGCATAAGATTTAATTTTCTTTGACAAATACAAAGCTACATCAGCTTCGTATTTAATTTAATTGAATGTTCATTTTCTTTATTTGATAGCTAATATTTCACACGCTTATTAAGGAAAATGGGAGGGGGTAGATAGATGACATTTTGTTTATTAGGTATTCACAGCTGTGTTTGTTTTACTATACAGCTAGCAAGTTTATAAAGAATAAATAGGAAACTTAAGTTTTTAAATATTCATTTCATGTGTCATTTGAGTGTGAGAATAATTAGTCTAAATGACAAATGGCTTTTGGTTGGTGAGTATATAAATAAAAAGAATAACTAAACATTAATGTTTAGTAGTTAATGAAAATAGAATAAAGAAAACTTTACCTTCTAAGCTCAGCGTGGTATTAGTAGGGTGTATGATGAAAATATTGCCTAAAGTAATGTACTTTATTTTATTTTGAGCAAGTTCTGCTTTTCCTCTTTTTCCGCGAGAGCATATTATCCTTTGCTGCTATTTAAAAATCAATCCGGATAATCCCTGGATTAAATCAATCGTGGGGTTTTTAGTCTTTGTTTTTAAGACCCTGAATTATGTACTTCTTTATCGACTAAAATTCTTATTCCCACTTCGATAATATGTGCCAGGTTGATAATTTTGTAACCCCTTTATGACAGCATATTCCGTCTTTCCCTAACCAAAACGGTATGACTCAATAATATACGGTTGTAGTCACAAAATTTAAAGAAAAATATTCAATCAGGAGTATGTTTAAATATAAATATTCCTCACACATTCACATAACGCTATCTAGTTCCAAACTAAGCAAAGCTTGTACTATGGGTACTAGACAACGGATAAACATACTTAAATACTTTTTTTTTGTAAATACATACATACATATTATACTTAGAAAACACCCAGACCAATGCAAACAATCATGTTCATGCACACAAAGATTAGCATTGAGCGGGAATCGAACACGAGACCTCTGCGTAGCAGTCATGTTATATAACCACTACGCCACAGAGGTTTCATTGTTTCATAGATTCGTTAAAGTAACTTGTCAAAATTTCGGACAACCCTTTTACTGTTAGTTAACCAAAGACAATAGAACCATGATTGACAACTCAAACTTTTTCAATTACAGAATGATTATTTTTGTGATTTACTTTTAATGGAGGGCGGGTTCTGTTTTGTTTTAGTCAAAGGGAATTTATATTATGAGTAAGGAACTCAAACTATATTGTAAAAGTATCATGTATGTATTTGTCTGAATAAATGATTTAAAAAAAAAAACATTACTATTACCCCGGGAGCGTAGTGGTAGCAGGTAACTGGTTGGTTGCGGATTCAAATCTCTCGAAGAAAAAAAATATTATATAATTGTTCTCAGTTGTGTTCAATCTAAGAAACTAGCAGAATTCATTCATAAGTATTAGACCTGTATTTGGTGACCTGTGGCACAGGTTTACTAAACCCATTTCAGGCACCAGTCCTTCACAGATTACATAGTAACCTCATCAAATAATGTATTAGTTATAGTCAAATTGTGAAGGAAATAAATGGATTATTTATTTTTGTTTATTTATAAGTAGTAGTCAGTTTTATATACATGACTTTACGTATAATACTTTTGTGCACAATATTGTTAAGGTTTACAATATTGTCATTGACATTGGCAATGAAGGAAGCGATCTATATTTCAGAACAGCGGGGTTTCTACACCTAAAGTATTTTCCCGTATTACTGTTTTCATACAAAAGAGTCGTTTTTGTGAAATAATCTTATTGGCAAATTAATTTGTTTGATGATGTAACAATTTCTAAGAAAGTATGTTTGTGATACCAAATCATAGTAATCCATCCATCCATCCATATCAGCCAATGGACGTCCACTGCTGGACATAGGCCTCCTCCAAAAGTTTCCACTCTGCGCGGTCTTGTGCCTCCCTCATCCATCGGCTTCCCGCCGTCCTAACCAGGTCGTCATAGTAATATTAGAATAATATTGCGCAGGTATTTTATATACATGTGTACAAAACTATAGTATATGGGTATGGAAACCATAATAAAATTTAGTTTTTACTATCAGCTTTTGACAATCAGATAAATGCAAAGTGTAAGAAAAAGTCATTGAGGTAATATGTACTAGTACATATTACCTCAATGGAAAAAGTAGACAAAATAACTATAGGTATTATAACAATGTAAAAAGTAAACTAATGGTTTATATATTTAATAAGTATTATTTAAAGTCAATAATAAGCCAGCGCGTTATAAAAACGACTAATTAGAAAAGGTTTTATCTCAAAACAAACCCTAAAACCTTCTAAACTTAACATCCTTCACATAACAACGTTAGAAAAATTAGTAACTCGAGTTACTCGCAAACCCTCATCAAAAAGTATGAAACCACTTAATTCTGACGTCAGATGTATGAAAAATTTATACTTCGCCCATAGTTGCGTGAAATTAACTGAGATAAGGAACCGCGTACATTGACGGAACTCACTTCTATTAATTATGTTCCCAATTTAGATTGGAACAGGAAAAAAGTTTTGAAAAATATAAAAACTTTCTTTTTTCATTTCCTTATTTTAATTGAAGGGCTAGTTCAAAGGTTTTTATAATATATTTTTTCCAATTAAAACACTAACTTCAAAACCGTTGGTACTATTTATAACACAAATATAAAAATATACAATATAAAAAACAAAGTCATTTTCATTTTCTCGAATAGCTAAATAACTGTATTTTATATTTTTGAGATGAAAGCCTACTACTTAACCATTTTTTTAATTGTTCAAGAAATGTCGGAGTTCTGACGCAAGAAAGTGCATCTGAATTGAGAAATCCTTTCTTTTTATGGAGTTGGTAAAATATAAATAATTACAGCAGTTGAATACTTTTTGTTACATTGAGTGTTCTAATTACAATTGTATTGTAAATTACAAGTAGAAACATTGAGTGGACTACATGACACTGAAAATGTCATGGTTTGACGGACTCAAACCTTCTACAACCTCTCATAAACTGCAGTTGTGATACTATCACTAAAAGTAAAAACATTAAATACCTGGGTGTTCTATTAGATGATAAGTTAAGCTGGTGTGAACATATTAAAACAACCACTTCACGAGTTAGAAAACTTATCTGGGTCTTCAAAAGGCTGAGATATGTAGCTGACTTCGATCTCTTGCGTACTGTCTACTACGCCTTAGTGCAGCCGGTACTAGGATACTGCATCCCGGTTTGGGGAGGTGCATGTAAGACTTTTCTGATACAATTAGAGAGGGCGCAGAGGTCTTTGCTAAAAGTGGCAACTTGTAAACCATACAGATTTCCCACTGCTATCCTTTATCAGATCTGCCAACTTCTCACTGTTAGACAGATGTACATCCAGCAACTACTGTATAAGCAACACAGCATTACACCCTACAACGAGAACGTCTATAAAAAGCGCACTGTAACTAACGTTTGCTTACCTTTGTCTTGCCGTACAGCAGCAGCTAAGCGGCAACGATTATATATGTCCATTTACCTATATAATAAAATCAACAAAATTCTTAACATAAACCCTCTGAACCTATACGAAACAAAAAAGAAAATCTTATTCTGGCTTTTGTCTCTTGACTATACGACTACGGAGAATCTTCTTACATCAATAAAATAAACATCACACACATAAGGCTTTACTTACACAAACACTACCCACCACATACACTACCCACCACATACACACACACACCCCCACACAAATACACATACACCCCCCCCCCCACACACACACAACACACACATACACACACAACACACACATGAATTAGAGTTAGTTAGTTTTTAAGTTTAATTTGTAACTATAATGCATAATGCTTGCAACTCGATGTATATCGGAAGAAGGCACTGACCCTTGAAACTCAGGCATGTAAGCCTACCTCTTGAGTCAGAGCATCAATCAAGAAAATGTACAAAAATGTTATGCAAATAAAGAATTTATTATTATTATTATTATTATAAACTCTCGTAAGGATAACTTTAGAATCCTGCATTGATCGCTTCAATGACACTGCGACCTCCTTACTGGGGTCAAACCTTAAACCGTTTTTTTAATGAGGCAAGGTAGCAAGTAGCAAGCCACCTGTTTAAGTCTTTGTCTTGTCATTGAGATACCTAAGGTACAGTTTCCTCTAACACAAAATAAAAATTAAGATCAAATGAGAGTATAAACTAAGTTTTAACAACACGAATAACACTACGTACATTGCACCATTGTCCACAGAAGCGTATAATTGGTATAAATATCTAACTAACCTCTTCAATAAAATTAAGTAACAGCAAAATATGATTATAATATCCAAGGAACTTCAAAGAGCTAAGTCCCAAGACATGAAGTTGGTTAATACAAGTTTGGGCTGGCTTGGAAAAGTTTGAACTAGATTGAACCGATTGTCGTTGGATATTGTTAGTTTTTAGTTTAGTCTTGAAGCGCTTTAGAAAATATTTTAAGGAAAATAGCTTAAACAGGATTGACAAAATGTTTGCAACTAAAATGGAGTTTGCATTCATGAGACGAGCCGGATTGTTTCGGATTTTGTTTACGATAAATCAGTTTCGAGAGTAAGTAACTTAAAGTTTAAAGTTGCAAAGTGCTCGTGTAAGCGAGAACTGTGTGCGAGGTAGCAGCTTCGGATACCATCAATACCGGTTCTAAGTAACGTGCTTTGTTTGAAATTATACTTCCTTGTGACCGATTGTGACCTTGTGAGTGATTAATTGTGGCGTTCTATATATCCGTCAGCACACGGACTTAGAACGAAGGTATAAATTAATTAGGTACATTAAAAAATCGGCATACTTGTTCTGAACCTACAATGGTTCGTTTAATCACAGGAATAAAGATACATTAATTTACGCCTTTTCCCACGAAAGATGGGCGAAAACTGAGCGAAAAAGAAAGATAGACATAAGCCACTATTTTAAAAGTAAACAATATTGTTGAATTTAATTTTACAATATTAACAAATTAAACAAACCGTGTACAAGAAATATACCAACTCAACAATACAAGAAAAACAAGATTTGCAAGAATAATCCCCAGTTTACCTCAAATTCTTACGTGGAGGCTTTGTTTCGGAAGGCTTAGCGATAAACCTCTTAACTTGTCGCGTTATCACCACGAGTCGAGTATTATTGTTTTGAAGTATTACTCCTGCTCTTTAACATTGATATAAAATAAATGTTTGCGGTACCTTTAGTAAGAATACAAAATATATAGGTTTAAATATATAGATGTGACTTCTTTAAACTAGGTTATACAGCGTAACGTGCGTCGCCTAAAACTCTGATACACTGTGCCTTTGGCAGAGAAAAAAGAAAACTACCTATGTGAAAAAAAAGTAAACTGCGGATATGTATAATCTGACATGAACAGTTTTGGTGGAACAGTGTCATGTCTTTGAATCCTATCCAGGGTATTATTTGTGCCATCCACAAATTATTCTAGTGACCTAGGCATTGAGATTAGTTTTTGTCTAATTAGACACCTATTACCTACACTATTAGTAATCATGATGCATTACGGGAACTTTAATTGTGGATTTATTTGTTTTTACTCTTCACCACGCATGCAAGATAGTGAGTGAGCTCAGCTACAGCATTAAAACAAATTCAAAACCCTAATAAATATTCTTTAACAATGAAAAATCGTTCTCTTTTGCATCACAAAGGGCCATCGCTAGTATAAAGTTGGACGTTATCTAAGAACGTTTAGACTTTCACAGTAGGTATTCTTTACATCAGATTCTTACCAGTTTCGACGTCTCCAACACTTTTCCGATAAACTTGCGGACACTCGCTTACGTAATTTCTTCAATGAGAATATTAGTTTCACAATCTGTTTTTAATGAAAGTTTTGACGTCTAGTGCATTTAGATTGCAGACGAACAAGCACATTCTACCATACAATGTAACAATTGGACTACTGGCTGGAGGTTGATAAATCGCTCACACAGTGGTGACATGAATATTATATTGTGACAAATTAATATATTATAATTCATTAAAATACTATGACATCTGTCCGAACGTAGTGTGAAGAAGCATTTGTCTAAAACGGTAAGTGAAGTAATTTCTATTCTACCGATCCGTTGCCATTATTCCTGGCCCGTTTTTCTGGCCGTCCCTTCTTTCTATGTAAAGATAATAAATAAAAAAAAAAAAAAAAAAAGTTTATTGTTCAAAAACAAGTACAAATGGTCTATCTTCTACTTAATTAAATGACATTTTGTTTTTTTTTTTTCTCTTCGCTTTTATGAATGAAGACAGAGTAAACGCCAGCGTCTGTGCTAGTATAAACTGTGTTACAGACACTGGTGCCTTCCTCTTACAATTATGACACAGTTAGACTGCTATACAAATATAAAAAGAGTACATACTTATTAATAAGATTAAAGTAACTGTATTATCAAATATTGACAAGAAATACTACCTACCATCTACGTGTAACTGAAAGTTATGTGAGATTGTATGAGTGTGATGAAGAATAAGGTGAGTGTGTGTGTGTGTGTGTGTATGAGTGTGTAATGTAAAGTTTGAGTGTATTCTTCTGAGTTTTATTATTGGTTATTTGGAGAACAGCTGTTCAGTCTGATTGTAATCCAACCCCTGGAGATAACTACTTACTACGCACTTACATTTATGTTTTAAAAGTGGATATATGTTACAGCTTTTATTAATGGTGTTGTAAATACGATTACTAAGACTCATGAAGTTACGACGTGCTAGTGCAGTTCTAGTAGCAACTTGTGGACATACAAGATATTTACGGCGCCTATGTTCAAGGAGACTTGAGTCGTAGACTAGTGATGAATGCTTACGCAAGGTCATATTAAGAGCACAGAGTTGTCGAACTGTCAGTACACATATTTCTCTGTACAGCTCTATAGTTGGATAGCGAAAGGGTTTACAAAGCATAACCTTCAGGACTGCCCTTTGAGCTCTCTCAAGGCGCAGCATGTGGGTTTTAAACGTTCCACCCCAGACAGATATACAGTACGTCAGGAGTGATTGAGCAAGCGCATAATACACAGTTTTTAACAGTGAGTCAGTAACTACTCCTCTTAGTTTTTTCATTGGATACATTATTTTACGAACACGTGCTACAGTCACATCTATGTGTTTCTGCCAGCTTAGTGTGCTGTCGATATATACACCCAGATATTTTACACACGAGGATCTATGTATAGGAGGGCAGCTACAAGAGGGAAGCATAGAGTGGCAATTGTGCGCTTTGACATCTGGCATGGTCGGCTGTGTAGCTGTGTTCGCAGAGAAAGGAATAAAGTTAGTTTTAGATACATTTAACGTAAGTAGATTTGAAGAGAGCCAATTCATCACTGTACCGAGCGCTTGCTCAGCTCTGCTATGAGCAGTTTCCCATGTATCTCCAGTGACAATAAGCGCTGTATCATCCGCATATACAAGAATCTTACAGTCTCGGATTGTCAATTGGCACAACCTATTTACATATAAGAGAAAGAGAGTAGGACCCAACACGCTGCCCTGAGGGACGCCAAATGCTATGTTTCTTTCTTCACTAATGTAATTTTCAACTTTAACCCTTTGACTACGATTTGTAAGATAATCACAGAAAAGTTTTAGACTAATATCTCTTATTCCTAGATCCTCTAGTACTCGCAGTAGGATAGAAGTAGAGACCGTGTCGAAAGCTTTTGCTAAATCAAGGAACACACCTATGGTTTTAGTTCTAACATCCAGGTTTTTGGTAATATGATTTGTCAGCTCAAGAACTGCGTCCTCTGTTGAAATGCCTTTTCTAAAGCCATATTGGTTTGGAGCAATAATATTATTGCGTTTAAGATAGCTCGTCAATCTGTTATTAAGAACCTTTTCTATGATTTTAGACAGAGTTGAGAGGATTGATATAATATTCACGGATAGTCCCTTATTCGTTTTTTACGACACCCATGGTATGAGATGGGGTGGTGAAATATTGTATTCTTACACCGTCACCACATGGAGAAATGTGTGACTTGTTTAGAATAATGTTGACTTATTTTATTGGGGGCCGACTAGTGGTTACCCCGTTTTGCCACCCCAGGGTGACCACGAGAAATTTTATTACTCGTGGCTACCCTGTATTCATTATTAATTTCTATATCGACTTTTTTGTTTTATTCTCAACAATATATCAAACAACACCTAAATACGAGTAATTTTTACCACAACTGCGTTATTTTTCTGTGACTAAGCCTAAGTTGACAGCCAAAGCTCGACTGCCGGGCGTAGGTATAAAATTGAAGTAGATAAAAATAGTTTATGTAGTATACACAAACAATTTCAAATTTTATATATGACAAGCTGACCCGGGTCCTCTTCGTTGTGCGGCGAAAAAAACGCGCCCATTTTTTTAAACATATTTCATTACTGCTCCACTCCTATTAGTCATAGCGTGATACTATATCGTCGCTGCGCTTTCAATAATCGCTATGTGATTTTTACACACTTTACAGGAGACGCAAAAAACTGATTTGCTCAGTAAATACCCGGTGTATTCAAATTATTTATTTTTTCTATAATGCATATAACAAACTTTGCTAATTGTAGAATACTTTAGGATAGATAACATTATTAATAATGCCAAAATCAAATATAATAGGCAAATTTGACACATAGCGTTAATTGTTTAAGTCGTAAATACTCGCTATGTGCACTTAGAACACATAACTACTATAAAGTTCTATGGAATTTTAAAGAAACTGACTATACGGTGACATAGCTATATTGTCGAAAGAAATAATTAAAACAAACTAAAATAAAATAAATATTTTTTTATTCGAAATGATATTTTACTTTATCAAATCAATTATAATCAAATCAAACAATAAAAAAAAAGTCGCTATGTGCAGTAAAACACATGTCAGGCGCAATTTTTGATTGCACTTTAGTAAATTTTTTTTAGCTAAGTGAATTATAACACTTAGCGTTATAGGTACTACTACTTTTTATGGAACTTTCTGTGTTTGAATGTCACATAGCGACATTCCGTAACTCGTAACTCTTTAAATATTGCATCAATCACATAGCGGTTTTTACAGTATGTGCGTATTGAAACAACAATTATAACTGCATAAAAAAAAAAAAAAAACAAAAAAACACATAGCGACTTTTGCACGCGCAGCGACGATATGGCCTATGACACTCCCCGATAAATGGACTATTCAACACAGAAATATTTTTTTAAATAGGTACAGTGGATCCAGTGATTACCCCCTACAACGTCACAAACTCACCAACACTCAAACACACAAAATTTACCTCTTTATAATATTAGTTTATATGTAACGATACGATAGAATGGTAAATAACCAAATGTCAATTAGTTTTAGTAATATAATAATGTAAAACGGGACAGGCATCAACAGGATAGGCTTTTCTTAGTGTGGGGTCTAATGGATATGAATGATATCATCATCATCTTAGCCAAAAGACGTTCAGTGGTATACACAGGCCTCTTTCAAACGTCTCCACCTTCCTCTGTCATGTGCCTACCTCATGCATCGGTTGTTCATCATAACGGCCCATTAATGTCCCACTGCAGGGTCGGGCCTCCTCCTATGACGGAGGGATACTTGACCTACTAATACCACGCTGGCCAGACGGATTGGTATAGGGTTTAATTTTAAGTTTTCCTTCTTTTTACTTCGTAAAGATAATATTCACGGATAGTCCCTTAGTCGGTTTTTACGACACCCATGGGATGAGATAGTGTGGTGACATTGTATTCTTACTCCGTCACCACACTGAGAGTGTTCGCTACCTTTCAATCTTTACCAGTTTGGCGGTCCACCTAGTGAAGGGTCATGCCCAACCTATGCCATAATATATAATGATAAATTTTGATGTCAATCACACATTTTTTCCTTCAAGATTTTGAACAAGTTTCCGTAAAATTATGATTTATATTGATGAAGCACTTCGAAAGTAACTATGCACTATTTTCACAATAACGTTTTTCGTTTATAACTTACGCACGACTTACACGTAACCCCTTTTAGTAGACATAAATTTGACTATTTTTCACTAGGATTACTGGCCGTAAAACCTTCCTAAGCTAGAGGAAGGACAGTTAACAAATGTTGGGTTTGAAGGCGAACTTATTTAGTTTGTCTTTGGTTATCAAATGAAAACGGTTAATGATGCTATTATTTGAATTATGATTCTAGTAAACTTAGGAATAGAAGAAACCATTGGTTCATCATCATCATCATATCAGCCTATACACGCCCACTGCTTGACATAGGCCTCCTCCAAAAGTTTCCACCCTGCGCGGTCCTGTGCCTCTCTCATCCATCGGCTTCCCGCCGTAAAGGGTTATGGGGCAAATCGTCCGATCTAAGACTGATCCTCGGACGAGTTGCCTCATTCGTAAAACGTAGGAGGTTTTTCGTCTGAACAAGAAGTGGTCCTCGGGCGAGTAGCCTGATTTTTTAAAAGAACGATTTTATGGATTAATCAAATTATTAAAACGTGAGAGTTTAAAAAAAAAACAAAACAGCGAATTCATAAACTTTAAAAAAAATAAATAGTTTCATAACAATAATATATTTATATATATTATATATATTTATATACAAAAAAAAAAAAAAAAAAAGTGCAGGCAGTCTCATCGTCGGATCTGACTCATGCAGAGCCACCCAAATTCATTTACAAAGTGTATCGGCTTATTAACAACAATACAGCTATGTAGAATATACAGTGTAGAGCTGCACCGGGTAAACCGACAGTTTTGTCGGGAGCATGAGCTCTGCATGAGTCAGATCTGACGATGAGACTGCCTGCAACATTTTTTTTTTTTGTTTATAGTTATAAAATAAAATTAAAAAATATAATATAATAATATATAATGTAATATATAAATATATTATTGTTATGAAACTATTTTTTTTATTAAAGTTATGAATTCGCTGTTTTGTTTTTTTTAAACTCGCACGTTTTAATAATTTGATTAATCCATAAAATCGTTCTTTTAAAAAATCAGGCTACTCGCCCGAGGACCACTTCTTGTTCAGACGAAAAGCCTCCTACGTTTTACGAATGAGGCAACTCGTCCGAGGATCAGTCTTAGATCGGACGATTTGCCCCATAACCCGTCCTAATCAGGTCGTCGGTCCATCGTGTGAGGGCTCTCCACATTGGTTAATGTGTTTTTATTAATTGACTTGTGTAGTGTGTTTTCTCACTCTTACAAAAATATTTACACTTTTTTCACTTAGAAGGACTAGATTTAGGATTTTTTTTAATAACAAGGTTTTCAAGCGGCATAGTGTAAGTGCACATTACCATAATCCCCGTTACAATACCCGACACAAAAAGCACTCTTAAAATATGAGGTTTGTAATAAGTTAGAAATAATTCTATATCAGGTACTCTATTCATCATAACAGCCGATTAATGCCCCACTGCAGAGACGGGCCTCCTTCCGAGACAGAAGGATACTTGGCCTACTAATACCACAGAGGGATACAATGGCCAGACGGATTGGTAGGTATAGGGTTTAGTTTCAAGTTTTCCTTTTTTTTATTTCGTAAAGTTAATATTCACGGATGGTTCCTTAGTCGGTTCTTACGACACCCATTGGGTGAGATAGGGTAGTGACATATTGTATTCTTACTCCGTCACCACACGGAGTCTATTAGTCGCCATTAATTTTATTGTAGTAAAACTTAAACGTTAAGTACAGTTAAAAGATACAAATAAAGCCAATTAAAAGTTTTTACAAACAGTAAGACTACAGCAGCTAGTTATAAATAAAATAAAAATAAGAGAGTTTCATTCGATATCTTTTATTCCGATATAAAGTTCCCGATTCCTAATAAAACTAATCAACTATAATAATATCATTACATGTTAGCTTGTTATATATCCCAGAACTTTAGCTAAAACACGACTACAAAGGATCACAACTCAAAAAGATTATACAAATCTTATAAAGTTTGGGAACAAGTTTCATCTTTATGATATTAGTGTTATAACAGTGGAGGATGTAAGTAATATTACCTAAACATCCTGGAAGGCGAAATAGCCGTGAGCTACAGTCGCGAACTTTTCTCTTATAACTTACTTTATGAGTGTACGTGGACAACTTGATTAAACTATAGCAACGTACTAGTATTTTGTTTAATATAATAAAGTTAATTTGTGTTATAAGTGTTTCAAGAATGTAAATAAACGCCCTCTTCTTCGTTTTTCTTTATGGTTTGGGTAGAGCTGGTGTCGAGATTTTTCATGCCGTCCATAGGCTTCCGATCTGGCTTAACGACTATGTCACTACGACGGTAGCGGGGACTACCTACTTTTTACGTACTCTCCAAAACTAAGAGACGCTTAATAGAAATACCACTAAGCACCCCGCCGATGTTGCTTAACCAGGGTTCTTTAAATTTCTCCAAAGTGGAATCATTGCGATTTTAAGAGGTTTGGGTGCCATCCTATCAAGGGTATCTAGACAGCCTCGACGAAAAAAAATCCCCCATCCTAATTAAACAATCATGTTCGTGCATACAAATGTTAGACATCTGCGGTGATCAACATTGTCATTTGAATCTGATACACTAACCAATAAAAAGAAGCATTCAATAAGACGGTTATTAACTGAAAATCCAAATTCTTGTAACACCCCCGTAATAGAGCATTCTCTTGTCCAGTTTCATAGATTCCTTCTCTTGATTCATTCATTCATTATTTATAATTAGCTTCTCGTCTCTACGCGTTTGCAAAGGAGGCATTAATCATTTCAATTAGGAAGTCCCCACCAGATGGATGTGCGGAAAAAAAAGATGGCGTTTTTTATTCGAAGCTTTAAGGATTAGCAGGGGTTTTGTCTCGTTGCAAATGCAATGATTCAAATTGTTTGGACTAAGAGTTGTTTTTTTGGAGGTTTTACAGCCCAAATTATGTGCCTTGTTATCGTTCATGTTGGATTTATTTTAGTGATATTTATCCTAATTAAATTAAATGTCTATATTTTGTCATGTTTTTTAGTTTTCGAGAGTGTTTATGTGTCTAATGACATCTAGCTGCCGTACTGTGTGGAAAAGGGCAAATAGATTTAGAACTGGACAATGGGGCCTCAAAGACTCGCCGGGGTGTGATTGTGGAGCTCCAAAACAAACGCTGATGCACATCGTCGAGGAATGTCCCCGACATCGTTTCTCTGGGGGAATGGGTGAGCTCCACAACCTTACTACGGCCGCTAAAGATTGACTCCTCCAGCTGGATATAGATGTATAGGGTTCAAAGCAGAAGCCATATGCAATGATGATGATGATGACATCTAGTGTACAGTCTATCTCATCTCATGCAAGTCGACTTAGGAATATCTTAGATGACATAACGATCAACGAAAACAAAAAGAAAACTTGTTAATCAATTTAAAACAGAAACTAGTCCGTCTGGCTAACGCGGTATTAGTAATTGATATTAAAGAGCTGTGATTTTTGTTTTTTTTTTCATTTATAGCACTTGTACTATTATTTATATATTGCTATGGAAGTTGTATATAGTGCGATTTAAACATCCTTTCGGAACACAACTTAACTTTAACTAATAAATCTGTCAAAAACTGATACAGCATAAGTACATATTTAATTGAATGTTTAATATAATGAGGACCCGCGTGCTAGTGACAGGCGCTATATACAGCCTGATTGTTGAGAAATGGTACCCAGACTTGTTACTAAGTGAAATTCGAAGCAATAATAACTAAATAACGAAACAAACAGTTGTTACAAACTTAATTAATTTGAGTCTGGAATACGTTGATATTATTATTGGTAAAGTGGTAACTCACATTATTTTGCAGCATATGGTTTGCATTCAAACAAGTATGCTGCCATTCATCGACTTTTTATAATACCTATTGTAAAGTAACCAATCTCCGTGTGATGACGGAGTAAGAATACAGTGTGTCACCACCCCATCTCATCCCATGGGTGTCGTAAAAACCGACTAAGGGACTATCCGTGAATATTATCTTCACGTAATAAAAATAAGGATAACTTGAAATTAAACCCTATACCAATCCGTCTGGCCAGCATGGTGTTAGTAGGCCAAGTATCCCTCCGTCACGGTAGGGGTTCCGGCAGTGGGACATTAATGGGCTGTTATGATGATAGTTGCCCCAAAGAAAATTAAATAGTGCCCCCAATGTTGTTCATCTTTTTATATGTACCTATTTACTTAATCAACTTCGTTATATTATTTTATATTTCGTACAGTATACTATAACAGTCTGATAATGAATTTGTAAGGTTTTTTTCTTTCTATTTTCGTAGAGGTAATATAATATAATAAGTGAATTTTTGTTACCTGACTTACAATACACAGTGGTAACTAAAGTAAGTTCGAATTTCAGAAGCAATAAATTGTCTGTATCAAAGGCCTTAAAGAAAGTAAGTGCACTTTTCCAATCGTCAAAAATCATAGCAACGCAGTTGAATAGCGCAGGCAGCAACACAAATTTGGTTTCTAAAATGGCAACAGGTGGCTGAAGTTGACTTATCGCTTTCGACATTCTGCAGCCTCGTTGACGTGACACACACAGCACAGTTTCAAGTGACTCACAAAATACTGAGTGTTTATGCAAAGAATTTCTTATACGAACATTAAAACATACTTACATACATTTTGACGACCTTTATAGCATAGTTGCTTCATCCAATGGCTGCTATGTAGAGGTATCGGGTTCGATTTCCGCTCAATGCAAATTTTTATGTGCATGAACATGATGAATGTTTGCATTAGTCTGGGCGATTGCTATGTATTATATTTACAAAAAAAGGATAAAATATGTTTATCCGTTGTCTATTACCTATAGTATAAGCTCTGCTTATAAATATTATATAAACGGGATATTAACGCATTTAGCATTTCATTTGCACTGGCCGTGGTCGCAAGCTGATTGGTGATACGAGGTCAGAGATTCGTCTTCGTGATAGATAGTATTATTATCATCTACCCTCGTACCTTGAGATGTTACTATAAAGTCCCAAGTGACCGTATCGCTGTTCTGTACGTTAACATCCCTTTTTTGAACGGTCGGTTAACGTACAGAACAGTGCTGTGTGTAGGGGCTATAGTTGCAAAACTTCTGAAAAATTTTGGAGACTAAGTTTATATCTCTTAAATAAATAAAATGAAACAACGCAAGTAACAATGGTAAAGATCTCTTATAATTTTAGACATTCTGCATGATAGTAAAAACAAACATTTGTTCACTATAACATGAAAGTCACTTAATAGAGATTGAATAAATACAATTACTTGGTATTAAAAGTCTTTTACTATTAAAATTTAAAGCGGTCAAAATAATATTTTATTGTTTTCTTTGCCCTTTGCAATTTCCAATATTCTTTTAAGCTTCAGTGTTGGATTGTTACCTGACTATTAACTTTATCTGGTACACAGTATATTCCCACTCTATGCTGATTAGGTGGACATTCAATGTTACAAAGAGCACAGCCCCAAACTACGTTTTTTGGTGTTGATGATGGCACTTCTTTACCATTTATGTGGAAAGTATCTGTTGGATTTAAGGTACTATTTTGATTGAAATTATCTGAAACGAAATCAGTTTTATTTGAATACGTTTGTGTAATAGGTTTAGGTGAAATGTGGTGTCGAGGAACATTATTTTGGGGATCTTGACGAATTGGTTTTAATGGTTTGTTGTATCCAACCCGACGCGCGGAGCCTCTTTGCTGAGGAAACAATGGCCAGTTTGCAACACGCTTTTTTTCTTCATAATTCGGTTTTGATTGAAAATTGGTGTAATTTATTTTTGGATATAGTCTATCATTTTTTATAATATTTTTATCAAATTTGGCCTTTATTACAACGGGGCCAGGAGAAGTATGTTTATCAACATAGTCTTCATCTGGCTCGTATTTAGGAAATCTATTGTAGGAATAACTAGTTACTTTCTTTTTAATATATCTTACAGTAGTTAAATCCTTGATCTGATTATCATTAACAAGACCGCTACTTTGAATATTTGCCCCGCTACTTATAAAAGCATGGCTATTACTTGTTATTATTTCCTGGTTTATATTCCACTCATTTTCCTCACCTTCAAAACCACCAGTATTATCAAAACCTTGGTTATTTACATAATTAATTTGATCTTCTTGGTCGTTAACATTATCAAAATTATATTTCCTAAAAGTTTTTAAATTGTCATTATAACTTTGACTTGCACTTTGGATCTTGTTTGTTTCTATACCATATTTAGTTTTTTCACTAGGGTTTCTGAATGCGTTATTCCCATAATTACGATTAGTGTGACTTCTTGAAATGAATTTCTCATAATTGTTTACAAAGCGATTTGATATACCTATTTTATCGTTATTAATATTTCGCTCGCTATCCGTAATATTATTAGTGATTTGACTAACTGAATTGTTTCCACGGTTGTAACTTTGTGCCATAAGTTGTGACTCATTCAAAGAACGAATTTCACTCCTATAATTTAAATTTGGGTTCGGATTAATGTTTATTTTTTCACTTCGGGCAACCCCAAATGGAAGTCTTGGTTCTACATTTTTACTGCTTTCAGGATACTGGGTTTGTTTTTGACCATTGTTGAAGCGGTAAACATGTTTGTATTTAAATGAACTAGAATACTTTTTACGCCTCGAGTCACCTAGTAAAAATGGCAAGTTTCGTTCTTTTCTGACAATATCTTCATTATCACCTGCCATTGAATGATTAAATGGTTCATCTACTACTGATAAGCCATCATCATTCCTTAACTCTTTTGTAATTACTGTTGTCTCAAGAGACATAACACTAATGTTGTATAATACAAAAATAACTATAAGTTTAAACACGAAAACTATCATTTTCAAATCGTTTTGTTTTTAATAACAATTGAGACACAAGTGAAACAGCAAACGTTGGTCTACGCTTTCCTTTATACTTTCTTGATCTAACAGTATACTTATTGATGAAATTATATTTATTTAGTCGTATCCTCCGTCGTCTTGTCACCAAATGGTGGTATTTTTGTTGTTTAGGTATTTAGAATTATTCGAAATTGTATTATTGTTCGAATAAATATTAATGACACATTTCGATGACAACCGTATTATATTTCTTCTCATACCACATGTTTACTTTTCACTAATGCAAAACTGTAACATGTTGGTGACCTTGAGTGACATTTCTTGGAAAATTCTTGCAATGCTACTATTGTCTGTAATAGAAAATAATATAAATAATATTTTTATAATATTAGAGAAAAACCAATTCTAAAAAAAATAATATTCTTTTGTGAAAGAAATAATCTGTATTTTTGCAACCAATATTTGCGTGAACAATTTCGAAATATCTATTAAAGAAAAATTCTCCGAAATTTCATGAAAATTGATTGGAGTATTAAGTTTTTGAATTTATATTAATACTACTTTTGAATTTACCTTAAGCATTTAGTTTAAATTTTCATTATAATAATGTATTAAAAAAAAGTAGTTCAAATTTATAGTCATCATCATCTCATCAGGTAGACGAAGGTTATTGCTGGACATATTATGCTTTTTCTAAATATTGCCAATTTATTATATCACCACCTAGGCTCAATCTTTTTAAATCCTGTCGTGCGTGGTCATGAAATATTCTAACAACAAAATATTGTTGCATTATTATTAATTAAAAATCCAAATTGTAAATTAAAAATAAAATTAATATAATTTACGAAATCATTTACTTAAGTGTTTAATTTGAACCAAAAAAAATCTCGGATTTGCTGTGTAACTAAAATCAAATCAAATTAAAATTTAAATCACTCATACCTGACTTATAATCACTTCATTCCAATCCATATGTATTTTTAAAATTTGCACATAAATCTTTCTTTTAAACAACTTAAAATTAATTATTAAAATTCACGACACTTATTTTCCGTGTAAATATTAGTGTTCAATATTTCCGTGTTTCACTTGCAGCATTGCTCACTGAATTTAACTGCAGTAATGATGGAATATGATACCTGCGTTTCTTTATATATCAGTTAAAAATGATTCACAAAGACTACAATGAATGAGTTCGTCTATTGATTCATCTTTATTGTATTCTATATCTTAAACAATGTAGGCATGTTTTATCAGACGTGTTATTACAATAAAATCTATAAGACTACACTTTTGTCGCGTATCTATCGATCTACTCACATTGTCTCATCTTACTAACATTCAACGTTATTAAACATACATGTCTTCCACAGTATTTAATGACTGTGTTTATTTCCTTTTTGAATCATAACATATCTTATTTCTATCAGTGTTTTACCCATACTTCGCCTTCCTGTAATTTTAGTTTAGTTATATATTTCAAAACAATTCAGCTAATCGTTTTATTCGATTTTACTTGACAATTTATTTGAACAACCTTTTCACCTACGTTGGTATTTCGAATTATCTCATTTGCTCTTTGTGTGGACATTTTGGTGAGGCGTATAGGTAAGTGACTACGACTCTGTGCTGTAATTTGTCAAAATAGTGCATCTCTCCCGCAGATCTTCAGAAGTAAGTTTAAAAGCACTTACCGTAACGGAAATAAGTGCAACATTTTGGTTCTGTGAATGTTCATTTTTAAACACACTTCTTGAAAGAAACTGGGTGCTTTAATATAGGAAATAGATGATCATTGTAGAATTAATTTCGAACTCGAACTGTTACTGTTATGACAGAAAAACTAGAAGGCAGTTCATTTTTAATACCTTTTATTTTATGAGTAATACTTTATTGCATGCAATAACGATAAATACAATATTTTTAGGATTTTGATGTTAGTTTTTACAATATAAATATTTTCATAGACATATTTTTTTTTTCTGGCCAGCATCGTATTAGTAGGCCAAGTATCCTTCCGCCACGGGAGGAGTAACGTCCTTGCAGTGGGACATTAATGGACTGTTATGAGGATAAATAATCTAAAAAAATGTTTTCACACTATGCTTGTTTAAACTTCGGGTAAATAGTTATTTACTTTTTGTTTGATTTTATAATTGAAATCAATAAATTCTGAAAACATTACGAAAATAGTAAACAAATCATAGATATGTGTTACGCATCGCAGTAGCTGAGTAGTTTCAACGCTATTGAATGTTTACGTTAAATATTATTGTTTAGGCTTCAAAGAATTGATAACAATAAATACAAATGACTTGCTTCAATACCTGCACCAATTCACGGTAAACAATCGCAAGATAAAATCATAGAACAATGATAACAGAGTAAATACCGTAAGCTAAAGAAAAAAAATGGGTAAAAATGGAATTGGAAAGTACAGTGCTCAAAGGTAATGAATAGAAAATTAGACCAAATAGTTTATTAAGTGTTAACGTATTTTTCACGGCGATTGCTCTGAGGAGTTGTTCTGGACATTGCCCGCAGCTGAATTTCTCCACAGAACCCCTCGCAATCGACTGTCTTATCATCGTCATTACCTTGATGGTTGGCGGTCATCCACTGTGCGATTTTCGCGAAACTTCCTACCGCGAACAACTGCTTCGTGAAACAAGCTCGCTGCGAAGATATTTCCGGACCGTTACGACTTGGGGAGCTTCAAGAAACGAGCGTACTCCCTTTTAAAAGGTCGGCAACGCATCTGTGATTCCTCTGGTGTTGCGAGTGTACATGGGCGACGGTGATCACTTACCATCAGGTGACCTGCTGGCTCGTTTGCCTCCTATTACATAAAAAAAAGTCATCAAAATAACCATGATAATAATGCCATTAGGTACTGTTCCTATTGCCGACTTGAAGGATTTCCGTTGCTTGGTTTTAGGATTAGATTCCGATAACATCAAGAACCAATATAGAATGTTACCGTCCCTGGTATTGGTACTCGTATGGGACACCCTTTATTCTACTCTGTCCCTACATTTTTTTTTTTTTTTATAAGACAACTCCCGCACTAGGGATCATGCCCTGTGTCGCGGGGACCTTTTACAAACATCAATTAACGGACACAAAGAACACCCAGACCAGGACAATAATTTGTGGATCTCACAAATTATTGTCCTGTGTGGGGATCGAACCCACAACCTCTTGCACGGCATTGCGAACTTTATTACGAGTGTATTATAATAATCTTTATTGATATAAAATTATAAGATTCCTGTCTTATATGCTCAAGGGTTTAAACTTTTCTCCCAAGCAGTAACATTAATTTAATATCAATACATTTATTCATGAAACTAGACAAAAACACGTTAAAGCTAAAATACTTTTACGTCATTCATCAGTATAAAAGTTCTGTTCCTCAGATATTTAGCATAGTGCAAATAAAACACTTTAGTACGTACTTTAGTATATAGCAGAATATTGCTACAGAAGTTATTTCACTTGGTATGTCTCGCGGTTTTATCGCGTTGAGTTTAAGGGGGTATTTATAAGATTATTGCTTCTACAATCTTCTACTAGTATTTAGCACCTTTTCTAAAGCGTAAATTTCTTTAGTATGTCACAAATAAAGGTACACTTATGACATTTGAGGAAGCATCAAAGTCTTTATACTCTTTAAACACCTTTTAAAGTAATTGGAATTTATCGAATAATTGGGTTTGATTTGAACATTCCAAAGTTGAAAGTCTTATGAATGGTTTCACTATAACCTCAACCCTCATATCGGAAACGTCAGAACCATCGAAAACATCACCAACACCAAACCACATTCACGAAAACTTATCTAAAAAAAACCCACGATGGACTGAGGCAAACTAAGTCGTCTTACCAAAGTGATGCATTATTTCTGATGCCGGTAACAGCTTGACAGATTTTGAAGTATATTGTATTGTAACCTGAGATGAATTACATTCCACAATGGTGACAATTTGTAGGTCCGGATCAAACTAGTCACTTCGCCAAATGTATGAGTAAATGTACTGTAATTGTGTAATTGATAGTTCTAAAAGAAAGGAACTACTTAAACCTCTTTCGGACGCACTACACAATTAATCAAATGAAAAAGGTAGTTTTACATAAAGTGAAACAACCTAATATTTCGATTTCAAACTAAACATTTTGAAATTCACAAATATAATACCTTTAACAATTATAATATCTTTAAAGGTTACTAGAGTTTGGACACTTGCCGAAGGCATGTCTGATCCAGAAATTGAATTTAGTTACCCAAAACATTATGAAACACTCATAAACCCCTTTTTTGAAGAACAAAAACTTAAAAAAAGAAGAACAATATTATTATTACTCGCTATTTAGGCTACGGTAAACGGCGATGAAATATTTTTATACAGTTTTTCTTGTGTTTTTGGCATTACTTAATACAGAATGGTTTGTAATTTTATAAAAGTGTGGGTGTTTATATTAATTGTACCCATAAAAGTAAGGGAAATGTATAAGGCAAAAATAAAGTATTTTATTCCGCACTTAGTAGGTACTACACTCGAGAGCAAAAGTTCCGGGTCACTAGCATTTACTTCAATATCTTGAAAACGAATAAAGCTATCGTATTGAAATAAATTGAACTTTATAGACAATTTAATGTTACTAAAATAAAATGCATTACATTTACTACTGACTATTTATTTTATTATGTTTAAAAGGACAAATTAAAAATGGCGTCATTTTGCTTGTAAAACCAAAACTGAAAATATTGAATTGTTTATATTTACAAGTAGTTTTAACACGGTTTAGTACTTGGTATTACCCCCACGTGCTGTCTGGACTGCTGCAATGCGATTTGGCATGCTGTACACCAAGTTTCTGAAACACTGTTGGGGAATGTTCTCCCATTCCTCTACCAATGCATGTTTCAAGTCACTAAGCGTAATTAAAGGAGGATCTTGTTGTCTTACCCGTCGTCCGAGCTCGTCCCAGGCGTGCTCGATTAAGTTGAGGTCGGGGCTACGTGCTGGCCACACCATGGGACGAATATTCACCTCATCAAGGTAGTCTTGCACTACACGAGCAGTGTGGGGACGGGCGTTATCCTGCATAAAGATGGCATTCTCACCAAGTCTTGCCATAAATGGACCGACGTGCTCGTTGAGGATTTCATCCACGTATCTTACGCCATTAAGAGTACCGTTTTCGATCAGTACAAGCTCTGTTCGGCTTTCCGCAGAAATTCCAGCCCACACGAGTACCGAACCACCACCGTATGACACCTTTTCTTCAATACAGGCTTTCATAAATCTTTCTCCTGGTCTTCTGTACACCTTTGCCCTTCCGTCGTGTGTATACAGCATAAATTTTGATTCGTCCGAGAATATGACATTTGACCAATTTTCAATCGTCCAATTCGAGTGTTCGCTTGCATAAATTCGTCTTGCTATACGATGGTGTCTCTCGAGTTTCGGACCATTTGCGGGTCTAAATGGTTTCAAATTACCTTCAGCAAGTCGCCGTCTTACAGTCCAAGCAGAAGGGCTGCTTCCACCAAGTCCTAAAAAATGATGAGTCAGTGCTGTTCCCGTAAGAAACCGATTTCGTAGCATAGAGTTCACTAAATATCGATCTTCCCGTGCCGTCGTACACCTGGGTCTGCCTGTTGTTGGTCTGCGTAGGTTCAAACCAGTTTCTAGAAACCGCTGGCGAACACGCTGAACTGTAGACAACGATACACCGACTATTCTTGCTGTTTCTCGCTGACTGCTCCCATTTTCCAGGATCGTGAGGATTCTCGTACATTCCTCAGGTGTGAGTGACATAATTACCACTTTAATAATGACTATTGGATACCTGGATGACTCCTTATAAATACATTTTATGACAGAACAAAAACAAAAGCAAAAACAGTAGTGAAAATTAGAAGTTCTGATTTTAAAAAAATGGATCTTTTTTTTTATAACTTTTTCAATGCCATTACTTACCGCCAATCAATAAGTTTTTATATGTTTAATGAAAGATTATTAAATTGTCTATAAAGTTCAATTTATTTCAATACGATAGCTTTATTCGTTTTCAAGATATTGAAGTAAATGCTAGTGACCCGGAACTTTTGCTCTCGAGTTTAGCAGATTACATACATAAACACACGCATTATCCCGTCCGGGGTAGGCAGAGACGACAGAAAACTAGCTGATCAAGTTATTATTTATATGTTATGTCCCGCAGGACGTCCACCGTTCAGAGTTAAATGTGATTATATTCTGTTCACAACATGTGTTATCGAGCTAAGAAAGAACAGTGGTATTCTTATCGTTCCAAAGTTTAGTGATTATCAAATCAATCAAATTTATTTATATATAAAATATTACATAACAATACACAGTATAATATAATTTATTAATGTTGACTGGTTCCAAACTAAGCAGAGCTTGTACTATGGCTACCAGGCAACAGGCATACATACTTTATTTACAATATTATTAATACATAATAAGTAATTATAACAATATAATTTATAACATAATAATACATAATTTAATAATGCTGACTGGTCCCAAACTAAGCAGAGCTTGTACTATGGGTACCAGACAACAGGCATAAATACTTTATTTACCATTATTTATAGGTACCTACTAATTATAATTATACACATAATAAATAAAAACATAATAATATAAATTTTATAATACATAGTTATAAATAAATCATGGGACAGTGCGATCAGGTGGCACTTGTCCACGAAAACGGCGGAATACCACGCCCTGCGGCCAAAAGGTCTCCTCCATGACGAGATGCAGGTAACATGTTGGGACCCGAACCACGAACGCCTTGAAATTGACGTTGCGGCGCGACTCTAACAACTGCACTCTCGCCGTGTATTTCAACCTATGGCGAACGTACTCGACGATGTCCTCAGCCTTTGTGGTGTAATGCAGGCGTGACTTGAATTGACTCAAGGACAACATAACAATAATACCTACCATTGCGAAAAAGAAAATAATTAAACCGATCCATCTAGTCATCGTAGTTATAAGCACCTGAAAGACGACCTCTATGGCGTAGTGGTTATATAACAAGACTGCTACGCAGAGGTCTCGGGTTCGATTCCCGCTCAATGCAAATCTTTGTGTGCATGAATATGATTGTTTGCATTGGTCTGGGTGTTTTCTATGTATAATATGTATGTATTTACAAAAAAAAAATATGTATGTTTATCCGTTGTCTAGTATCCATAGTAGCTCTGCTTAGTTTGGGACTAGATGGCGTTGTGTGAATGTGTGAGGAATATTTATTTATTTATATTTAAAGACTTCACTAGCTGAACCTACAAAACACCAGCTTTCTCCCCTACTTCCATTGGCATAAAAATATGCAAAATGGTGCCACATTTCTTATAATGGAACATGGTAAGAAAACAGCACCATCACTCTAAAGTATTAGATTAAGGCTATGACAAATATGTAAATATCAGGTAACCTGTCTCCTTACAAACTCCTGCAAAGATTACAGTAAATTTCTGATTAGGCAAGTATAATGTAGCACTTAGGAAATATCGCTGGCTGTCTGTCACGTATTATTTCCTGTCAGCTATTTCACTCAGAAAATTGAATTATTGTTAACAAATGTGATGTGTAAGGGATTATTGTAACAACATCGTAAGTGTTATGTAACTTGTTATGTATCAAATTAAGTATAAACATCGTTACGGTGTTAGTTAAAGTATTTTGTAAGTACTCTAAGTTATATGATAACAATATTTAATTTTACAAACATGAAATCAACAGACGCAATAAACATCCAGGTTAAAAACAATATTAGACTTTAATGTATATCATCATCATAACAGCCAATTAATGTCCCACTGCAGGGCCGGGTCTCCTCCCGTGACGGAGGGATACTTGGCCCACTAATACCACAATAAGCCTTTATGTCAAGTTTGCCTTGTTTTGTTTGCACAGGGATAACATCGAAGCTTTTGACAATCGGCATTTATGACAATTACGGTATGACCGAAATTACGACACGGAGAACTGATGAACTTAGTTCTTATTTCAACATCAATGACTCAGTAGTTTCTCATTCATTATTCTAGGAAATTCTTCTAACTACCTTTCTTCTTCTAAGGTCTTCTTCTTTAAACGCACATAGAACCAGAAAAACATTCAGTGTAAAAATATACAAGTAATTACCGCACACAACGATGTTCACTGCTAGCTCGTTTGCTATCAATAGAGATAAAAACACACCTAAACAAAGGCTTGTAAAAAAGGTATTTTCCAACCAATCCTTTCCAAAAAAAACGAGGTGGGGATAAATTTATTTGGAACAAAACAGTGCTCGTTTATTTCCACAGTGAACTAAGGGTGAAATTGTTCGATAAAGATTTTTTACGCGTCATAAAAATGGCCTCTCTCAACGATTTATGTATGAAATAGTTTTTGCTTGGTAACCCGCTCGTGGGATGTCTTACTTTTGTTTTTTATCAAAGTTGTTTATAATATAATGTGGTAAAAGACTTATGAGTTGAAAAAGTGCTGAGTTAAAGGAATATATTATAAGTAAAGGTCTTACAAAGAGTTGGGATATAAGGTCTATTTTATTTTATGATAATACTACTTTTTTACTAGGTTTATTTTAAGGTTTTACACGTTATATAACAAGAGATTTAAAAGTATTAAACGGTAACTTACTACTTTAACGACAAGATAGCGCATTAATTAATGTAATTAGTTCAAATGAATAGGTTGCAATTTTTATTCTTCATAGTAATTATAAAAGTGTGCATGAATAAGACTTGGTCTGGATAATTCTTTATATACTAATTAGTACTTATGGATTCAAAATAGAAGCGAAGCATCAATTTATAACACTGCAAAATTAAATTTCCTATACACAAATAAACACAGGTGAGAATGAATGCACTTTATACTAACGATACACATCAAATATTAATAGAGCGATGAAGTATAAAAACAGAATAAATATTTTCTAACAATAAGCTGTTTACCAGTAATAGCTTTTCACTATGTAGTTTTGTTTTAAGATTAAAAAATCACGAGATGGAGAGAGCGTACGTCAATATTTCTGTATTACTGTTTTTGTTTATTCACATGCAAAGTTAATTAATGCATTTGAAAATTGATTGAAACTTTTAATTTATTATTTTAACTCTTTATTTTAAACTTGTCCATTTAGCAATTTCATAACGGCTTTTAAACGTATCAAGTCAGGGATGTTACTTTAATACTAAGCTGTCTAGTTAGACTGGGATAGGGTTGTATAGGTCCTAAATTAGGAGCTACAAACACTTATAATTGTTCATACTTAGTTATACAGTTTGTTTGTATTGTATGCAAGTTAAGTGAATACTGTTTTTCCATTATATAATATTCGCTTTTTGCGACAGCCCACCCAGAAGTTAGGAAGAAGGTTTTGTATTTATATACCTCAGAGAGAAAAAAAATACATTTTACGATTTTTTTTAAATCAATGTATCTAGCCAGTCCCTCAATAACTGTAGTATCTACACACAGTTATAACAAAAAATATGATAGGACAAAGCTTATGTGTATATAAACGGTAATGAGGATAATCCAGCGGTTGGTTCCCTCATTGGAATTCATCCCTTAATGTTGGGAACTCGTAAAGATTCGCAAAAGTTAAATTAGGGCCACTTGTTACTGTCACCTTATCTAAGAACCGTTTGTTTTTATATATCACCATATACCTAGATAAAAAATATTTTCTAAAACTTTTGCTGTAATTATTTTTTATTTATTTTCTTTTTTGGCTGGGAGAATAAAAGAGTACTAACAGTTTTTTCCATACTCTGGTTATGGGCAAGGTATGAAACAACGAGCGCTTGACCATTCCGAGGCGTTTACTATGAAGTGGTCCGAATCATATTGTTACGAGCTTCAATTTTTTTTTATTTTGGTTTCATGTTTTTGTAAACTTTACGTTTGTCTTTTTCGTGTTGATATAATATAATCAGTCTCGTGCGCGAGTTCTATTGCGAGTGGTCGCGGGTGAATGATTGCATGATTATGTCTGTTAATACGATTAAGTGCGCGAATTGTAATGTGGTTATTTCGGAAGTACTTGCGTTTATTCGTAATAAACATGACGTTATGGACAACGAGAGTCTAATAAGAATATGTGTGTCGGCGTTTTCTGAAGAGGAAATCGACGAGGCAAAGAAATTGCTTTGCACCACGACAAAGATTGGTAAACGATTGAAGTCGAGGCGGAAAGATAAAAAGCAAAAGGATTTAGAAGACATGATTGCGGTTTTTAAAACTATAGACCCCGAGCAATTGCCAGTTTTTGTCGCCTACGAGCTTCATAAACTGCCTCCTGTGAGTTTCGACCATGTTGATGTTACGAAAATTCTAAAAGATCTGGTAATTTTGCGTGCGGAATTAAATAGTATAAAAGAAAATTCTGTCACTAAGAACGACTTAGAAGTGGCTCTGAAAGATAACATTATACAGTCATCTGCAAGTCAATTTCAAAATCCTATATTTAACTCAAATATAAACACAATTAGAGGTGGAGGGTATAACTCAAACAGCGGACCGTTAGGATTGTCGCCGCAACTACAGTCACAACAGCCACAGGTAGTTGATTCTGACTCACCTTCGCTAACGCAGCTAACAGGTGACGACGACGACGGGCCGAAGTATTGCTCTCTTATTCACTCTTATGCACAGGTGGTACCGGCTGACCTTGAGCCTGCTAACATGTCGATTAACTTGACATGTTTAGCAAACATAGATGACAAGAACACAAGTTTACGAGAATCAATGCAGAATAATAAAAATACAGTCGAAGTATTAATACAAGATGAATGCCCTAAAAATCGTTCAAAAGATGGTTGGACGCTGGTCCAAAATAAAAAGGTAAAGAATCGGTTTGAAGGAAGAATGGGAACTGCAAGTCCTAATACAAAGTTTAAATTTAGGGCCGCGGATTCAAAAAATCCGCTTTTCATTACAAATGATGACAAAGAGACTACTGAAACAGATATTTGTGATTACATACAAAATAAAACGCAAGAAATAGTGCAGCTCCAGAAAATAAATATGAAATCTGAAAGGCCGTATAATGCATTTAAATTGTTTGTCTCAAAATACAAAATAAATACATTTTTGGATGACAAAATGTGGCCCGAGGGTATACGGTTTAGACAGTTTATTAACTTTAAGAATAATACAACAAAAGTAAATAAGCAGCAAAGTGTTGAAAATATAACAAAAATATAATGGGTTGTACGTCGAACGTTAAGCTATGTACATTCAACTGTAAAAATATAACACGATCAGCTGGTTGTGTTCGTCAACTATGTACTCGAGCCGACGTGATAGCGTTACAGGAGACCTGGCTGCTGCCCCATGACGTCCCCTTCCTAGCGACCCTTGATGGAGACTTCGCGTACACTGGGAAGTCAGCCGTGGACATCTCCGCCGGTGTTCTGGTTGGTAGACCGTATGGAGGTGTCGCGCTATTGTGGAGGAAATCGTTATTTACGTCGGTGACGGTTATAAATTGTGTTAGTGATCGTAAAGTGTGTATTAAAATAGCGCAGGGCGAAAGGTCTTTTCTAATATTTAGTGTATACATGCCCACGGACTGTGCTGAAAATCGTACTGAGTTTACTGGTTGTCTAAGTGAGATAATCTCAGTGATTGAGAGTAGTGAAGTGGAGTCGGTTTTTGTGTTGGAAGACTTTAATGCGCATCCAGGGACACGATTTTCACGTGAGTTACTTTTAACATGTATTTATCAATCTTGGTCTTGCATTGATACAGAACTTTTGCCACCTGATTCGCATACTTTTACTAGCTCTGCCAACGGTTCTCTGCGCTGGCTGGATCACTGTGTGGTCACTGAGGCTGCCAGACATTTGGTAAACAGTGCCTCTATTTTGTACGGCGTTTACGTGTCTGACCATATTCCATTGTTAATAGAGTGTAACATTAATTTAATTAAACCTAAAATTATTGAATCCAACATTTCTTGTAACAAAGTTGTATGGGGTGAGAGGGATTTAGAACAGATAAATGAATACTTTAACTACTGTAATAAGAACTTAAATCAAATAGACTTCCCCTCAGAATTTTGTAAATGTGCGGATAATATGTGTAACATACCTGAGCATCGGGTAGTGATAGATAATGTGTATAATAAATTAATTTGTATTTTGAAAAGGGGAGCCGAACTCACTCATGTTGGTTCTGTTAAATGTCATCATAAGAAAAGGTACATAGTGTGGTGGAACAAACACGTTCGAGAGGCTCACCGTGACGCACGACTGTGTTATCAAACGTGGCTAATATACAACAAACCCGTTTCTGGATTTATTTACGAAAACATGTGTACATCGCGAAATCTTTTTAAAACAAAATTAAAATATTGTCAGAACAATGAAGAGAAAATTAAAATGGATATGTTAGCATCTTGTCATGAAAGTAAGCAATTTAATAAGTTTTCGAAATTAAATTAAATTAAATCAAAGATCGGGAGTACCGGTGAACGTTGCGGGATTGAGCGTCCCCGCAGATATTGCAAATGTTTTTCAAAAACGTTTCAATGTAAATTCGCGATTGTGTGGATATAGCGAACCGTCGTATAGCGGCGCGGGGGTGGCCGTGGCTGGGGCTCCTCCTGTAAGGTTCTCCGCTAAAGATGTGGCAAAAATTATACAGAGCATGGTGAGAGGAAAGTCCCCCGGTCACGACAGCCTCAGCGTCGAACATCTTAAATATGCTGGGATACATTTATCGCGAGTGCTTGCGATGTTTTTTAACCTATGTCTGAGTCATAGCTACCTACCTATAGAATTAACTAATACCATCGTTGTGCCTGTAATTAAAAATAAGACTGGTGACGCTTCGGATATATCCAACTATAGGCCGATATCGCTTGCCACTATCTGTGCTAAGGTGTTGGACAGTCTGCTTGATAAAATATTAGCTAAGCATATCGTTCTCGAGGATGCTCAGTTTGGTTTTAGACCGAACTTATCAACTGATAGTGCGATTTTATGTCTTAAGCAAACTGTCCAATATTATACACACAGAAAGACCCCTGTAATAGCATGTTTCCTGGATTTATCGAAAGCCTTCGACCTGGTAAATTACGACCTGCTATGGCATAAGCTCACTCATGACACTACTGTCCCGGTTGAGGTAATATCACTGTTTCGATATTGGTACAGTAGTCAAAGGAATAGAGTTAAGTGGACGGGCTCATATTCTGATGTGTATGGATTGGATTGCGGGGTGAGGCAGGGGGGGCTGAGCTCGCCTCGTCTCTTTAACCTATATATAAACAAATTGATAGGTAGGCTCAGCAGCACTAAAATCGGTTGTCACGTGGACGGTGTTTGCGTGAACAACGTAAGCTACTGTGATGATATGGTGCTGCTGAGCCCATCTATCAGTGCAATGAGAAGGCTTCTTAGAATTTTTGAAAGTTACGCAGTGGCTCACGGGCTCAAATACAATACAAATAAAAGTGAATGGCTAGTTTTTAAATCAGGTACTTTAGCGTATGAACAGCTACCTGAACTCTCGCTCTCTGGGTCTCCTATAGTACGGGTATCGAGGTTTAAGTATTTGGGTCACTGGGTCACTGATGACTTAAAAGATAACGTAGATATAGACAGGGAGCGTAGGTCGCTGGCTGCCCGTTGCAATATGCTGGCCCGCAGGTTTGCACGCTGCAGTGAATCGGTAAAAATAACTCTATTTAAGACCTTCTGCCAGTAGTTTTACACCTGCAGTCTGTGGACCGACTATACCCAGCGGGCATACAGCGACCTGCGCGTACAGTACAATAACGCATTCAGGGTGCTTTTGGCGTTGCCGTGGCGATGTAGCGCGTCAGGGATGTTTGCAGAAGCGTGCGTTGACGGGTTCGCCGCGATCATGCGAAAGCGATGCGCTTCCATGATGACGCGCATGCGCGCCTCCTCCAATGGCATCCTGAATGTGTTTTCTGACCGGTGGGACTCTCCCCTCTGGCAAAGATGGATAAGTGTACACTTATCTAAAACTAGTGTATAATTTGTTATTTTTGTATTATTGTATTTTATATTATTGTAATTTTTATGTTTCTTTTTAACTTAACCCATTAAGGACTAGCGTTGCCATATGGCAACGTGGGTACTTGATTTAGTTTACGGATAAAATATCGAAATCTATGTACCCTCATTATTGTTTATTATTTGAAACTTGCACAGTGACGTGTTAGTTATTTATAAGAAGCAGTCATAAGACTGTAGTCCCCCAAGTTTGAATGCAGAGGTGATTTTATGTAGTGGCTTGTCGTAAATTTAGGTGTTATGGCAAAGAAGAAAATGTAAGTATGATTTATATTTTTTTTATGTAATTTTTTAATTTTCTTTCATATAGATTATGTTCAGACATAACTAAAGTTTATAATGAATATAAATAAATATTAGTTTCACAAGCATATTTGATGTGGTGATCATTATTCCACCTGTTGCCATATGGCAACGCTAAGCTTTTACGAGTACATTATTACCTCAACTGTTTTTGTTGACATTTTCAGCTTGAAGTTGCACGAAATCGCAGATTTACTGGAATAAGAGCTTGATGGTGACTCACAAAAGATTTATATTGAGCCTTCTGTGGTAGCAGAATATACTGATGAGGATTCTGCTGATGAAGATACTGGAACTCTGGGTCAAAATAGAGTGCCCAATGGCTAAAGTAGAAAATAATAAATAATAATAAAGTTTATTTCACCACAAAAAGTACATACTTAGTTATAAACATCGGTATTATTGTAATAATCTAATACTAGAGCATATATTTTGTTTGATAATAGTTACATATTATGTGGTGCCGACCCCTTTGCTAAGCTGTTGTGAGACAGCTTGTATTAAAGGAGTCAGGCCCGATTTCCTCGATATATTATATACTTAACAGTCTATCATATTGTGTTATCTTAGTTAAACTAGTGTCGATACATTATTATTGTATTTTTAACATGGTGATTAAAATAGAATCTGTGCTACATGAGATTCTGTCGGATACTTAGAGGGGTTGGTGTGTGTATGTGTGTGTCTGTGTGTGAGAGTATGTATAGTTGTGTGTGTATGTGGGTATGTGTTTGAATGTGTGCGTGTATGTTTCTAAGTGAATTGGTTGTAGGTATGTGAATGTTAGTCTGCATGTGTGATGTTCTTTACAAGGTATGAGTTGGTATGATCTGTTCAGTTTTATCATAGTTTTGTGCTAAAAGATAAATTCTTACTGTCTCTCTGCACGAAAACCTTGAGAGCGAATATATATCAAGCTTCCTATTTAGTAAATTGTAAAGGCGAGGTCCTAAATAGCAATGAAATTTTTGGGTAAACGATAAGTTACACTTATAAGATTGACATACCAGGTCCTTACGACGAGTAGAGACTCTTTTGTATGGTGTGATTTGATGCTGGTATAAGACTGTGGATGCAATGAAAAGCTGTCTGACCGTTAGGACTTTGCAAGTTTTATAGAGATCTTCAGTTGGAAAACGATATGGTTGGAAAGTACTAACTTTAAGAACGGCTCGTTGAGCTCTTTCAAGCTTAATCATCAAGGTCTTGCCTGCTCCACCCCATACTGAAATTCCGTACGTCAGAATAGATTGGCATAACGAGAGGTAGACTTGTTTTACTATTTGCGCCTC
This sequence comes from Schrankia costaestrigalis, assembly GCA_905475405.1. Taxonomy (NCBI): domain Eukaryota; kingdom Metazoa; phylum Arthropoda; class Insecta; order Lepidoptera; family Erebidae; genus Schrankia; species Schrankia costaestrigalis. The sequence goes on from FR997833.1 coordinate 20,608,755, forward strand.
AGCCACATGACGCAGGGTCTTAAAAACAAAAATTAACTTCCTTACCCGTGATGTTAGTGTTTCAATATGTTTCGCAAAGGAAAGATTATCATCCATAACAATCCCCAGATATTTAACCGCACAAGTACGTTCCAATTTAGGACAACGGCAAGCAGATATGCCAGGTTGTGGACAAGAGTGGGCAACTAAACTAAGTGTGTCAGGTGGTTTTGCAGGTTTACGGAGATGGTATGTCAGGATATTAGTTTTTTCGATATTCAGCGTGAGTAAGTGAGTAGATAGCCATTTAGTAACTAAATTTAAACCACTTTGAGCTGCATCAAAAACATCTTCCCATGTTTCACCAACAAAGGTCAGAACGGTGTCGTCTGCGAAGGTTGTCATTTTACCTTTATTTAGATGGAGGTCACATAGATTGTTAATGTAAGTTAGGAAGAGTGTCGGTCCCAAGACGCTGCCCTGAGGAACACCAAAAGTAATTGGTAGTTCGTTACTAATGTATTCTCCAATCTTAACACACTGGGTTCTGTTATATAAATAGTCCTTAAACAGGTTCAAGGCATTCCGCCGAATACCGAAACCTTCAAGTATGTCAATAAGGTGGGGAATAGAAACAGTGTCAAAAGCTTTTTTTAAGTCTAGAAAGACGGAGAGAACTCTTTTTCTTTTATCAAGATTTTTTACAACATGGTCTGTTAAAGCTAGTACTGCATCATTTGTTGATTTACCGCGCCTAAAACCGAATTGGTTATTGGATAGCAGCGCATGTTTCTCAAGATAATTAATTATTCTTTTATTAATAATACGTTTTAACAGTTTTGAGATCGATGGCAACACGGCAATAGGACGATAATTATTGACACAGTCTCTATTCCCCGCCTTGAAAATTGGATGCACGACTGCCTTTTTTAAATATCTCGGGAAGGTACTAGTTTTCAGGCAAAGGTTGAATACGTATGTCATAGGTGGGATAAGCAAATATCGATACCTTTTTAAAAGACTTGTAGGTATACCATCCCATCCAGACGCTGAGTCTGTTTTTAAAGCCATGAGCATGTTTTCAACCTCTCTTTCATCAGTTTCCAGTATTACAAATGAGTTGAGTGGGGAGCAAGAAGAAGGGGTATATATTACCGAATTTTTAGGGTGAATTTGTTGTTGAGAACCAATTTGTGCTGCAAGATTTTTACCAATTGTTGTGAAGTAGCTATTTATTTTATTAACTGATTGCATCGGAGTTTCTGAGGATGTTAACAAATTTGTAGGTGATGTTTTTGTTTTTGGTTTGGCAGTGTTTGTAACTCTCTTAACTATATTCCAGATCTTTTTGTTATCTTTACCTGCTAGTTTAAGCTCGTATCTGTCATAGTCTCTTTTTAGTTTTTTTAGGATTTTAGTGCAATAATTTCTGTATCTACGGTAGGTTATGCTAAGAATTTTATCATTAGGATACAACTTAAGTTTTTTATGCATGGCATCCCTATTCCTCATACAACGTAAAATACCAGGAGTCACCCATGGTTTAAGAAGACGCTTTTGATTAGGGAGCTTCAAGATGGTCGTATTTGCCGAAAGAGTATGCATAAGAAGGTCTACAAATAGTTCTAATGCTCGATTTGCATCGGTACATAGGTATATATCATCAAACTTAATTTTGGGCATATCGACATCAAGCGAATTATAGGTAATTTTTGAGATAGTGAGGTTATTCTGCTTATTTCTTATTTTATTTTTAAGACAGATAATTACGGCGCTATGATCGGTGACAGTCGAGTCAACAACCAACGTAATAGCTTCGAGTTTGGAGTCAATCTTAAGCATAACATGATCTAGGCATCGATCTTCTCGTGTGTGAAATGTGTGCGCTGGTAGTAGCCCGTGGAATGATATGATATCAAGATAGTCTGTTACTTTATTAGTAAGAGGTGAGCCACTAATGTCAAGATTAATATCTCCGATAATGACGATGTTCTTAAAAGAGGTGAGCCTAGTCAAAAGCGCTGTTAATGAGTTTAGAAAGTTAGTTATATCCAAGAATGATGGTGAGCGGTAAATGCAAATAACAGCCCTTTCAGTTCCATCTTTGATAACAAGACAACTAGCGTCTGTAAAAGAAGGTTCTTCAACTACAAAATTGTGGTCATTCCTAATATAAACTAAGACTCCATCACATTTATTTACATGCTTTGTAGTGCAATGATATGAGAAGTTGTCAATATTGGGTAGGAGGTCATTACATTTGGCCCAGGGTTCAGTAAAGACATAGATATCAAGTTCTAGATTAATTCTAGCCAACAGGGTGTAAAAATTATCTAGATTTGCATTTATTGATCTTATGTTTTGTGTTATGATTTTTAATTGTTTATTTGGAGAATTAATATAAGAAGCGCATTGTTCCGGAGTGCAGATCAAAGATCTCGAGATTGATAGTTGGTCTATTTCGTCGCCTAATTCTTGTAAATTATCCACTATTAAGATGTATATAGATTGGTTTCATTCTTATGACCATTAAAGTGTATAGTTGGTTAATGTACTGTCTGCTAATAGATAAAATATAAAGTGAAATATTTAAATAATGTTCCCATACCGACGTGTGAATAAGAGATATTGGTGTGTTAATGTTTGATTTGTGTGCTAAGGTGTAGTAAATCGTAGTAAGAGATGTGGAGATTGGTGTGTTTGTATTGTGTGCAAGGGTGTAGTAAATCGTAGTAAGAGATGTGGAGATTGGTGTGTTTGTGTTGTGTGCAAGGGTGTGTAAGAAAAAAAGAACTCGAGGTTCTTACGAATATGCTTCTCAAGGAGAACTTATTATTGCCCTATGGATGGACAATTCCATTGTAACTGTTGCTTCCACTTATCACAAAGTATATATAGGGTTGGCAGGTCGTTTTTCCAAGGGAAACCAACAAAAAATAAAAGTACCGAGACCCAATTTTATAGCAATATATAATCAATAGGTACATGATTCATTTCCCTCAACCATGTACATGAATGATGATACAGCTAGTGACGGTCCGAGTATAGCTAATTTGTTTGCTAATCAATTCTCCTCTGTTTACAGTAATAGGTCTAATTATGTTACTATTAATGCCACACCCACCTTTAACGGCACCCTTACTCTCAATCAGATACATTTTAGTGTTAACGAAGTTCTAAAAACCTTGAAACAATTAGACACGAAAAAAAGTGCTGGTCCTGACTCAATACCGCCACTACTCATAAAGCAATGCAGCGAAGCCCTTGCATTACCCTTGACCTTAATTTTCAACAAGTCAATTAGACAAGGTTGTTTCCCTGACCTATGGAAAAAAGCAAGAATTATACCTATCTACAAAAAGGATGATCCAGCGGATGTAAAGAATTATCGACCAATATCGATTCTGTCATGCTTCCCTAAAATTTTCGAATCCCTTGTGCACCCTGTTATTGCTCGACATATGGACCCCATTATATCCGCAAATCAGCATGGTTTCAAAGCCGGGCGAAGCATAGATACTAATCTGGTACAGTTTGTGTCTGATCTGAGTCTGGCAATAGACAATGGTCTTGAGGTAGACGCTGTGTACACAGATTTCTCCAGCGCATTTGACAAAGTAGACCACTTAATACTCCTGTCTAAGTTGGAACACAGCGGCATTCATGGTTCATTGCTGAGGTGGTTTGCCTCATACTTAGAGAATAGATCGCAAATTATAGCTCTCAATGGATACGAATCCGACCCTTACTACGCAGCTTCAGGAGTTCCACAAGGATCTCACCTAGCACCAACCTTATTTACACTATTTATAAATGACCTAACAACCCACATCCACAACTGTAAACACCTACTGTTCGCAGACGACCTCAAAATATACAAAACTTTGTTAAATCCCAGCGACTCTGTGCTCTTACAAGACGACCTAAATCGGATAGCGACTTGGTGTGTAAATAATAACATGACCCTAAACGTCAAAAAATGCTGCCATATTAAGTACACTAAAAGAAAATGCCCGACAACTTCGTCATATTTCATTGAAGGAGTTGCGCTAGAGAAGGTACATGAAGTACGTGACCTTGGTGTTATTATAGACAGTCAGCTTAATTTTCAGAGCCATATTGATAATATTGTCAATAAATCGGCACAAATGTTGGGCTTCATAACACGAGCGACAAAGGACTTCAAATCTCCTAGAACCAAAATCACTCTGTACAATGCATTGGTTAGGAGCCGATTGGAGTTTGGGAGTGTAGTCTGGTGCCCATACTATGCCGTACACTCACAGAGGCTAGAAAGCATACAGCGCGCATTCACCAGGCGCCTTGCCTACACCGCAAATGGAATATCCCACAGATGTCCATACGAACAGCGTCTACAGCATTTTAAATTGCACTCTCTTCGTGAACGGCGTTTGGCCAAAGACCTGTCCTTTTTGCACGCATTGATGACAGGCAGAGTAGATTGTGAAGAACTAACACCCCGCATTTCACTTAATGTTCCCCGAACAATACCTAGATATCCTATCACCAACATTTATCACACGCCAGTGTGCCGGACAAATATAGGTATGAACGCACCCTTAGTTCGAATTTGCAAAGAATTCAATTTCACTGCCAAAGCTGTACCCGACGTGGATATATTTCGACACTAAAGAAACATTTAAGGGCAAAATTCTAAACTCATTTAGCATCTCCAACAACAAGAGTTGCACAAACAATGGGAACTATGTTACACAGTCACTCACAATCACAAATTTGTAAAATACCAATAAGTGTTGTAATTTGATTAATTCCTTGTTACCTAACTAATGTGCTGTCATTTTAAATTAATGTTTTTCTTTTTAATAGTTTTTATATTTCTTACTGTTTGAATGCTGGTAAGCCTGTAATTGGTAAATGTATCAGACTGAAATTGTATAACCGAATTTTTAAAATGTTGTATATGTTTATTTTATTAGGTATGGTTGGCATACCTAATAAAATAAAATAAATAAAATAAAAATACATGGGAGGTAAGGCTAAGGACCTCATGGATGTCCATGTAAATAGTTACAGGATCGGGATTCGAAGAAAAAAGGGGTGGTGGGCTATATTTACGTTGCTTATAGACGTACTTAGCCATATATAACTCGTGGATACTAATTCGCGAAATAGGACTTCTTAGTTAATTTTTCGTCGTGAGTTAGTCGTGAGTTATTTAAAAAACTACGGCACTCCTCCGAAATCTGGTGGTCGACCATCTACTTTCAAGTCTGGATCCCGAGTTTCGGAAGGTATTGGATATGATGCATTGAACCACTTTCACAAAGCAAGTAGAAAAGAAACGTAGATGTGCTGTTCTATATCTGTTATGAGAGTTATATATTTGAAATGTGATGTCGGTTTATGTCTTATATGCTTTAAAAATTATCATGCTAAACTATAAAATTGTAATTTCTACAGATTTTTGATAATAAATAAAACATTTCAATTCGGAATTTTTTATTTGCCATATACGTAGACTAAAGATTTTTTGTACTCATATTGACCTAGCGTTGCCATATGGCAACAGCTCAAAACTCAAAAATGGAGGGGGTTACATTTTTTATTTTATTTTTATCATTTAATTTAAATAGCTATTAACTGAATACTACATAAAAAACTGAAATATTATAAATTCAGAAACTCAGTCTCTAATGGGTTAATACTAACATTAAACTAAGTTGTACTACTAACAAAATATGGATAATTCCGAAATAAAATATTTGAATTGAATTGAATATAATACATATTTATATTCCGAAGCACAGTCTCAGCATTTTTCTGACCTGGGAAGTAGAGAATGTTAATTACAATCTAAACTGTAACCGAAATCGCTTAACAAAATTTTAGACTTTTTTATTTAGAAACATAGAATCAATTTATTTCAATTAAAACTGTATTATGCTACGATATTTCGAAACGTCACACAGGCGAATGATGTTGCTAGAAGGTTTAATACCGTATATAAAGCTGATGCATTAACGGAGGCTTCATAAATATAAAGTACGTCAAGCATGTTCACATTTTACGGCACTTGTATCTTATCCCTCAAATATAACACACTCACCAACTATTATACATTTTTGTTCCTTCAAAATTATATTTTGATAGCGTCTGTATAAACATGTGTCAGCACTTTATCTCCAAAGTCGTAAAATCGGCGATGGAAGGGTTATGCGGAGATAAGCTTGCGATCTGTCACCGGAATATTATCATATCTTTAGCACGACACTGGCGATATTTACGTGTTGTAGCTTAAGGCTTTATAAAAATACTAAGTTGTTTTTCTTAAAATGTGAAAAATTTTTTAGTTGTGTTTGCGTTTTTATGGCTGTAGATAATATCAGTCGAGATAGACTTCTTAATATATCTATCTTGAGCGTGCCTCCCTCATCTATCGGTTTTCCGTTGACTTAAGCAGGTTCTCGCCACTAAACGCCAATCAAAACCAATTTAACCCATTAACGCCCAAATTAAAACTACGGTAAAGTTTACATAAGTAATGTTTAATTTTGTTATAAAAGTACTTCCACTTTAACACTAAAAAGACAAAATAAAAAAATAATAATAATAAATTAGGTTTTTGGGGGTGTACTAAGTTTAGTACAATGGGCGGTTAAGAGTGATATTAGGCAAAGCCGCCTCTATCAAGGCACAGTGTTTTCAGACACTTTCCACAAGCTGTTTTGACTCGATTGGAGAACACAGTACATTTAAGCTGGTTTGGTATTTTTTCCGGATTATGACCATTATTTTTCCTTTCTTCGTCATCGGTTTTAGAGGAAGAGGGTCCACTTTTATTGACCCTCTTCTGGCTCAAATACGGCGAATAAAATAAATACATAATAGCTATATGACAGCGGAATGCTAGCATATCCATGCGGCCATCTGGGTTTGTGTGCATTCATAGTCTCCATGAATTTGAAATAGTAAAGTCCACAATGTAAGTAAATTAGACCCACCCCACCACCATTTTTTCCTCTTCACTCTAGGATGATATCGAATCCATGATCATGTTCTGCTCTTGGTTTGTGGGTTTTTGCACAAATGCTTAGATGGAATCAAAGGATAACAAGTAGCTCTGTGACCCAGCCTCTTTAGATCAACAAGCAGATCGTAATTGGTAAAAAAGTTATCAAAGTAGACTACGTGTTCTTCAGAATTTGTTGGCGTTTTGTTCAGTAAAGGCTACAAAACGCGAGAGCCAAGAGGATCGATGGTAGCTTCGGAAGATTTACCATAATATACATCAAATGCGTAACAATAGCAGCTGTCGTTACTAGTCAATAGCCGTCGTAACTGGTCAACGTTCATCAATAGCTGCAAGCTCCGTAGTAAATTGAGAAATTGAGTATAGAGGTTGATACATATTTTCTCCGAGTTGGCAACTTATCAACTCTTCTTCTCTTTGGCACATTTTGAGAAGAAGTCGATGCCATTGTTGTAATCATCGTCGCTGCTCCATTCATCCTCTAACAACTTTGATATTACCTGGAACATCCTGAGGTAAATCATTTTCATATAAGTTATCCCCACCACCTTCCTCTTCCTCGGTAACAACATCTGGATCAGGTGGCAGCATAATCACATCGTAAGTGGCATCGTCGTCACTATCCTGGTTAATAATGTCGTGTCTTCTTGTAAACCAAAAGCCTTATTTTCTTGGGTGTAAATACGTTTGTTAGCCATTTTATAATAATGGTAGTTGCCTATTGTCTCATGAAAACCCATAAATAAAAAGGGGCGTGGTATTGAAAAAGAAAACATATGTAACAAGTAGATAATATAAACAAAAAACTTAACACTCTTACAAAAATGTCTTCAATGTATTATCTTACACTATGTTGCCAACCGCCCATTGTACTAAACTTAGTACAGTGCCACTTTGGGTGGTATATCATAAATGCCTTTCTATGTAATTAACTTTTTTTTATGTTTTATGGTAGGCTATTATATCTGCAAGTAAATAAATACCTTTTTGAACTATTTGAATAACAATAACTTTATAAATAAAATAAAAACAAACTCCCCAATGGATGCGAAAATATCACTGACACATAATATGGGAATATCCTCATAGTATTTTATAATTACGTTCAGTTTTATTTATACATCTAATGCAAGAACCACTAGTGACTTATTAAAATTATTGCCAGATTAATAACATTAATTAGGTAACTATTATCGTCATTTAAAGTTGTGTACTAAGTATAGTACGGCGGGCGTCAATGGGTTAATAACGCAAAAGATGTTTGTAAGAATTATTAGTACATGCCTCCTAATAGTCTCTACTTGTAGCTATTCCCATTGAAGCAAGGCTTGAGTTTTTGTTCGCAATTTTCTATCTACTTAATAGTACGAAATAGAAAACCCGACTCAACGTTATTAAACCCCAATGATTACAAATTTCTATTCTCTCTCTTAAATTTTGTTAAAGCTTAAAATTCGTCGCCAATGCCGCCATTTCACTTCAATTTCCATTAAATAATGAAAAAATAATTTATTAAGAAATCTCGTTAAACTTCCTCAAGTCAATATGAAATTACAAGTTCAGAGAGCCAAAGAAACAAATTTATCTGTGAAATGAAAACGAAATAAGCTACTTTGGTTACAATCGCTAAAGAATTATAACAAGCCTTGTAAAATAGAATTTAAAATTTACCTTTTTGAAACGTTGAATTTTTGCGTCTTGTTAAGTATAGATATTAAAAACATCTTATTAAGCTCCCTTAAATGGCCTTCACCATGGACATTCTTCAATGATGAATAGAAGCTTGGCCTGCTAGTAATACGATAAGCAGACGTAAAGGATTTGTAACAATTTTCATTCTTTCCTATATATATTATTTTTGCATAGTAACATAGTATTTCCGTAGCTGGGTTGTATGACACCTACGGGATGAAATTATACAATGTACTATCTGTCTGCCACCATTCGCATATCTAAAAGATCATTCGTACTAACTTTATAAGCATGTTGTATATCCTCAAACTGTTATCGGTCATTCCCCTTTCGCTAGGGTAGGCATATATTCACATAATATCTATAAGCCAACTAGCGGCCCGTCCCGGCTTCGCACGGGCATTATTTTCCCGCTTTTCTATTGGTTTTTTTTTTGAATTTTCTTTGCTATAAACCTCACGGAGCTCGAGACCTTTTCAACGAATGCAAAAACGTGGAAATCGGTTCGTGCGTTCTGGAGTTATAGGGTTAGGAAGGAAAACCCGACTTATATTTATATAGTAGATCAGCACCGATCAGGACTCTTGGTGAGTTCTAAAGAAAAAGCTTAAACGTCAGAATTACTTCTGTCCCTATCGGCTTTATAGCTTAACTAGCTGTTGCCCGCGGCTTCGCTCGCGTTCAGAAGTATTATGATTAATAAGCTTATTTTTTGTTTAGCGTGTGTAAAAAAAAGGGGCCTACAAAACTTCTTTGTACACATATTCTTAATAACTAATCTGTCATTAGGCGCTAAAACTATTAAGCTTTTGAGAGAAATTACTCGTGAGCAAGCAACATAAAACATGCAGTCCATGAGAGAAGATAAGTTTCATACTAACTGTAATCCCCTATTTTATCCCCTTGGGGGTAGAATTTACCAAAGTCCTTTCTAAGGGGGTACCAACGTCATAGTAACTATATGCATGCAAAGTCTCAGCCCGATCGTATTGAAACTGACAAAGTTTCATACAAACTTTCATCACCTATTCTATCCCCTTGGGCGTAAAATTTATCAAAGTCCTTTCTAAGGAGGTGCCAACGTCATAATATCTATATGCATGCAAAGTCTCAGCCCGGTCGGATTGAAACTGACAAAGTTTCGTGCTAACTTTCATCCCCTATTTTATCCCCTTGGGGGTAGAATTTATCAAAGTCCTTTCTAAGGAGGTGCCAACGTCATAATATCTATATGCATGCAAAGTCTCAGCCCGGTCGGATTGAAACTGACAAAGTTTCGTGCTAACTTTCATCCCCTATTTTATCCCCTTGGGTATTTTATCCCCTTGGGGGTAGAATTTATCAAAGTCCTTTCTAAGGAGGTGCCAACGTCATAATATCTTTATGCATGCAAAGTCTCAGCCCGGTCGGATTGAAACTGACAAAGTTTTGTGCTAACTTTCATCCCCTATTTTATCCCCTTGGAGGTAGAATTTATCAAAGTCCTTTCTAAGGGGGGGCCAACGTCATAATATCCTTATGCATGCAAAGTCTCAGCCCGATCGGATTGAAACTGACAAAGTTTCGTGCTATCTTTCATCCCCTATTTTATCCCCTTGGGGGTAGAATTTATCAAAGTCCTTTCTAAGGGGGTACCAACGTCATAGTAACTATATGCATGCAAAGTCTCAGCCCGATCGTATTGAAACTGACAAAGTTTCTTGCTAACTTTCATCCCCCAATTTAACCCCCAGGGGGGTAGAATTTATCAAAGTCCTTTCTAAGGGGGTGCCTTCGTCAAAATATCTATATGCATGCAAAGTCTCAGCTTGATCGGATTGAAACTTACAAAGTTTCGTGGTAACTTTCATCCCCTATTTTATCCCCTTGGGGGTAGAATTTATCAAAGTCCTTTCTAAGGGGGTGCCTTCGTCAAAATATCTATATGCATGCAAAGTCTCAGCTTGATCGGATTGAAACTGACAAAGTTTCGTGCTAACTTTCATCCCCTATTTTATCCCCTTGGGGGTAGAATTTATCAAAGTCCTTTTTAAGGAGGTGCCAACGTCAAAATAGCTATATGCATGCAAAGTCTCAGCTTGATCGGATTGAAACTGACAATGTTTCATACATACTTTCATCACCTATTTTTTCCCCTGGGGGGTAGAATTTATCAAATTACTTCCTATGGGGGTGCCAACGTCATAGTAGCTATATGCACACAAATTCTCAGGCCTATCGGTTTGAAATTGACAAAGTTTCATACAAGCTCTCATCCTCTATTTTATCCCCTTGGGGGTAGAATTCATCATAATCCTTTCTTAGCGGATGCCTACGTCATAACATCTACCTGCATGCCAAATTTCAGCCAGATCCCACCAGTGGCTTGGGCTGTGCGTTGATAGATCACTATGTCAGTCACCTTTGAGTTTTATATATATAGATGTTTCCAACATTTTTTGTTTCTGCAATTTAGTTTTAAAATTTTAAACAAAGTTATTTTCCCTTTATTTATTATTTCAGTCAATATTAATTTTGCAATAAAATACAAAACCGTGTAAATAAAAACACCCTTTACAAAGACTTTAAATGCCACATTTTTATGTTTCAGTTTTTTTTTTCATTTTCAAGCACCGCTTAAATTAAAACTCATATCACAGGATACAGTGACCAACTATTCGAAAATATTTGAGACCGCTTAGCCTTTATTGTAAATCTTAACATACAATTTGGTATGTCGAAGAAACATTCAAAAAATTTTAAAGCTGATAATATTGATTAAACTAGTTACGAGCTTTTTTGCATGTTTCTTTTTTCTACAAGAACATGATCCGAAAAGAAAAGGTTTTAGAGCAACATGTAAACACTTTCTCTATCTTTAACTAACTGAGATTTTATATTAGCCATCACTGTCAGCTTTAAGTTAATAAAAAACCCACTTTGGTGACCCCAAGTAACACATCAAAGCATTATAAGGGCCGAATAAGAGTATTCTTGTATCCTTTTAGCATTTTGAGTTAGTTTTATAGTCGCATTATAAACGTTTATATGACTACTGTAGTGCTTATTTGGGCACAAATTATACAGCTTTATGCCCTATATAGGTTCACAGTAGCTGGTTAATAGCATTACTGGCGCATTAAATTAGCATTATTGTGGTCAAGAAAGATGTCAATCGGATTAAACAAGCATCATTTTGGTCAATAATATTGCCAATCGCATTAAGAAAGCATTAAAATGGTCAATGAGATAGCCTATTGCATTACAGAAGCATTATAATAGCAAAAATATTGATAGTGAAGATGCCAACGGCATTACAAAAGCATTAGACTAGCATTTAAATGTGCTAAAAGAATTATTGGAGCAATTTAAGTGTTCACACTTAGGAAACTTTATATTATTGCGTGTAAGTTATTACAATCAAAAAAAGTGACGCCATATTATAGTTTGCATCAAAACAAATTCATCGGATTAATTTTTGACTCGTTTGTTATTTCTTGCCTTCAAATATTACTGCGCAGTGTAGTTTACTGTACTTGTTTATATAAGTTTCATTGAAAATTTTCACGCGCCTTCGATATTTGTGGTTTTCATACAAAATGTTTTATAAAAATGATGTGTGTAAAACCAAAACAAATGTGTATTCCTAGTATAGAATAAGTTTTGAATAAATATAATCATAGTTTTGCTTGTACTGTATTAAATTAAGTTATATAAATATTTTAAATGACAATTCCTTTTGTAAATAGGTCCGAAAGAAAATATTTTTTGGTTATAAAATATTTACAAAATGGTGGTCAGCCTTAAGCAGCCCGGTGAGCCCAATTAATGCCACCAGCATTACAACTACTCACGTGTGATTGTTTAAAGAGCTATTAGCTACACAACAGCACTCAGTTCTTCCTTTAAAATGCAAGCATTATATTGATTCACATTTATGCTGTTCAGCAGCATTAAGCTTTTACTTACCCCTTACAAGTGCTTTTACACAGCTAAAGGCAAAAAAAACAGCTTAAAGCTGGATATCGGATTTACATGGCATTATAGTGGTTCACGTTTGTGCTGTAAAACAGCTTCAAGCACTTATTAACTACTTTAAAATGTCTTTGTAGAACCAAAAGCACTAAAAATAGCTAAAGGCTTTACAAAAGCATTCTGATATGCTATTATCCAACTGTTATACAGCGTAAAGCATTACAATGATTTTCAAATGCCATTGTTCAGCTTCAAGACGCTTTGTGAACTTATATAAGAGTTTGTACGGGTCGTAAGCTCTATATAAGTTCACTTGTTGCTTGTTAAAATGCTTTCTGTGTTACTTGGGCGTCTTCTTCAGTTGTATTCCTACATATTATACAAAGAGTTTTATGTACTTTTTAGGATAGTTTAATTAATTATATATTCTTGCAGTTAAAATAAAATTATGTCCGAAATATCCAGAATGCATGGTAATCATAAGGAAATAAACGACCAACAAATATTTCAGTTTTTACAATAGTTAGCCAGCAGTTGGTGTTGATTTGATGTTTTAATGGTTATGTTAATTTTTAATTGTTTCGTACTTCCATTTTTGCAGCGGTTGAATTTTAAAATCATTGCAAATATTTTTTTGTAATTTTTGCAAAATATTTTAACAATAAAATGTTATTTGTACATGCTTGGATACCACATTCTGGTTAAAAGAGGTAATGTTGTAATATTCGAGTATTTTTTTATCTGTCTGCCTACCCCGGACGGGATAAGGCGTGACTTTATGTATGTATGTATGGTGGTCTGTTCGATTGCCTGTGCTTTGGATACTGCTAGTTCATTTTATTTTTGTTTGTCAATTAAGCGGATCTACAGCCATCGCGAAGGTCCTGCGCGCAGTAAGGGGGTATAGTCCCTTTAACGACCTGTATTGCCCTTCTGCTTCACCCACACTTAACTTGGACTGCCTTGCTTGAGAGTGGATAGATTTAAACAGTAGAATGATCTCTAATATGTGTAAGACTATAGTTATACTTTTAAGCTTCAAGGTAGTATAATCATAATTGTAATTTTAACCATGTAAAGTTACCACACCAATGAAAATATTACATACTCGTAACTTAATTTCTCAGAATTATAAAATCATTTTGAAACTTTATCCCAACTGTATAAATATATCTTCTTTAAAAAATAAAACGCGAGGAAGCTCCTATGTAACTACGAAGTAAAGATAACAGACACAATTTTCGTATTAATCTATACAAAATTTTCCATACTTTACTCAATTTAACATAACTCAGAGATCTCTATTCGCAGAAGCGGTTTTATTGCTGTGTTTTTACATAAAGCAGGCATAAAACTAATTTATGTGTGTTCGATTTGTTGAATCTGTTTGTTCTGTTCGATCTATACATTAATGTAACTACTCTTAATCTTACGTGTTATAGTTATATAGGTAGGTATGTGTTACGTATTCGAGGCAGCCTCATAAACACAACATTCGGAGCTTGAGTTTCAAGAACTATCACGGCCTTAAATGTTCCTTTGCACTATGAGACTGGTGCTGAGTTGATACGAATTCGCAGAATGTATAGGATCAGTTATAATGATACATATTATATATACATTCTTAGGTCTTATACAGCTAGGAAAATCCGATTCAATATTGAGCTTGATAGTAAGCGCTTATAAAGTCAGAATTAAAGCCAACGGAAGGTAGTCTAAACAAAACTTTCTTCATAACAGCCCATTAATGTCCCACTGCAGGAACGGGCCTCCTCCCGTGACGAAGGGATACTTGGCCTACTAATACCACGCTGGCCAGATGAATTGGTATAGGGTTTAATTTCAATTTTTCCTTTTTTTTATTTCGTAAAGATAATAATAACGGATAGTCCCTTAGTCGGTTTTTACGACACCCATGGGATGAAATGGGGTGGTGACATATTGTATTCTTACTCCGTCACCACACCCTGCCTCCTTCCACTTACTCTAGACGCATATTGCGCGATCGCGGGTTACTAACGTGTTTAGTGATACAAATGGAGCATCTGTAATCATCAATAGTTACTAAAACTCACTCACAGCTTTCAGAGCTTAGTATCATCGTCTTAAAAGTATTTTTAACAAAGAAAAATATCTTAAAATTACTTAACTAAGCTTATTAATAAAATGATGTAAATTCTCTCGGTATCAATCCAATTCAATTACTATTATAAAGACAATCCGCTTTCCTCTGACAGACATTAACGATTCACGCCACAATATTCAGGTTACATAAACATTGCATTAATATTATTAAGGAAAACCTTCTTGCTATCGGGTTTTAGAGGTTTTAAGATCAGTTTTCATTTAACTGAGACGCGAAAACAGCTTTTTAACTGTGGTAAGGGTGTTTTATATTAATATAATATTACTTTTTAAGGAATTTGATAATCCAGATTTCAAGTAAAAGGAGCAGTGAAAAGAGTTAACTATTGTTTTTAATGAAATAGAAGTTGCAAATATTTACAGTAAGGAAAGCTTTTATATCCGTGTGGTGACCGAGTAAGAATACAATATGTCACCACCCCATCTCATCCCATGGGTGTCGTAAAAACCGACTAAGGGAATAACCGTAACTACTATCTTTACGAAATAAAAAGAAGGAAAACGTGAAATTAAACCCTATACCAATCCGTCTTATTAGTAGGCCAAGGAACCCTACGTCACGGGAGGAGGCCCGTCCCTGCAGTAGGACATTAATGGGCTGTTATGATGAGGAAAGCTTTTGGCATGATTATTCGAATTAGTCAAAAAGTCGCTGTTATGACACACACGAACACTCTTACAATCTTTATGTTTCTAATAAAGCGAAACAAATATCCACCCAGGCACCCTGCAGCGATAGAGGGAATCTTGCCACGCCGCTGACCAGTTGGATTGTTGAAGTCTTTCTTACGATTACTCAAGGAATGATGATACGAGTATAAATTTTGTTAAATAGCCACAAATATGCTGGCGTACTCATTTTAATATAAACACGTATCATGTAGAAACTTTTCTCAGTGTGGTGACGGAGTATGAATACAATATTTCACCACCTCATCTCATCTCATGGGTGTCGTAAATACTAAGGGACTATTCGTGAATAATTATCTTAACGGAATAAAAAGAAGGAAAACTTGAAATTAAACCCAATACCAATCCGTTCGGCCAGGGCGGTATTAGTAGGCCAAGTATCCCTACGTCACAGGAGGAGGTCCGCCCGTGCAGTGGGACATTAATTGACTGTTATGATGATGATGTAGAAACTCAAAAGTACACTTTAAATACAAATTCGTTGTGAACTGAAGATATCTGTAGAATAGGATTAGCTAATTGCCATCGGGCTCTTACTATGTAAGGCGAGAGATTGCCCTGACAGGCAATTACAGTTTCCTTGAGTTATCGCTTAGTTTACTCAAGGAAATTTTGTAACAAAAGATATTGGATCCTTTTAAGATCGTTTTAAGTTAGTTTTATTACTTTTGTAAGTACGTAAGTAATTTTAGAAACAAAGATTATCTTGCTTTGCTGTGTGGAATACTAATAATAGAAAGTATTTTGACACTGGTAATGTTTGTAAATACTTTTCAAGTAAGCTGTCACGTTTAAAAGGAATAATATTTTTGTAAAGTATCATTTAATTTTAGTAATGTTACACAAACTTATAAAGTCATGTTTAACCTTTGGGGTGCTGGGTAGGTGAATGTAATGTGGCCTGTCTGGTGGGTTATTTGACCCCTAAAGTAAAAGTAAGAAGTGCGATTATTATTATGTTAGGGATATTTAGGAGTAAAAAAATATACTACTTAATATATATTATTATGTATATCTTTATTTACATTTATTACATTTTTAAATATAGATATGAAAATAAAAACATTTAAAAATATAAAAAAGGTGGACCCACCAGCATCGGGTACAAGGACTAAGCTACTGGTAGTTAGAGCTCCAGAGATAGGTACCTCCTCACAATGCGTGCCGTGTCAAGCAATACTGCCTTCTGCATCAGACCTATGATCCAACGGTCAAGCAATATAAGTAAGAAAACGAATTAAAATGTTCAAACAGAAAAGAAAAAACCAGATTTTTCTACATTTACTGTAGGCAAACCCGTCCCTTCAGCCTCATCAATAATTTTATGATGATAATGAAGATGATTATATATATTATATCATTTATTTAATATGAAAAACATAATTCGTTTAACTGTAGGCGCAGTACTTTTTTATATTAAGCTTAGCATGATATTATTGTTTAAATTCAATATTTCACTTTACTTACTTAAGTTAAAATATTTTCATTTAATTATGCTCTTTGTATTTTTAATCCACAAAAATAAAAGAGGCTTATCAAAATGCGGTATCATTAATAAAAGTAAATACGTAAATGTTAAATCTCTTTACTTACGAGAACAATTAAGTGGCGGCCATTTTTTGTAGTTAACGAATACGTCTGACGAATGAATCATATTGGTACAGTCCGTAATTCAGATTTTTTTTTTTAAATAATTGCATATTTATGTGAAATACTTTTTATTTGTTAACTGCCTTTCTGGAGTAATTAAGTTGTGTGAGGTGACCTATTTGTCTTTTCAATACATTTAATTTACTTTTACAAACATAAAATTAACGAGCACAAAGAACATCCAGACTCAAGACATTTAATTGTAGATTACACAAAATATTACATTGCGTGGGTTTCGAACCCGCGATACGAAGGCACTAAAACATAACTATGCATTGATAGTCATTACCGTTTAGGGAGACACAAAACTGTACTAGGTGGCAATATGTGGAGGAGGCCTATGTCCAACAGTGGACGACAATTGGCTGAGATGATGATGATGAGTCATTACTTGTAAGAGATAAACATACTTTAATATTTCTTTTTTTAAATACATACAGCCTTTTGGTAAATAGTTAAGAATGTAACGAAAACTACAGTGGAGTAAGTACTGCACTGGATGTTGAAATGAGCACCGAGTTGAGCATTGCCCTAAACAGTAAAGGAAGCAATGAGCTATAAATTAAGAATTGCTATAAGCTGATAAAAATATAAATATTCCTCACCACAATGCCATCTAGTCCCAAACTAAGCAGAGCCTATACTATGGGTACTAGACAACGGATGAACATACTTAAATCCTTTTTTTTGTAAGTACATACATATTCCGAGTATACATAAAAAACACCCAGACCAATGCAAACAATCATGTTCATGCACACAAAGATTTGCATTGAGCGGTAATCAAACCCGAGACCTTTGCGTAGCACTCATGTTATATAACCACTACGCCACAGAGGTCGTCAAGTCGTATTAGTAGGTCAAGATAGCCGTTATCACTAGGAACGGCGTGTTTATGTAAAGACGTTTATGGACTGCAGAACGTTATGCATGTTTATTGACTCACATGGTGCATCAAATTGCAGACATCGTCTTATGACGTACTCAGTTTAAATATAATATGCATGTACACACAGCAACTCATCAAGTTAAACATTTTCATTTGAAATTGTGTCTTATTTCAAAGGACTAACCAGATTCTTGAATATTTCAACATTCAAACCAAATAAAAAAATATTTCCATTGTAACAGCGTTATTCCAGACTTAACAAAGCAAAGTAGCAAATAATCCTTGTATTTTATTTGTACTGTGGTAAGTAAACAGCTTTACGTTTAAAATTTTGAAATAAATGAATGTTTCAAAGCAGTTTGGAGGCATTTAAGGCAGATAGATTGTCTATGTATCAGAATGTTTCAAGTAAATAAGATTTAAATACTTTATTATTTAAAAGAAGTGTAATGTTATAATTACTTTTATTTTATTTTTAAAATAAGAGTAGTGTATTTATAGAATCGAATAAAGAATTCTTTTAGAGGCCTAAGGGATTATTCTCGAACGAGCCTTGGTGCCACCTGTGGTCCTTTATTTGTCCCAAAGCTGATTTTTAAATGGAACCCGTTTTAAACACATAACTTTTGAGTATTTTTTAAAGATTGCGATGTTACGTAAAGTCTATAATATGCTATAACGATCCTATGATTCTTTGACGACCTCGGTGGCGCGACGGTAGCGCAAGCGGCTGCCGTGCAAGAGGTTGTGGGTTCGATCCCCACGCAGGACAAAAATTTGTGAGATCCACAAATCATTGTCCTGGTCTGGGTGTTCTTTGTGTCCGTTAATTGATGTTTGTAAAAAGGTCCCCGCGACACAGGGCATGATCCCTAGTGCGGGAGTTGTAAAAAAAATGCTACAATTGTATAGGTAAGAAATCCTGAAACTTAACTCTATCTAAATGTCCGCTTTTACAGAAGCAATGCTGGGAAGCACTACTTCGCACTTTTGTTCCCGCACATTAGCTCTTATCACGGTCTTATAAATCAGCCGTTTCAGTTTTATTGGTCTTACATTATCACATATCTATTTTCAGTCTCTTAACCTTATTTTACGCTGCAGCTTTGTGACTATGCGGTTTTAAATATTCCTGGGCACATTTTTAAGGCATGGCAAGAGGCACGTAGTATTTAGATAAGAGTAAAAAAATAAGTAGGAAACACTTCTCCCAATAAGCTACTTTCTTTTGACTGAATGCGATGCTCACTTGCAGCTCATGGCATTTCTTAATTTATAGCTCATTGCTTCCTTTACTGTTTAGGGCAATTGCTCAACTCGGTGCTCATTTCAAAATCCACTGCAGTACTCACTCCACTATAGGTTTCGTTACATTCTTAACCATTTACCAAAAGGCTCATTATCACTTTTCACTACTAAACACATGTACGCCTTCTCCTCTTAATTTTTAGAAGACCTGTTTTACGATACATAATATAAAACAGTACTTGTAACCCCTAAAAGAATATACGTTATAACAACAGTCATGAACCTAAACCAAGCGCCATTACCGTTATTGTAAAGCTGTAAAAAGTACACCTTTGTAAATAAATTCGTACGTGTGGTTAATGCCACTCACATCACTCCCTGAAGACCTATCTATCAACAAACTCGTAAAGATTCCGCCTTGTTTTTAATATGGGTATTAAATGATACCAACGTATTCTAAATTTTATTAATGTGTTTTTCTTATTATGTATTAGGTTGTAAAAGTTATACCTACAAGTATTTTTTATCTTTAAGTTTGTTAGGGATATTAATATTTAGGCATAGGTTTATTTCTAAAATACTATTACGTACATTTTTAAACTACATTGTATATTTACTAAAGGAGAGTATCTGGACTTTCTTGAACCTCATACAATCGGCAGTTCACACTAAGGTTCCATCTTATGCAGCACTCATTTTAATTTCTAACTTTAGAGCTAATCTTTTTGAGATGATAAAATCTATTTGTATTATTACGTCTTTAAAACTACAAATATTACTTACTCTTTGTGATAGACTAAAATTGGGTGTTGGTGCACCTGTAATCACAATCCGATATTTCTATTTAACTTCGCTTTTCTGTAACGGTGCCGTTCTGAGATTACTGCTTAGATTACCTTTTTATTTATTTGTGATTGTATATCTTTTGATATTATAACTGTATATTTTTCTTTAAATTCATAAGTTGAAATTGTATTCGTATTTACTACATCTACTAACAAAAACATTTTAAAACACAATGTTTATTAGCTACAACACAGTTTTATACCAACAAAACAATGGATGAAGCACATGCTCTTATACCACAGCACTCCAAGCGCGGTCTCATTTCTAACAAACTGGGTCAAGGAACTTCCTTCACAGGGTTCAGGATGACTCGCGAAATCATTCAGCATTCCAACCTACTTAGAAAGCGCCCTCTTCATCACAAATGTTGGGTACTGTAAGTATAAGATTATGTAAATTTAGGGCACGTTCTATCGTGAATAATGAGACATTTTACTGCTTCGTGTTTTACAGCTCTATATTTGGAATTAAAGTAAAAGTTTTTTAATCTATTCGTTGGTCACTTGGTATTTTTTTCAACCGACTTCAAAAAGGAGGAGGTTCTCAATTCGGTTGTATTTTTTTTCTATGTATTACGATGACGCCTGTGACGTATTTTCTTATATTTTTTACTTGCTCTGTGCTAACCAAGCACGGTTTTCTTACGCTACTGTCTTTCCGGAAATAGTATATTGTCTCATATTTGTCCTTATACAATGTCGTCTACAGAGAAGTCACTGACCGGAAAATAGAAAAATATAAAATAAGGAAAAAGGAATAATAAATGTTTCTATTTACATTAAAGTACTGCAAAAAAGAAAGGACGGGCTTTAAATTGTATGTTTTTAAACGTTATTCAACTATAAAACTTGTATTTTTATTTATTTCATACAACCAAGTACTGGCCACTAAAACGTGCCGAGTACACCATAACAAATCCTAGAGATTTATAAACCTGGATGTATATTATAGGAATAGTCGTAAAAATTAAACGAGACACGGATTTCTGTGACGTGCTCCATCAACATCAAGAACATTCTTAATAATATTATCTTCTTACTACGCAGCTCTCAATAGAAAATTAATTAGACATTTTTAACTTTATGTAGAGTTATTATTACTTGATAACGTTGGAGAATGATACTTGTCAGATTTTTGACCTCCCTTCATTTATAATAATCGATTGCAACACAACCGCGTTTAGTGATACGTTTATTAATTAGGCCCCAAGATATAGGGCATTTATTAGCAGTAGATTCCTCCTAATACTGCCAGTACACTCAGAATCTACGAAGTAATTCATTACAAATTAAATATTCTAAAAGAAAACATCAGTTTTATTTTATCTACCCAAGACTCTTGGTAGTATGAAACTAAGTCCACGCACTTTTCCAAAACTATAACCACTGTAACCAAGTAGTAGAATAAGCAAGAAATATACATAAATAAATAAACTAATATCACACACACACTCACACATTCACACAACGCCATCTATTTTGAGTTTGAGTCCTAAACTAAGCAAGGCTTGTACTATGGGTACTAGACAACTGATAAACATACTCAAATACTTTTTTTTTTGTAAATACATTGTAAAAAAAAAAAGTTTATTATACATAGAAACACTCAGACCAATGCAAACAATCATGTTCATCACACAAAGAATTGCATCGAGCGGGAATCGAACCCGAGACCTCTGCGTAGCAACCATGCCATATAACCACTACGCCACAGTGGTCGTCATATCACATTATACATACATAATATCAACGTCACCTAGTTAAAGAGCACCGAGCACGAACCTCAGCGATTTCGGGGAAGGTGTAACCACTTCGAAAATTCAACGTATTCAAAAAGACCGACCATCATACTCAGTGATTTCTAGGAAAGGACGTGTAGTACCCGTAGTACAAGATCAAAGTTTGAGACGAGATAGCGTTGTGTGAATGTGTAAGTAAGGACTATTAATGAAGAATATTCTTTAGATTATATTTATAAAGGAACACGCCTTTTTTCTAGAGAGAGGGACACAGAGACTGCTAAACCTCATATACCTAGGTATTGTAGGTACTACACTATTCATGCAAATCTGGTTTGCCTTTTTAATTCGTACATGCCCGTCGTTTGTTTACTAAATATCATATTTTTTAAGATAATTAACTCTTGTAATAATTTTCACATAATTATAAAAGTAGCACAAACTTTTTCTTGAGTAATAATGAGAGTTTCATATAAATATTAATTATTTAGTCCAACTTGTTGAATATTTTACGATATTCTCGCAAACTATTTACCATCACGAAACGGTTGGGAAAGTTTCAACAAAATTTTAGCTCGTGGTTTACTTTGAAATCTAATTAGTATGACGACAGTTCCTTTCCAGTACTTCTCGCTTCATTTTACTTTCATTTTTGATGTATTATTATTCCCAATTTGTTTGAATAAAAGATTTTGATAAGTAAACTTAGCTAATCTATCATTATAAACCCATGCTTATTTATACTTTGTACTATGAAAAGTTTTGTCTATGGTGGTACAATTTTTATAATGAGTTCTGCATAGTGACTGCTTGTACATAGTAAAATGCACGATGACAGGCGAGGAGTGAAAGGAAGAATTGGCTTGGTAAGCAATGGAAGTACTCAAATAGCTTCAATCCGTGCGTCGGCTTAATTCTGCCGGTCTTACTGTGCGCTGAATGTGTACTCTTTAAATATTTAAAAACAGTTTTATTATATACTAGCTGCTGTGCCCGCGACTTCGTTCGCGTGGCGGATGTTACTTACTTCGCAATTCGATTTAATACTGAAAAATCGTTTTTTAAACCTTATAACAAACAGATATACCTACAAACGAATTGTATAAAATAAACGAACGAACCAAAACCTTTTAAAAAACAGACCTTTACAAAGACAGATCTATGAAGACTGCGTCTAAACTTATACTGAAAGACATGAGCGAACGTCATTCTTTCAAGGAAAATCTTAACACCGCGATACTGAAAATGACGTCACAGGCACAATGCCATCTGTTGTCAAATTTGTAAGTTAAAATAAATGACATCGCTTATTTCATCATAACAGCCCATTAAAGTCCCACTGGACGCGGCTCCTTCCGTGACGGAGGGATACTTGGCCTACTAATACCACGCTGGCCAGTCGGATTGGTATAGGGTTTAATTTCAAGTTTTCCTTCATTTTTATTTCGTAAAGATAATATTCACCGATAGTCCCTTAGTCGGTTTTACGCCACCCATGGGATGAGATGGGGAGGTGACATATTGTATTCTTACTCCGTCACCACACGGATAATCGCTAATTAATTATGAATGAATACATTTGCACGCCACGTTATGGTGCGGCAGAATTACCTTCCTCGGTGGCGCGGCGGTCGCATTACATGGCTGGCGTGCATGAGGTCGCGGGTTCGATTCCCATGGAGGACAATTGTGATACACAAACTATTGTCCTTAGTCTAGATGTTCTTTGTGTCCGTTAAATTGATATTTTTAAAGGCTAGTGTGGGATTTGTCTTTTGTAAAAAAAATGCTGAAATAAATTATTGTACCTAACACCTTTTTACCATCTAGCAAAAAATATTTGACTAAACTTAGACTCGACTATATTATTATTATTATCTATAGGTAAACTGCGTGCAGTATTTTTGAATTACTTAATACAATAAACACAAACACTTTGAATAATAATTTAATGTTTTGTGATTGTATTTCTATATTTTGTTGTCAGTTTTGCATTTTTTTAATGTTGACAAATAGCAATAATGTGTAAAATGATTTTATAAAGAAAAAACGTGTTACTTATTATGTTGTCTGTTATAATACCCATATACCTATGATTAATTATTAAATAGTTATATAAATGTGTTATAATTGCAGTTATAATAAGATTGTGAGAAAAGGAATGTTATTTTAATTCAATTTAATATTTATGATTAAGTATAGGTATAGTTTAACTTTAAAAAATGAAGTTTGTACGCCAATATTAGCAATACAGGGAAAGACTTTTTATTTTTGTCAGATGTTTTGTACCTGTGATTAACTAATAAAGGTTATTTGTATTTGTATTTATTTACATTAATAAAAACAGGTGGAGTCGGTTGCATACTTTTACGTTGACCAGTAACTACTACAGTTTAAATTAAATGAATACCAAAAGAATAATTGATACTTTAGATAAATAGCTTACTAATACAATTTATATTTAATTAAATAGCGTTTCAATTACGAAAAACACAAAAATATAACAATCAAATAAATTTATAATTGATTTAATTTAATAAGACTTATAATTGATATTACACATACGATTCATGGTTAATTTTATTAACATTTAAAGGAAATAACTTATTAATAGCTCTTAATAATAAAATAGTTATAGATTATTTAAAAACTCATTTATTTTATGATTACTACTGGTACCGCCATCTCGGGAACAAAAGAAACGAAATTTAAATTCATTCAACATTGACCAAATCCATTTTTCATAACCCCTGATTTGTATTGGACTGTTCTACTAAATAGATCTAGCGATATCTCGAGTAATACTTATCCGATTTTGATAAAACATATCTCAGTTTAAGCCTAATAAGAAAAGCTACGATACAATGTATTGGTCTTAAGATTATATTTTAATTCGTTTTAAAGATGTGCGGTAACAAACAGACAGACAGACAGATAGACAATAATTCTAAAAATTGTAAGTGTGTAGTGTTGTTGCTTTTTGACTTTTTTCTAGATTTTATAGATAATTTTTATCTGAATTTTCGAAAAGAACAGACATTTCGACCTCTACAGCTTTATTATAGTATAGATAGATAGATTACCTACTTTAACCTTACCTAATACCTAAAAACTACGTATCTATGTATTTTAATATCTAAAGCGCGCTTATTCCGAGAAGAGTCAATAAGAACCACGTCCGTTCGCATAAGAGTCAATGTGAATGAAATTATATAGATGCACCGGTTGGCGGTTTCGGACGTTAAACAAAAATCCACCGTACAGCCGTACTTATACTGGCGCGGCGACATTTGGAAATTTTCTTTCATCTATATCTTGTGTGTTTATAAAGCGATTTCTATAATTTTTTTTTTATGAATAAGATATTAAAGTGTACTTTTGAAATATGGGAGTTTGAAAAAGATATGTCTATGCAAATTACAATATATTTATGTATTTAATACACTTTGAAGAAAACCCTAACGATTAAACACGTTATTGTGGCTAATATATAAAAGATAGATATTTACTATTCAGGACTTTTTTGTACATCTTTTGAAGACCATTATTTTTGTAATACATATTTTTGGCGTATGATCAACGTATGCGATGATAAGAGCTCGAACGCGCGTTTTTTTAACCGACTTGCTTCAAATTTTTCGTCACTGCTTAGCTCCTATGTGTCTTAGCGTTATGTTATACAGCCTATAACCTGCCCAGGAGTATGGACTATAATCGTACCAAGTTTGGTTAAAATGCCTTCAGTAGTTTTTGACCCATGCGTGAACATACAGACAGACAGACAGACAGACAAAAAAATTATTGATTGCATTTTTGGCATTAGTATTGATCACCATTCATCCTCCAATATTAATTTTTAACATATATTCAATGTACAGAATTGATCTCTCTACAGTTTTATTATAAGTATAGATATAGAAAAGTAAATTATTTAATTATTGTTCGGAACAGAAAGGTGAGATCTTATGAAGTAAATCGAGGCAAGGGTGATCTGAATTTCCACCCTAATGATTCTATATACAGGAGAGAGTAAACAAAACAAGGGGAAATTTGTGTGACGCAAAAATGGCAAAATGTACATCAAAATATCGTTAAAATCACTGTGACTGCTTTATATTGTACAGTATAACTAAAATTAAACTTAAATTACTTCTTTCCGTACATGTGACGGGCGAATCAGTGTGTTTGTTAAGTTGTTATTATGGATTATTGATAGATTTACCTAATTGATATTTTATTGGATTATAATCTCCGCATTTCATTCCAGTAGTCTGGTTAGAGACTTTTAATACAAAGCTGACAAATGTCGATAATGCAGCGCAAAGGAAAACTACTGCTTGAATTTGATTCTAGGCAGGTCGAATTGTCTTACTTGTATTTTAAATTCATGACTTTTTACTAAGCTGCATACCACATTATGCCACGCCCTCAAGACATTCAATATATTTATCAGAAATATATATCTTTATCTCACTTCGTATAGAGCTAAAATAGTTGTTCGCTGTCTTACTCTCTGTCTCCTTATTTTTGTTACGGTTTTTATTAAAGAAACGGAACCCTAATAATACGATAAAAGCACAAATAGGTACATCTCGTTGATCCGGTCAAGTGGAAAGGACGAATGTAAGACGATTAAGGAAAGGGATTCAGGAGCCCTATGTACAAATGTTGGCTATAGGGAGCGATTCTGTCGAGGACTTTCTTTCGTAAAGAAAAGATTTTCCTGTTTTGTGTGAGACCTGAATTCTGTTTTCCTATATAAATATGAACGTTCAAATTCTATAAATTGTGATTCAAGCTTTGGTCAAAGCAGTACTTTCTTATAAACAATTTTCTAAAACCGGTTTCATTGTTAATCCAGTTTTATAATACAATTTTTTTTTTTTTTATGGCAACGCCACGGAAATGCCATGTTTTTTGTATTAAATTTTAACTTTTTTCCTTCCCATGTATCATATACGATACATACCCATTGTTTTATTATTGTGTCTACAGGCGGGACAGGCAACCTGTTAAATACATTATAAATCTTAAAAAGAAAAACTATACTTTTTCAACCAAAATAAAAATTGTGACTGACTAAGTAGGCTGATTTCTGAGGTAAAAGAAACATACAATCTCATTAAGATACTACGCTTGTTTTTGACTCGAAAAAAAGGAACACGTTATAAGGTCTGACCACCGAAAATAAGCCAAGCCTTTGTCCATTACTTAAAGAAACCCGTCCGTTAAGTATTAAAGTGGTGCTTTAATTAGTATAAGTTATTCATATGATCGATCGTACGGTTTTTATGTTTAGACTGTGTTTGGATAGCTTCAGCATTTCGATTAATTAGAGCCTTGACCGCGATTCGATAAACTATACCACTATAATAGACATAGCTAACTTCTTGCCACTAATTACTAGAAGAAAAGTTGAAAGATTATAACTAGAATACATAATATTATAATTGTTAGCATTGGTCTGAGTGTTTCTATGTAGGTATACTTGATATGTATGTATTCACATAAAAAAGTATTTATGTATGTTTATCCGTTGTCTAGTACCCATAGTACACGCTGTGCTTACTTTGGGACCAGATGACGTTGTGTGAATGTGTGAGGATAATATTAGTCGACTTGTAAAAAAATTAATAAGAAAAAAGGACCTTTTTTTTGTATCTTTATTTATTTAAAGGACCTGGTGACGCAAGGTGGTTAGATCGCTAACAAGGCGGACCGACGAACTGGTCCAAACGACAGGAAAATGATGGAAAAGGGAGGTTCAAGAGTTCGTAATTTGGATACATTTAGAGGTGTCCCATGTCCTGCATTGGACTTCTGTTGGTTGATATAATGATGAAATCACAAATGAAAATAAATAAATAATCCTCACACATTCACACAACGTCATCTAGTCCCAAACTAAGCAGCTTGTACTATGACAACGAATAAACATACTTAATACTTTTTTTTAAATAAATAAGGAACTTACAATTAACTTGCCAGGATCGTGACAAGTGGCGTTCTGTCGTCTCTGCCTACCCCGGACGAGATAAGGCGTGAGTTTATGTATGTATGTAACTTACTATTAGTTTAACTATTGCTTACTAAAATTAATATAAAAACAATAATTGACGAAAATGAAAGATCGGGAGCAGTGTTTTCTGAGTATTCGGCTCATTTAACGACTCTTTACTTGTTGTTATTATTCGTATGAAGAATAAGTAAGTTGTATTTTATCATTTGTTAGTCGATCTTATTCCGCGTGTACACATAACAAACAAAAAACCTAATTAATAAGTACTAAATATTGTTTATTCGCGTTCTTTCCAGAATTAATCTTTTACTGAAGATGTCTTAAATATTTTCTCAGTTATGTCTCTAGTTTACATGTATTTGTTTTATTCTAAGAACAAAGTTACAAGTTATTTAGCACATTATACAATATTTTAGTTAAACAGAGTAAAAAATATTTTTAATTTAGCTGAAACTTTATACTACATAATTGTATTATTTAATTTTTAGTATTCATTACGAATCAAATCTTTGAGGTAAATAACAACTTGAACTGAGTATTTATTCCAGAGTTCAGTTTAGAAATAAACATGTCGTAATTTGCGCATGCTTGTCATTGGACTATAAAAAAAAAAAAAACATAAATTTCTAATTAAAAATCCCTAATCAACGAGTATGTTTATAACAATTATAAAGCTAAAACGTTACCATGGATGCAGGTCAAATATAACATACCTTAATATTATAAAGAGCTGCTACTTACAATAACGTCATCAGTTGGAGCACGGGACCTAGCAAGTACCCGTGCTTCACCCAGGTGGAGAACCTAGGTGGAGCACGGGTCCGGACTCCTTTTTACGCACAATATATTTTATTATTATATTATAATCGGCTTAGTAATTCCTGACTACAGCTTGACTTTCGTCTCCTCAAGATTGGTTTTACTCTTTACCATCCAAGAAAAACATAGGATTTACTATAACGAAGTACATCATCATCATCATATCAGCCAATCGACGTCCACTGCTGGACAAAGGCCTGTTCCAAATATGGCCACGTTCTGCGGTCTTGTACCAAAAACAACATAATAAATAAATAAAAAACTCCATGGAATATTTGTTGGTGTCTTGTATGCGTTTCTACGTTGTTGATCCGATTACGCGGAGGATTATGATCCGCTTGTTGGATTATGACTCACGGAGAGCTTTTACAATAAAACTTGCAACACGTGTCGACTGAAATCATTCGCGTGTTGTGAATCTAATTATAATTTTTGTTTATTATCATCATAACAGCCCATTAATGTCCCACTGCAGGGACGGGCCTCCTCCCGGGACGGAGGGATACTTGGCCAACTAATACCACGCTGGCCAGACGGATTGGTATAGGGTTTAATTTCAAGTTTTCCTTCTTTTTATTTCGTAAAGATAATATTCACGGATAGTCCTTTAGTCGGTTTTTACGACACCCATGGAATGATATGGGGTGGTGACATATTGTATTCTTACTCCGTCACCACACGAAGTTATTGTTTATTATGGTGATGTTTTTATTTGTTTTTATATTACTTCAGGTTTTGCTTAAGCAGGTTAATAGATGTCACGGTTGGTCACTGATTAAATATTCGTTCTCCATATGCAACTGTTGTTATAAAGACGTTGCACAGAAACCTCTAGAGACGATTTCTCTGCTCTAGATGCAACCCTGACGCTGACCACGATCCTCACACATAAGGGGCCGAATTTCAAGAGAGATAGGGTTTGTTCTCGAAGCTATGAAAATAGTTAATTTTAAAATGAGTTTATCAATTTTACCATTGAAAAAGATGCCTAAAAGAAAGCAAATTAGGCTAAAAGAACTGTACCAATTTGTCTTATCAAGGTAGAGGGCCCGTTCCAGCAGTAAGAATTGTTTTCATAACATTTGTAACACCAAGGTTCACTTTAAAATAAAGTTTTTTAATAAATAGATCGATCTATACGATAGTTAATGAAATCAACAGTGACTGGCCGGGGACGTCAAAATCAATGCCGTACGTGAGTATTAGCAGCGATTTATTGTCACTGCTAATGCGATGATCGATTCGCTGTAAATCTGAAAAGCCGCTGGCAGCTAACGACTTTACTGTGTAAGCATGTACACTAGGGTGGATCGTCAATGTATGAAGAAAAAAAAATGCTATAAAAACGATTTTGAATACCTGCAAAAAGTTGTATCTACTTAAACTATAGGTAAATATATAAAAAATTTACCATTTAGACATATTTTTTAGCCCTCTACCTTAGTTTAAAGTTACTGTAATGTGACTAAATTTATTGTATTATTAAATATTGTACAAACTGTAAATGAAAGGTATTCTTGAATGTTTTTAGCAGAAACTTAATAGTAAGATACTCGTTCTTGAAGTTAGAATCAATATTTAGAAAAAAAATTAAATAAATAAGGCATAAAATTTAAAAAACAAAAGTGGTAAAAAAATGAAAATTCGTAAAAATCTTCAGTTTTGCTATGTACTGGAAAGTCTTTTTTGGTCTCATAATTTAGTGAGATTTAACCTAAGAATGAGATTTAACGTATGAATCCACCTCTGGCCCTCTCACCAGCCACAGAAATTAATACTTCTATGACCATTTTCAGACATCGTTCTACCGCTTGTGTGTGACAAGGATAATTTGGCAAATTAATGGTTACTTGATAGTCTTACGTAATTATGTCTTCTAATTCCTCGTCACTTATATTATCTAACATCGGAGGACATGTCATTGTAACCTGTTACTCACTCCATATAATCATATCCGTATTATTCGTATCCGTATATTACCCTCAAAGTTTAACTTTGGAACATTAAAGACTTTTATGCCAGATTTTGAACTTTGTCTTGCTGCAATTATTTGCCTTAATCCAATTCCATTATGAGTGGTCTATTATTAAACAGCATTGCCAATAACAAATTCTCAACATTAGCTGAAAATGCATTGCAGGACAGTTGCAGTTGTTAAAATCGATGCATTTGCAGCTACAAACATCAAATAATTCCGTAAGACAATTTTGTTTTCATTCTTGCAACTTAATCGTAAAGTTTTCAGTTTCTTTAAATTTTTAGATATCATAAAAAATGTGAATACGTATCAAAATGAATTTTTAATATTTGTTTCACCCAGCAATTGGTAATGAAGCTGTTTTCCTTACTTGAATTAGATCCGTCAGAACTGCATCAAATAGTTTAGAGATAGAGAAGGCTGTTTTCCATTTTTTCATTATTTTCTAATTTCTCGTTAAAACAAATCATGAAATTATAATTAAAAATATCATTCATATTTAATGATATGTTTTAGCGTGCTGGCAATAGTTGAAAGCACTTATTTATTAATTAAACAAGATGATCTGAAAATAGGACAATTTGCTTTTTTCTCGCAATCCTTCTCGTCATTTTGTCACTATAATTTAAAAGTTAAGCTAATAAACAAACAAATTTATAATAAGCTATGAAACTCAATTCAAGATAAAGCGAATTTTATTAAAATATGGCAAAGAAATTAAAATATTATACCAAATGTCAACTACCCCATTTACAAGCAATATTTGCTATATTTTTTGTTAATTTTCATTAAAGTTAACAGAGAATTATCACAATAAAGTTGTGTGTTATGCCTGAATTAATAATTTACAGTGAAATTGCTATTATGTAAGAATATTGTTTACTGTATTTAACATAAAAATAAAGACTTGTCTCTAAGTATAAGTGAATGTAGTAGGAACTTGGAAATAACGAGTTTTTCAAAACTTAAAGGTTAGGTAGAGGGCTAAAAATCACTTCCTAGATTTTTTTACTTATTTTTTTTATTCAAATTAAAGACTAATGCAACCTTTTAGAGGTATTCAAAGTAGAAAAACAGAAATAAAAAATGACGATCCACCCTAATGTACACGTATGCGGTTGTAACGTGTTGGACTTACCTAAATATTTTAGGTTTTTTGTGGTTGTCGAATAGAAGTTAAAACAGACAGCATTATAAAAGTTTCTAATTTTTGATGCCCATAGACAGTTTCAAATGTGCTGCAACGCGATGAAATAACACTCTGAAATCAGAATACTATAGTTATATAAAAAAGCCAAATGCGTAATTTATTTCCATTCTTCATCAAAAGTTACCTACATTTTTACTTTTAAATGTCTAGCTGGACCGGCTGGATTTGTGGGTTACACAAATAATAATTGTTCAAACTTCTACATCAAACATACCTAAAAATAGTCATTTTCTTGTGACATAAAGACACGGGGCTCCAACTAGTATTATATAAAGGAAAGGTAGAAACAAAAATAACTTGAACGTTATTCGTTCAAATAAGTCGTGTTTTTTATCAGGGTCCTATCTAAATATGAACGTAAAAAAAGATTTTATTTTGCTACAAGAATAATACGGTGATTTTCTTTTGATTTCTAAATGATCATAACTGTAGAATATTTTCCTGTATCTATACAATTTTTACATATAATTTAAAAACGAATATAAAATATACAGTTAGGTAATATTAGGTTAGTTTATACTTTGTACGGATTATAAATATGGGATTGACCCATCTCACCCCGAGTGGTAAAATAGGACTATGGGACTATAAGGTACTCATCATTAAGTGTCTCATACAAAAAAGGACACACAACTTGGTACAGATGTCCCGATACGACCTATTCAAATCCGTTTTTATTAGTTAGTCGCTTAAAAGCGCTTCTTAATTTGTGACTCTATTACCTAAGTTTATTTAATTACAAACTTGATATAGAAGGATATTTTAAATTATGTTTCCGCAAGAAATAAACGTTAAAACTACAAAATATAAGAGTTTTAACAAATGAATCCTATTAAAAAACATATTTACAAACATTCAACAAACTTTTTAAACAAAATTAAAATAAACGACTTTAGTTAAAGAAACAAATAAAAAAATAAATCACAATCATAACAAATTAAGTCAAAAGTAAACCCTCTAGGTACAAAAAATTAAAAGAAATACATTTTCTAGAAAGAACTTTCCATCTAGAACTTAGTTTAGTAATTTATAAAAGTAAATGAAATAACAAGGGGTGAATGAAACAAACTGAAAGTTGGCGTAATGAAAATATCAGAAAACGAGTGTCATTAACAGAGTTTTATCTCGAGGAAAAAGTTTTGTGACAAATTAAGGGGGAACACGATATCTAGGGTGGAGGGAAAGAGGTGGGGAGAGGGGTAATGGAAATACGTTCTACTTTGAGATAAAAAGTTTAGAGTCACTCGTTTCATTGAACGTGCCCAGTTCTTCAGATAGAAGGCACTAGGGTTCAGCGATTTATTGAATACAGGACGTTCTCGCCCGCGGCTTTGTGAGATACTAAATTGGAAGAGCACATTTTTATGCTGTGAGAACGTGTTACCTGAAGGTCCAGTTCAATCAAATGAGTAACGTTTCATGCAAATTCGTTTTGCTTTTAAATGTCGAACACTTTAGTAAAATAAAATTTATTGAATCAAAGGAAATGGTGTAATACCTAGTTTGTAATTAATGAGTGATAGATCAAAAAATAAGGAAAGAAAATTAGTTTAATATTCTTTAAAAGAAATACTCGTCTAAAAACAAGTTCGTGCAAATATTCTACCATTTACTTGTTTGCACTCTCTCGCAGACGGTTAGCCGGCCTCCCCTTAGCAGGGAGCTGCCCGGCCAACTGATTCGAGGGTGGAAATAAAACAATGACCGGCTCATGGTAATTAGCCGCGGTGATTACGACCATACGGGCCTAGAGCTCAAATGGTACCTCACGCTCCTGATTAAGGAGTACGAGAAGACCACTTGTGTTAATTGTTTGTGTCCCTATTAACCATTACTACCTTTAATATCAAAGAAAACATGGCTCACCTAATTTTTTTTTTAATTGGCCTTCCAGAATGACTCTATTGTGCCTGATGTTAAGCATCCATTAGAGTCCAAGAATGGACTAATTTTAATCAATCTGGCTTTTACCCGTTTCCCTTGCATCACAGAAGGCGACCCATGCTTCTGGGTCTACACTGTAACATCAAAGAAATAGTATGACTATAAAGTTGACGATTTAGTTCCTTACTCACAAACTAAATAACAATTAGCGTAAAATAAAGCTTAGTTTACAGCTACAGAGCTAATTGGATTAGGTCATTACAAGTAAATTAAACGATCTGCTAAGCTATCAAAGACCGTTGTAATGTAGAATCAGCTATTATTCTCTTTAATGTCTTTATCGCACATAATATATACGTCCAACTTTAACTACGGATATTGGTTTTAGGCTGGGTAGATTTATTACTATTAGCATTCTTAAGGCAATTAATAAATACTTTATGGAACACCCCATCCCATGGGTATGGTAAAAACCCAATTTTATTGTATACCAATCCATCTGGCTAGCGTGGTATTAGTAAGACAAGTATCCCTCTGTCACGGGAGGAGGCCCGTCCCAGACTTAAGAGTTTTATATGTATAGTATATGAATATGTTTATCCGTTGTCTAGTAGTAGATTCAGTGCAGTGCTTAGTATGGAACTAGGTGGTTATGCGTATTTGTATGGAATATTGTAACAAACCCCAAGTACTTACCAATCTATTTGGATTCTTATTGCATTCCACCACTTGTTTGATTGTCTTACTACCTACCAGTAAGGATAATTGTTAGCGGTTGTAGTGGTTTAAATATAGTAATGCTTTTGAAGCTACCGCCTCATTATGATACAATCAGGCTTAGGACAAATGATCATCATAACAGCCTATTAATGCCCCACTGCACGGACGGGCCTCCTCTCGTGACGGAGGGATACATGGCCTACCATGTCCATTAATCGGTTTCTACGACACCCATGGGATGAGATGGGGTGGTGACATATTGTACTCTTACTCCGTCACCACACGGAAACAAGGACAAGTATATTTGGATAACTCAAACAAAGTGCTGTCTAATTTGAGCCCGAGACCTTGAGTCCCGCAGCCTCATGCAACAAATGTCACGTAACCGTGGAAGTTATTTACTAAGAGTATTCTAAATACAATAAGAATTATTTTACAAGTTCATGAGGAAAACGGAGTTAATTATAACTAAATATACAAGAAATGCCAGTTTAATGTTTTAACATAAAACTGGAATTTCTGTTTTAAAATACAGATATTAATTATTATACTTTTGCGTTAGAATAGTGAGAGAAAAGCTTGTTTCATTTCAGTGTGCATTGTCAAAGGAAGGCTAATTAGTGACGTACTGCGATGATAAAAGAGAAATTATTCAATTGTAATCCTTATAAAAGATGATATAGAATCCAAAATATATTGTCATATCAATGAGTTATGATATTAAACTTTAAGTTTGTTGTAAAATTATCTCTATTTCCGACGAGTTAAAGTTGAAATTGAAATACGTATTTCAAAAACTAAAAGATTTGTGTTAGGGAAATATTTGTTGTGTATTGCAATTTAATAATTATGAATGATTTTGTAGCATTTAATTTTATTCATAAGTTTTTATTGATGGAAATTAATTTTCTTCTGCCAAAGTTATTTAAATCGTTGTCAAATAATACTATTCCTCACACTGTTACACAGAGCTATGTAGTAACTAAATAGAGCTTGTACTACTGTTATTAGACCGTGGATAAAATACGTTACTTTTCTGTTAATACATACATTTTACTGTACTTCTACCTATATTACTTTACTACTTATAATAATCTAATAAAGTAACAACATCTCAATCCAAAAAGTAAAGAAGTAAGTATCAAATAATAAACCAATTCGTTTACCTCAACGAGTAACTCCACGACCGAAGAAAATTGAAAATGGAAAACGAAATTCATAAGCAATATATCGGATACAATATTCAGAAGAAACTACCTACATCCCGATCCCATTTACAAAGGATTTATTCCAAACATTAACAGTTCTGTCTCCCGAAAATTGTGCCTATATGACGATATCTAGCTTATACCTTCCAAAGAATATATTACACAATGTGACAGAACGATAAGGGCATTTCTATTTGAACGGGTTATAGATTGCTTTGGTAAAATCACGTACAGTGCGAAATTTATAGTTCGTATGTGAGCTGAGACCGGCCAGGCCCTTATATATCAGCCAAATTAAGAGGTACTGTAAAAGGGTTCGCGATTTTGACCGTTCATGTTAGGGACAAAGCAGTTTTTTATGTGATACTCGTGATATTGTGAGGTATTGTACTCAAGTGCTTAAGTAAACGGTTTACCGCGACACGGTTAAGGTCAATTGGCTTTGTTACTTATTTTGTGGGTGAAAGCTTAGAAGGTGAAAGTTAGTGCGTAAAATAAATCTGTAACATCAAAACTCCGTTAGTGATGAATCAAGAAAAGAAAAAGCGACTTAGGGGATTCGACTTTACTTAGGTCCGTTTATTAATGGTAGTTAAGAAAACTTAACAGCATTTTACTTCATAATCTATCGGTTGTAGATACCACGATGTCCAGTTGGATTGGAGTTTAAAGATGTTCTTACAAGACATATTAACAAATTAACTGTTCTTGAATTTTGAGGTGCCTACAAAAAGCTTGCAGGCTTTCGTATAGTTGGTTTTAACAACGACTGTAGGATAAGATCGGCTGATGGCACCCTACATTTTTTTGTCTCCACAAAGATAATTATATAAGTAATACGAAACATCGCTAAAAATACATAGAAATATGTATACAAATAGAATAATACTTTCACCTATCTAAATATAACAGTGTTATAGTATGCCATTTTGAAATAGTCTGACATATTGATAAGAGGACAGATAACTCAGACATAAGGTTGTTGTAATGAAAATTGAGAAAGGTCAGAAAGGAGGAATTAAACATGGGAAACGTATGTCACGTTAAAAGGGTCTTACGACTGCATTAACTTTAGTCGCTCTTATCGCACTTATGTCTAAGTTACACATAACTTTAGAATAAAAATACTGACTCGCGTTTGTACCCATTTTTTTACGTGGGTGATTTAATGAAAGTCCATACGTTTTTATTTAAATGACATTTTTGTAAGAAAAATACGCCTTTATAAACGAAAAATTAAAATTTTCAAATTGTTCAAGAATTTAATGAGTTCTTAGGCAACAAACGTCGTTTTCTTGGTACCGGTTCTGAAAGCCCTTCGAACCCACCCTGCGTGGCTGCTGCCCAGCTGTAATACATACATTACCCAGTAGGAAGTAGGTAGTAAGTGTTAATATTAGTCAAAAATAGTAATTACGTCCTTTTTAATACAGTGTTTGTAATTTAGATGTAAATGATGCTATGCCTTTTGATTATTACAAAAGAGTAGTAGTATAGTAAGTACTTATAATTAAAGCTTGTTATAACATTTTCGAAAATGTATATTAAGTGTTATAATGCTTCCTTAAATTCTAATTATTAATTTATTGACTCTTCTAAACTTCTATCGAGATTCTACTTTGGGTTTCTATCTAGTTTAAACAAGAAAGGTCTGTGAACAACAAATTTCCTAATCACCAAACTTGTGTCATCCTCAATATTTTCCTAAACAACTTTGACACCCTTATAATACGTGTTGTAGGACCCTCAGAGTTGCGTA
Source organism: Schrankia costaestrigalis (assembly GCA_905475405.1). Lineage (NCBI taxonomy): Eukaryota > Metazoa > Arthropoda > Insecta > Lepidoptera > Erebidae > Schrankia > Schrankia costaestrigalis. The sequence goes on from FR997833.1 coordinate 20,646,195, forward strand.
CATGTCATTTTTATACGAAAACTGTGAAGTGGGTAAGTTTGCCAGTCTGGGAGAAGTTAGGCTGTAATCCTTTACTGTAGTGCGGTTCACTTGGTATAATGGGGTTATTGTTACCGAAATAAATGATGTGGAATAGCTGTAGTTGAATTTTTTTATGAGTAATGGCTTTGTTGGTTAGAAGTTAGTTTTATTACTTCAAATTGTTGTTTTTGTTTAGGGACGTTTTTGTTGTTCATAGATATACTTAGTTAAAATTATTATTTAATGATGATTGAGAAAGGGGCTACCCACAGACTACTGATTGCCACATAATATCATTCAGTACATGGTAGTTCTTACTAAGATTTGCTTAGTCAACATTCAGTCAGTTGCTACACATTCAATTCCGGAGGATGTCACCAATCATGTCCCCGTAAGTTTTATAAGTTATACTTTCTTTGTGTGCCCCCATGGTAATTAAGCGTGAGTTTATAATATATGAATGATTGAGAAAGGGGCAGAAATTTTAATCATCATGTCAATTCTAGTACCTTGAAATCGTTAAAAAATCGTTTAAGTTAACTTTTAGTTGTCAAATTGTCTGTCCCTGAGCATTAAGTAATCGGGTGAGTAATTATACATTTTAAAGCTTGTCCGTTTACCTTACGAGCGCGGTCAGATATGTATCTGAGTGTTTTATGTTCACAATCAGTTTGATAGGGAATTTCCTCACGCTATGTTAGTCGCTTTGAATTTCTTTTCGGTTGTTCTACAAGTTTAAATGAGTTATTATTTTAAAAAACAACTTTTTTAATAGTTATCACGTGCAATTTTTTTTAGTTTCGAGGCTGAATCAGCACAATAATATGTTTATTAATGACATCTCAAGGTGCTACTATATAATTTCCGGTAACAAAATTAATTTAAATTGCAAATCCTTACAAAAAGCTTCATATTTTTACGATTTCTCGACGATTTTAACTACTGGTATTGTGGTTAGAAAGGCAGAAAACCTCCGGATGAAGGAGGCACAGGACCGCACAAGGTAGCAATATTTGGAGGAGGCCTATATGTCATGCTGTGTCAATAGACGTCAATTGGTTAATATGATGGTGATAATTAATTGGGATTAAAGAATATGCCCCTCAAATACTAACATAATTAATTAGTAAAACACTGTACGTTATCTAAGAAAAAATGTCTTTCAACTAATGTAGGTATATTCTGTTACTTTACCAGTCAAAAAATAACAAATTCCATACGTACAAAACATAAATCAAAATTAAACTAAAAGCTCTATGAAATATCATCTAAAATCATTCACGATTTCAAACAATAAATCTTGTCTAAAAATACATAAAGATTGATTACGGACTCGGACTGCCTGTAGTTACAGCATCTATTTGTCCTTGAGCCGTCCTGCTCTAGGATATACAAGGACGAAATACTCATAAATATAGTTGTTCAAGAAATGGCTGGTAAACAGAAATATGTCGTACTAACAATTCAATTTGTTTTGCCAATGTGCAATAAATAAATACGTTACAAATAGACCGATGGGATTCTTTCTTAGGTCTTGTCTACACGACAGCGTTTTATTTATGCGTTAAAAGTGCGGTGTAAGTTTTGTTAGGTAGTATATAACAAGTAGAAAACGGATTCTTTGAAATAGCGCAGTGTTCTCGGACAACTTTCAGACTTGCTGTGTGCACGGCAAATTTGGCGGTTGAATGTAGCGAAATAAATTTGTTATATTCTGGCCAAATCAGGTTGAAATTGAAACTTTGCATGTTTTCGTTGATTTTAAATATAAATGTTCACATTCCTAGTAGGTACGCGTGTGGAACTTCACGCCGACGCCGACGCTCGCCCCGATGCACGATGCGACGCTCGCCCCGACACGCCGACGCTCAGCCTCGAAGGTTGCTTAGACACTCGCTTTGACGCTTATCGCAACACTTGCCATGACGCTCGCCACGACAGTCGTCCGCGTATCCCGAAGATCGGCTCTATGCGCTATGTGTAAATGGAACTTAATGCCGCATCCACTTATTACTTGTCAAACGTAAATCGAAAACAGTGAAAATATTAGGTTACCTTGTGCTTACCGTATCCACTGTTGGGATAACATTTAAAAGGTACTTAGTTAACAAAAACTCAAGTATCACTTATTTTGATCCCTGTAACACAGGTTCTTCCTACCTCAGGGATCAATGAATTCAAGCATAATTTTTTTGTGAACATGTGAATAAACTATTGTATTTGTATTATTTTATCAGTATAGTAATTAATATTCACGGACATTCATCTATACAGTGCCATCTGTTCCCAAAGTAAGCTAGGCATAACCTGCTTGTGTTATGGGTAACAGAACAACTGATATTAGTACTTATATACTTTTTTTTTGTAAATACATACATATTATACATAGAAACACTCAGACCAATGCAAATAATCATCTTTATGCACACAAAGATTTGCATTGAGCGGGAATCGAACCCGAGACCTCTGCAGCAGAGCAGTCATGTTGTGTAACCACTACGCCACAGAGGCCGAAGTAATTTACTACACTAATGAAATAGTTCAAAAAAAAACTTTTTTTTTTATTAGAACGTTAAAAGTTCTAATTAAAAAAAAGTTCTAAGTTTTTAGCATTATAATAAAATAAACGGTCACCTCAATAATAGTAAGGCAATATTATTTGTGCCAAAGCCTTTCTCTCCCACAGTTTTTCACACATTACTCACATTTTCACGTATATGCATCTGCGTCGACAATAATTTATCTCAGATAGCCGCGGTCGTGTACATAAATCACGTCAGATGAAAAACGCGAATGCGATATGAGAAGAAAAGGTTTTTACGGGAACATTCTTTGATAAGAACAAGATGGAGAATAAAAATCTTTTAATGTCTATTATTTTATTTACTTATGAATACTTTTAAGGAGTGTTTACTTAACGTACAACATAATTTACCCAATAAAAGGTAGAGCGACACTTAGCACGCTGTAATCTAAATTTAAAGATTCAAAACAGCTATGAACGATAACCCTAAAGTACTGAAACGCGACTCGCTTAGTGCAGAAGTGCGTCAAATCGATGTAGTGGAACAAATAACACTGTTTTTGCCATCAGTTTACTTTACGTTTTAAGGTTAAATATTATGATAATTTTTACCATGCAAATAATAAGCTAACGAATACATATTTTACCCAAGTTATTTAAACAACCCTTTGGTCAAGAAGCAAGCCGGCAAATTTGGAAGGTCATTATCCCTAGCAAATAATACAATTCTGTTCGTTACCCTTATACGTATAACCCAGAGAACGGTTACTGACCCACACAAAACACACCGGCTCGTGGATCTACTGAACCATATACATTTTCACACATACCTACACTTTACTTATTTTATTCTTTGTGTGATTTCGCGATGTTATCTCTGGTTTAGGGGCATTAGTTTTTTAATTGAATTGACAGTGATTGGTTTGTGTAGTAAAGAATCTTAGTATACAGAGTGTGACCACTCGATCTCCTCCCAAGACGACGAAAGGGCTTATACTTTATGCAGGTCTCATAGTATGTATAGATAAAGATTCCTACCATACATTGATGTATTTTATTGTACTCGTATTAAGGTTCAATATGGTAAAAATACCGTGTCTTTTTTATAAAAAAGCACAAAACAATGAACGTACTATACCCTATATGTACCAAATATTTTATCCTTTATTCAAAATATGTTGTCGTTGGTGTCAGAATACATCATAAAGAATAAACTTTCAAATGATCGATCTAATACGAGTCGTCAATCTTGTGCGGTAAATACATTTAGTGTTTATACTCTGATATTACGATATGTCGATAAACTGAATAACAGGACTTACTTTAATCTATCCTCCTCCCCTTTCCAAAAGCATTTGAAATCAGTCAGTTGTAACTATTGATTCACATATTGATTGATTGTATTTCATACGGATCATAGCCTAAGATTATTATCACCATCATCATATCAGGCAATGGGCGTCCAAGGAAGAAGAAGCTCTTTCGCTGTTCCTAGTTTTTATACTTCATCTATACTTCTATACTAATATTATAAAGAGGTAAAGTCTGTGTGTTTCTTTGTTTGTGCCCCTACAACGAGGGGGTAATCTCTGGATCTACTAAACCGATTTTAATTTACTGTGTTGAATAGTCCATTTATCGGGGAGTGTCATAGGCTATATAGTATCACGGTATGACTAATAGGAGTGGAGCAGTAATAAAATATTTGTTTAAAAAACGGACGCGTTTAACAAACTGTTTAAAAAACGTGTTTAAAAAACTTTTTTTCGCCGTCCAACGAAGTGGGCACGGGTCAGCACACAATATGCGAACCCCTTTGTACTCGCATTTATAGATTTCACAATGTAGAAGTAGCATTTCAGTCAGTCACGTGTTTGTCATTTGTCAGATTTTCGTTCTCAAGTCCATCAGAGCTCTGAAAACACGACCTAAACAAACACTCATGTTTATCAAAGCAATATAAAAGGGTAATAAATCTAAAACCTATTATTTCTAGAGTCAAAATTATGGAGCACTCTGGTGTTAATAGAAATTTATTATTATTACACTATAATAAAATCATTGTTTCTACCAAATAAGTAATAAAAAGGTCACGCTAATATTAGCTTAATTTGAATATAATACTGCCTGTTATGCTTAAGTGCCAGCTTGTTAATGTACCGTTGTAAGGCTAGAGTCTTCAGTGAAGGAAGGAAACTTTGCATACTAATACCACACTCACCATTACTTCTAAGATTTAGTTTCGATTTTGCTTTCTTTTAGTTTGTTGTTTTATATACTTGCAAGGGGTTGACAGACACATCTTCGGATAGTCTTCAGTGCTGCAGTAAAATTTGATAGAAGACGATGTCACTTGAAACATTGACCCTTGAGCTTACTGAAGTACTTGCAGTCCCTGTTCAGCACCTTGAGTAGGTTGTAAGTACAAGAATTTAGCAGGAGTGTGTTCCAAACGTACTTTACAGCTTTAAGACATATTTATGCCATTTTGTGTTATTAGTAAGGTCAAGTTATTTGTTCGTCTTTGAAAGTTATTATTTTTATTTATTAATTAATAATTGTAGTAAGACATTCATGAACTATTCAAGAAACGACTTACTGCTCTCTTAGTAAATGACGGGCACGTGCCGAATACATTTTTTTTTCTTTCTGATACTCAAGCATACATTCTGCCATTAAATATTCTGCGAACACTAGGCTTTACAGGTTTATGTAGATAATATGCTTTCATAAACATATAACCGTAACGGAAATGTCTAAAACATCTTTTGTATTCCAACATTCGGTTAACTAAATTACCTTAAGTAATATTAATAAAGGAAAAGTAACATTTTTGATAACAACCCAACGAATGAAAGTAAAAATGCGGATGAAAATAACATTTTATTTGACAACACCGGCATTAAGGGTGAGGTAATAAACACATGCCATGTTACAGGGGGTTATAAAAAGGACAGTTATTTTTCGTATGGGAAATCGTAACATGATGGCGTTAGATGTTGCCTTTTTGTATTTACAAATTTTATCTACTCGTTTATTAGTCATTTTCAACTTTTATTATAATTAGTACGCAGTTGTGCATGTACTTTTTTACCTTTAAACGAAGGAGATGTATGATGATATTATATGCGAATGTATGCGAAGCATAAAGGGTCTGTAATTATGTGATGAAGGATTGTACTATATATTATGGGGCTCAGTACTCTGTGCCGACCTCTAGAGAGCACTGTGTGAGATTATGTGTGTCAGAAAAATTAACTGTCTTAGATGGCGAAACATAGTGACCTTTTCTAGTCTAGTCTAAAAAGCTTGAACTGTTATGAGATACGATTTGATTTTATTTCTGAATATTGTCGTGTTTTGTTAAAGCACTTGTTTATATAATATCGACTAAGTATTTTGTTCATATTCCTTCCGTGTGATGACGGAGTAAGAATACAAAATGTCACTACCCCATCTCATCCCATGGGTATCGTAAAAACCGACTAAGAGACTATCCGTGAATATTATCTTTACGAAGTAAATAGAATGAAAAATTGATATTAAATCCTATACCAATCCGTCTGGCCAGCGTGGTATTAGTAGGCCATGTATCCCTCCGTCACGGGAGGAGGCACGTCCTTGCAGTGGGACAATAATGGGCTGTTATGATAATTTTGTTCATAGTACAAGCCAAAATTATAAATTCAAATTTTGTTATGAAATATCTAGGGGCAGTAACCACAGAGTAGTGAAACGTGGTAAACTTTTAACTTTACTACTTCCTACTAAGTTAGTTCTTTACTTTACGATATTAAACCTAATATTATCCATGTTCTTACAAGAACAGTTTTGAAACATTTATGTTGAAACTTACAAAATTTAACCAAAGTAACTCAGTTTTGTTTTGAAATGAATAACATTTTCTAACTATAACAAGTGTTCAGAAGTAAAACCTCCTAGTTTTCTTATTATAAAAATAATGAATTTTACACCTGGCTCCGTCTAAGACAACTCTGTTAATAGGTATGACTTTCGTATTTAAAAAGACTACTCGCGCACTCAACTTTAACAAAATATCGATTTAATGGACACAAACAACATTCAGACTTAAGAAATTTGTGGATTTTACAAATATATTATTTACAAATTTTCGTGGTATTCAAACCCGCGACTGTCAACTGAGTGTAGTATGACGATAAATGAGTCTGGTATGACATGGAGTAAGTGTAGTAAAGCAGTGTGGATGCCTAGTATGTAAGACAGAAAGTGAGAGTACCTAGTAAGAGAATAAATGAGTGAAGTACATACTTAATCACACACTTACATAATCACATGCGCATCCGTATGATGGGTGTCTGTCACAAAGTAATAATAAGTGTCATCACCAAACTAACAACGAATAGATTTTGACAGACATTGAAAGATACTTAGTCTGTTTCTTAATTGAATTAGTTTTCTTAACCCATTTACCTTTATTCAAATTGGTTCGAACAATAAAATTTCCATTTAGTATTAAAAGGGAAGTACTTTTCTGTATTTTTTACTAAATGCCGTATCTCTTGTGAGTAATTACTTTATACTTGAGTACATTTAGTTAGTAAACTTTCAATTTCTTCCATTAACCCATTTAGTCAGGTTTGTACCGGCGTTATCTTGAAAAATCTTCCAACTTCTTATAATGGAATTAAATCTTGGAAAATAAAACCTTATTGTAGAAAGTTTTTTAATATCTTTTGATATAAAAAAAGGTCAAAAACTTCTTATTGATGACAATTCATATTATTTGCGTGGCTTTCTAAAATTATATTCTTATTAGATTCAAGAAATTGTAAAAACAGAAATCTACATAAACTTACGCTTTGTTCGCATAAGGATAGGCAGAAACAACGGAGCTCTACGTACACTCGCTTTGCTTAATTTACATTAATGCATTACATATTTTTATACTATACTAGCTGATACCCGCGGCTTCACCCGCGTTGTGCAGGTAGCTTAGATGTTATTCTACAACCTAAACTACCTATATTACAAATTTCATCAAAATCCGTTCAGTAGTTTTTGCGTGAAAGAGTAACAAACATCCATCCATTCATCTATACATGCTCACAAACTTTTGCATTTGTTATATTAGTAGGCTTAGTAGGATTATTTATCTTTATAGACGCCCATTGATTCTGATTGTTAAGAATGTGTTCTTTCTAAAGGACACCATCGATGAGGCCTCGTTAACTACTTCTCTTCTCATAATTATACTTTATACCTATTGTACAATAAAGTTAACCAAATTAACGGGTCTGCTCTGTCATCTATCATAAGTATGGTAATCTGTAATGCGGTTAAGTACAGTATAATACTGCTTTATAAATATAGACAAACCAAAATAGGTTTGTAAGTTTTACCTACATAGCGCTCTGTAAACTGTGAATACTGTCATGGTTAGAGGGTGTAAAAAATATTCCTCACACTTTGACACAACGCCATCTAGTCCCAAACTAAGCAGAGCTTGTACTATGGGTACTACACAACGGATAAACATACTTAAATACTTTTTTTTGTAAATGCATACATAATTATACATAGAAAACACCCAGACCAATGCAAACAATAATGTTCATGCACACAAAGATTTGCATTAAACGGGAATCGAACCCGAGACCTCTGCGTAGCAGTCATGTTAAATAACCACTATGCCACAGAGGTCGTCGTGACATTATTTTAAACCTACAAAATAAAATGTAAAAAAAAATATGTATTTTGTAACAGTAACTCAGTCTGTTATGGTCGTTAATTTCACGGTGATCCTTAAAGATCATCCATCTGTCATCATAGAGCTTAGGGGTTGATCCCTTTGAATTTACAAAGTAAGTATATTTTTACAAAGATTTCAAGCTTTCTCAGGTGCCCATTCATAACAAAGGTTCATTGAATGAACAATGTTGACCTCAAAATTTCTTTGACAATACTTTTAAAATTGCTCTTACCTTTTGTAGGACAAATATCATGAAGTGAGCAAGCCCATCGTCTCGTAATACAATACATTTTTTTTTCTTTAATATATACTGAGGGCGAGAAATAATGATAGGGTACAGTAGCTAGTGATTTTAGAGGGCTATTGATATGAAACCACTCTCCGTGTGGTGACGGAGTAAGAATACTATATGTTACCACCACATCTCATCCCATGGGTGTCGTAAAAACCGACTAAGGGACTATCCATGAATATTATCTTTACGAAATAAAAAGAAGGAAAATTTGAAATGAAACCCTATACCAATCCGCCTGGCCAGCGTGGTAGGCCAAGTATTCCTCCTTTCCGGGAGGAGGCCCGTCCCTGCAGTGGGACATTAATGGGCTGTTATGATTGATATGAAAAGGTTTGGCATCACGGGGACGAGCGCAATGCAGAGACTTTCTAAGTTCTACATTTTGTAAGGTTAGGAGTTCTTCTGCATGTAGTATGGGCAAAAGTAACGCGAACTAGGTGAGTGACCTTTTCGTCTTTTCGCTACAACAGCATTAAATTACTTATAGGTACGTAAAATATTTTCACATGGCAATTACAACTATTTTCAAATAATTCCAAAACAAGATTTTGATACAATCTATATCAAAATCTTGTTTTTTGAAATGGAACTATTTGAAAACGGTACATACAAAGGCATACGAGCTAATAGAGAATCTCTTCTTTTGGAGTCAGTTGAAATACATATTGATTAAGCAATATCTAATCAATACTCAATATATTTACATAAACACATAAACAAAGCCCACACAAGCTGTCGTGTCACCTATCGTGTGAGCAAACCTGACTAAATAACGTTAAACTCAGCTTAAATAAACGTTAATATATGGTTTATATTAACTATCTACGATATAGAGACGCCATTCGGTATGTAGAATAAGATGCTTTTGAAACAGCACTGTCAGCGCTAAAAATTATACAAACAAAGAATATGTTTATTTTAATCTCATTTTAAAGGATTTGTAAAAAGTAACTTTGGCAATGTATTCTACTTTTACAGTAGTTAATAAATGCAAGAAAACTTTTCCTAAATTCCTGTACCTACCTACCCAACTAAACTGCTTCTTATATTTATGCCAAGTATATTTCCTTATAATATGTCCTTTATGCAGTGGATCATTGGACTGCTATGCATTGCTAGTGAATATACTTACCTAGTTGTACAAGGAATATTCCAACACGATAATTTTTTTATTTAAGATTTTTCTAAAATAATTAAATGTGATACGACAAGAAAATCAATCCTATTGTGAACTTGTTTGGGTTGCTACTCGCCTGACTAATAACGCAGTACTTACGACACTACAATCTGTGCAGTGGTAGTCGCTTACGGAAGCCGCTCTCTTCACCCCCTCGGGTAAGCAAGACGGTATCATTATTTTTCGTACTACTCATACTTTGAAGTCAAACTAGAACTTTGTGTGCCACAGATATAAAATGAGTGTACAACGCTCACCGCCTGGAAGTGGCCTAAGTGAGTCTCAACCGAATCTCTCCACCCTTAAGGATGCGTCAAAAGCTATATTTCGCAATAAGCGAAAATTTGAGGATGGGTATGATGATATCAAAACTGAGTTTAGTGAGCTGAGAGATCAAATGAGTGAAATGATGTCGGTTATAAAGGCTACCAATAGTGAACGGGCAGAAAATATAGCTAAATTATGTGAAGATGTCACTAGTATCAAAAACCAAGTGAATGTCATCTCCGTTACGGTGGATAAGATTGTTCAGGAGCAAAACTCCCTGAAGACGAAAATGGAAGACCTCGTTAAAATAAACAACAAGACTGAAGCAAGAGTACAGACACTGGAATTGGAAATTCAACAGCTTAAAGACAAGGATGTCTCTTCTGAATCTGTACTCCCCATTACACTAGACAGCTGTGAAAATATGATTGCGGAGGCTCAAGAGCGTACCTATCGAAAGAAGAATATTATAGTTGTCGGTGTTCCAGAGCCACAGCACGAGAGCTTAGCTGCAAGTTTAGTATGTGATGAGAGTACGGTTTTAAAACTTACTGAAACGATAATTCCAAACTGTCCCCCGCCAACTAAATTATTTCGTCTAGGAAAATTTAAACCAGGTACATCTCGGCCAATTAAAGCATGTTATGCAGCAGAAACAACAGTTAAAACCTTACTAAGAAATAAAAACAACATTACGAATAGCAACATAAAACTCTTCTCTGATCAGACTCCATTTCAACAAAAATATCTGCTACATGTTAAAGAAACTTTAAAGAATAGACTTAATAATGGAGAAACTAACCTAAGCATAAAATACATTAAAGGAGTACCTAAGATTATCGAGATACCATCAAAAAAGTCTGCAACTCCACCCCTAACTCCAATAGATTAACATCAACGCCGACAATCTCGTACGAAGTAACTTCTACCTACGAACATGTAAAAACTAGTAAAAAGTCTATGAAATTCCTATATGCCAATGTGCGAAGCATCACAAAGCCTGGTAAGCTAGACGAATTATTATGTGTTATAAAATCATTCCATATGAAAATTCACGTAATCGTTTTGACCGAAACCTGGATTAAAAGCGATGATGAAGCAAAGAGTTTACAAATCCCAGGTTATACTCATTACTACAACTTCAGAAAAAATTCAAGAGGCGGTGGGGTATCGATATTTGCACATAACGATATGGAACACAACCTAATTGAAGACCATAATATAAATGATAATCACTATTTATGGGTGCACGTTTCAAAGTTTTCATTGAATATTGGTGCCGTCTATAAGCCAGAACGCACAAATGATACTTCATTCTTAGAAGATTTTTCTAGTCAACTCTGTAACAAAAAAAGGACTATTATTTTTGGCGACTTCAACTACAATCTGTTAAAATCAGATGATTCAACAGGAAAATACAAGGACGTGTTAAAAGAGAATGGTTACAAAATTCTTAACAAAGTAAACCAGTCACATTGTACACGTGAGACATCAACATCTAAAACAATCTTGGACCATGTTAGTTCGAACTTAAAAAACATTGACTCTCACTTTGCTATCATTGAATCCGCAATGTCTGACCACAAACAGATCTACTTTGAAATTAAGCACTTCCAACCACAACCTATTCAAAAAATTAATTATAGAGCAATAGATTATGATGTGCTATACAGAACCGTAGAGAAGCTTGTAAATGAAACAAACATTAAAAGTTTAAAAGATATTGAAGATAAATTATTAACTGGCATAGAAAAAAGCAGTAAAATTAAAACAAAGATACTAAATAGCCCAAATCAGGAGTGGATAGAAAAGGGAATTATAGACAACATAAATAAAAGAAATTTACTTTGGCAAAAATATAAAGAAAATAGGCAAGACAAAACAATAGATGCTGAATATAAGAAAGTTAGAAATTTAGTAACAAAACAGATCCAGGAAGCAAAAAAGAATTATTACTACAGATCTTTTAAACTCTGTGAGAATAATCCTGCTAAAATATGGCGTTTGATAAATAACCTAGCCAGCAATAATTTCACGACCGCAGCTACCCCAACGAAGCTTGAAATCAAATCGGAGATTATAAGTGACCCACAAGCTATCTGCGAGTCTTTCAACGATTTTTTCTCGACAATAGGCGAGGCCTTAGCAAACAAGATACCGAAATTTTTTCGAGAATATCAACCTCTTTCTCAGTTTAGCCAAACTACTACGACCAAACTAATTAGCGAATGGGAGCCAGTATCGATAGGCGAGGTTACTAGAATAATAAATACCTTAAAATTAAATACTAGTTGTGGCATAGATGGCATTACAACAAAAACTATAATGTGTGTCAAAAACTTAATAGCTGCAGATCTTGCACAATGTTTTAACAACTGCCTGGATATCGGTGTTTTTCCTGAAAGTTTAAAAATTGCCAAAGTAACTCCAATTTACAAAGCTGGAAATAAATCAGATCCTGGTAATTATCGACCAATTTCAGTCCTGCCAATAATATCAAAAATTTTTGAAAATATTTTACATAATAGACTCGATAACTATTTAAATTCAATAAATTTTCTTTACAGTAAACAATACGGTTTCAGAACTAAATCAAATACTTTGTCGGCAACTACAGATCTCGTTACAGAAATAAAATTAAAAATTGATGAAAAACAAATAGCAGTAGGTGTTTTCATTGATCTCAAAAAAGCATTTGATACAGTTAGCCATCAGAAGTTACTACAAAAATTAGAAAAAATAGGAATTGTTGGTCGGGCACACAAGATATTTGAGTCTTATTTGAATGATCGTAAGCAGATAGTGAAAATCAAAGACATGCAAAGTGCTCCCAATCTTGTTACATACGGAGTGCCTCAGGGGTCAATACTGGGACCACTTTTGTTTTTAACATATATTAATGACATCCATAAGATAGGCCTCAGTGCTGAAATCACCCTGTATGCAGATGACACATCTCTTTTTTACTTTGGACAATCTATAGATAATATAATGTCTGACGTACAGAGTGATCTTGATTTGCTAAACGTATGGTTTCAACAAAATTTACTTACAATTAATACTGAGAAAACTAATTACGTAATATTTAGTGCAAAAAACAAGAAAATAGTAAACTTTAGAGAACCTTTAATTAATAATATACAAATTAATCAAAAACCTAACGAAAAATACCTCGGATTAATTTTAGATAGTCGCCTTAATTGGAAGCCACATATTGACAAATTAAGGTCTAAATTGGTATCGCTTACGGGTGCAATACGTCGTATTGAACGATGCCTACCAAAAAATGTCAAGTACATGATATATAATTCTCTTGTTAAGCCACATATAGATTACTTGATAGAAGTTTGGGGTTCGGCAGGTAAAACTGATCTGAGCCAGCTTCAAATCGCGCAGAATAAATTAATAAAAACCCTTTTTAACTTCAACCATAGGACTCATACAAAAATCTTATATAAAGAAACTAAACTATTTAATATCACACAAACCCACACTTACTATACATGTATCTTAATTAGGAAAATAATGAACAAGGATATTCATTCCAGCATTACATTCACTCAGAGACACACCGTACAAAACCGGTCACTTCGTAACCCTAATAATCTTGTTCTGCGCCCTCCCCGCACAAATTACGGTAAAAAAAGTTTAGTTTATGATGGTGTCCAATTATATAACAAATTGCCAAATAATATTAAAGAATCACGATCTATAGTAACTTTTAAAAAGCTCTTAAAACAGTACATCATAAATAACACTTAAACATAACTAGCTTTCATAAATATTAAATGTATAAATCTATCTGTGCCTATGTATATTTGTTATATACTCACTCGGCTTTAATACTCGGTTCTGCACATACCTTAAGTTTATATTTATTGTGTGTGTAATATTATGAATACATACATACATACATACTAATAATCATATTTATTATAATATTGTACTACTACAATGCCTTTAAATATTTATCACTTAAACCATCACTCAAACAAAAGTACATAATTATGAAATCATAACATAATTTATAAAAATATTTACCTTAACTAAATAAACGTTATCGATGCCACATCTAGTAATAGCAAAAATTATTCTATATCTATGTATATCGGTACCGTACCTTGCGAACCGGTCAGTGTTAGTGAAGTTTTATATCTGTATTACCCACATATTTTAGATTAAGTAATAGTGATATTTAGAATTGTATTCTTGTTTCGCTTTTGGTTTACTTTTGTAATAATTAAGTTATCTGTGCGTGCCATGTGATTTTGTTAAGTGTAATATTTCTCATGTAAGTGAATATTGTATTCTTAATGAGAATAAAGATCTTTAAACCTTAAACCTATAAAGAGAAAGTTTAATTTTGTAATAATTATGTAACTTTTTTATTTAATTTTACTTTATATCTAATTGTGACTCTTAATTAACAGTTATTATTTTCTGCCTTTCTATATCAATCACACATGCATAGTTTTTTTTTTATGAGGACGAGTAGTTTGTCTCTGACGACAGTTACTACTTTACGCGGGCTGTGGTGGGGCGGATGGCCCTCAACTAAAACGGTGCATAGTTTATATGCTTTTGAAAATAAAATTATCAATGTCATCTCTAAATATTTTAAAGTCGTTCCTTCTCCGACCTGTTCTAGTGAATTATGTTGATATAAAGGTATTAGGCAGTCTAAGAGCATTTTCGGTCTGAATTTTCATTAAAGATACTTGTTTATACTTCTAGAGATTAAGAAGTTTTTATAGTGTACTTGTATTCCAAAAGAGACTCAGTCTTTCTTGGAATTATATTACACATACAATACTTTAGTTTTGAAATGTAAGTCTTCAGTTAAAATAAAAACTATGTAACGAAGAAAGGACTAAATGTCATAACTTTGTTTAAAAAAAGACTACTTATTTATAAATAAAACTTGATTTTGGCAAGAAAAAATGGCTTTCTTGTAGACTATGGTGACCTTGTTTACTAACTAAATTCCAAATAAAAGCCTATGATAATAATAATTATGATATGCCGTATCTTAATCTTAGGATGATTTAATCTTTCTAGATGACCTATTTCAGGCGGAGAAAAACCAATGCAATCGGACAGTGTGGAACTATTTAGAGAAAGCTTGTGTCCAACAGTAGACGCTATATTACTCAAACATAGCCATATATTTTTACGCTTAAAAAATACGTCTTTACTACTAAGAGCAAAGTTCTGTATCGCAGGAACTTATGCAAATTTAACCTACACAACCCTATGCTTAAAGCAATTATTTACAAAAAACACAAAAAATGATCAAGCAAATTAGAATCCGCGATCTCGTACACGACAGCCATTTACCACGACCGACACGCCATCAAGTCAATTTAATTGTTTCTTTGAAGACCTTCTAATGCAGGAACTTCTTATGTGGATTAAAGAAAGGTATCATTTACACCCTCTTTTTGCGCTTGTAGACAACATAAAAATGCTGTTCAATTACGATACAAACTATTTTCCGGTAAGAAAATAATGAAAGGAACTTTAAATTGTTTCAAATTTAGTTATTTAAAGTGGATTTCAAAAATAAAATAAGTGTTTATTATAAATAAATTAAATAAATATTATACAAGACAAACTACTGAGTGTTCCAACTACCATTAACACCTGGTTAAAGTAATTGAAATTTCCATGAGTGCAATGTTGAGGCATGTGTAAATGTGTACGTATTTCAAAACATAAGAGATGGTTTTGAATTTGTCAATAAATTACTGAATTCTGACAAAACAAACAAAAGAAAACAGCCGTACAAAGATCGACCATCTTTTTGAAGTCTATGAATAAACAATACACATTTTTATTCCTAACAGGTCATTTCCTATATGTGGCATGTGTTTGTAATTCTATTATCATAATGCTTACCGCAGCTTAGAAATATCTTACAGTTAAAGGAACAGCCGAACCCTTATAAGATCAGTCAAGCATACGTTGGTACTTAGTTGGCATTTCCTCAACAAACGATAGACGAGGGAAAACCAAATTTGACACGAACAAATACGTCATGTTATTCTACAAATTATTTTACTTATGTCAGCTATTTGTTATTTATCTTCATTCCTTTCTGATGATCTTAATGTTTCAGTTTATTTTGAATTGTGTATTTATTATTGATTTTGTGTTTTTGCGTTGTTATAATATTATATGGTATTTGTATTTTATGCTCAGTAACAAAATAAGTGCAATTATATATATTATTAGTGTAGTGTATAAGTGCAACCATATATATATTACCTATTGGCCGGGAGATGACTTAATCCTGCTTGAACATAAAAAAAATAAAAAGATTAGATTTTTCTAGTTTTGGTGTCGTTTAAAAAAATAGTACATGAATTAAGTTAACAACTTGAACAGTTGTTCATTCAAATAATCCAAAATAATGATCTCAACCCTTCTCGCACAGTTTAAGTTAAGGATATATTCAATAAGGATAATACCGTTGCTAGAGAAGGAAAATTCGCAATAATCCCTATGTTAAACCTTATGGGGTGGTATTGTTAGAACAAGTTTGCCTACATAGCCGTAAGAAGCCCATTGTTGTAGAGGGTATTATAATATAATTACTTTTATTTAGGACATTTGTTTATACTATTCAGCTAATATTATTTTGAATAATTTAGTTTTTCATTCATTCTGTTTGCGAGCTTTGAAACTTTTCGCAATGTACTTATTTACCTATTTAGTCTAATTAACTAGTAAATAAACACAGTTAGTTAATAGGTTCCAATTTTATGGAGCATGTAATAAACATGAGCTCTTAACGTATTAGGTATTTACACAGAGATGTCAACCACCTGTGTTTTACTACATAGTATAAAACAAAGTCGCTTTCGCTGTCTCTTCGTCCTTATATATATGCTTAAATCTTTGAAACTACGCATCGGATTTTCAAGCGGTTTTTTTTATAGATGGAGTGATTCAAGAGAAAGGCTTATATGTATAATACACTAGCTTCCGCCCGCGGCTTCGCCCGCGTGAAATTAGTTTTTGTCAATCAGAATCAGAATTTGTTGTGAGTGAGAGAGAAGTGAATTTGAGTTTGGCTTTGTAGTTCCAGTTCCGAATCCGTACAGTTCGAATTTCGGGAATTCCGTATGTAGAAAAAGCCTACGTACCAAGATTTATTGTCTTATCTTCAACTCAACCCCTATTTCACCCCCACACTGGTAAAAATTTCAAATTGCTAGAACAGACGATTTTATTGTAAAAAAAAATTTTTTTTTTGTTCATAAAAAGTAGCCTATGTTCTTTCTCAGGGTCTAAAGATTGTCTGTACCAAATTTCATCAAAATCCGTTCAGCCGTTTAGGCGTGAAAGAGTAACAGACAGACAGACAGACAGACAGAGTTACTTTCGCATTTATAATATTAAGTATGGATGTACAATATTGTGCAGTATAAGTTTTCTATCCGTGCAAAACCAGGGGCGGTTGCTAGTATTTAATAAAGTAGAGAGAGCAGATCACATGTCATGAAAAGCTAAAGTCCTACCGTCTATTATAACTGCTGTGGCCCAATTCACACCATGTCTTGTTCGAGCCGGCGAATAATGCCCCTCGTATCTCCGGCTTTAAAGGTCACTTACTCTGTCTTGTCATAAGCCATGAAAGGAAATTTGGCTTGCTTGTATGCAGTGTCTACTATTGTTTTGTGCACACTCAATCATGCTGACATTGATTATGTGCATAAGCGTACATTTTGTAATTAATTTGGGTGTTTCTTTGCATAATATGACTGCATACAAAAGGGTATATAAATATTTGTGTGGGTACATTGTTTAACATCCACTTTAAACTCTGCTGAGTTTAGAGCTAGGTAAAATATAAGAAAGTATTATAATATACTAATTATAAATGTTTACTTTACAAAGTAGAAACTAAAACAATAGATCAAGTTCTGTAAAGATATTCATAATACAATACAAGTCTATTTCCCGTACAGCTCTTTATTCACACGAAAAGGTCTCATTGTTATTACGAAATCCCTCTATTTCAGCTTTCCTTATTGTCGGCTAATACAAATTGAAAGATACAATCAAAAGCCGAACATCGAGCGTTCGTGTTGCATTTTCCTCGTCTTTTTAACAATACTTTACACTTCATACATTATGGATCGTTAGTGTTTTGATTTGAGTTAGTTTTGAACCATTTGGTAGGAATAAATTATTGCAACTGCACAATCATTTCCTACTACTTAACTGCTGTTTTATCTTACTTACGGCAACAAATACATTGTATTGGGGTGATGACACCACACTCCAATGTGACACCACACTCAAATTAACTAAATACATTTAATTTAATTTAATATATTTATTTCAACATTTTATTTGATTGCAGAGAACGGGCATGATCCTGCCGTATGATTTTCGGGGCCCGTTCTTGCCGATCAGTTTAACGCCTGGGCGGCTTCAGTATTGCCGTTCTTCTCGCCTTTTGGGGATTACAGAGTAATTGCAGGGGTTTTCAGGGGGTCGGTACGGCGAATTTTTAACTTTCGAGACTCGGATACCTGCTCGAGTAGACCAAAGACGTGTTTTAAAAAACGCCCTTTAAAAGGTTTGCTACGTCCTTTTGCTAAGACCTCAAAAAACCTATAACCTAACCTCTTAGTTAGTTCTCTCTTAAAAAAAAGTATTTAAGTATGTTTATCCGTTGTCTAGTACCCATAGTACAAGCTTTGCTTAGTTTGGGACTAGATGTCGTTGTGTGAATGTGTGAGGAATATATTTATTTAGTTACTTAGTGTATGTGTACAAGATAATTAAAGTTAACGTCTTAAATTATAATATATCTTTGAATGCAAAACTTACTGTTTGTAGAAGCCTCCAGTAATGGAAGTTTCTTTGTTTATAGGCAGGAACGTGACACTTCTTAGGTAATGTATACTTATGCGTAATTGCTCTCAGGGGACGGAGGAAAATAATAATTAATGAGTGCTACGCTTGCTGAGAGTGTTGTGAATTTGATAGTTTATTGTTGAATGTAACTAGATAATAGGGAATATGATATTTAAGGCAGCAAATTATGAAGTAGTATTATTCATACTAATATTATAAATGAGAAAGTGTGTCTGTTTTTCTTTCACGGGTAAACAGAGCGACGAATTGACGTGATTTTTTAAGTGGAGATAGTTAAAGAGATGCGGAGTAACATAGGCTAGTTTTTTTCTGTGTCCAGGCAAGGCGAACAGTGCTACCATGAATTTAACGTGAGCGAAGCCGCGGGCAAAAGCTAGTTTGTAATATTTCTAACATTCACACAACGTCATTTGGTATCGAACTGAGAAGTGCTTGTTGTGTACTTGACAACGGATAAACGCACTTATATATTTTTGTAAATATATACATAGAAATATCCACACCGAAGCAAACATTTGTGAAATCGCACACAAACATTAACATTTGGTGGGAATTGACCCGAATAAAGCTTCGTAGCAGACATGTTATATGTGTTAATTTTTTACTTTATAAACTTATAACGCAATTACAGCTTAATTTAATGCGGTTTTCGTATGTAATTTAATTTAAATTAATAATTAAATCAGTGATTACTAAGTACATTATGAGACTGTTATGAATTCGCTCACAAACAAGTAAATGTCAACAACATTGATTAAGTGCGGGCAACGCACTCACAAACTGTGTTCCCTGTGACAGGTGCTTACGCAGGACACCATTATAATTTGCGGACTTCATGCACTTCTTTACCTAGTCACCATGGATTATCATCATAACAGCCCATTAATGTCCTGCTGCAAGGACGGGCCTCCTCCCGTGACGGAGGGATATTTAGCCTTCTAAAACCACGCTGGCCAGACGGATTGGTATAGGGTTTAATTTCAAGTTTCCTTCTTTTTACTTCGTAAATATAATATTCACGGTTAGTCCCTTAGTCAGTTTTTACGACACCCATAAGATGAGATTGGGTGGTGACATATTGTATTCTTACTCTTTTTTATAGAGATAATATCTGCAAACAATATCTGTGTCGGCTTTTATGGTGGATATATTTAGAAGATGATAATGCCTGGCAGTTGTCGCACTTTGACTGAAATTAAAGCATTAGGTACCTATACAGTTATGATTCAGTACGTGACATTAATATACATACAAAATCTTTAAGCAAACCAAAATTCTTATAGAGGTTAGAGTAGAGTTGCCATTTTTATGCTTTCTGGTCAGAAATATAATGTGATTCGTTTGCGTCCTTTTTGCGCATCGTCGCTTTCGCTTTGCGCATTACTTTTTTTTGTAAATGGTTAAGTGTTCAGTTTTATTCTTTCTTTGTTCTATTTATAACGGAAGCACTGGCCTTTTTAACATAAAGTTGTGTTTTCAGTAATCGCGTGGGTTTTCTCCCGCATGTATGTGGTTTTTGTTTTTTTCTTCTCTCAGAAAGTAGAAGTTTTAAATAAGTAAAAATTCTCTTTTTTACTACCGTGAAAATTATCTTACTACAAAGCGCAGATATACACTCACACTGGACGCATTGTGGGGTTTCACTCAATTAAATATTTATATTATAATAGTTGCGTTCGTACATATACTTTACTTGATATTTACTGCACGATAAATACCTAAACTATACAAATGAGCTAATAATATAAGCTATAATAACATAAGCTATACAAATGAACAGACACAGCTCTGTAACAACCTCATTCACACACTTAAAGGTTTAATCTCGCTTTCATAATATGTCACACCACCTCAACACTTTCATACACCTCTCACATCTTCTCCATAATTCTCAAGCAAACGTCTCTAACTCTCATTTAAACCACACATAGCTATCACAGTACCGATGACATAAACTTTTACGAGAGCCCCTAAGTAACTGAAATCGCAGTGTCGGTGTAATTCGGCGGTCGTAACGCTAATGTTCACGGTACACTGCTCGCTACATCCATGAATCACTGTCTTTATAGCCGTCAGAACTAGCAATGGTTTATGTAATTTATGTCGTCTTAATTAAAAATCTTTATGGCTTGTTTGTGAGAAAGTGATTAGATCATGTTCGTTAAGTTTATTAGTCGTCGAATATATTATTTATTATGATAAAAGATTATATTCATTTAAGAGTATTCAATGTTTTTGAATGTAAGAAATTAATGTTTTAGTCATGGCCTAAGACAAAAGCGTATGGCAAAATTTAGATTTTAACTTATTTCAAGTTTGACTGCGGTTGCGATAACCCACTGGTGTATCAGGTGAGCTTGTGCAAAAGTGCATCCTGTCGAGGGTTCAATTTGAGTATAGTGCAATCCACGGCCCTTCACAGGGCCTGATTTAGGTAGAAGACCGCACGAATAGCTCGCGCTGCTGCATCTAGTGCACAGTGTGTTGGCCATCAGGGGACGATCTCTCTCAAGGCATCTTCCCCCCTCGCAGGCTTACCGCCTTGGGGAGTAGAAGCTATATTGAGGACTTAGCTCAGAGATTAAACCGTCGTGACTGTGCCTCTACAGTAACTTGCAGCTGTAGAACACAACAACTTGATCGAGACCTTGACGGGCTATACCATGTCAGTCATACGGTGTCCGTCATGCCACTCTACTTATTAACGGGTTACCTATCCTGCCAGTACACAATAGTAACACAATGTACCTTTTCCGAGTATCATAGGTCCTTTCACGCAGAATGAATGCACGTTAAGAATGTATTTTAAATTTTAAAAATATTTTCTCGCAGTAATAATCTACATCAGAAGTGCTCATTATAAACGCTAAGACGCAACTTAAATATTGCTTTGATACGTACCTACACTTATATATAATGATTTGAAAGCATTCTCAGATTCTCAAGTGTACTTTTGTCTTTAAGGATTGAAAAATATTGTAACCGAATGGAAAACTACATTAAAATCAAGTAAATTTTTGTTTTCGTATTTCTTTGGGAAGTCTGTGCAATTAAAAAGGTTATATAATAGGTACATGTATGGCTATGATAAATGTCGATGTCGTTTATGATAACAGTACGTATTATAACAACAGATAAAAAATACTGTATATAGCGAGCTCAAGATATCTAAGTACCACCATCTATAGCTATACAAGTACGATAAAGAATCAGGAACAGTGTTAAAACCCTATGAAAAGTTACAGACTCGCGCTATTACGTCAATGAAAATCCCACGGCAGGTTAGTTAGAGAATTTTAATTACAGTCCTATTTCTGAATTTTTATTTTTAACATAGAATAGCAATGTTATTTAAAGCTAAGATTTTGTTATGGCTGTTTTATTCACCGCAAATGGCGTATGTGCAAGAATTCTGTCGATTTATCTGCATAAGAATCCACATCGTAGAGCTTACGTTAGGCAGACGAATTTATACGTCGCAATGACGCAAAATACGCTTTACTGTATTTTCTACTGCTAGTGATTTTATTTTTACTGTAATAAATCTATGCAAGTAAAAAAGTTTACACTTTGGAAATAATTTCGTGAAAACTATTTAAAAAAGTTGCAAAAAAGTTATGAGTAAAACGGCCTCTTGATAAAAAGACCACATTGAACAAGTTTGTAGTGTGAAGACGTAAAAAAATTGGCGCTACTTTGGCAATACCTATTATAATTAATGAAAAATCTATATTCTTCAATTAAATCAATGTATATAAAGAAGGAGATATAAACTGGTGAGAGACGTCGAAACTCAGATGGGTCAATCTCCAAATCGGGCGTATTCGTGTGATCGCTCTGGTGCTTTTCAGATCTTGATATTTTTTGGTAATTATGTATCTCATTGAAAAGAATGATATTAAAATACTACATTTTTACTATTGGCCTTCATTTTTGACAAACAGTTATGGAAATATTTAAGTTCAAACATTTTCGCGTCCAGAGCAATCATGATAGGCGCTAGAGCGATCATAAATGGTGAAACAAAAATAATAAAATGGGTAATATATTATTTATTTAGTCATTTTTAGTCTTGCATGTTACAAGATTTTATGATTTTATGTTTAGGGGATATATCTACAGCTTTTTGAGAGCTCATCAGTTGGAAACTTGTTCATTTTAGGGCAGCGTACCGATTTTGAAACAACGGAACCCTTATAGGATCACTTCGTTGTCCGTCTGTCTGTCAAGACCATTTATCTCAGGAACGCGTGGAGGTATCAATTTTCAACAAATATTATTTATTAATGATGAGACGTGACGTCATAAAATTTTTGACAGATAAGTAAGTCGTGACGTCACATAATTGTGGCAGGAAAATTTTTTTTGACAGCTGAGTCGTGACATCATTGAATTTTTGACAGATGTGTCGTGACATTACAGAATCTTTGACAGATGAGTCGTGACGTCATTGAATTTTTGACAGAATCTGTCAAAAACTCTCACATTCACACCTGATGTGTCGTGAAATAACAGAATTTTGACAGATGAGTCGTGACGTCATAGAATATTGGCGGGAAAATATTTTGCAGAGGAGTCGTGACGTTATAGAATTTTTGACAGATGAGTCGTGACGTCACAGAATTTTTGACACCTGAGTCGTGACATTTGTCGTTGTAACAATCTGGTATTATTATTAAAGTAGTTTTATAACGTACAATTATTGCAAAATATCATCGCTCTGGTCTTTTGGACAGAGCAATCATAGCCATAGCGATCAAAAAAAGTCATAAAAGCATTAATATAGCCCAAAATAAAAACAGTAGAAAGTTGTGTTTACGCCTCATAAAGAACATCATTACTATCACTTAATTCACTTAATAAGCACATTTACAACCTTACTATTTAATTTATAAAACATGCCATATCAATCATCAAATTCGAGAACCAAACCCAGATAAATCATAAACTTAGCCTCGTAATATTGTAGTGGGGGACCGTGGCACAAATGTATCTTCCTCGGCGGTTACACCACTACAGCCACTACCCCGGGGGAGGGGAATAGAGTTTCTATTTCGTAAAATGAGGGATGAGCGCGATGTTTTACTCCAGCGCAGAGCGATGAGATAAAATGCCAGGTCATGACGATAAATTTAAATTGTGCCAAAAATATTGTTAATATAATTTTAAAAAAAATATTACAATGAAGATTAACTATTTGTTATGTAATATAAAATAACATCGGACATATGAACCTTCTCAATAAAAAGTTACACAATGTTTTCTCATTCAATCGGCAGTTAGGTCAACCCAGAGCAATCAGGATTTTAGGGTTTATGATTTTTTTTTAAATATTTCTAATAAACTAATTCATAATTTCAACCCTGCACCACATAGATTAGACACCAAAGTATACATAAAAAAATGTAATGAAAAGGTTTATCGATTTCAAAATGGGTTTCTCCACTCCGACACGATAAAAAATGCCTCTGGAGATCTACCCAGATAGAACAATTCAATTTAACTACGTTACCTTTAATATCAATTTATCAGGATCGTCGCCATTGGGATTCAGGGCCAAATGAATGATGGCTTTATATTAGTCAGACGCATAGATGAATGCTCCAAATCGAAGTGGGGTTCGACGGGTCCCCAACCAATTGTTACCTTCAATCTTCGTTCACAACTTTTGGGTCTGAGTTTTATGAGTTTTCTTTTGTCTCCATATTCTCTATTCAGTTGGCTCTAAGTCCATCCTCGTTTAGAAGTTATGTGCCATTTGTTATTGTATGTACGTATTTACGATCGTTTAGTTACGTTAATGTAAGTTCTAAGTTAGTTTTGGCAAGTTTTGGTATGTGCTCGATTTTGTATTTGTGCGTTAAATAAACTATTGTGGTAACGATAACACGTTTTACGATCAAAACAGACATTCTATTTTATTATAATGATTTTGTCATTAGACTACGTAAGCGTTTTTGTTGATGGTTCTATGTAAAGGTAGTTATAGGCTGGCACTGTATTATTGGCTTTCATGTATTAAGAGTAATTCTTTTTAAAAGCATACTTACTTATTAAATAGAAGAAGTAAAAACAATCGAAAACCAAAGTGTATTTTCAAAAGAGTATTTTAGGAGTAAGGCTTTTTCGTCTTTATTAACAGACTTCTAACTTACTCGTACTTCTTTAGGCGATGTAGTCGCTAAACGACAAAGCCTATAAAATAAATTTAAAAAAAACTTACTCGTAACACGAGGTTACGTTTTATCTAAATTACTACTATTATTTTATAAATAATATTACAATAGACATTCTTGTGCTGCTTCCTACAACTATATTTTGTCTACATGTACATTTCAAACTAAATCGAACTCTACGACGTTATGATAAGGTATATCAAACCTAGTTTATAGGCAGTGTAAAGTAGCGTATAATACACGAATTTAATTCTAGCTAAAATTTATTACTAGACAGCAACAATAAAAGACACTGTTGAAATCAATGACGGCACTGCCTAGTGTCATAATCTCTAAAAAACCATCCAGAGTTTCTATATTGAGGCAAGGGCACGGATTTCTTAGTCCTGATATTGTTTGAGACAGTTGAGTAAACCTATGGGTATGAGTAAAACCAACAGACAGTACTATGTTAATTAATTAGAGATAATTGTAGTTTACTAAGTTAGTAGCTTCGGCATGTCTGCAGCACTTATGTGCTTCATGCAGTTAAGAGGAGACATACAGACAGTTCATATTACCTACTATCAATAAGTGGGCTTAGTTAGTAAAAAAATATTACTAAACAAATTATTGAAAACTAGCTTACCCGTGCCCACTTCGTAGGGCGGCGAAAAAAACGTGTCACTTTTATAAACATATTTCATTACTGCTCTATTTCTGTTAGTCATAGCGTGATACTATATAGCCTATGACAGTCCCCGATAAATTCAATACTAAAATAATTTTTAAAATCGGTTCAGTAGATCCAGAGATTACCCCCTACAACGTCACAAACATACAAACACACAAACTTTACCTCTTTATAATATTAGTATAGATTTCATTACTGCTCTACTCCTATTAGGCATAGCGTGATACTATATAGCCTAAACACACAAACTTTACCTCTTTATAATATTAAGTATAGAAGTATAGATATAAGTTTTAAAAGAATATAATCTTAAGTCTGGGCAGAAAACAATGTCTACTAAGTGCAAAACATTTAGTCTCTCTTTCCGACACCCCTCCATCATTTTACGACACCCTCCATCATTTTACGACACCCTTGGAGTTTGACGACAACCTTACTGTTTTACGACAGCCTCCGTCATTTTACGACACCCTTGCAGTTTTACGACACGCTCCATGTATTTTACGACACCCTAACAGTTTTACGACACTCTCCATTATTTTTCGATATCCTTGCAGTTTTAGGACACCCTTCCATCTTTTACGACACCCTTCATCATTTTACGACACCCTAGCAGTTTTACGACAATCTTGAGTCTCTTAATTGTAAAACTTTTTTAAAGGTACAATTCTCTAATACATTATTTCAGTATATCTCCAGACGTTTAAGCAGTAGAAGCAAAATAAACGTTTTTAAGCGTCCCTTTTATAAACATATTTCATTACTGCTCTACTCCTATTAGGCTTAGCGTGATACTATATAGCCTATGACACTCCCCGATAAATGGACTATCAAACACAGAAAGAATTTTTAAAATCGGTTCAGTAGATCCAGAGATTACCCCCTACAACGTCACAAACACACAATCACACAAACACACAAACTTTACCTCTTTATAATATTAGTATAGACAAACGAACGATTTCTTTCCAATTAATGCTTTTGAAACTAAAAACGAGAGCTTAGGAATCGTTTATTTTTTCTCGTTTATCTCTCCATCGATTTATATCATTATTTTGGTAGTTACTTGCTCTTTATATTGCGATAAGGTAAAGTTACAGTTTATTTGCTTTGACTATAATAAGGAATGTTACCTTATCTAAGGCTTTACTGGGTTATTAGAAGTTATTGAAGTTATGTTGTCATGTGAAAAAAGTAGCTAAGTATGTGGGGAAATATGTTGCCCTAAAGTAAGGCCGAGGATAAAATAGCAAAGTGGAGAAATAAAATTATGAAGGTTGACCTAGTGAAACTTATGGCTAAGAAGACACACACACAGATAGTAAACTATATGTTCTTACAAAAAAGTAAAATAGCATTATATATATTTATTGATAGAATAAAACCAACCACAAAGGCTGCCTGGCTTTGCTGTTGTCTTTTTTCTCTGAGAGCATGGAAAAAAAAACAGGTATGTCAGAGTACAAGTTTTAATTATTTATTGACTTTTTTAATGTTCGTAATTAGTGATTAATTTATTAATTACTAACATTTACTTACTAAATAATAAACCTTAATATTTGACTGTCTCTTGTACTATTACCATTATGCGTTTTATAGTTATATTATTTTTATCGTTAATACAAAATGACGAGTGTTATAAGTTTGACGTGCCAGGATGATGGTTATGTGGTTAATGAAAGAGCTTTTGACAAACACGTAAAAACCACAATAAGCTTTGACTTGATTCGACAATTCAACACTCACTGATAAAACTTTTGATAGTTCTCTATATTTCATAAATAAGTCACAATGTTTAATGGTAACTATAGAAAACATTATTTAAATCTTGGTTAATATTTAATTAATTTATGAATTGCCTATATTCTGCCACTGCAGGGCAATGGCCTCTTCTTCGGACTTTCACTTTTCGTGATCCGTGGCTTCTGTACGCCAATTGCTCCTAAAAGCGTCCTGGTAAAAAAATGAATGTAAATCTGTCTTTAAATTATTTGTATTTATTTAAGTTTTATTTTATGCATAATTTATTAAAAAATTAAGCTAAAATTATGACATATGTATAAAACAAATGTATGTATGTAACATCTAATTAATTCCTTCTTGTTAGAAGTGTAGCTCAAGTAAAATGTCTAAGTAGATTTCATTTATGTATTAAGCTTCGCGTTAGTCACGTCCTTAGATGTAGTTTACATACATGCATTAGCATAGTACCTTGTTGCCATGGGAGTAAGGAGTTACTAAGGAACGCCTTACACTCCAAATTACTCCAAACTTGCCTTACTTCAAGACGCCTTCACGTTTTCGAGTGTTATGCATCTGGTTGTCTGAAGATTATCACCGATTAGGTCTTTGGGAAGACGATGGATTGATTAGAAAGACGAAAAGTCAATGGATAAAAAAAGCACAGACCTGTCGAATCTTTATTCCAGCAGCGGATCTCCTATCGCTCATATTTAGCTATTTTTCTGTTTCCTGAGTTTATTTTGAACACTAAAAACACTACTAAGTAAATATACAGTATAAATTCTGTCGGTAGCTCGCCGATTACTTGCGGAGGCTTTCCGCAATCAATACAAAGCTCTTAAAATATCGAGTTGGTCTGACTGAACGTATTAGTTAAACGATTCAACTTGCAAAAGTCGTTAAGCCAAAAGGGATTTTATAAAAAGTATTACATTTACCCTCAATACGTATTCAGATTTTCCATTTGTTTTACTGTTTATTTTTGTCAAGTACAGGCTTATTTGTTTGGACTGTGTTGGCGTGTGAACAATTTAATTAATTTAAAGCTGACCAGGAAAATATCGGGAGGTTTTTTCTCGTCCTAGCTAGATAGCTGAGCGCCGAGTTTCAATTAATTTTACTTTCTAAAAAAGGGCAAATAAACATGGGCAGGGAACAAGGTCGGATGATGAAGTTTCGTCAAAAAACATTTATTTATACAACCGAAATTATTTAGGCTTAGATGGCTGATTTCTTTTTTGGGAAGTGTTTTCATACATACTTATTAGACATAGAATACCCCTAGGCAAATGGGCATTAATAATTCCCATGCAAAAAAAGATTTGCATTGAGCAAAACTGATCCCAGACATTTATAAAGTACCTATGACCAGACCCTAGACAATGTATTGCAGAAATTAGCGTCATTTGAAATCGCGATCTTACACACAACAGCCGGAGTTCCAACCGCTGAGCCACCAAGACAAATTTCTTCAATGCTTCTTAAGTAACCTCTTTTGATAATATGAAGTTCATCAAGTAGAATAATGTTTGGGGTAAAATCATATTGCTTGTGTAATCAATTAACTTTGATTAACTTATGAACAATGTTTCGGCTTGAGTGAATATAGTTCGTTCATACAAAGTATTAAATGTCACTGTTGAAGACCGTTGAGATGAATATTATTAATTCAAGAAAATATTAATGTCTCAATGCAGGGACGAGGAATATTATGCTGGTAACATGTCATTATAACAGAAATAAATTAAAATCCTTTTGCTGGGACGGGGAAATTATTCATACAAACAGGTCATATTATTAAGACAGTACAGCCTGGAAGTCGTAAATATACGTCGTGACTATTAGAACAAAAATACAGTCGTGTTAATCATTATAAAAGCCCATTAATGTCCCACTGCAGGGACGGGCCTCCTCCAGTGACAGAGGGATACTTGGCCCTACTAATACTACGCTGGCCAGACGGATTTGTATAAGGTTTAATTTCAAGTTTTCCTTCTTTTTACTTCGTAAAGATAATATTTACGGTTAGTCCCTTAGTCGGTTTTTACTACACCCATGGGGTGAGATGAGGTGGTGACATTATTATTGTATTCTTACTCCGCCACCACACAGACACTATTTATATCATTATTCATACAACATCTCATATTATAATTAAGACAGTTGAGTCTGGAAGTCGTACAAAAATATAGTTGTTTATATATTCACTTCAAAACTGATTAAGTAACATACAAGTGAATGACAATTTGTCACTATGTTGTACTCGTATGTTATAAATATCTCGTCAACTATTAATAAAACGTAAATCACGAACGGAGTAAAGCCTGTCATATATCTCCGTGATATTCATTCGAGTCAGTATATTTCGCGATGGGAACCTATTTTTATTTCATTTAAATTACTATTCCTGTATGTATGTTCTCCGTGTGGTGACGGAGTAAGAATACAATAATGGCACCACCCCATCTCATCCCATGGGTGTCGTAAAATCCGACTAAGGGACTATCCGTAAATATTATCCTTACGAAATAAAAAGAAGGAAAACTTGAAATTAGACCCTTTGCCAATCCGTCTAGCCAGCGTGGTATTAGTAGGCCAAGTATCCCTCCGTCCCGAAAGGAGGCCCGTCCCTGCAGTAGGACATTGATGGGCTGTTATGATGACTATTCCTGTAATAAAATCTAGTTCTGTATCGCAGATACATTCAAGCTTAACGAACCTGCGTTATTGAGCTCGGCAGCCGCATAACAGTATCACTTTGCCATTGTGGAAGTTAATTAAAATGAGATTGCTAATATGTTTTTCGATAATTTATTTATTTGTAATCATTTGTGCCTCTGACACATACTTGGATGACTTAATTCCTCGCTTGCTGCGTACACCCTATTTTCATCATTGTATACTTGAACAAAGTTATGACGGCGGGGAACCGATGGATGAGAGAGGCACTAGACCGCACAAGATGGCAATACTTTGAGGTGGCCTATGTCCAGCAGTGGACGTCGATTGGCTGATAAGATGATGATGATGATGATGATACCTCTGATTTACCTTCCACCCTTGACCATAGGCGGTACGAGAGTCTTTATGATGTTTTTCAAGATAAATAGAACTACCTTTTTATTTAAATAACAATTATAACATTTCACTTCAATGTTAGAAAACGTTATAAAAACGTTTTCGTTCATCACTGCGTAAATAAGGAAAAAGCTTGTTGTGTACTTCTTTGTCTCGGGGTTAAGTTAGTCTATATACTCGTAGCTAGAGAGAATTAGAATTTTGTATAAATATATATTTATATTAAATTAAGCTAATTCAAATTAAGTAAAAAATATAACAACTGTCACAGTTATAAGTTATACAAGCCATAGCTTAAATAAATATTGAAATTACTTATGTACCTAAAGTCATAATAGTGTTATGGGAAAAACTGGCTGATCTTTATGCGTAAGAGAAGAGCACCTTGGATTTTAATCGGTACATCTACTTCATCTTTCGGGGCTCCGACACACCTGTCCACCTAGCTCAAAGGTAGCGAAGTGTGGCCTCACAAAGGTTATCAAAAAAAGTTTTATACGGAATTAAAACATAAAAAAAAAATTGTATCATATCTAAAAACAATGCCAACATAATTTTATGTAACTTGTTACTTTTACCATTACGTTGGCAATTTATGCGTCATGTTCAGCCAAAATTCATTGCTCATATGGGATTAAAGAAAAACACAGTAAATCAGCTGTGCCACTTAACGTGCCGTGTACGTAAGTACTTAGGTATGAGCTCGTGATAAATTGGTATGAACAAATTTGTTTACTTCTTTACATTGATACTTTAATATTAGAGACGATATTTTTATTAAATATCGACATGATTTTGAAAGGTAACATCTTCTTCTTTGTTCGTGTAACACAACTAGAAGTCAACTAGGTGGTATAGTTAACAGTAAATCATCCAGAAGGTCGTGCCATATCGAGTCGAATGAAAGCGCTAGTAAAGAATACAGGAATACATGCAATGGATAGAACAGTGCCACGAGTAAATAAAAATATAATGTAAATATAACAATTTGTAATTTGAACAAGTCTCTGAATATTAATTGATCTAATTACATGATAGATATAGAAACTAGTTCGATATCTCGTATGTATTTGTTTTCACATAGCCATATTAGAAACTTTTCCTACAAGACATAACAAAATTTGATTGTATTGCCTATAAAAATTAAGTACAACAAACTTTCTCTTCCTACACAAACTACCATCAAGAGTTAAACGGTAATAACACGCTTAACTCATTGATAAACTGGTACTAACTTTAATACATCGTCGAAGCATCGAACTTAGGACCGGTGACATTGTTATAATCTAGTATAACTTTACGAGCAATACAGGTTAATTGTTGTTTCAAACATTTATGTAACGTGTAACTGTTAAGTATGAAAATTAACTTCAAAGTCGCGTATATATAATAAATTTGTTGATTCGTGTAATTAGGTCGTAATAATAAGTGTCCTACTGCAGATATAGGGTTTTGCATGACTTTATCACACTTAACCTTATACAGGCAATGTGTAGAAAGGTGAGGACCTGAAAAATGAAAAGAAATTGACTGACTTTTGGGGTATAATATCAAGAAAATATTTATCATTTTTAAAGTCAGCTAGATTGAATTTAGGCTTTTGTTATTTTATTGTGTAACTAGCTGTGCCCGCGACTTCGTTCGCGTGGTGGATGTTTCTTACTTCGCAATTCGATTTAATACTGAAAAATCGTTTTTTAAACCTTATAACGAACGAATCAAAAACTTTTTAAAAACAGACCTTTACACAGACAGATCTATAAAGACTGCGTTAGAACTCATACTGACAGACATGAGCAAACCTCATTCTTTCAAGGAAAATCTTAACACCGTGATACTGAAAATGACGTCACAGGCACAATGCCATCTGTTGTAAAATTTGTAAGTTAAAATAAATGACATCGCTTATTTCATCATAACAACCCATTAATGTCCCACAGCAAGGACGGGCCTCCTCCCGTGACGGAGGGATACTTAGCCTACTAATACCACGCTGGCCAGTCGGATGGGTATAGGGTTTAATTTCAAGTTTTCCTTCATTTTTATTTAGTAAAGATAATATTCACCGATAGTCCCTTAGTCGGTTTTACGCCACCCATGGGATGAGATGGGGAGGTGACATATTGTATTCTTACGTTGGATTCCCATGGAGGACAATTGTGATCCACAAACTATTGTCCTTAGTCTGGATGTTCTTTGTGTCCGTTAAATTGACATTTTTAAAGGCCCCCTTATCTACCATATTATAGCAAAAAATATTTGATTAAACTTAGACTGGATTAAATTATTATCTATAGATAAAGTGCGTGCAGTATTTTTGAATTACTTAATAAAATAAACACAAACACATTGAACAATTATTTAATGTTTTGTGATTGTATTTCTATATTTTATTGTCAGTTTTGTATTTTTTCAATGTTGACAAATAGCAATAATGTGTAAAATGATTTTATAAAGAAAAAAAACGTGTTACTTAATATGTTGTCTGTTATATACCTATATATTATTTATTAAATAATAATATAAGTGTGTTATAATTGCAGTTATAATAAGATTGTGAGAAAAGGAATGTTATTTAAATCTATATTTATAAAACTCAAAGGTGACTGACATAGTGATCTATCAACGCACAGCCCAATCCACTAGTGGGATCTGGCTGAAATTTGGCATGCAGGTAGATATTATGACGTAGGCATCCGCTAAGAAAGGAAAATGATGAATTCTACCCCCAAGGGGATAAAATAGGGGTATGAAAGTTTGTATGAAACTTTGTCAATATCAAACCGATAGGCCTGATACTTTGCATGCATATAGCTACTATGACGTTGACACTTCCTTAGAAAGAACTTTGATAAATTCTACCCCCAAAGGGATAAAATAGGGGATGAAAGTTAGTACGAAACTTTGTCAGTTTCAATACGATCGGGCTGAGACTTCGCATGCATATAGCTACTATGACGTTGGCACCCCCTTAGAAAGGACTTTGATAAATTCTATCCCAAAAGGGATATAATAGGTGATGAAAGTTTGTATTAAACTTTGTCAGTTTCAATCCGATCGAGCTGAGACTTTGTATGCATATAGTTACTATGACGTTGGTACCCCCTTAGAAAGGACTTTGATAAATTCTACCCCCAAGGGTAAAAAATAGGGGATTAAAGTTAGTATGAAACTTAGCTTCTCTCATGGACTGCATGTTTTATGTTGCTTGCTCACGAGTAATTTCTCTCAATAGCGTAATAGTTTTAGCGCCTAATGACAGATTAATTATTAAGAATATGTGTACAAAGAAGTTTTGTAGGCCCCTTATTTCTACACACGCTAAACAAAAAATAAGCCTAATTAATCATAATACTTCTGAACGCGAGCGATGCCGCGGGCAACAGCTAGTTCAATTTATATGATTAAGTAGGTATATAGTTTAACTTTAAAAATTGTTGTTTGTACGCCAGTATTGGCAAAACAGGGAAAGACTATTTATTTTTGTAACATGTTTTGTACCTGTGATTAACAAATAAAGGTTATTAGTATTTGTATTTATTTATATTTAAAAATACAGCACGCAGTTTAACTCTTGATGTAGTCCAGTCTAAGTTCGAAAGATGGCGCTGTTTAATATTAATTAATTAAATTCAAATATCTTTTAATAGACGGAACCGATTGCAATGAAACAAAAACTAAATGTAACTTCAAGTTACGCTCAATCGTTGTGTATAAAAATCATCTACGAAATTTTAATTCATTAAACATTGAAACAAAACCATTTTTTATGACCCCTGATTTGTATTGGACTGTTCTAATAAAGAGATCAAGCGATATCTCGAGTAATACTTATCCGATTTTGATGAAACATACCTCAGTTTAGGCCCAATAAAAAAGGCTACAATACAATGTATTGGTCTTAAGATTATATTAATTCGTTTTAAAGATGTGCGGTAACAAACAGACAGACATTAATTCTAAAAATTATGGTTTCGTGCTTTTTGACTTTTTTCTAGATTTTGTAGATAATTTTTATCTGAATTTTCGAAAAGAACAGACATTTCGACCTCTACAGTTTTATTATAGTATAGATAACATCATCATAACAGCCCATTAGTGTCCCACTGTAGGGACGGGCCTCCTCCAGTGACGGAAGGATACTTGGCCTACTAATACCACGCTGGCCAAACGGATAGGTATAGGGTTTAATTTCAAGTTTTCCTTCTTTTTATTACGTAAAGATACAGATAACATGGTAAGTATAGATAACATGGTTAATTTTATTAAAATTAAAAAAGAATATTTTATAATTAATAGCACTTAATAATAAAATAGTTATAGATTATTTACAAACTCATTTATGAGTATGATTACTACTGGTAACGCCATCTCGTGATCATAAGAAACGAAATTTAAATTCATTCAGCATTGAACAAAAACCATTTTTCATGACCCCTGATTTATATTGAACTGTTCTATTAAAGAGATCAAGCGACATCTCGAGTAATACTTATCCTATTTTGATAAAACGTACCTCAGTTTAAGCCCAATAAAAAAGGCTACAATACAATGTATTGGTCTTTAGATTATATTCATTCGTTTTAAAGATGTGCGGTAACAAACAGACAGACAGACAGACATTAATTCTAAAAATTGTGGTTTCGTGCTTTTTGACTTTTTTCTAGATTTTGTAGATAATTTTTATCTGAATTTTCGAAAAGAACAGACATTTCGACCTCTACAGTTTTATTATAGTATAGATTGTGGCTACTAATATGCATGATATCTACTAACTACATACAAGTGAACAATGAAAAGCAAGAAAATGAGAAACACTGACTTTAAAAAGTACTCTGAGCATAATGGGACATTTTCAAGCTGCATGTACGGTCATAATAATACAAATATAACAAAAAACTTGTCCGTGTGGTGACGGAGTAAGAATACAATATGTCACCACCCCATCTCATTCCATGGGTGTCGTAAAAACCGACTAAGGGACTAACTGTAAATATTATCTTTACGAAGTAAAAAGTAGGAAAACTTGAAATTAAACCCTATACCAATCCGTCTGGCCAGCGTGGTATCAGTAAACCAAGTATCCCTCCGTCACGGGAGGAGGCCCGTCCCTG
This sequence comes from Schrankia costaestrigalis, assembly GCA_905475405.1. NCBI lineage: Eukaryota > Metazoa > Arthropoda > Insecta > Lepidoptera > Erebidae > Schrankia > Schrankia costaestrigalis. The sequence continues at coordinate 20,681,886 of FR997833.1, forward strand.
CAGTGGGACATTAATGGGCTGTTATGATTATAAACAAAAAACTCAGTGAAAGTCAGTGAAACACGGCCTGAGATCAAAAGCACCAAAACTGATTGTAGAAGTGACCGCAACTATTGACGTAATCATATTGAAACCGCTCCATTGATTAACTTATCTACCTGGAGTAACCCTCACCTAACTCATTAAAATTGTGGTTCTGTGAACTGGCACCTTGATCTTGAATACTGGGTGACCTACAGCGGGACATGGGCTGTATAAATATAGTGATGATGGGAAACTTGTTCAATAAATACCACGCTGACTAGATGTATTGTTGTAGAATTTTATGTGAAGATTTCGTAGAGTTTTTAATATAATTGTAATTTTTCGGTCCTATAGCGCTGATTACACTAGACTACATGTTACATGTAGTACACAAAGATTTCCATTAAACGGGTATCTCACCCGAGAGCTCTACATAAGCGCCGATTACACTAGAATACATGTAGTCAACTACATCTTGTAGGAGACTACATCTTGTAGGACACTACATGTAGTCTTTCCATTTCCATGTAATTGTTTTGGAAATGGAAAGACTACATGTAGTCTCCTGAAAGATGTAGTTGACTACATGTATTCTAGTGTAATCGGCGCTTATGTAGAGCTCTCGGGTGAGATACCCGTTTAATGGAAATCTTTGTGCGCATATAATACGTATGTATTATGTAAAAATAAGATGATGGATAAGGAAGGCACTAGACTACGTAAACAGGAAATGTTTGGAAGAAGCCTATGCCCAGCGGCGGACGTCGATTGGCTGATATAATGACGTTTAAGTATATCCGCTTTTCAGTATCCACCGTAATAGCTCTGCTTAGTTTGTGACTAGATGGCATTGTGAGGATGTGTGGATAATATTATACATTGTAAAATATACAGAGAACTTTTCATTACTCCTTTTTAAGATACCTATAAGACCTCCTTAGGGTGTGATTTTTATTCTATTACCACAAGGGGTAGAGCTTGACACTACTTGTTCTTTATTCAGTAGCTTGTACGTTGTCAGGTACAAAATAAAAAGTATAGAATTTAGAACAAAATAAGTTAAGCTTGTTTTTTTTAATTAAACTGGTTGAAACGGTGTTCTCCGTACCGCTATTTGAAATTGTATTTTCCATTTGAATACAACTTCGTTGCTGTAATTGTGGTACGTATTTTGAAATTTAGATGTAACCGTTTTTACGTTTTTAATATTAGGAGCTGCGTTTTGGTGCGTTCATAAAAACAACTAATATGCTGGCAATTTGAACTGTACAAGTGTAATTTAATTATTTATTTAGGTACAATATATAGGTAAATTTGATTACTTTTTATGTTGAGTATTACATATTTTGTATTAAAACTGACCTTTATATAGATAGATAGACTATAGACAGAGATAGAATATAGACAGACCTAAACAAACACTATATAAATGTTTGTACATTTATATAGTGTTTGTTTAAGTCTGTCTAGGAGCTTTATTTATCGGACAATAAGGCTGTTTTTACAGACTTTTATAAAGTTTGAATAATTAAAGAGCCGATGCACAGTCCTTTATGTATTAAGTGGAGGAAACTGAACACAACGTATGCGCAGGGAGTGGATGATGTCATACTTGTTCTATAGAAATAAAATATTAATCGGTACCTTGTATCTGACACAAGACACAAAAATGTCTACGTTTGCGCTAGGCCTAAGCTTAGTCTTCAGATATCAAAATATTACGTTTTAAGACCCAGTTACAAACAAGTAAAATTTAACTCCATTCATACTAAAAAGCCTTTCAATATTATAAAATTAATAATCAAATACTGTACAATACTGAAACTGAAAGCCGTAATTTAGTATAATGAAGACCGAAATTTGATATTCCTTACATCAAAATTTCCATTCCAGTATGATTTAGGTACTATTGAAATTTATAATCCTCGAAGTGCAAGTTATTAAGATAGGCCGGTACCTCGTTTATCTAACCGGAGGCACACCGCAAGACGTCACTTTACGAACAATGCCGAATGCTTCCGATGTTAAACAAAGCTTTCGTACATCTATCGTAAATTTAACATGACATTTATCAGAATAGCTCCCAAGGCCACCTGCTACCGTAGTTTTTTACATTACTACCCGCGCTATCGAGATATCGATTTCATATTTTTTGTCTGCCGTAAAAAGATATAGGAGTGCAATCTTCAAGACTTCGTTCTCGTTATTTGGAATAAAAAATGATGAGAAGGTTATTCAGTTTTGTTTTTTTATTTTATTGTTGCAGACGAGAAAGTGGCATACATGATGATAAGAGGTTATCGCTGTTCATAGCAATGGCAAAGTATAGCTGTATTTATTTATTTTCTCATTGTTATGTTACAAAATAACAACTTATTGACGTCACTATAAATCTACTTAATCCAAGCTTACATTAAAAGTTTTTGCCATCCAGACAGCCTTACGAGTCCTATCACCTGGTATAGGTATTACGCAAGCTTACAATACAAATATTGTTTATTAGGAACATAAAATATCATTCTCTATTAAAATAATGTCAATGACACTGTCGCTACTATAATATTCAGAGATACAACCATAATAGTAACTTTACGTTTATTCAGAAAATGTAACATTTTTATTCAAACCGTTTCCATATTTTAAGCAAGTAGCGAAAGTAAAATAAGCTTAGAAACTTATTATTAGCTATAACTTTCTACAGAAAGGGCTTAATCAAGTTTGAAATGTGAACCGTTTTATATAGCTCTACTGAATATTATATTAAATGTATATTTATTCGTGTTCTGGAATTTCGATATGAAGGGTAATATGAAGACTTGTTTCAATGCGTCTGGCTACCGTGGTATTTGTTTTGTAGGCTCTTTTTGTTCATTGGACGAGGCCTATCCCAGACGTGGGGCATTTATTAACTGTTTTGAATGCAAAGGGTAAGTCTAATAGTATTGTTTTAATGTTTTATGTTTACTACCACTCAAGTTAGCAATGTCGTCCCCAAGGGTATGGTAATACCATTGCTTCTTACTGCCAACAAAAGGATATGAAAAAATATTGATCTAACCAAACAATTCTTGGTAATTCCATTTATACAGCGCACTGTTCTTAGAACTCGTACATACAATTAGTCAGACAGAGATATTCACTTTCGATCTCCGTATGATAATTTTATGAGCATGAACGAATTTTCTTCATACGATATAAAATTATATTCCACGATAATGCTTACCTCCCATTTTATTATTGCCAGCGCAAAAAACTTCGTTTTACACCTTTACTTTTTATGCCTCTTCTCGATTCGTCTTACCACAATCGGATTGCAGAGCTATCGATTTCATATTTCATCGGATATCATAAAAGGATAGAGGGGCCTATTGGCCTGTGATGTTCGTGAACGATTTATCAGTTTTCAATTTAGGGGAAAATGTACCGTAGATGTTTGATGGATTGACTGACATCCTGTTTGTCAGGTCAATGTAGTGGAGGGAAATATTTCCTAACTATAATTTGTATTTATGAATACAATAACTTCCTTATATTTGCACCTATATTATGTCAAATGTCAATATGTCTCCAAACATTATTTGTTATGACGGCTCTAGCAAAAAACATGGCAGAAATACTAGATGCCGAACCACCATGCCTGCATGGTATGGTGATATAACAAGGTTACTTTAAATAAACATTTTAAATTAAAATGGCTGTCTTAAGTATCAACTCTTCAATTCAAAATAAAACCTTTTTGTTCTGTGTATCAGTTATTTTAATACTACCTACTCTACTATAATATTTGAGTTACAAATAAAAGAAAAAAAGCAGTTCTGAAAACTATTTCAAAATTCAATCATAAATTTTGATTGACCGGTGTAACGAGCCAAACGAAATGTTTGACAACATCTAGTTTTTCATGATGGACTTATAAATCCAATTTCGATTCCATCTCAATATATATTTTCTCGAGATATAATTTACGAATTATTATATCAGATAGAAAGTAGCACGATTTCAACGAGAAATTCATCGATGCTTTGAACAGATTTTCCTGAAATAGCGGCTGATATCGTGACCCATAGAGGGAAAATTCTGTTATTCCGTCAGCGTAACCCTCAATTTTTACAAGACGTAGAAATACGACGACTGATTCGAATAGACGGGTATTCACGTAACCGTAAAAAGGTGAAACTGGATTAACTATGTATGAGGCCATTAGTGTAGCAAACTCGCAACTAGCGGTATCTCGGAGTGCAAATTCGTGAAATATAAAAGATGAGTATATCGTATTATATTACGAATATTATATTTGCTGAGCTAACTAAACTGAAATGGTCTAATATTATTTTATAGGTGTTTGATGTTTTTATTGTTATGTTTTATCTGTGTGATGATGGATAAAATACTAATGTTATTGTCCCGACTACAGTAACATATATCTATCTGCAGCAGTTTAGCAGCTGGTCATCGGCTTGTAACATTTTTGTCAGAAAAGAAAGAGAAAATCTCGACAGAAACCTTTATCATAACAGCCCATTGATGTCCCACTGCAGGGACGGGCCTCCTCCCATGACGGAGGGATACTTGGCCTACTTATACCAAGCTGGCCAGACGAATGGGTATAGGGTCCTTACCTGAACTGAAAGAAACCTTACCTGCAATAATCCTTCTGACCACACCTTCTCCACAGCTATAATGTTTTAACTTTATAATCTTTGTAAACATTTTCTTATGTTCAGATGGATTGCAATTTTCTTGCAGACTTTTGATTTTATAGTACTACTGGGGCGCTTTTAGTATTTGATAAGAGTTTTAAAAGTGCAATAACACTTTATTTTGCTAGTAGTTGCAAGATAAGAAGCTTCTACGGTTCACTAGCTTAAAAACAGATTTAACGTTTTAAGATAAAAGTACCATCTAAAAGCAATTGTGAATAAACTTCAAAGTCTGAATCATGTGAATGACATTTGCAAATATTATTAATACGAAAACAAGACAAGGTAAACTTGACATTTTTTTAAGCTGCAAAGAAAATCTCACTCAATAATGAGTTTACGTATGAATAACTCGATGACATAGTTTTCAAGCACTAAGTTCTCACTTAACGATTTATCGGGAATAAAGGATCTCTTAACGTATTATTTTCTATCTAAACTCATTATTTTGACAGGATCAAGATAGTATCGAAAACCACTAAGTACTCTTATTGAACCAAAACTAAGATTGCTAGGTGTTGAGTATTCCTATTTCCATCTATCCAAAAGTGATTAAATTCATAACAGCCCATTAATGTCCTACTGCGGGAACGGGCCTCCTCCCTTGACGGAGGGATACTTGGCCTACTAATACCACGCTGGCCAGACGGATTGGTATAGGGTTTAATTTCAAGTTTTCCGTATTTTTATTTCGCTAAGATAATATTTACGGTGAGATGAGATGGGGTGGTGACATAATTACTCCGTCACCACACGGACAATATAATAAAATACAAATATGATTAAATAAAAGACACAAATTAAAAATACACTTTTATTCCAATGTTCATGCACATCTACAATTTGTTTTACTAAAGAGTATCATGGTGATATTGTTTGTGCTATTTAACTCGTGAGCTAACCAGTCTGTCGTAGGTTCGAACCTGATTTATACAATTGTGGTAAGAGGTACCTAGATTCGCTGTGGTGGTGCAGTTTTACTAAAATACCTATTTTAAAACATAATTTAAAGGATACTATAGGCTTTTTATTTATTTCTTTATCAGTTGCTTAGCGTCATACCTAGCGTCAAGAGTTGTTCAAGCCGTCTGTAAGCCTCTGAAGTGGCTTACTTAGGCTTTAAACTATATTTTAGCTAGACAGACGTTGTCACTGTCTTAATGTCAGGTTAGGTGACAATGACATTTTCACCTGACATAAAAAAAAAGATAAGATAAGATAGAGAATACAGTATCCGTTAAAATGTATTTTATTATTATAAAGAACGTCAGCATAAATACAAAATATAATACTTATTTATGTGTACAAAAAAGTCTGTGGGGTAAAATATTAGCTTTTAGTTTTTCACACAACAAAAGCAGATCTCAAAGAGTGTATTTTAAATTACTTGATTATATCAGTACTCTTACAGAATTTTGTAATTCACGGTCAATGCTCTCAGAATGTATAAAGTGTAGACCCCTTGACAAGAATCTTGAAAATTATTTAAGGTCTTGAGATTTTCTTTCGTCTTTTGTAGAGAGAGAAATTTATTAGATAACTTAACACTTTTTTGAAAATAGAATGAATTATCACTATCGTATAAATGAACTACAAACATACGTGCTCTCAAAACTGAAAAGTTACTAAGTACCTATTTTTGATTTTAAATTATATGTGTTCTTTATTGCATCACACCTTTGAAGGAATGAAAGAGAAAACACCTACAAGGATCTAAACGTATTCTTGCAGTTATATTTAGAAAAAGATAATTAAGAATCAGCTGATAAACTAATGGGTATCAAAAAAGTGTCGGGTTATAGCTTTAGACCACTTATTAAATTCTATCAGATTTTATTACCAATTATAAAATATCAAAGTAAACTAAGCAATAACTTGAATTATCACGATTGTCTAAAAAACCAAATACAATATATCCATACAAACACCATAACATTTCGTAGAAAAATTCATACCTTTTGTTTAGCTGAAACTGAAAAAAATTTTTGAATAACATTTTCTTGTTACATCTATTGTACGAGTATTCATATATATTGCTAAACCGTGATACATTGAAAAAGTCAAATGAATATGACTTTTGTTTAGTTAGATAACAATGTAACACACAGTAACATGTAACTTGTTAGCTAAAAATTACATTAAAATAATATAATTAATCTCAATATAATTCAATTAAACAATACATTGAATCAAAAATAATTAACTTAAATAACTAGTAACTTTCGCTAATTGTATTTCGATTCGAACCGCATCACCACAGGCCACAGTATACAAGTTTCATTTTATAATCCAACTTATAATTAACTGTATGAATTACATAAAGATAGATGTCATAGATTTATTTATTGCTATTTTTACCCCAACTTAAAAGAAGATGTTAACATTAATTCGTCTTACAAAAGATATTATTACATTTTTATTCCCTATATTGGTGTTTCTTTGATTATATTTCATAGAAATTAATAATTCTTAAAATTAAAAAAATATTGAAAAAAATGGTCTTATACATATTTGGGCAATGTTTTTTAATTCAAAACATTTTGCAAAAGTTTACCATTTCGTTTTGTAAAATGGCAATAAACAAAATTATATAAAAAATTGGACATTTTAATACGAAGGACGTCATTTTGAAAAGGAAAGTAGTCCTAATTTCATGAAATTAAATATTGTTCTAATGGTTATAGCGAGACTGTCAAGTGTAATAATCCAATAATCTGATATAATCCAATCTTAACGCAATCTTTTCCTAGGCTTCTTTATACGTATATAAATGTTAAATGAAATTAATTTGTTTTTAAGCAATATCTTTGCAAAGTTATAAAAAAAATTAAAGCTTATGGAAAATATTTCTAATAAATCTAAAATTGATAATTAATTAATTAAAATAAAACCTTAAATTATCTACGAATATAAATATATTTGAGTTGTAAATTATGAATCAATGCGTACCTTCGTTACATGTTAGTCATTATAATATCGCTTTCACTTCAAAACTTCTTTCATAAAAGTATTCTTTTATATCAGCGTTTAACAGAATCTGACACTGAGTAATAGAGTCCCTAGTTATCTTCAGAAGTTGGTGCCATATCCCTCAGTTACAGTAATCACTCGTCATTACCAAGGGCCAGCTTCCATTTATCCTAATGTAACTTTTCTAACTCAATTTTTCAAACACCTGTCACTTTTCCTGCTTTCAAAGTTCCCCTATTATCTCACTTACGTTTACTAACTCAAGTCAAATAAATTTGAAACTTATGATGTCTCAGATAAGGTTGTTAGTCTATTAATTAATTAATAAATTTGGTTCAAGTGTCTCTTTAATAGTTAATGTTATTAATGAGTTTGGCTAATATCCAAACCCTTGTGTAATTACTCAAGGTTGTATTGCAAGTTTATGTTTGTAATAAATATCATTTAATTTCTCAACGGATCGTAGAGTCGGGTCGAGATTAAGCTTTTATGCATGAGTTGCCAGTTTCCGCTATTGATTTGTATTCAACACTGAGCACTGATCCACAATTTAATTACTAGTATTAGTCAACAATTAATAATTAAATTAATTTTGTGTTGATAGCAAACGCATAAAGCAGCAATTTAAATTATTATTTGCAAAATGAATTTCTTGCTAATTTATAAATAAGCTGTTAGTGACATTTAATTAGTACCTAGTTAATAATTACGGTAAATTATTTTGTAAAAGCTAAGCTGATTGGTATTTACCTGTAGCAATTATTAATAAAATAATAAGGACATATAATGGACGTTAATTAACTATAAAACTACCATTTAGAATTTAATTTTACTAATAATGTTCCACCGTTTTAAGTGTCCTAAAATAATTTCTCTAAATTTAATTCATAATCTTCACTTTACTAAAAGTAAAGAATTTAACCTAAGGCTTATTACCGTCACACAGAATTTTAATGCACGAAACTTTCCACATTAATTAAAGTCTTTTTTAACCATTTTCTTAAAAATATAAACAATCATAATTTATTTAACTTAAAAAAATCTATGAAACTAAAATCATCGAAACACCACATCTATGTTTAGGGGATACCCTGATATCAATTTAATACTTAACATCAGCTAATTAAAACTATTACAGAAAGTATTATGTAAGTATTTACTATTATTTACACGATATTTACATGACAGTATTACAAAATTACAATTTATGAAGACTATTTATTTCGAATGTTAAAAAAATCTACATAATATTTAAGAAATCAGGAACATTGTATTAACTTAAAATATCAGTGTATTGCTTTGTCACAAAACGAGTTCCTTTTTGCTTATTTGTAAAATGGGATGAAACTGTTACAATAGCATTCCTTTTTTGCTCAGGAAATATTTGTTATCTCTGATATTGATATCATTTCTTATTTTAGCAAATAAAAAGTGATTTGCTTGGTGTTTTTTGTCGTTGTCTAAGTCGTATCGTCATTGCTCTTTTTTTTATAGTTAGTCCTGTATTTTAAAAACGTTATTTTTTAGATACCTATCTTTATCTTGTAATTGTTCTTTCCAACAATAGTTAGTCAACTGTTGTCACATCCAGTTTCAGTAACAACTGCTTTAATAAAACTAATTGATGAATCTATATGAGATTACCAGACGTGTTACTGTCGGTAAAATAGCAAAAAATTCTGTTATACAACAAATAATGTTAACAATAATATTTTTAATTCAAAGCTATGTTGAGCATAAAGAATAACATTAGTGCGAATACTTTTTGTTGAAATAAAAACTTGAGGTAAAGAGGTCGTGACTTTGATCAGACACATCTTTTGTATTTATTCTAGAAACTTTAATAAATTAAGGCTACTTTCTAATGAATTATTCATCTTATTCATTCGCAATCTTTGTGTACAACTTCTTCAAATATTTTGATGGTCTTTGATTTGAAATGTATTTATTTTCTCATCTATTCCTTAAGTATTTTTTTTATCTTTCTAATCCTTTCTTTGATTTAATTTTGTATATTGATTATGAAAGTATGATTTTGAAAAATGATGTGCAGTTCAAGGTTAGAATAGGACTATCCCATATCCTCCCGTTGGTTTCATACAAGGCGACTAATGGATACCAAGACCCGGTCCATACTACCTAGCACCTCGGGTCGACCTCCTGGTGGGAAGTAAACCACCACCAACAGCATTCCTAAGGTGGGTTGGCAGGCAGGAGGCCGGCCATAAAATATAGCCAACACTTTTAGCAGCATGTGGAAGAATAAGACATGCTGTGTCGACCCCAAAAGAAAGAAAAAAGATTGGGATAAGGGCAGGGGAATGATGATCTTGATTATGAAAAACATATTATATCTCTTCAATTGCGTGAAACAATTTTAACACAAACACTTGACTCAAATATCTTTTTCATACATTTACATAATCACAAAGAGGGTTCTCATTTTCGTGACATTGCAATAACGTTACCGTGGTATTAAGGTGCGTATGTATATTGGCATACGGAGTTTTGACACAACGCTCATGAATATTAACATGGAGCCCAGAGGGCTGCTTAATTATTAATCAAGTAAAATATCTCGTCCTGGAAACCTGCCTGATTGTGAATGTGTTGTGTTAAGTAGCATTATGTAACATTTTGTTAATACTTTTCAATTGACTGTTCTTTGTTTTTCTTCTCCCTTTTTCTATGGAGGGTGTTTACTGTTATAAGTTATTTTATTCTTATGAATATTGTGTTACATAATATCACTTAATTTATAAGTTTTTCTCGATTGCGGCTTTTTTGCATACTATCAACATACATTTTGCAAATAATCTTAACTAATAGCAACGTGCTTGGAATATTTCGTAAAGGTTTTATAATCAATGTTTCACAAAAACATAATTATAGTAAAAAATATTATGAAATTGCAACTAAAGTAAACTCAGAAATTCATTAACTTACAATGTATAAAATAAACATTCTGTCTTGCGCAGCTACACTAAATATGTATAATTTAACAAAACTACAAAATTAATACTATTAGAAGCAAATGTTCTCGATTGTAATTATTTATGAATAATGTTTATGTTTAACCAATCAAGTTTCCAATGCTTTTAGTGTAAATCAATTACAATACTTAGTTGATTTTAATCTATTACAAATTGTATTAATTAAAACGTTTTAGTAGAATTAATCGAAACCATCACTGTTCTACAAAATGGAAGTGAAAAAAATGTTCGTAATGATATTTGATTAACCATTATAAAGGTTGACATCGAATAAAGGCGGTTTCATACTTTATAAAATATACAAAATTGCAAAACAGGGATCAAACAGGGTCGTAAGTTAGGTAATGGTATTTCCGCCTCTATTCCGCGTCGTCGCGTTCTCATATATTTACAAAACTACTTTATACTCAGTCGCTTTATCACTTTGTTAGCGTCTAAATTGCCATGTTTAAGCGCTATCGGGCTGACGTCGTCGTCAGATATCGTTAGCTTCACCCACGTAACCCTCATCAGGGCTCTCGGAACACATGTCGGCGGCACACTTCGCGTTTGACACTTGTGGTAAAGGTTTGAGCACACTTTCCGAGCCCTCACCGGGCATGCGAGCGTCTGTCGTTTGCGTGTCGACACACCGCGTTTCCACCTGATAACACCGACCGGCACCTTCCGCTACACTCATCGGCACCATCACTGCACACGTACCCTTAGGACTCACCCACGATGCACACCCCTCTGCGGGAGAGCAACACTGGACTGGTTCTGTCTTATAGCCCTCAGGTGGTGATGGAACAAACTCTTCATTATAATACACAGTTCCGTTTCCAACATACGCTACTTGTCTATTTCTCGGCACGGGATATCCTTCTAAAGTACGTCGTACATTACCGGGGCCAAATCTTTCAAAATTAGTACAATTTGTATTGGTAGGAGTATTTGCATTAAATTCAGTATCTTTTGCGAATTTACAAACAAGCTTTTGACCCTTCGGTCGATTGTGCGGTAACGTTTGATAAAACGGTCCTACCACGGAACAGTTGGACATTATCGGCGGTCGGCAGGGATGTTTTGGTAGGCCGTAGTCGTAAGGGTAGCCCTCGATATCTAAAAAGCAACCCGGATTGAGATGTACATCCGCTGAATGTTGGTACATGTTGTTGAGAGTGTTTTGCGCAACATTCACCGTCTGTTGATCTTGCCACGTGACTTGCCTGGGCATTGTAGTGGCAGTGAATGCGGTTTCCTCTTGAAAACCGTCCCCGCTAGCGGTTTGAGCTTTGTATACTGATAACACTGTGTTCTCATTTTGTGTATTGTTAGCTACAGTTTCCGCGTCGCTAATTAGGTCGGGGTTTCTGTCGACAAAGCCTTTCATGATATTGCTTTGATACACGTCGCTCGACTCGTAATCACGGTTCGGTTGTAACGTATAGTGCAACGCGTGGTGAGAGTGTGCATTAACAATCACACTGCCGTTATTTTTAGGCATTCCATTGCCTCTGGTAGATGGTAAAATTTGATTACAAAGCGCTACATCCTTGCCACTCTCTTTTTTCTTCCGACTCCTTGTATCTGTTTTATATTTAAATAATACCACAGCTATAATAGCCATGAGTAAAATAATTACGAGAAATACGACTATAACTATGACTACTAAATGTCTTTGAGGAAAGGTAACGACTATAACGACTGGTTCTTCCTTCACAAGTATTCTTATAGTATAATTAGCATGCGATTTACCCGCGGGATTTTCTGCGACACACGAATACGTTCCATTGTCGTCGATATCAATATTGAATATGTTCAATTCACTCTTTTTATCTGTTAAGCCATTTTCTATGTAATATATATCGCGTGCGTCCGACGACATGCTTGAATAATTATGAATGATCTGACCCTGATATAACCAGGTTATTTTCGCTTCGGGTATGGCTTTCACTAAGCACTCAAGAGTCACGTTGTTACCGACGTTCGTCTCTAAGAATACAGAAGTAGGACTCATTTTCGGTAAGCATGCCAACTCGCTTTCAGCGACGCTTGTGATCGTTCGTTTCCTTAACCGTTCGGGAATGGAACAAATTGGTTCGACGGCGTGCGGCATATTGAAATTCAACAACCAACTATGTAAATCCCTGAGATGGCAATCGCAATTCCAATTATTATTTTGCAAGTTGATCCCTCGCAGCGTATCTGGAAATAAATTTTCACCTTGGATATTGGATAGGCGGTTACCGTTCAGTCGCAGCCACTCGAGGTGATGGAGCCCGGCGAACGCTTCACGTTCTATTGTTTCTATGTTACAGTCCGTGAGCTCTAGCGTATTCAGAAATGACAAACTGCGGAAACAATGTGTTTTTATTGCAGTTATTGGATTGTTATTTAGTGAGAGTCTCATTAGAGCTTGAAAAAACTCAAAGTTAGCGGAGGGTATAACTGTCAAGTAATTATTTGATAAATCTAACTCAACGAGATTGCGTAGGCCGTAGAATGCGTGGTTGTCGATTTTTTGCAATTTACATCTTTGCAAGTAAATCTTCTGGAGATTGAGTAAGTTTAGTTTATGGAATGTTTCTTTCTGTAGAACTTGTAGATCATTGCCAGTGAAGTCCAACACCTGAGTTTCCGGGTCAAGTGCGTTTGGTATTAGCTTGAGATCCTTTTCTGAGCACTCGACGTACCGTTTACCGTTCTTCCACTTGCATATGCACTGTGATGGGCACGCTATGGCTGGCAGCAGAAGGCAGGTAGTACATAAGGCTATGAGCCTTACGTCGAAACGATTTTTCATATGCATATTGCCTCAAGGCATCAGGAAAGCAGAAACATTACCTGTAACAAAGGAAAACGGATTATAAATATTTGCAAAGTTTAAAACTTTTAGATTATACACTAAAACTAATTAATCTGAAAATAATCCGATCCACTTTTTTTCAAACAGGATTTTTGCATTTAATTTTTATGGGACATTTCATTTAGTATTGATTTTTTAATACATTCATGGAAAATTAAAGAATGAAAGATGTAAGTACATTTTTTCCTCTTTATAAATAAATGTTTTGTACGGTTAAAAACAAAGACATTTTATGAGATTCGTACAATTTCTCAAGTTCAATTTACCCTTGCTCATCAATGGTTAATTAACAGAAACGGAAAACGAACTTGTACCTTTTTAAATTGACTACTTTGTGCGAGAACACAAAAATTCAAATTAACAAGCATTCTTACCCGTCGAGATAAAACAATACATTAAAATTCTTATCTTAATTTTCGCTTAATGAATTTTGCAAAGGGTGCATTGGTACGCTTTACGAAACAAAATAAATTTATTTATTTTGTTCATTTGTAATTGAAAATATTTTAGACGAAATATTTTCCTGTATTTTGAAGTATTTCCCTTTTATTTTGTGAAAGAAAATTAAAGAAGAACAAGGTTACAACTGTTTACTGCACTGATGAGATCGTAAAAGTAACGTAAATAGGAACGTATTAACCTAAGAGGGAATAACTTAAGCCTTAGAGTACAAAATTATGCACGTAGATAAAAAACGAATGCTTGCTTTTATTCTCTCGCATAATGAGAGAGTTGTTACAAAGACCACAGATATTCATAACATTTCTTACGGCAACATAAATTTCCCATAACTTAGATAGACGTACTTCAGTGATTGAGCTTAGGCCTTAGTTACTCATACCACGCAGACCGGTGAGTTTGTGAAGTATTTCGTCAAATATACACTACAGCTGCTACGAGCGGGTTCAAACGAAACTGTCATTTTTGCCAGTGATTTGCAGACTTCGAATAAAGAAGATATAGTTTTTATTAAACCGAAAACACGGTAACCGCATGAGATGAAAATATAAAAAAATATAGTCATGATGATAAACAGCTATCATTTTTCTTATCATACTAGAAGGAAACAAATTAACTATACTTAACATGAATTTCATCAATTTGAGTTTTTGAAACAAATCATAATACCAGGAAATGAAGACTACAAAATGTAACATTTAAGTATCCAAAACTTGTATTTTTCGAATTGAAGTCAGTCTTGCCATTACAGACCTGTGACAACGCGAATTTAACGGAGCAGCAAATTAAAAGTAGGTATCATTTGGACATTGACAAGGGTAGCAACGTTTGTTTTTTACCTTGTTTTACGTTGATAGAACCAATTATTGAAAGGGTGGTACGAATACGCTTTTTGGAGCTTTTTTTAAATTTTTCTGACAGCACTAGAAAGGGTTCATATCAATCATGTAATTTTTTGTTTTTTATTGGTGCTGAAATGAAGGTGCTTTATTTTGAGATTTTGCCGTCCATGATGTAAAATTAGTCATGTGAGAATCTCTTTTGATGGAGGAAAATATATGTAAAATATATTTTATGTAAATTTTACCTCCTCTGGGTTTTTCATATTTCTGAGAAGTATTTCATTTTTATGATTTTACTACCGCATTGTCAATATGCACCCGTGTGTCTAAGCATCATTCTGGTGGAAGAATCTGCTTACCAATATTTTCTTTAAAACATCTGTATACCTCTCGTGATAAATGATTATTTTTAGGAAGTACAAAAACAATTTATCTATTATTTTATCAAAATTTTACAAAAATGTACTTAAAAGTACTACTGAGTCTTAATCATAAGTCTAGCGTTATATTGGTAGGTCTCGACTTGAATACGTATGGCACATTTCGTTTAGCCTATTAAGCGACGGATGCTCAATTTCCTTTACCTCGACATATCCGATCTGTCCCTCGGTAGGTATATACTAAAGTACTAGCTCAGTACTTACTATGTACGTAGAAGGTATATCTATGATATTTCAGGTCCCAGATTATATATCATATAGTATTATATATTATACTGTATGGACCGGTCTCCTTCACTAATGAGAGGGAAAGGATATTAATATCTATCAAGCTAATACGTGCTGGTGGTAAGATTCAGCAATCCTATCAACGATCTCACAGGCAGGCAATGTCTCAATATTTATGTGAATCTTTTAAATGCAATAAATGATCCATCCATCCATTAGTACCTGTAGTAATTTGAAACCAATGCAAATATTTAATAACCATTACAGCCATTTGTGATCAAATTATTTGTTAAGTCAAAGTACTTGTTTGTTTTTCCCAAAAAACAAGATTTGTATGTAATACTAATGTAATATGTCTTAGAAGGTCATAGAGCTTAGGCAAGTCACCAGTAAGCACTTGATTATTGATGTATGAGTATCCACCCTGTTTACATAACCAGTTACCAATGATAGATTACATAATTAATTATTGCAATATGATGCTATCTGTATGATAATAGAGATATTATCTTGATATTACTATTGCTGTAACACGTTTGTGTACAACAGAGTTGAATTACTGATGAATACTGACACATGATTGTTGTTTGGTTTGTGAATGGTAAATTAATGGTGCTCGCTTATCTCTTGTTTCTTATCAAATGAGCTAATTTCTTTGTTATCTCTATTTTGTGAAAATGGACTAGGAATACTAATTTTACTACCTCATTTTATGTTATAAACGTAGGTTGTTTAGTATGATTTAAAAGTTAGTATTTTTTGTAAAGATTTAGAATGCAGGTTAAAACCCAATATGTAGGTTGTGTTTATCTTTGTATAGGAAGGATCTATTTGTAGAAGGACGTTAATGGGCTGCTTAGGTATTTTCGTAAAAAAAAACATGAATTGAATACACTACAGGCTAATTCAGTGGACAGAAAACCCAGTAAGAGCGGAGAAAAAATAATATGTATGAGGAAGGCTAACAACCGCAACAAAGTGAAAATATTTAGACAAGCCTATTGTCGAGTAGTGAACGTCGCTTGATAATAACAACAATATTAATACAATTTGACGACCTCTGTGGCGTAGTGGTTATATAACATGACTGCTACACCGAGGTTCGATTCCCGCTCAATGCAAATCTTTGTGTGCATGAACATGATTGTTTGCATTGGTCTGGGTGTTTTCTATGTATAATATGTATGTATTAACAAAAAAAGTATTTACCTATGTTTATCCGTTGTCTAGTGCCCATAGTAGAAGCTCTGCTTAGTTTGGGACTAGATGGCGTTGTGTGAAAGTGTGAGGCTTATTGTGAGGAATATAATTACATAAAAATATACAAATTGATATTCTATACAGCTGCAATATAGTAATCCTTCAAAAGTAATATATGTTCATATCATTAGGCAGCCATACATCTATGTAGTTTGATCCGACAAACTGTATGTACACCACTATCGGCCGTAGAACAAACATAATCCCCTCAATTGGCAGTATGCCAATTGGCTTGTTTGTGTTATTAATAACTAATATTACTAGGCTGTAGCTTTACTGTATATAATGTAACAATGGTTATGTTTTACTGATAATGGGCCATTGAGAAGCTTGATGTGCTGATATACTAAAACATTATGGTATTTTACTTTCGATAGCTTGCTCGTGGCAGCCGATTTATAAATATATAAAACAAAATACATTTTTGGCCTTCCTTTTCGTCTGTTCATAGACTAGTAAAAGATTATAATTACTTCAGTTAACATTCTGCTCAAGCGTAAGAGAAAAATATCCTCTTTGTTATGCAACATTATTCGAATTAGTCTGAGTGTTTTCTATTTCTACTTTAAGGAGTTATAGTCCCTACGTGCAGAACTAAGCAGAGCTTGAACTATGGGTATTAGACAAAGTATAAATATATCCTAAATATTTTTTTTTAATACCTTACATTATACACAGAATACAAACATCAAAGCAATGCATACCATTCTGCTCTTAAAGATTTGAATAAAGCAGGAATCTTACCCAAGATATTTGCGCAGTAGCCATAAATACCTACTAACCATTACGCCACAAAGATTATCAAAAACCATAAACTGTCATACAACCTAAAACACTAAATTAAAAATAAATTCAAAAACCTCTGGCTTCATTCTTACAAAATAATTTTAAAAGCACTCACTAATTGAAATTTCAATAGCTACGTGAAACAAAAAAAAATGTACCGTACATTGTTTCAAAACATACTGTTTGAAGGCATACTACCGTACGTGTACACCACGAAAAAGAACAAAATTTGTGTTGAAAACCATTTGAAATATTAAATGGGAATGTCTCTGGGATGTCGGTTTACGGTTTACAAGTAGACTTTATAATGGCCGGGCGATTTTGGTTTACAACTTTTGTTGAGAATATTTTTTTCTTGATGACTATGGTAATAAAGAATTAAAAGTATTGAATGTTTGGCGATTTACCGTAAGACTACAAAATATCAGTACCCCGTCTCGTTCCTAGAGAGTCCAAAGGTTAACTAGTAAACAATCTTTAGTGGAGATAAAGACGTAAATCTTTACGTAAATCTTTAGTAAAGACGTAAAACTTGTCAAAAAACCAAATTCTAACCTGGTCCAGGTTTTCTCTTCATATAAAGGGTCTTTCAATAAGCGTGTCCTATCTTTAAATTTGAATAAAACAAAGTGTGTATGAGATAAGTATATTATCATATAATGTACCTATATATGAAATAAGACTTTGCATTGGCACATTCGTGGGCTGCTGACACAAAGACAATGGTTTCTAAAACATAAAAATAAGGTAAACCTCTGTTTATTCTGGGTATAGATTGATCTATAACTGTGTTTGAAATATTGAACTATTTAATTTACTTTGCATTAAAATGTTTTAATATGAACAAAAGAATGTATGACTCGCTTAATGAATGTGGACGAGGCCCAATCTGTTTGCCAGGATCTTGACAAGTAACGTTCTGTCGTCTCTGCCTACCCTGGACGGGATAAGGCGTGATTTTATGTATGTACTAGCTGCTGTGCCCGCGACTTCGTTCGCGTGGCCGATGTTACTTACTTCGCATTTCGATTGAATACTGAAAAATCGTTTTTTAAACCTTATAACAAACAGATATACCTACAAACGAATTGTAAAATTAACAAACGAACCAAAACCTTTTTAAAAACAGACCTTTACAAAGACAGATCTATGAAGACTGCGTCTAAACTTATGCTGAAAGACATGAGCGAACGTCATTCTTTCAAGGAAAATCTTAACACCGCGATACTGAAAATGACGTCACAGGCACAATGCCATCTGTTGTCAAATTTGTAAGTTAAAAAAAAAAACATCGCTTATTTCATCATAACAGCCCATTAATGTCCCACTGCAAGGATGCTCCTCCTCCCGTGACGGAGAGATACTTGGCCTACTAATACCACGCAGGTCAGTCGGATTGGTATAGGGTTTAATTTCAAGTTTTCCTTCATTTTTATTTCGTAAAGATAATATTCACCGATAGTCCCTTAGTCGGTTTTACGCCACCCATGGAATGAGATGGGGAGGTGACATATTGTATTCTTACTCCGTCACCACACGGATAATCGCTAATTAATTATGAATGAATACATTTGCACGCTACGTTATGGTGCGGCAGAATTACCGGCCTCGGTGGCGCGGCGGTCGCATTACATGGCTGGCGTGCATGAGGTCGCGGGTTCGATTCCCATGGAGGACAATTGTGATACACAAACTATTGTCCTTAGTCTGGATGTTCTTTGTGCCCGTTAAATTGATATTTTTAAAGGCTAGTGTGGGATTTGTCTTTTGTAAAAAAAATGCTGAAATAACTTATTGTACCTAACACCTTTTTACCATCTAGCAAAAAATATTTGACTAAACTTAGACTCGACTATATTATTATTATTATCTATAGATAAACTGCGTGCAGTATTTTTGAATTACTTAATAAAATAAACACAAACACTTTGAATAATAATTTAATGTTTTGTGATTGTATTTCTATATTTTATTGTCAGTTTTGTATTTTTTAATGTTGACAAATAGCAATAATGTGTAAAATGATTTTATAAAGAAAAACGTGTTACTTATTATGTTGTCTGTTATATTATACCCATATATTATTAATTATTAAATAGTTATTTAGGTGTGTTATAATTGCAGTTATAATAAGATTGTGAGATAAGGAATGTTATTTTAATTCAATTTAATATTTATGATTAAGTATAGATATAGTTTAACTTTAAAAAATGAAGTTTGTACGCCATTATTAGCAATACAGGAAAAGACTATTTATTTTTGTCTAGTCTACGTAGGACCCGTCGATAGGGTAATTAGTGGTTTCTTGTTCATCGACCATTCTATTTATTGAAAAATAAAGTTTACTTTCTACTTGTATATTCGACAGTATTTTTTTATTAATCTCATATGCCTGACTATTGCGAGGAGTTAAAATGGTTAATAATTTTTTTCTGGGCTTTCTAGCGATAATATTTCTTTCATTTTAACCAACCTAACAAAATAACCTACGTTAGATTTCATAACTAAATCACTACCTTAAACTTAAAAATTCTAATTTCTCCCGTTTTACCAATATTTTCATTCACTGCTGTAGCGTGATGAAAAGTATAGGCCGTTTTACCTAACAGACGCTTCAAAGCAAAAAAAAATTGTTTACATTTTTTAAACGCCTGATGAAATTTTAATATCAATGTTCATTGCAATGTTTATATTTTATGTATATAAAATTCTTAAAGGGTAAAAAATTTTTTTGTCAATAATTTTTTTCAGGGCTTTCAAGCGATCATTTTTCTTTCTTTCTTGCTTATTAACATACCTAACAAAATAACCTAAGTTACATGTCCTACCTTAATAGCTACCTAAAACTTAAAAATTAAAAAGTCTACGTAGGACCCGTCGATAGGGTAATTAGTGGTTTCTTGTTCATCGACCATTCTATTTATTGAAAAATAAAGTTTACTTTCTACTTGTATATTCGACAGTATTTTTTTATTAATCTCATATGCCTGACTATTGCGAGTAGTTAAAATGGTTAATAATTTTTTTCTGGGCTTTCTAGCGATAATATTTCTTTCATTTTAACCAACCTAACAAAATAACCTACGTTAGATTTCATAACTAAATCACTACCTTAAACTTAAAAATTCTAATTTCTCCCGTTTTACCAATATTTTCATTCACTGCTGTAGCGTGATGAAAAGTATAGGCCGTTTTACCTAACAGACGCTTCAAAGCAAAAAAAAAATGTTTACATTTTTTAAACGCCTGATGAAATTTTAATATCAATGTTCATTGCAATGTTTATATTTTATGTATATAAAATTCTTAAAGGGTAAAACATTTTTTTGTCAATAATTTTTTTCAGGGCTTTCAAGCGATCATTTTTCTTTCTTTCTTGCTTATTAACATACCTAACAAAATAACCTAAGTTACATGTCCTACCTTAATAGCTACCTAAAACTTAAAAATTCTTATTTCTTTCGTTTTACCAACATTTTCCTTCACTGCTCTGCTGCTATTGATCGTAGCGTGATGAAAAGTATACTATAACCTGACCAGGAGTATGAAGAATAATTGTACCAAGTTTCATCAATATCCGTCAAGTAGTTTTTGTTTCTATAACGAACATACAGACAGACAGACAGACAGACAAAAATTGTACTGATTGCATTTTTGGCATCAGTATCGATCACTAATAACACAAGACACCCTGATAGTTATTTTGAGAATATATTTCAAGTACAGAATTGACTTCTCTACAGATTTATTATAATATATGTATAGATGAACAAAAGTTCATCAAAAATTTTTCATAGACAAATATTTCATACAAGGATACAAAAACGGTCAACATTTTTAAGCGAACCAGACGAGTTAGAAGCTTGTATGTAAATTTTAAATAGGTGCTATTAAAAATTCTCTTTTTGAAATTTTACTAACTTGTTCCACGCAGTAACAAAACAAGTATTACTCACTATTACAGGGTTTCATTTCTATTAAAAAACAAACATGTTCCACGTGTAGTTCCACGCAGTAACGAAATAAGTATTTTTCACTATAACAGGGTTTTCATTCATATTTAAAAAAAATCACAGTCAATTACGTAGAGTTATTTTGATACGCATTTTTTTTAAGAGTACATTGTTGACTTTTTATATATATATATATATATATATATATATATATATATATATATATATATATATATATTATATCATTGTTGACTTTTTTTTTTATATATTTAAAAAAAAGTCAACAAGGTGACTTTTTTTTTAAATTGATATGTAAAACAAATACTCATTTTTATTTATTAACTAGCTGACCCGTGCCCACTTCGTTGAGCAGCAAAAAAAACGCTTCCTTTTTTTAAACATATTTCATTACTGCTCCTCTCTTATTAGTCATAGCGTCATACTATATAGCCTATGGCACTCCCCGATAAATGGCCTATTTAACACAAAAAGAATTTTAAAAATTGGTTCTGTAGTTCCAGAGATTACCCCCTACAACGTCACAAACTTACAAACACACAAACGTTACCTTTTTATAATATTAGTATAGAGTATTATCCATTCATTCTATCCGTGTGGTGACGGAGTAAGAATACAATATGTCACCACCCCATCTCATCCCATGGGTGTCGTAAAAACTGACTAAGGGAATAACCGTAACTACTATCTTTACGAAATAAAAAGAAGGAAAACTTGAAATTAAACCCTAAACCAATCCGTCTGGCCAGCGTGGTATTAGTAGGCCAAGTAACAATATTGTTGACAATATTGTTTATAATTAAATAAGTATTTATTTTGATAAGGGTCAATACCATATACACAAAATACCTTTACAAACAATGCATTTCTTTAAATCAAATTTGATTATTATAAAAAAGGTCGTAGTGAGTCAACCTTAGAAGATAGATATATGCTATCGCTGACTTAATTGTAAAACTTTTTTAAAGGTACAATTCTCTAATACATCATTTCAGTATATCTCCAGACGTTAAAGCAGCAGAAGCAAAATAAACGTTTTTTAGCGTCCCTTTTATAAACATATTTCATTACTGCTCCACTCCTATTAGTCATAGCGTGATGCTACATAGCCTATGACACTCCCCGATAAATGGACTATTCAACACAGAAAGAATTTTTGAAATCGGTTCAGTAGATCCAGAGATTACCCCCTACAACGTCACAAACACAGAAACAAACAAACACACAAACTTTACCTCTTTATAATATTAGGATAGAAGTATAGTTAAATAACCCTTTACTTGAAACAATACACTAACAAAACAATATGCAGAAAGAATAAAATGTTCAAGCAATAAAAAGTATCCCGTGTGTGTACTTGAGACTTTGTTCCCTGTTTAAGTATTTAAAAAAGTACTAGTACCTAACTGTAGGCTCGACGAGTACGTATTTTCACCTACTTTCCCGGTCATTGACAGTAGTTTTGTGTTAGTTTCAAACACTTTTATAGCACTCTGTTGCTTAGTCTATTATCATTTTATGTGTAGGCACCACTAGACTTATAATTAAGAACGACTGATGTCGTGTCGACCTGGTTAGGACGCGGACGTCGCGGGAAACCGATGGATGAGGGAGGCACAGGACCGCACAAGGTGGCAATATTTGGAGGAGGCCTATGTCCAGCAGTGGACGCCAATTGGCTGAGATGATGGTGATGTAGTGTGTCCGTAAACACAACTAATTTGGTACGTGATAAGCTTTTTTGAAACAATTTTAAGCTTACTTTACTTACCTTTTAGAAGTTAAAGTAAGCTACTTTAACTTCTAAAAGGTTTACAACACACAAGAGGTTAATTAAGTCTAAGAAAATGTTGTTAAATTTTAAACCCTTTTAAGTTGAAGTAAGCCTTAAATACATTTCAAAGTATTAAAGTACGTGTTAAGTTTCTTTAAAACATTTTTGACTTTATGTTATTTCTAGAATACAGACTTAACTAAATATTAAAGAACGTGCCAAATTTCTTTAAAGTTAAATCATTAGTGGTCTGTCTACACCCACTACTTATGTTTATGAGGTCTTTATCACGAAATACTTACTTAATCTTTGAGTCTTTTTCTATCACCAAGGTCAAAGACTCTGTAAAACTTTTCATTGCTAAACCATGCATTTGTTTACAAAGAAAATCAATAAAAAAATAATTCCAAGTTGTCACCACTACTATAATAAATCCCATTTAATATCAGCTGAATATTTTACAACCGCATACTTGATAAATATTCCAGTTTAAAATCATGATATTCGTTTTTGTTAAAACGAACGAGAGCGGTTCTTGTCAAAAATGTTAAAATGTAAAATGAAAATAAGTTTGTGGAACTCCGTTACTGGCAGTTGAATAATGTTCTTGGGAACGTTTTATTCTAGAGATATGTATAGAGACAGTGGAGTCCACAATCTTGTGTAATTAATGTACAGTCGGGGTATTTGCCGCTCGACCACCCTTAGGCGAGAATCGCTTGGCACGCGGCGCATGCGATACGTGGGCGTGCCACGTATCGCATGCGCCGCGTGCCAAGCGATTCTCGCCTAAGGGTGGTCGAGCGGCAAATACCCCGACCGTACATTTAAATAGAGCACAGACAGGTAAGGCGGCTAACAGATATCCTTGTCTTAGATATTCGTACTATCTATTGGACATTGAATTGGGGGAATGCACTTTTTGTTCGTTGTAAATTTACGACTTCTGTTGTACATTTATAGATATTTCTATCGGGTTTTGTGAAACTTTCACTAGTTAACAGTAAAAAATAATAAAGAAATATAATAGATGGCGATAAATAAAATGTTTTTAAGACTCTTAAGCCGAACGTCCACCGCCGGCTAAACTAAGTTGGTTTAGCTTAGCTCGCATAGTTGAGCCAGTTTTTCATACATGTGGCATAGTTTGCGGTGGACGCACATGTATGAAAAACTGGCTCAACTATGCGAGCTAAACCAACTTAGTTTAGACGGCGGTGGACGTTCGGCTTTAATGTAAAGTCACCGCGACGACGCAGAAACATGATTCGAGTACGGATTTATTTTGTTTTCAATAAAGATAAAAAAAATATTTACTTTATATAAACTGATAATTTAAATACTTGTTTATAATAGCTTAATAATTTGAACAAAAAAAAAACAAAGGTAGTAAAGAATGTGAGGAATATATGAGTGCGATTTATAACAAAACAATAGGCAGAAAGAATAAAATGTTCAAGCAATAAAAAGTATCCCGTGTGTGTACTTTACGACTTTAAAAAAAATTAAAATATTTAAATATCTCTAATACATAGCAAATGTATGCTTAGTTTGATACCTTAGGTAATTTCCTAAGTATTCCTTAGTAGTAAATGAAAAATTAAGATAACTTTATTTAAGTTACTTAATAACACAACATTTTCGTTCAAGAAACTTCAGTAAAATACATGACGTATTTAAAAAAAACTTTAAAAAATTCATTACTTTTTCTTCTTTCCCGATAGTATCTCTTTCCTAGCAAAATTATTTACAACCATCTTTTTCTTGTCGTACTTTCAAAAAGTTTTGCCTTTGGTAGAAGTTTGTAAATGTGTACCGGTGTAAGGAGTATCTATGTATGTATATGGAGGCCAATGAACGCAGTTTCAAGTTTAGTTTGTGTCTTTCTGTTTTCTTTGGGTGTACGAAACACTGTAGTAAGTATTATATTTTTGTCGTGTTAACTAAAATAGTAACGTAATTCCTAAAATTATTGTGTACTTATGAATTTGTAGTTAACTACTATATTCATTACTCTCTTAATCGCGTAACGTTTAAGTTTACCAAATAAAATTACCACATTTTATCAATCGTGTTGTACTTAAACTGTTGTTTGAAAGTAGTCCTAAAAAACTTTTAGTATCATGCTTAGTAAGCAAAATAAGTTACCCTGTGGCTCAAACAACTACCGCACCAATTTTAATTTAATTCCTTTTGCAAAAGAAAGGCCTAAGAGAGCCTTCACTTTTATAGTACCTAAAAAAGCAAACCCTGCTTCACTTAGCGACTTTCGGCCAATTTCTATTCTCCCCTTTCTTTCCAAGGTGTTGGAGGCTACTGTGCACCAGCAACTGTTCAGGTTTGTTAACTGTAACAACATTCTCTCACCATTCCAATCAGGATTCAGACCTGGACACAGCACAGTCACTGCTTTACTAAAAGTCACCGGTGATGTCAGAGCAGGCATGGAGATTGGGATGATCACCGTCCTAGTCTTGGTTGATTTTTCAAACGCCTTCAACACCATTCATTATGATATTCTTCTTTCCGTACTCTCCCATCTTAAGATGTCCCCTGGTGTATTGGATTGGTTTTCCTCATATCTTCGAGGGCGCCAGCAGTCAGTCTGTGTGGAAGAGACTTATTCTAGTTGGGGTAATCTTGACTCTGGCGTCCCTCAAGGCGGTATACTTTCTCCTCTTCTGTTTTCTTTATTTATTAATCTCCTAATAAAGCATCTTCAATGTGAGTATCATCTGTACGCTGATGACCTGCAGCTTTATACGCAAGTGAAGGTGGAGGATCTTCCTGTGGGGATAAACAAGCTTAATCGGGATCTGGAGGCTGTCCGAACGTGGTCTAACATGTTCGGTCTGGCAGTCAATCCTGACAAATGTCAAGCCATCGTGATAGGGAGTCCTAGAATGATAAGTAAAATGGAATCAAATGTGTTACCTCAAATTATTTATGATAAGTGTACCATTCCGCTATCTGAGTCTGTTAGGGATCTGGGTTTACACATTGACACGACTTTTAGTTGGCAGACACAGATGAAGAACCTTAGCCAGAAAATAACAGGTACTCTGCGGGCTCTGTATCGTTTAAAAAATTTCCTTCCAGCAAGAACCAAAACAATGCTTGTGCAGACCTTAATTTTCCCAATGGTTGACTATTGTGATGTGTGTTATCTCGACCTGAATGCAGATCTCCTCGATAAACTTGACAGACTTCTGAATAACTGCATTCGATTCATCTTCAATCTCCGAAAATACGACCATGTATCTTCCTATCGCCAGGAACTAGGATGGTTACAAATTCGACAACGTCGTAACGTGCGAACAGTAACTATACTGTTCAAGTTGCTAAACTCTCCTAACGCTCCTTCTTATTTAACGTCAAATATTAAACTTCTTTGCTCAAATCACAATAGAGAACTACGTTCTTCTAATAATCTTCTCCTTTTATGTCCTTCTCACAGTTCCAGTCTCATTCATTCTTCTTTCTGTGTCAAATCTATTCTCTTGTGGAATGCCCTCCCCCACGAAATCAGGATGTCAACAAGTATTCTTAGTTTTAAAGCTAAAGTACGAGAATTGTTTGGAAGTCAGCAGAATAAATTATAACTTTATCCTATATTTATATATGTATCTACTCTTGTATGTATAATTTATATAAATATGTATACCTTTTTATTATATCTATATGTGTAGGTTTATATTATTTAGAAAAATCATCTATATCTTCTCATCTACCATCTTAGCATTACTTTGTCTCTGCATCACCCTAAGGTTGACTGGTAGAGAATGCCTTTGGCATTAAGTCCGCCTTTGTGCACCATGTACATTAAGTTTTAAATAAATAAAAATAAAATAAATATAGTATAAGTAGGGATAGAAATTTTATACCCAATTAAGTTTAGGCTTCGCCACAAATTCCGCTCATTGATCGTGAGCCCGTTCCTAAGAGAAGCACACGGTTGGCTTACCTGCTAGGGTTATGGGTAGAATTCTCTACGATTACAACAAACCACGCTAGTAATCTTTCATTTACCATTTTGTAGAATATTCAGAGTTATATTAGCAAATAGTTTAGAATTGAAAATGCTATTAAAGTAATTTCATATTAACGTTGTTTCAAATATTGTTTATTGAAAATCAGTACCTAATTTAATTGGCTAGAGTAATTTGAACCCAGAGTTAGTTTAAGTTTCTTTTCATTAATGGAGAAGAAGAAAATCAGATAATGATTGTGAGTCAGTAAATAGCCTTTTTATTTAATTTAGTTTCGATTCTCGTATGCAATGCTTTTTATAACAATATTATGTTTTAAAAGTAATGGATATCTAAGCACGTTTATCAGTTGTCTATTATTTACAGTAAAAGCTTTCTTGGAGGTAGGTGGCATTGGAATGTGTAAGAAATCAATTATTTATAATTCTTGATAAAAGTCGAGATAAAAATAAAATCATAACATCAACTCGCCGATCTCTCAATCTAGCCAGCTACACTCGTTTATATTATTTTGAGTTGTGTTGAGAAGCGACAAAAAAGATTGTGTTTCATTTGAAACAAGATTGCCACATCTGCAGTGACCCAATTTTCATTCAACATTTCTTCTACTGCTACATTCATAGTTAATTGTTTTCCTCACAACTACACAGAAGAACAGACTCAGATTCTTTCATTGTTAGCTACATAAATATAATTTATTATTTTTACTTAAGAAACATTTGTTCAAGCAAAATGAATTTCGGGAGATAATATTTTTGGCAAGAACTCTTATGCAGTGTTTATTGTATACGTAATATTATGATTTTCTTCATATTATGTGTTTTTTGTGTAAGCTACGTGAATGTGTTATAGCTTCTACGTTAGGTGCTTTCATATGTTTTCGCGCAATATGTTACATTATAACCGAATTTATACAGTATGTTTCACATTATGAGTGCTTGAAAAGATTTATATTTACGCTTATCAAGTTTGTTACTCGAGATTACTGTTATCGAAGTTACTTGTGAACGACAAATATGTAGAGTAAGAAGGTGTTGGGACTGTTCTATTAATGTGGACTAAAATCAATTATTTTAAAGACTTCAGACGATAATGATCCAAGACACTAATTATTTTTCATGTGACAATATTTTGTCATGTACTTAATGTGTTTTTTTTTTCACAAACATGTTTTAATCCAATTTACTACGATTTTGATAAGTTTTATCATCTCAGTCAATAGACGTTCAGTTTTAGGCGAAGCTTCCTCCTCAATTTTTACTATCTTATATTTTACTACTTTAAATGTGGAGTGGATATAATTCCAGCACTAACATGTCGTTTAACGTTGAACTTTTAGGCAAGACAATTTCTTAACACGATTCCGAATGTTTCAAATATCTAAACACACCACAATCGTTTACCGCAGTTAAATCTTATAGAAATGTTTAACAATTATGTGTACTCGGTCGGAAAATTAAGTTTTACTATACGTAGGTTAAGATAAGGAGAAGACATAAATGTTAGGAGATGTAGGGAGTTATGATTATGACTATTTTACTTCTATTGCCGTGTATTATAATTATTCCTAGATATTTATTTTGTGTTCCCACTGAACGACTCTATGTACACTGCTGTAGAAATTAGTTTGAAATAATATTTTAGATTTACGAACTTTGACTACAGGACTCGACGTTTTCGGAATAAGTATTATGTATTATGAAATGCTATATTTAATGGTTTTTGAAGGCAGTTATTATAAATAATTCTTCATTTTTATCATTAACATTCAAGTAACAAACTATAGTGAATCTAGCCTTTGGAAAAAACAACCATTAAAACAGTATGTAAGATAAAGTTTAGTTTCAAAATTCATAAAAATAGGAAGTTTTACAGAATCAGATAAAAACGCCGAGAGCTACGACGAACGACGAACGACGAACGAATAATTAATCACTATCACTGACTTGTTACCTGAGCTTAATGAAATAAAAATAATACACGACCTTTCTAAGGATAATCTCCCGTATGTCCTGTTCGTCGAATTTGAGAAGTTACTTTTAAACAAAAGTATGTTATTCATTTGACATGCTTTGAAATGAGCGACACGAGCTCGCAGGCATGTTATGTACCTTTGAACATGCGAGATTGAGCATTTTGTTCCTATTGTACTTCAATGAGGACACGCGGAGATCAAACTCAAAGGATTATGTATGTTTGTGAATTCTTTGACATATTAAAATGTGAGATAATGGTGACGGTACTGTTTTTGTGATATTGGATGATATTGTCAATGTGTGTGTCATTTTGTTTTTTGATTGATCTTTTTCAGGAGGATGATTCACGTGTATGTCTTTCAACTTGGCATTTGCTTTTTATGTATAAGGTCTATTTTTAAGTTTATTATTAAAATAAAATATGTTATTCATTATTGTAAAAAAGAATAGCAGAATAATGTAATGTATCTTAAATGCCCGCAGTTATATTTGTAAATACAATTATCCACTCTCAAATGGGTAAATAATTTGAAGGATAACGCAATCAAAGATTGCTGTGCAATCTAGTGCTTAGATAAAAATGAAAGAACTCAAGATCAGTTATCAAAACTTTACAGGTTTCAAAACTAATACAAAAGATATCAGTTTGGTTGTACTCTCTGTGGCATACAAAGTTATCGGATACACAGAAACATAACTTGATGGTTGAATTCTTGTTGTGGAGATTCTTGCCAATAAATACGAGGTGTAAAGAACGGATCGCTGCATTTCTTGTTTGAAGAGGATAACTGACGCTATTGAGATTGTTTTATTGGTTAAGAATTTGTTGTTGAGGGGAATTCAACACATCTAAAGCGCATACAAAGCTTTGTTGGTGATAATTAAGGATTGTTTTGATAGCATATTGACAACATGATTGGATTCACCTCCATTTAACAACGCTTCAACCTACATTGTACTTGAATACAAATCTTTAATTAGTGTCTCACATTGTGCAAGAATAGAAAAGATCTAGCACAATTTTTCCCTCACCGTGCTGACTATACTGCAAGGTTTTAAAATAGATTATTTGTACTACGTGCAAAACTAGCAATGTATTAACATTACACAAGCTTAAGCACGGTAGTCAAAATTTTGACGACGTAGTACAGAACACTGCTTCAGGTGAATGAGAACAGGTCAATAATAACAAAACAACCATAAAAACTGTAACACAAAAAAAAATACAAAGAGCTAAGCACTCAAAACAGTATCAGATCGTCCAATGAGGGATCAGAAGGGATCCCTATAATCCTTTCATTTCGTTTCACTTGCACGCAACCAATGGTTTGCGTTGTTGCGTAACAATTAATTGTGCGGAACGAAATTGTGTTGCTGATTGTACTTTTGATGTATGGTCGTGTATTATTTATGAGTGTGTGGTTTTATTTTATTTGTATGTGTTATGACCTTGTAATACGAATGTTTTCATTTTTTTGTAATGATTGTACTGTATGAAAAATATTAGAGATATGTCGCCCTTTTTTAAATGTGCGTGTGGGTGAAGAGAAGTGAAATTGAATTTGGATTTTAATAAAGCTTATTATATATATAAGCGGTATTTGTTGTACTTCTTTAGTTAACTCATTGTCGATGCTTACAAAGCTTAGGAAACTTTCACCATAATACTTAATTAAAAAACGAAAATAGCATTCCAACCTGGTGGTGCTATATAAATACAATAAGTGTCACCACTTTATCTCATCCTAGGAGTGTCGTAACGTGTGCGGACAAAGGTAAAGTTTACCGATATTAACTTTATGAAAACAATAGCTCTTAATAAACAAAAACTCTTTACCATTCCAGGTCTGGACAGCATGGTATCAGCAAAGTCAAACAAGAGATCTATTGCTCCAATGGAACTATTTAGCATATTATTATGTAAAAATAATACACCAAGATACTATTAAGCCATTCCAGAACCTTTTTCTACAATCTGTTTGGCGTGCTATTTGCCCTGCATATTGCTATCGCAAAACACAAAGTGAAAAGACCCTTTACGGCGCTTGTACACGGTAAGAAAAATCGCCGGGCCTACGCAAGAATTCGTGTCGTTTCTAAGCACGACTTGTGTACTCAGCGCCGGCGATGCATAAGAAAATTTTCTAGTCTGCGCAAGACAAGACACGGCTAACGTTGTTGCGGAGGGGCGGGGAGCGGTGTAGTAGGGTATCATACTTGTTTGCTTTCTAGTTAACATTTTTACTAAAGGAAACTCACACTGATTATCACACTTGTTATTACTTGCGCGACGTACGCCCGTCTGACGACTGTACAAAAAAAATCCTGGCGTGTACACGTTCCGAATTGTCTTGTCTGCGGAAGACAAGAAAAGTTTTCGTGTACGAAAAAGACAAAATTCTTGACGTCTACACGAAGATTTGTCTTGTCTGGCGTAGACACGGCGATTTTTCTTACCGTGTACAAGCGCCGTTACGCGGTGAGCTGACGACCTGATCGAGATTGCTAGTGTATAAGGGTTGCCCAAGATCGCGCGCGGTGAACGCGTTAAATGAGGCCTACGCCTAACAGTGGACGCCTTTTAGCTTATATTTATGATGTAACTATAAAAGTCCGTTAAACTTATAGAAATAATCCGAACTAAATTTTCGTTATATCATAAATTCTGTATGACTTTTCTCGTCAAAAATACATTAATAAAACATTGTGTTTTGGACTAGAAACAATTTTATTGCTATATCATAATATTCATATATGTCATAACGAGAATATAATGTGATGTTACATTCGTATTATATTTGTTATGAATACATCAATTTGCATATAAGTAGCTTATTGTATTCCCTCAGTATGCAGATAATATAAGCGAAGTTAGATTAAAGTTTTAAATATGCAAAGACTTTTCAAAACATTATTATCTTTTGAAAGTTTAAGCTGTTCAAGAGTTACACGGCCTTTTTCGATTAGTATGTTGAGCTTTTGAAAAAAATATGTTGGCGTTTTTCTTTTACTCGTAAAATGCCTTTGTATTTTTTTGTTGCATTCTTCTGCTGAGACAAGCCTTTACATATTCTTAGAGGGCAACGTGGTATACCATTACCACGATAGCCAGACTTGTTGGTATTGGGTTTTGTATCAACCTATTCCTAATAGTTCTGTGGATGGTGGGATGAATGTTCCTTTTATAGTAGATGGAGAATTTTTATTTAAACTTTATTCTGTGATAATGTAATTTGGTTTTCTCATTTTACATGAAATAGTTTTCTTGCATTATTAATTAAGAGGCTTACTGTTTTATTCATAAACTCAAAAGTTAAGGTAAAATTATTAAATGTTGTTGATTTAGATCAAAGCGTAAACTTTTAAACAAAATGTTATTTTATTGAATACTTAGTAAACTCATTTTTAAATTTTTACAGTATTTTTATTGAAAAGGGACGATAAAGTGAGGTTTCTTAGGTTCTAAGAAATATCTAGCTGACTAAGCGTCTCCATAGTTCGTAGGTCACGTAAAAAGTTGCTTTTTACGATTCCAGAGTGCGAACTGTTGGTGACAATATATATTTTTATGCCGTCAGCAAATGTATACATAAGTATAAAAATGTCATTGCTTTGTATAAACAAACCCTATACCAAACCACTAGGTAGGCCTAGTTTGTCATCAAAACGATTTTTTACAAATTCACACGACGCTATGTAAACCCAAATTAAACAGAGCTTGTATTATAACCACAAATAACAAAAATGTGTTTTTTTAAATATAATTATGGAAGAATAAATATAGAATCATAATATTATTTGTTGAAACTATTAATTGCAATACTGGCCATCTACTTATTTTGAATATAGTATATACGTCATATGTTGACGTTTCATAAATACTTACTCTGTAAAATGTTTTTAGTCTGAAAATATATATTATTCCGTCGTATTGCTCAGTTCGTGTTTAATTTAATTATCTAGTACAAATAAAATATTAACATATTTTATCAGGTTATGGGCCTATGTCCGAGAATATTTTAAAAAGTATCTAGAAAAATCCTGTCATTGTTCGCGAGTTCGTTTGTTTTTTTTCCAGAAATTTCAGAAAAATACTTTAAAAAATGGTATCTCAAATATCAATGGGTACAATTGAGAAGTTAATAGGGAGAGATAATTACCAAAGTTGGAAGTTTGCCGTGAAAAACTACCTTGAACATGAAGAACTGTGGCAGGAGGTTGAATCTGACCCAGGCTATGTATCTGATAGCAAGAAAAATACGAAAGCAAAATCGAAAATAATATTGTTAGTAGACCCAGTTAATTACGTCCATGTTCAAGAGGCTACAACAGCGAAACAGGTTTGGACTAAACTTGAAAAAGTGTTTGATGACTCAGGGCTTAGCAGAAAAGTAGGTTTATTGAGAGATTTGATCACCACTAACTTAGACAATTGCTCCAGTGTCGAGGAATATGTCAATAAGGTAATGTCAACAGCTCACAAGTTGAGAAATATCAATTTTGTAGTAGGAGACGAGTGGCTGGGTACGTTGCTGCTCGCTGGCCTCCCTGATTACTACAAGCCAATGATAATGGCTTTGGAGAGCTCCGGTGTGAATATTACTGCAGATTATGTAAAAACTAACTTGTTACAAGAAGTTAAGGTATCAGATTCAGCTGCTTACTATGCCAAGTCATATAATAAACAAAATATTATGTCAAAGTCAATGTCAAAAAATTCTAATAACCAATCTCAGAGAAAAGGGCAACCCAAAGGGCCACGGTGCTTTGTATGTAACAAGTATGGTCACATGAGTAGGGATTGCTACTTTAAAGATAAAAAAAGGGGTCCGTCAAATAATGACAATCCTAATAATGGTTATTATGCTGCTTTTCCAGTTGCTCCCGTATTGGATGGAAGTTGCTGGTATGTTGATTCCGGAGCATCTCTGCATATGTGCAATAACAAGAATTGGATGTATGATGTATCTCCGTCAACTATTGACAATATTAAGGTTGCAGACAATAAAACAGTAGCAGTAAAAGGCAGTGGTAAGGTGGATTTTCAGATTAGAGACTCAGATGGCATAATACGGAAAATACAGGTCAGAGATGTACTATATATACCCACATTAACAGTTAATTTACTTTCTGTAAGTCGAATGGTAAATAATGGTTGTGAAGTAAAATTTGAGAGAGATGGTTGCCAGATATATCAAAATAATAAGTTAATATTGACAGCATTGCATCGCAATAACATGTATATATTGAACAATGTTTCTGAAGCACCGGCATTGCTATCAACAGCAGATGAGCGAGACATAAATTTATGGCATCTAAGAATGGGCCATTTTAATTTCAAAGACTTAGAGAAAATAACTGATAGTGCAGAAGGGGTTGAATTATCGAAAAAAGGTAATCAAGTTTGCACAACTTGCTTGGAGGGAAAAATGAGTAGACAACCATTTAAAAATACTGGTACTAGGGCTTCTGAATTGCTCCAATTAATTCACTCAGATTTATGTGGTCCGATGGAGACAAGTTCTATTGGAGGTGCCAGATATTATGTAACTTTCATTGATGATTACAGTAGGCAAGTATCTGTCTATTTCATGAAGAGCAAGTCCGAAACTTTAGAAAAGTTCAAAGAATTTAAGAATTTAGTAGAAAATTATACTAATAAGAAAATAAAGACATTGCGCACAGATAATGGAAAAGAATATGTAAACAATGAGTTTAAATTGTTTTTGTGTAAATCTGGTATCCAGCATCAAACAAGTAACCCATATACGCCTCAACAAAACGGTATGGCAGAGTGTATGAATCGTACATTAGTAGAGAGAGCTAAATGTCTAATTTTGAATTCCAGACTACAGAAAATGTTTTGGGCTGAGGCGGTTTCAACAGCGGCATATATAACAAATCGTGAACTTTCATTTACTAAAGTATCGGTATCAGATTGTTGTTTAACTGTCTTTTTCTGTTCTTGTAAAGAAGTGAGTGGTATAATAACACAATTATTCCTAGCTGTGTGTTCCAAAAAAACAACATCTCTACTCTTGTATATTTGTTTTTTACTTTCATCATACAATCTGTAGCCTTTAGTGTATTCGCAATAACCCACAAATATCATCTTCGTAGCTTTTGAATCCCATTTTCGTCTGCTTTCTTTTGGAACATGAACCATTGCGTGACAACCAAATATTTTCATGTTATTTAAATTTGGTCTTTTACCTGTCCACATTTCATATGGTGTCTTGTAGTTCAAAGTTTTTGTTGGTGAACGATTTGTTATATATGCCGCTGTTGAAACCGCCTCAGCCCAAAACATTTTCTGTAGTCTGGAATTCAAAATTAGACATTTAGCTCTCTCTACTAATGTACGATTCATACGCTCTGCCATACCGTTTTGTTGAGGCGTATATGGGTTACTTGTTTGATGCTGGATACCAGATTTACACAAAAACAATTTAAACTCATTGTTTACATATTCTTTTCCATTATCTGTGCGCAATGTCTTTATTTTCTTATTAGTATAATTTTCTACTAAATTCTTAAATTCTTTGAACTTTTCTAAAGTTTCGGACTTGCTCTTCATGAAATAGACAGATACTTGCCTACTGTAATCATCAATGAAAGTTACATAATATCTGGCACCTCCAATAGAACTTGTCTCCATCGGACCACATAAATCTGAGTGAATTAATTGGAGCAATTCAGAAGCCCTAGTACCAGTATTTTTAAATGGTTGTCTACTCATTTTTCCCTCCAAGCAAGTTGTGCAAACTTGATTACCTTTTTTCGATAATTCAACCCCTTCTGCACTATCAGTTATTTTCTCTAAGTCATTGAAATTGAGATGGCCCATTCTTAGATGCCATAAATTTATATCTCGCTCATCTGCTGTTGATAGCAATGCCGGTGCTTCAGAAACATTGTTCAATATATACATGTTATTGCGATGCAATGCTGTCAATATTAACTTATTATTTTGATATATCTGACAACCATCTCTCTCAAATTTCACTTCACAACCATTATTTACCATTTGACTTACAGAAAGTAAATTAACTGTTAATGTGGGTATATATAGTACATCTCTGACCTGTATTTTCCGTATTATGCCATCTGAGTCTCTAATCTGAAAATCCACCTTACCACTGCCTTTTACTGCTACTGTTTTATTGTCTGCAACCTTAATATTGTCAATAGTTGACGGAGATACATCATACATCCAATTCTTGTTATTGCACATATGCAGAGATGCTCCGGAATCAACATACCAGCAACTTCCATCCAATACGGGAGCAACTGGAAAAGCAGCATAATAACCATTATTAGGATTGTCATTATTTGACGGACCCCTTTTTTTATCTTTAAAGTAGCAATCCCTACTCATGTGACCATACTTGTTACATACAAAGCACCGTGGCCCTTTGGGTTGCCCTTTTCTCTGAGATTGGTTATTAGAATTTTTTGACATTGACTTTGACATAATATTTTGTTTATTATATGACTTGGCATAGTAAGCAGCTGAATCTGATACCTTAACTTCTTGTAACAACTTAGTTTTTACATAATCTGCAGTAATATTCACACCGGAGCTCTCCAAAGCCATTATCATTGGCTTGTAGTAATCAGGGAGGCCAGCGAGCAGCAACGTACCCAGCCACTCGTCTCCTACTACAAAATTGATATTTCTCAACTTGTGAGCTGTTGACATTACCTTATTAACATATTCCTCGACACTGGAGCAATTGTCTAAGTTAGTGGTGATCAAATCTCTCAATAAACCTACTTTTCTGCTAAGCCCTGAGTCATCAAACACTTTTTCAAGTTTAGTCCAAACCTGTTTCGCTGTTGTAGCCTCTTGTACATGAACGTAATTAACTGGGTCTACCAACAATATTATTTTCGATTTTGCTTTCGTATTTTTCTTGCTATCAGATACATAGCCTGGGTCAGATTCAATCTCCTGCCACAGTTCTTCATGTTCAAGGTAGTTTTTCACGGCAAACTTCCAACTTTGGTAATTGTCTTTCCCTATTAACTTCTCAATTGTACCCATTGATATTGTTCTCAAACAGTTGGGATTAAAAAGTACGTCTGTTGATCCATGTATTTACTACCAAAATGATAACGGAAGCAGCATCTTTATATTGATATATGTTGATGATTTATTAATTTTTTATAATAATGAAGAGAAGGGTAAAGAAATCAAGCAACAGCTTAAAAGTAAATTTGAAATGAAAACGCTTGGACCTGTTAATTATTTTATTGGTTGGAGGATAAGTCAGAACGCGGCCAGAGACCAAATTTATATTGATCAGACTGCTTATATAGAAAAAATCCTACAGAGATTCAATATGACAGATTGTAATCCAGTATATTCGCCCTGTGATCTTAGCTCCAAATTGATTAGTACAGGAGATCAAAATAATATAATTAGTAATGTGCCTTATCAAGAAGCTATTGGGAGTTTGCTTTACCTATCACAAGGTACAAGACCAGATATCTGTTATGTTGTAAACAAATTGAGTAGTTTCAACAACAAACCAGAAATGCAACACTGGTTAGCAGTTAAAAGAGTGCTACGGTACATAAAAGGAACTAAGGATTACAAATTAAAATTGAGCTAAAATAAAGATGAAAGTAGAGTATTTGGCTACTGTGATTCAGATTGGGCTTCTGACATTAACAGCCGGAGATCATGCTCTGGCTACACTTTTCTGTTTCAGGGTGCTTCAGTGTCATGGTGTTCTAAACGACAGAACACAGTTGCCTTATCAACCATGGAGGCCGAATATATGGCACTAGCGACGGCCACACAGGAGGCTATGTGGCTGAGGCATTTAGAGTCAGAAATAAATTGGAAGCTTACAGATGTACCTAATATAATTTATTGTGATAATCAAAGCGCGATAAAATTTGCAGGTATTGACTCTTACTGTGCTCGCAGCAAACATATTGATTTAAGACATCATTTTCTTCGAGAAAGAGTTGCTGATAAGGAGATTCAACTCTGCTATGTCGGGACTCAAGATATGGTTGCCGACATATTTACAAAACCAGTTTCTCCAAAGAAGACTGATGACTGTTCCATGGCTATGGGTTTGCAATTAAGAAGAGGATGTTGAAACTATTAATTGCAATACTAGCCATCTACTTATTTTGAATATAGTATATACGTCATATGTTGACGTTTCATAAATACTTACTCTGTAAAATGTTTTTAGTCTGAAAATATATATTATTCCGTCGTATTGCTCAGTTCGTGTTTAATTTAATTATCTAGTACAAATAAAATATTAACATATTTTATCATTATTATAGAAAAAACCATCGATTTTGATGACCCCTGGTTAGACCATAGGGGCTAAGCAGAGGTATCGATTAAGATTTCCATGTAAATCTTTGTGTACTTCAACAAAACAAAGTGTATAAGTAGAGTAGTGTATTTAAATACGATAATCCGATGTTTAGTTAAAGTTCAAGCTTTACTTAGTATAATAAGTGGAAGCTGGTTATTGGTAATTTCTGTAAAAAAATATATTTTTTGTTACCTAATGTTGTAATTAGTCCGTAAGCTTTCCGTTAAACAAATAAGTTAAAATAAAATAAAATATATGTACCTAGTCTAAATGGCGCTGTACAAATGCGTAAGGAATAAATCTAAACCACGTAAAGTTACCAAATAAATTCCATATCTTTTATAATTTATCGATAAATACACATAAAGTAACCACACAATAAACTAATTTATACAAACTAATATCTTCTTGAACAAGTTAGTAACGTAGTTAAGTATTACATTTGTCTAAACACACTGTCTCGACATGTTTTGTTTACGACGGTAACTTTGTCACCCCTGTACTCTAAATCATTTTCACGATATAATTCGGTTTATACCCCTGAGCTATGTAAGGGTGGTTTTACACTTGAGAATTTGTTGTTTGAAATAAGCGTGTGAGTATTTAGCTGTTTGTTTGTTGAAAGAGTTTATGTTACAGGGTGCCGCTATCCCACTCATCATAACAGCCCATTAATGTCCCACTGCAGGGACGGGCCTCCTCCCGTGACGGAGGGATACTTGGCCTACTAATACGACGCTAGCCAGACGGATTGGTATAGGGTTTCATTTAAAGTTTTCCTTCGTTCTATGTAAAGGTAACATTCACAGATAGTCCCTTAGTCGGTTTATATGACACCCATGGGATGGGATGAGATGGTGATAACATATTGTATTCATACTCCGTCACCACACGGATCCCAATTGGAGCAACTAATACTACGATCGCCAGACGAGTTGGTTAGGGGTTACGTTTCTATGAGTATAAAGTTTGGAACTGCATGATACTATATGTTGCTATGGCTGCTACGCATATGTTTCGGGTTAGATTCCCATTTTATGAAAAAAATGTGCATGTGCATGAGTATTAATGAATACATTTAAATGTTAAATACGAATTTGTCATGTAGAATTTACAAAAGAAAAAAAAGTAGTTTATTTATTCGTTGTCTTGTACCCATTACACAGCATTGCTTAGCTAGAGACTAGAAGCGTGATGAATTTGTTCTTAACAAATAGCAAGAGTACAGAAATAATATAATAAAGCCGTGAACAATTTCATATTAAACAGCTGTGCAAATGTTCGTAAGCTCACATAATAATACAAATAGCAAGCCCTTATCCACGAAAGCTGCTACGAATACGGATAGAAAACTAAAGTAATCCCTCAGTGGATTTTAGTTTCACTTCGCTGTTGGATAACCAGCCTTATATCAGTCAGCTGAATAAAGGAAATAAGCATTTGTATTTTAGTCCGTCTGTATTGTAGTGGACTTCGTAAAGATAATATTTGCGGTTAGTCCCTTAGTCGGTTTTTACGACACCCATGGGATGAGATGGGGTGGTGACATATTGTATTCTTACTTCTTCACCACACGGACAGTACAAGTATCCCTCCGTCACGGGAGGAGGCCCGTCCCTACAGTGGGACATTAATGGGCTGTTATGATGATATTGTAGTGGACTATGAAAAGCAAATCATTTAGTATGATTTAGTCGTATAAAGGACGACCTTTAAGCGCCTTTGTTCTCTACAGAAACAATGATTTTCAGTAATTATGGTTTACGTTTGAATATAATTTTGTAGGTATTGAAAACAGAAATTAAGGCAGGTTACTATGGTTTATTTGGGGTTAAAAGTAGTTTACAATAGCAACAATTTTGCTTGGTCTTTTTCAACCTTAAGAATGACAGTTGCGCATATTCCGTGAACTCGGGAATAGGTCGCGGGTTATACAAAGACTAACTTTAGCCAGGTTATAATTTACTATAGTTTTTAGCGCTCATGCCAGCGACAGGCCTTTCTGTCGCCCTATTTTGTACTATCAATTTTAGGACACCTAGCTTCATCTATTAATAAGCTCAGCACACAACAGCCTCATTGGAATAGCTGTATTGATATGTGGTAGCCATGAACGTGGGCTTAGGTTAAATATCCACGCAGTTTTAACAATGTATCACAGTAAAGCTCTGTTTAGTTTGGAATTAGATTGAACTCTGTGATTATGTGAGAGGAATTAGAAATTATAAATAAATATTAGCTTAAAAGGAGGCTTAATTAAAAGTTTATTTTTAAAAGCCCTCAACAAACAAAAAATCTTATCAATATAAGACCTCTTTTTAATACAACTAATTAATAATAAACAGAATCAAAGAAATAACTTCACATAAAAGAAAACAAACTTAAAGAGTTTGGACTTAAATAAAGGTATTGTATAACTGAATGGCTATGACATTGTGATTGATGATAGAGAAATTTATAATAAAACTGCCTTTCAAATTAGTCTTCTTAAATATTTTAAAGTGGTTATCTGTTATTTTGAAAATCAGTTCATTTTACAAGTTGTCATATAACTTTTATTTCAAAAAAAATTATAACTACTCTATAAGCTTTTTAAAAGCCTTTTTCTAGATTGTGAATTCGATACCGACGCAAAAAAAAATATTTGAGCGTCTAGTGGTACAAATGTAAATCACAATCCTAAGTATAATGTTCTTTATGTCTGTCGTTAAATATTTTTTTAAGTCCTCGCATGTAAGTACTGGGTTTTATTTTATTAGGTAAATAGGTAGGTACCATTTAAATATTAAATCATATTGAGAATGATAGAGATAGAGATAGAGGTGTAAAATGAATCAGTATATGGTACTTTTTATAGTATACCGTAATTAAGAACATCATTATAAAGATAAATATATTAGCAGAAAGATATTGAACTACGAATATATTCTATGTAGTAACGACTAAGTTATTACTCTATTATGAATTAAAAATACCTACATAAAATGTATGAAACATGTTGTAAAGTTTAGTACTTATGAACGTGTAATTAGGGAGGTTAATTTATCAATATAACAATATTATGTACAATATTTATGTAACAATGGGTTTGCGGCATGACTGGGAACGAAAACCACAAAATTATGAACCATACTATTTACTTTATTACATTGAATTAGTATAGTATTTACACTTCACACACTATTTCGAAAATATTTTATTAAATAGGTAAGCAGAATTATAAGCACTGATAAGTTATGTAGCGTTAAAGACAGTAGTAATAAAACACAAAGTTCTATCTATAATGACATTATAAATGT
The DNA here is from genome assembly GCA_905475405.1 of Schrankia costaestrigalis. Classification (NCBI taxonomy): domain Eukaryota; kingdom Metazoa; phylum Arthropoda; class Insecta; order Lepidoptera; family Erebidae; genus Schrankia; species Schrankia costaestrigalis. The sequence goes on from FR997833.1 coordinate 20,723,795, forward strand.
CAATTCTTAAAGATTTAAATATAACAGTCACAAGATATCGACACCACTACAACATAAAAATATCATTACTTTTTTTAACAATAAAACTTATGATTTATTACACACTAAAGTTATAAGTACATACACATATTATAATTTATCGTGACTTTCAGTATTCAAACGACGTAACAGCCTAAGTTCTCGACAAGATCATTCCCGGCCATGTTTTACGATCACTTTTAGAGACAGAAAAATAAATGTACAATTCCTCTGCTAAGTACAACATAAATAAGCAAAGACTCGTTTTATATGTTTTAAAGGCACACAGGGATCAATTTTATTCATTTGATCCACTTACAATCGTATTCATCTACAAAAAAATAAAGTTAAAGTACAAGCGTTAGCGGAAGAGGTTACTAAAGTGAGAACAAAATTATTTAGAATAGTAAATATTTATATAAATTAATTCTCCGTGTGGTTACGGAGTAAGAATACAGTGTGTCACCACCCTATCTCATCAAATGGGTGTCGTAAAAACAGACTAAGGGACCATCCGTGAATATTATCTTTACGTATTAAAAAGAAGGAAAACTTGAAATTGAACCCTATACCAATCAACCGTCTGGCCAGCGTGGTATTAGTAGGCCAGGTATCCCTCCGTCACGGCAGGAGGCCCCTCCCTGCAGTGGGTCGTTAATGGTCTATTATGATATAAATATTTTGGAAAACATAATAAGTTTAAATTGTATAAATAATTTGGTGGTAAATACAATTTAACATAAACTTAGGCGTAGGTCTTAATACTAGCTAGTGAGAAAGCGATCAGGTGTTCCAACTTTGTTCATAAATGCAAATGAATCCTATGTTTCTCTTGCTAGTGTAGCTATATTACTAGGTGCACTAAAGTTTAGATAAACACAAAAATGCAATTGCAAATGTTGGACCAATTGGTATTAAAGCAGTTAAATTACTTCAAACACAATTACACTAAAATAAATAAAAACACAGCAAACGAAGTTGATTAAATAAGTTTACCTGCTAGGTATAAATCCTCTTTTAATACTGTAGGAGAATCGCGCTTTATTTTACCGTAGTGTATCCTATAGGTATGCAATAATTATGTGAATTCATTTATTTTTGCAAAGTAAGTCTTTTTGCGTAGTCAAGTAATTGATCTAAACGTTTGTCTAGTCCAATACAGAATAATATTATTTACTAAGCTGACTTTGTCTATTGCTAAAACCTACAACAAAGTTATAATGAAATTTACATCCCGCTATCACTTATACTTGTACCACACACCTAAAGAAAGATAAAATAATACAAGCGTAGATTGCGTGATGAGATGAACTTCTATCAGGTTAAACAAAGATCACTTCGGCCATTATGAGAAGATGAAATATAAAAATAGAAAAAAAGAGTGTAGTATGTAAATTTTATTCTTTAGGTTTTTTATAAATTTAAATACAGATTTTTTGATAAATCTAGGGCAGCTTTTGAGGCGAAATGTAGCTGTGAAATAAAAAAAAACAACAGATACCTATTAATCAATAAGATTATTCATGATATTTTATAACAAATTAAAGACATGAGTTTTAATTATCATTACACTGTGGTGTAATGTTAATTAAAACTCATGACAGAAGAAACAAGAACGTCATTCTACATCGAGTAGTCTAATACACTGGGCGGCAATGAAAACGGGTCGCTTACAAAAACCTTAATAACTTCCAAAATATTGGAGCTAGCTTTATGAAATAAAGACTAAATGATAGATAATTTAATCACAAATAATGCCCTAAGTAAAATCTTTCAAGTTATTTTTGATTATTGTATTAAATCCATAAATTAAAAATAAAGACACAATTATTAAAAACAACAGTTTCGAAATCATTTTTTTACTCTTTTTTATGGTGTATCATGAAAAAGACGCATTTTATATACAGAATTTCGATATTCTGATCAAATTAGCATAAAAACATGCCTCTAACCCCTGAAGAGTCTACAAGGATTCCAGAAATGCTAGAAATATGACCTAGTCATCGTTATACAGCAAAAACTGTTAGTTTATAGCTCTCAATCGTTCGAAAAGTACTCCAGCCATTAGAAGACACACTATCCAATGCGCGACCAAGATCAGAACCAACAGCGTGCACAAAAGCACAAGAGGATCGTTACATGGTGTCGAGAATGTTGAGAAATCGATTTCAAACGGCTGTTAAGTCAAAAAATAACTTGCTACGTGCTCGAGAAAGCAATCCAAGCCCTTGTATAGTGAGGCAGTGTCTAGATGAAGCAAAATTACAGTCAAACTTGAAAGACAACATCAAAATTCCAGATAGAGTAATAATAAAAAAACTCGTGAATAGGATCATGACTGATTAGTTAAAGAAAATGCTTCCGATGAGTCGAGGTTTACGTTATACAAGCACGATGGAAGGCTAAGATTCTGGAAAAGTACAGGAAACCTGTATAACCAAGCTAACATTGAAGAGAAAGTACCTTATGCCGGAGGCACTGTACACGTGTGGGCTGGAATTTCTTCTGAAAGCCGCACCGAGCTAGTAGTGATATAAAATGGTACTTTAACTGCAGAGAGGTACTTAAATGAAATCATTAATGAGTATGATGGCCCATTTTTGGTAAAATTTGGCGAAAAAGGCACCTTTATAGAGCTCAACGCTCGTCTCCACATATTTAATAGTGTTAAAGTTCCGTAAAGATGTCGCTATCACACGTATGAAGTGGCCAGCACGCAACCCAGACTTGAAACCGATGCAGCATGCTTAAGACGTATTGGATCGATGAGTAGGACATCAATATTTCCCTCTTATCACCCTTTGTGAACTCAAAGAAGCAGTGATAGAGAAATGGGTGTATTTTCCTCAGAATTCAATTAAAATCCAAATGGAAAGCATCCAAAACCAGATGACAGTTGTATTAACAGCTTCTGATAATAATACAGCGTATTAAATGAATGAAAATTACATTTCTGATACCTTTTACCTGTTTTCGACATCTAATGAAAGTGTCAATTTTTATTTAACTTACTTTTGTCCAAAATAAACTTAACAATCTGTAATTTTTATTAATTCCATTTAATGACTGTTAAATTATCTTTATTTTAGTGTTTATTTCATGAAGCTAACTCCAATATTTTGGAAGTTATTAAGGTTTATACAAGCGACCCGTTTTCATTGCCGCCCAGTGTAGTTATCGTAAGGCAAAACATTACCGGCAATGGGTTGTATGTCTGTTTTTTTTTTGCTGCAATTAAAGTGTTCCCACATAATGATTTTTTCAAAGGATTTAAGTATGTTTATCTGTTGTCTAGTACTCATAGTACAAGCTCTGTTTAGTTTGGGATTAGATGGCGTTGTGTGAATGTGACGGGTGTGAGGAATTAGTAGACACACCCTCGAAAAAAATGGGCTGGCAAAAACCTTTACTCGTTCTTTATTCTGTAAACATTAAGACTATATATAATGTTAGGTACGGTGACAGAAAACGTAAAATACTCGTCTTTCCCATTTATTTAACTCCGACAGTACAAGTTTCCATCAAACTTTACGTTGCTAACTACTGAATGTAATCAGCAAAATACATGAAAACTTAGTCTAGCGGTTTACTCACTAGGTGACTGACGCCAAGCAAATGTTATAACATTTGCTTATCAGTACAGTATCTAGTTATGTATAGAGATTCAATGGTTTCATAGGAATCTTTACATACAGGTTTATCAAGTTTTTTTTTGACTTATTAAAAATCTAACTTTTATATCCATGTTTTTTATTTGAAAGAGTATTTTTTCAAGTTACTTAGTAACAATAAAATTTCATTAACATGGCTTGGGTAATTTGGTTTTATCTAAAATTAAGGTACTATAATTGTAAATTTAATATTTTATAAAACACTGTACATATTTTCGATAATCGCTTTCCGCTCATTCTTTGCAGATTTAAATATTACCTAAATCAATTAGACTTGATTTAATTTTAATAAATTTCAAAACGCAATTAATTCTTACATCTTGAAACGAAATGACTTTCATTAAATAATTTATTGAATAATACCTCTTTAATATCAGCTTTTCAAGTTTTAATAAATAAAATAGGCTTATTAGGAACGTACTATGATCCTTTCAAACCAGCATTGTCTCGTCTATATGCGCATTATTCTACGTTAAACAGATAACTTGACGAAAATCTTATGTGTCTATTTGGCTATGGTATCTACATGAGTTATGTCGTTTGTTGGGAGGCACAGGACCGCACAAGGTGGCAATACTTGGAGAAGGCCTATGTCCAGCAGTGAACGCCGATTGGCTGATATGATGATGATGAAGTCGTTTGAAGCCCTTGGCCGCTCATACAAGCTATATACAGACTATTGAACATGTGTGTAATACTGCCTCGAATAAGTACGATTTTATTACTTTCATCATTGTGATAGTATACACAAAGTTGATTTAAAAATATATTAGTATCATTAGTAATAATAATAATAGGTCTTTACCTATGAAATTGCCGTTTTATTTCTGCGCAGTCTTTAAAGTCTATATTCTTTTAAAACATATATTATTTAAATATTTTTTGTTATTTACGAAATATAGGATATTACCAACATCTAATAAAAGATAACAATTGAAAATAATTATTATTTGTATTATTAATAAGCCTGTGAACATGGGTCCAATTTAAAACTGCGGATTTTCTTACTTGTTTAATTGTAACTTCTTCCCTGATACTTTTTTTTCTTTGTTTTTAACACAATAGTTATCCTAAATATGCGCCATTATTTACACCAAATTTCTTTTTATTATGTTTAATAATTATTGAAAAATCTAAGAAAACGTTGGTATGAAAAATCTAACTTCTGATAAAATCTTCATACAAAACGGTTATTTCATAGGTAAAGACCCTAATAAAGAACATGCGCTTATTATGTAGGTTTTTGTAAAAATAAAGTACCTAGTGCTAAAATATAGTTAGCACTAAATTTCAAAAAGTGACACGGGTTCACCTGGGCTTAATCCACCTTTCCACGTCTGAATCCATCTCATCCAAGTAGAATAGAACGTGACTGTATTGCCAATGTGATTGTGATTTGTGAACAATCAAATTTGATACTTGTTTTGATAACTTGATTTTGTGAAGATGTAATCCTACGGTATTTGTTATTCTGCTGAGACGTATTATATTTATGTATAGGTAGGTATAGCAAGGCTTAAAATATAAGTGATGATATTTTCTTTGATAGTTATTGTAAAAAGAATAGATCAAAACGTACACGAATAAGTTGAAGGTCTGAACTCTATCTTTTCATATTATCTACATTTAATACAAAATGATAGTAAGTATGCCAAAATAGTATACGAAAAAAAAAACATATTTATTATTAATTAAATATAAAACCTAAATTTTTAAATACTATGTTTTTAGTTTCTAAACAGAAATGCCTTTAATTCTCCTCAATAGAATGACAACTCCAAGATATGTTTATTTGAGTCCCTTGTAAATTACTTTTGATCTCGACTTTTTTCTTATCTTTACAATAGAAAAAAACCTCTTAGTGGTAATTGACTGAAAGCCTTTTTACTGGATTTTAATTGAAAGCCATATTTATAAAGAAGGGTTTCTTAAAAAAATTAGAACGACAAAGAGTCTTAAAACCTCTTTCTATTTCCTTTTATCAGTTTATTATATTTCAAATGTGTCCGTGTTTTCATTGTACATATAAACGCAGTTCAGCATCAATCTTAACCTAAGGGAGATAAACAGCCTGTTTTCGTTGTCGACGGCGGCGGCGCCGTCAACTAATTCCGTACAATCAAAAAGTTTGGTTCGTAAACAAAATTAAATGAGTTCGTGTAGATGCATAAGATGTAATGTTTGTCTTTATTTACCGGGGATTTGCGGCTTTATTTAATTTTAATGTAATAATATTATGTTCAGTTTGAAATAAACTCGACGAAATAGTCTTTTGCAAAACGACTTTTATAGTGTCAATTCCCACACTAGGGAAAGAGCCCTGTTTTGGGAGAAATTTTACATTAATGATAATAACAAACATCAATATTTCGAGTTCATTATGTGCAAGTCACTGGTAAACGAATTATCCGGCCATGGTTAGTGGATACCGTGCAAAAGATCACAGATCCAATAGGTACACACAAGTGCAAGTTATTAACACTACATACTAGAGACCTATTTTTCAGTTGAAACAAATTTTGAACTCCTTAATTTTACAGCTATATTGTACCAGCTATATAACAATGTTCTAACATTGACAATCAATAGAGATGATTATTAGATAAGATGACTCCACAATGTTAGAACACTGTGGAGTCTTCTTAACAATAATGGATTTATACCATTGAATTCAGCTAAGTAAATTTAGCTCGAATCATGAATAAGCAACACTGTCAGGGTAATCAATCGTGGTATAGGTCGAAAGAAAGTACACCGCACCGGGCATGTGACAAGTCTACATGTATGTATTAAACTAAACGTCTGTTTAACTTGGAAGAAACTGAAGTTATTTATTTCTGTCGTATTTATTTCTTTATTTTTCTTCTTTTATTTAAGGCTCTCAAGCGATGTACATTGTACCAGAAATATTATTTTTTTCACAAAATTTTGCTACGTAAATGTGCTCGCTGCCTTGAGTAGGTAGCATAAAACAATATTTTGTTTTTTCGTAGGAAATTTTAGCTTATTTCTATTTTTGCTGATAAAACATTGAGTGAGTGAGTTCTGTTTATTCTCCTATGTACAGATTATCGTTTCATATAACAGTATCAGAAAAAAACAAGTTGTTTTTGTTCATATATTCTGGACAACAAAACTTTAGCCTATAAACAAATGAGTCCAAGAGATTTATTACTTTATCTCTCAAAGTGAAATCGTAAAAAAGAGCTATCTCTAATCGAGAATGTGTAAGAATTTTTATAGCAAATAAAATAAGGTGGTATATCGATAAGACTTAAGTAATCTGACTGATTTGAGAGACTATTTAGACAAGTATTTTTGCTAAAGCGGTTGTCGTATATCAGTGATTAGCTGTTATGTATTAACTTCAGACTTGTAAGATTATTCGCATTGATAAGGCCAAGATAAATAACATGGTTTTCTTACTATATCTAAGACGTAAGTCGTGAAATAATGGCTTCATTTTATTGCCGCCATTGTGTTTATGGTATTATATTGGCAAGTTGCGACAGACTAATAGAATAAAACACGTATGCAAACGGCTTGCCTTGGTAACAAACTGGTTGTGTATGCGATTATCAAAATCGCGAAAAAATAAATATTCTAGAAGAATATCGTTAACGACACTTCTTACTTTGATACTTATGTAGGTAGGTTTTACAATAAAAATATGTATCAGCTTAAAAAGTTTCTTTCAAATTTCAAGCACTTAATAAATACTCCAGGGAGTAGATCGTAAGCATTTTGCGCTAACAAAGTATTGGTGAAACTTACAAATCCCTTGTGGAAAAATTGAGCTTCCGTTTTCAAAGTTGCCGACTTCAAAAGCCTCCAAGGCTCAAAGGTGAGACAGAAAGGGGCCATGGGACTTTCATAGACATTAATTTACGTCGATAGCTCCAAATTTGTAATTAACAGATATATTTCTTTTACTTTTTAATAAGTTCTTTAATAAAGGCACCGGTAGATGGCGCTTTATAAAAAAAACGTTAATTAGGTTGGACATTTTGGTTTTGAAGGTTGATAATTGAGCTTTTTTTATCAATATTAAAGGTTCACTAGAGGATAAATAATGTGCAGAGAAGTCTTTTGATGTCGTTATTGAACTTTGAATGCTTAAAATGTAGAAAAGAAAAGAATGGTTTTAAATTATTAATAATAACTTTTTCTTTATAACGGTCAAAGGTTTTAGATGAATGGAAAATAATTGCTATGAGATAATTCTAAAATGTATTTGGAATAGTGTAATTAAAATGCGATGAATAAAAAGCCAGTCTTTAGAATACATCTTGTAACGACTGAAAATAAACAAGCCCTATAATATATCTATTTTCTTGAACTAATACTTAAACTCCTTTAGGGCTAAAGCGATCAGTCATGTATGAGATTAATTGATACAAGAAAATTATTATTTGCGATGTATAAGTTTTGTAAGCCCCTGTATTGACTTAAGCCTGGATATAGAGTGCCTTAAACAATGCTCGTCTTACTCCTACTCTCAAATTATTGACTGTAAAAGTTTATACTTTACATTTAACAAGAAATAAAATAATCGACTTCTTTTTGGTTTTCAAAATCGCTCTGAGTAATAAGCGAAAGATAACAGCCCAATGGTTCTTACATATTTGCAGAATGATATGTGCCATGAAAAATGTTTCTATCTGTTTAAAAGATTATTAAAAATAAATATAATTTTTTAGTTAAAACGGACACTAAACCCAGATCGTTGACACGATAGATACTTGCGTAATTTCGTTAACATGAATTTCCTAACATTTAAGTTTACAGAAATTCCTTATTTTTAAGAAAAAACGACTGCACTGGGAACTTGTTAATTTAAATAAAATGTGTTTCCTTTCAAACATAAAAAAATTGGTCTTGAGGTTACTCTCATATAATACAACAGAATGATTCTGAATTCGTTTGTTTTCTTTTTTCATTAAAAAAGACAACTCCCGCACTAGGGATCATGCCCTGTGTCGCGGGGACTTTTACAAACATCAATTAACGGACACATATAACACCCAGACTCAGGACAATAATTTGTGGATCTCACAAATTATTGTCCTGCGTGGGGATCGAACCCACAACCTCATGCGCGGCAGCCGCTGGCTTTACCGGCGCGCCACCGAGGTCGTTTTTTTAATTTACTTTTTTATTTGAAGTCGCCCTCTTTCTGTTTAAAAATAGATATCCTCATTTCACACCATAATTCGATCAATAAAATTCTCCCCACAGCCTCACTCACTTATATTGCATTCTGTGTTCACATTAAGTTCTACCTGCACGTCGGTAATGTGAAATAAATGCGATATGTGATCTGTAAATGCAATACCTGTCGAATATTAGCACAAGATGATGGAAAACGTGTTTATGTTTAAGATGAGTAATAACTGATGGCAATGGAAGAAGTCATCATAACAGCCCAAGAATGTCTCACTGCAGAGATGGGGCTCCTCCCGTGACGAGAGATACTTGGTCTACTAATACCACGCTGGCCAGGCGGATTGGTATATGGTTTAATTTCAAGTTTTCCTTATTTTTACATAATAAAGATAATATTCACAGATAGTCCCTTAGTCGGTTTTTACGACACCCATGATGGGGTGGTGACGTATTGTATTCTTACTCCGTCACCACACGGAGAAGCAAGCAGGAAGTAAAAGGAGAAAATCTAATTTGTGAAAGTAAATAACCCTTTTTTCACCTGAAGGGTTTAAGGTCCACAATGGATTGATGGTTAATAAGGATTAACACGTTCCCGGAGCACGCTATAGCATTCGTTTTTTACAGATTAATTATGTCGCGGATGCTATAGCATTCCCAGTATATTACGTTTTTGTACCTGATATGAGATTAGCAGTTATGATATAGAGCAGTTGCTTTTTCCCTACACAAAATAATTAGCCTGTGTCTTACTGTCACTACTGGCGCATCCACATACAGACTTACTGCCAATTTAGACCTTATATGCACAAAAACAAGACAAAGTGTTTACCTCTCCCACTACACCTCGCCCACGAACCACCTGTGGCAGTTGCGTATGTTATAGCAGTCGTCAAATGTATTGAGATTGTACTAGCTGGGACGCATAGTAACAGAAATGCTAAGCAGTCGCAAAAATCCCATACATAAAAAATTAATGCCAAAGTAGTGTGTTTTACTGTCCGGGAACGTGTTAAGTAGTTCATGTTAACAACTTAAAATTGTTAGGCAAGATAACGCATTATCATGGAACACGATAGTTATGTAGCATTCGTTCTCTGATAAGGGCATTAATGATTTAATTACATTTCAGAATATGTGTATTCTCATATTTATTCCAAAAATGTTGTACTCTACAAAGGGCATTTTTGATTGAGGATTCCAAAACACGTTTTTACTTCTTTGGTGCGGGAAATATAAAATGTACGGCAAAGAAAGGTACCGATTTTGTAAATAAAAAATAAAATTCTACATCAAAACTGCAAATACTTGCATTTGTTATAAAAACTATTATTCTTCCACTATAAGCCAACATTTAAATTAAACGAAGGCTTTATTAAAACAAGTTTTATTAGTGGCTGTGACAATGTTACGTATAGTAGGTAGTAACTTTCAGTCCGTAGAATTAATTATCCGGACTGTAGTAAATGAAGCACGCTTAAGTTAGTAGTAGGAATAAATAAACTAGACTAATCTCTTCGTTAGTTGTAGCTTTAAAAGTAATTTTACAAGTGGTAGTTAGTTAAGATTGTAGTGTTACGATGTGATGTTATATGATCTTGTATGTGTGGTACTAAGAATACTAAATGTTCGCGGGAGGGGTGAAATTTTGGTGTTCTCAATTAGTTATGTTTTTAATTCTGTTGTTAATTCTGTTCTTGTAAGATATTTGTGTTGTAACGAACGAATAAAAATATTTAAAGTCTGTTGAATGAAATTGCTTTGTTTATATAAAGGGAGGCAAACGAGCCAGCAAGTCACCTGATGGTAAGTGATCACCCCCGCCCATGGACCCCCGCAACACCAGATGAATCACAGATGCGTTGCCGACCTTTAAAAAGGGAGTACGCTTCCTTTTTTTATTGGTTTGATTTTTAAGTGTACAAATCTACTTAGAGAATAACATAGGCACATGACGTGGTTATGTGGAGAAGACCTATCACAAGCAATAAATATCAAATTTATCTGATCAATGTAGTATCAAACCAGCGTAGTATCGACTAATGACTAACTGAAATCTTTACAAATCCAGGTGGATTTATGTGAAAATGCATGGTATTAGTAGGACTTAGTTTTCTAAAGACTGACATCATCATCGAAAGACATAACGATAATGATGGGCTAATTGGGATTAGTACAAAGAAAATCACATTCTCAGAAACACAGCTTCTTAAAAAAACTAAAGTAATTTCTAACGTGACATAGCTTTGTAGAACATCTTCCCAACAATTTTGCCCCGGCGGGTAGCTAAAAGTAGTTTACAGAAATTAATTAAAATCAACAATCGAAGGCTTTTTCCTACCGGAAATTGAACGCGGAGGTACGTCCCAACTTAGCCTTAGCCCTTACGAAGGATGAAATTCGTGAGGGATCGCGTAGAAACGTGACCAAACTACCTGCTAAGAGTTATGGATATAAAGTGCGAGGGATGAAGGACAGAGAAGGCTTTAGGTGTTGGAGGCTTTTATTTGTTAATTATAATGGTTATTGCATGTTTGTTATGTTTTGATTAAGATGTTTTTGATGTGGATTCGATTCCAGATCATGTTGAATTTTTTTTGTTTGTCACTGTTGAATTTAATTTGTTTTTTGTGTTTTTTTATGGGACATAAGATTAAATTAAGTCTCATGATTTTAAAATAATACAAGCAATTCCAAACGTAGATAGAAAACATGACAACAACTCTGCGTAGCCTTGTCTACGCCGTAGAAGTTGCTACGACAGTTTCATACATTGAACACAACTCGTAGAGCCGACAACATTCAACGCTACTAAACTCAAATAACGTCCAATCTAAAAAGGGTACCGCTCAAATAATTAAATCATTTTCATAATAAATAATCAAATCAGATTAATGAAATGAGCATTCAATGTACGCCATGCGGAATACCTTTTTTTAATTATAAATAAAATTACACCCGGTTTTTCGGCCGGTGAAAAATTACTCGGATGTGAAAAACGGACCGGTTAATTTGAAGCAATGCCCAGGGATACGTTTTATCTGGCGGGTGATTGGCTGTACACAATTAAACGAGGTATACAGGTGTATGCGCCAACTAGCGGATGTTTTATATAAACAGACATTTTGTTTTGTTTATTTATTCAAGGGACGGTTTAAGGTTATGGAGGACATTAGGGCTGGAATTTGTGGAAGATAATAACACTGAAATACTGCTTTTTTATATTTGGCTCTCTGTGCCCTACAATTTTGTTAATTTTACTTTTTGGGTAACAAACTGGTTTTTATTAAAGTTAAGTGACAGAAATTGACAAAAGGCAAAAAGTTTTAAGCTCTTTAAGGTGAACTTTCTTATTTTTGATGAAGACGTACATCAAATGTAAATATGTACTTTATACTAAACTGATAAATTTATTTACAGCACGATTTGTCGTACCCTAGATAAATTATTATGATACAACGAAACGTGGTGTCTACGAATATTTACTTCAATTAGACGTACTTTTTATAGTAGCCGTATAGTACATGCGTGTTTCTATTTTACGTTTCCGGTCTGAAAACTGATGTAGACAAGTTACAGGAACTTAAAAAAAAGATCAGATCTTAAAAAAAAGACCACCCCATACTTCAACAACTCCAAAAATAGGGTATTATCTCCAAAAAATCCAAAATAAAATACGTGACCGACATAAGAACTCTCTCAGACATAAAAGCAATTAATACTAAATTAGATATTCACAAAGTTTTACAAGTTAATTGTGATAAAGAACTGGTAGAGATTCACTAACGCAATTAGCGTTGCTCGGTCAAATTCAGCAGTTTTAAAGTAATACTTTAGTTATTTGAGGTTTCGACTTACTAAATATTGTTACACTATTTATCTTAGACTTATTTATTACTTGATATCCAGTGGCTAGCCTGTTATAATTTTTGGTGTTACTTTTAATTAGAAGATGTAATATTATATTGGCCACATTTAGTATGAAGATATTATAATAATTGCTATACAGTTGTCCTCCGTGTGGTGACGGAGTAAGAATACAATATATCACCATCCCATCTCATCCTATGGCTGTCGTACGAGTAAAAACCGACTAACCACTTGTCTGGCAAGGCGCCTGAAAACGGCGCCAAAAAAAAAACGTTCATCTAACCAAGCGCAGGAAAACAGCGTTTTGACAAGGTCAAAACATCGTATTACTTTCGTGCCATTTAGAAAATATTTCTTATTTGTTCTAGTCCTTACGCATTACAAATCGTCTATGCATGATATTTCTCTTCCTCTCATATAAAAATCATTTAATCTATGGAACAAAAGCTATGACAGATTTATTTTTGAATCTGTCAGTCATTTGTTTACGATAAGCGAGTCGTGTTACGCGTCATTTATACATTGAAGTTTAAATTGTATTTGTGTTTTGTTTGTGATTGTGAGTGGTGTTATGTGAAGTCTATTATGTGTTCATTGTTATTGTGTTACAACAATGTAATAAAACATTCATAAGTGGTTTATTTTTAATAACTCGGAAGTGGCTATTTTTTGCAAGGTATGATTTTTGCAAGGTAAGGTTCATATTTTTATATTTATTATCAAGAATCTTATTAGATTTATACAAAATTCCATTTAGAATGGGAGATAATCGGCATATAAGAATCTTATTGGACTTATACTAAATTCTAATTAGATTTAAAGAAAATCTGCTTTTTCAAACATTGGTCAGTTTAAACCCCCTGTCTGGCAAAGGCGCCAGAAAGCTGTTGGCCAGATGTGCAATTTTTCCGCCATTTTGCCTTGCCAGACGAGTGGCTAATGGACTATCCGTGAATATTATATTTACGAAATAAAAAGAAGGAAAACTTGAAATTAAACCCTATATCAATCGGTCTGGCCAGCGTGATATTAGTAGGCCAAGTATCCCTCCGTCATGGGAGGAGGCCCGTCCCAGCAGTGGGACATTAATGGGCTGTTATGGAGTTGTCCTAGCTAACATTATAAAGTACAGATAACGTCAGATGTCAATGTAATTTTCTGCCAAGGACGCTTGTTTGATTCTTTATTTATCTAAAGCCTTGTTACATATAATTTTTTTACCTATAAAGTTTAGGTATAACTAGAAAAATCCGAAAAGAAGAAAGACAATAAAAAAAAATGATATTCGAGGCGTGAATCGAACTCGCGTCTCTGGACTATACGCGTCCAGCGCCATGACTTCTAGGCCACCCGAGTACCCGTCTCGACTACCAAATTTAACCATTGCTTTATACGGCGCCGAGCCGCGACTTAGAACTCAACTGTACAACGCCATCTAGGCGCTAACTAAAACTATTTATGCGGATACAACAAGCATGCTTGCATTGATCTACGATTCTTATGTATGTACTAATAAAAAGAGGATGTAAGTATGTTTATCCTATTAAACGATAGTATAAACTCTGCTTACTCAACTAGACAATATGGTTTCTTAATACGCCTAGTAGCCAAGTTTAGACTGTACTACTGAACTTAGCATGACGTTATGGAAATGTGTAAGGAATATTATTTATTACATTTTAGTGATCGGCTACTGAACACATTTTTAAGCAGTGGAGACTGTTTACCTATCTAGTAAACTGGCAGAACTATCATTCATCATAACAGCCCATTAATGTCCCACTACAGGGACGGGCCTCCTCCCGGGACGGAGGGTTACTTGGCCTACTAATACCACGCTGGACAGACGGATTGGGAAAGGGTTTAATTTCAAGTTTTCCTTCTTTTTATTTCGTAAAGATAGTAGTTACGGTTATTCTCTTAGTCGGTTTTTTCGACACCTATGGGATGAGATGGGGTGGTGACATATTCTATTCACCACCCCATCTCATCCATTCATTCCATCATAAGGAATATTATTTATTACATTTTAGTGATCGGCTACTGAACACAATTCTGAGCAGTGAACACTGTTTACCTATCTAGAGTAAAGTGGCAGAACTATCATTGTACGCTAGATATCTTAACAGCAACCATTACGCAACACAAGTCCGTACCACAGAACACAGAGCGGATACTAGTTTACAACAATTTCATTTCTTTGCTCGTATTGTTGGCAACAAACAAATAAAGTTTGTATCGCACAATCCACTTTGTACTTCCTTGTGCAGGAGAAGTCACTTGCCTCACTCTTTTGTATCGAAACTGCAAATATTTGTAGCGAAATATGTCGTAGAAAGTCGTTGGCGTATTTAATTACGGTTGCAATCGAATCAGGAGTATTGGGTTTTGTAAATACGCAATTATGAGGAAGTACATACATACATACATAAACTCACGCCTTATCCCGTCCGGGGTAGGCAGAGACGACAGAACGCCACTTGTTATGATCCTGGCAAACAGATTGGGCCTCGTTCACATTCGTTAAGCGAGTCATACATGCGCGTCGGTTACGAGTTCTCTTTCTTTATTATGAGGAAGTGTTCCTTCAAATGATGTTTTGTCCAATTTTTAATTATTTACCTAAGATGACAGAAGAACAACTAATCTACTTGAGAATTGTTTTCTGACAATCATGGATATCAGTAAAATATGTCTTTAAAATGTCTAAAATGTATACGCTCTAGTATAAGTTTAAAAGACAACATATATAAATAATATTCCTCACACATTCACACAACGCCATCTAGTCCCAAACTAAGCCATGCTTGTACTATGGTTACTAGACAACGTATAAACATACTTAAATCCTATGTTTGTTGTAAATACATACATATTTATACATAGAAAACACCCATACCAATGCAAACGATCATGTTCATGCACACAAAGATTTACATTGAGCGGGAATCGAACCCGAGACCTCTGCGTCATGTTACGAGTATATAACCACTACGCCACAGAGGTGGAGATGTATACAAAAGAAGCTGAAAATAATAATAATGTACCAGAAATTCTAGATTGTATCGATAAAATAACTGGTCCTAATATAATAATACACAGAAAAGCTAATGTCAACGAAATAGAAAATCATGTTCTTGCACATTTTAGGTTTTCGAAGATCTCTGCATAGCAGTCACGTACTAAGAGCGCTACGTCACAACAGGCTTTGTTTTTAACTCAACGTTAAATGAACTTAAGTCTAGCTTTTATGCCAAACTATACTGTACCTTATTACTTTCTTTATAAGATCCAATTCATCATTAACTTTGTGCAAGATCGATCTTTATACAAAATGTTGAACTCAGCAGTGAACAAGCATTTTGATACCTAGCCAAGCCTTGAAATCAATGCCTGGGAATATTATTATTATATTGTAAAGATATAAAAAGCAAATGCATGTTTATTTTTGACATTAAAGGGTAATTATTATAATTGTAACTTATTTCTATCGGTTATAAGAAGCAGTACTTGAAGAAACTCTAATCTATGGTGGTTAAATATTGACAAAGGAGACTCTACCCCAACTACGCAAAATAGATAAACGCAAACATTTAACTTTTAATAACTATGGCTGTCATAAATGCATATTTCCTGGGTAAGCACCGACAGTCCAAAGATGCCTTTGACCACAAGGTCACATTAACTCTACTTCTAATAGGTAATATTAGATATTGCTCATCAGTTTATTTTTTAGTTAAATCTTTGATAAAATAATGTGATAGACGAATTTTATAGTACGAGTATGTAGTTAGTAATACACTGGGCCGCAATGAAAACGGATCGCTTACAAAAACCTTAATAACTTCCAAAATATTGGAGCTAGCTTTATGAAATAAAGACTAAATGATAGATAAATTTAATCACAAATAAAGCCGCTAGTAAAATCTTGCAAGTTATTTTTGATTATTGTATTAAATCCATGAATTAAAAATAAAGACGAAATTTTTAAATTTTAACAACAGTTTCAAAACATTTTTTTTTACTCTTTTTTCATATACAGAAATTTGATATTCTGATCAAATTAGCATAAAAACATGCCTCTAACCACTGAAGTGTCTGCAAGGACTCCAGAAATGCTAGAAAAATGACGTAGTCATCGTTATACAGCGAGTTATACTTAGTTTATAGCTCTCAATCGTTCGAAAAGTACTCCAGCCATTAGAAGACACTGTACCCAATGCGCGCAGACCAAGATCAGAACCAACAGCGTGCACAAAAACACAAGAGGATCGTTACATGGTGTCGATAACGTTAAGAAATCGATTTCAAACGGCTGTTGTAGTCAAAAATCACTTGCTACTTGCTCTAGAAAGCAATCCGAGCCCTTGTATAGTGAGGCAGTGTCTAGATGAAGCAAAATTACAGTTCTAGACCTGCAAATATTCGTAAACTTGAAAGACAACATCAAAATTCAAGATAGAGTGATGATAAAAAATTCGTGAATAGCACTCATGGCTGATTGGTTAAGGAAAATGTTTCCGATGAGTCGAGGTTTACTTTATACAAGTTGGATGGAAGGCTAAGGGTCTGGAAAAGTACAGGAAACCTTTATAACCAAGCTTACATTGAAGAGAAAGTACCTTATGTCGAAGGCACTGTACACGTGTGGGCTGGAATTTCATCTGAAAGCCGCACCGAGCTAGTAGTGATATAAAATGGTACTTTAACTGCAGAGAGGTACTTGAATGAAATCATTAATGAGTATTATGGCTCATTTTTGGTAAACATCGGCGAAAAAGACACCTTCATGGAACTCAACGCTCGTCTTCATACAGATTTTATATTGTTAAAGTTCCGTAAAGATGTCGCTATCACACGTATGAAGTGGCCAGCACGCAACCTAGACTTGAAACCGATCCAGCATGCTTGGGACGTATTGGATCGTTGAGTAGGACATCCATATTTCCCCCTCATCACCCTTTATGAACTCAAAGAAGCAGCGATACAGAAATAGGTGTATTTTCCTCAGAGCTCAATTAAAAACCAAATGGAAAGCATCCAAAACCAGAAAAAAGCTGTATTAACAGCTTCTGATAATAATACAGCGTATTAAATGAGTTAAAATTGCATTTTTGATACGTTTTACCTGTTTTAGACATCTAATGAAAGTGTCAATTTTTATTTAACTTACTTTTGTACAAAATACACTTAATAATCTATAATTTTTATCACTTCCATTTAAGAACTGTTAAATTATCTTTATTTTAGTGTTTATTTTATAAAGCTAGCTCTAATATTTTGAAAGTTATTAAGGTTTATGTAAGTGACCCGTTTTCATTGCGGCCCAGTGTAGTTAACCGTTTTTACGATGGAACATTCATTATTATTATTACAAAATTAAAAACAAAATATATTACGCTCGTTTAATATTCTAAAAATCCTTGTTCTCCACAAGCTATGCTAAACCTGTTCTAATTTAAAATGTAAATTACAGTATATTTGAAGCTGGAGCTTTCATTCAGCAATTTATATTAAAAGACTTTTCTGCCATGTTGTCCTTTTCACAAAAAACGCATTGAACCTCTACATCACTCGAGTGCTCTTTTCATCCTACTTTCATTTTAATAAGATCTCTCAATTTATTCCACCTACATCCCTCACATTCGCTATTATTTATTTCTCGCATTCAAAACCTCAATTTGGGATTTTCGGATAATCCAAATCTCAAATAAGGTTGTCGGCAGAACGGTAACAAAACGCAAATATACATTAACTCTCTTCACAGTATGATTGATCGTTTTCCTTTGAAGCGATAAAAAAAAAGATTCAACGCGACGCTACTTCCAATCTCACAGTTTTACGACGGTCACCTTATAAAATAGGTATTTGTTACGTTTTATGTTCAATACTGTTGAGAAAAAAACTGGTGTTGTCTATTGATAAACCAGGACGATACCATTTATGGGCGCTTCTCTACTTGACGCTTCCCATATTTTCCCTTGTGCATGCGGAGTGTGAAATTATTACTGCGCTTAAATTTATAGGCGCTGTATCAGGGTGAATAAATCCCGCCTGTGAAATACTGGTTCTGACCGCATTTTTTTCCAGTACGCAATAGTCAATTTGGGTATGAGTGATGACATATTTCTAGTTATCTTCTACTTAATTACGCGTGATGGGATAAACTAAAGTAGTGATTTTCTGTCCTATCCTATTGTTGAATAAATTTCGAAGACATCTATTGTGGTTAGTGATTCAGCCTAAGTATGAATAAATGCCGAAACCTCAAATTCAAGAACCATATCCATAACATACTGAAGACTGCACTTGACACTATTTGTCGACTCTATTACTTTCTTTCAGTAAAAAGATATTATTGCGATAACAAAATCAAGGGTCTCTCACACGTAGACATCTCAAAATAGACATCAGTTTGAAAATTGAAACAGACTCAATCAACTTGAAATCAAATTTAAGTAAGCAATCAATTCAGTAACCAAATCACACACATCGTGCCAAATAAAAACATCGCATCAGAATATATTTTACTAAGGCTCTTTAAGGTGATTTACAGCTGTTCGTGACTCAGTACTGTAAATATCTTCATATTAACGTTACTCGAGTTTCAGCTGCAAATTCTATGTAATATAAAAAAGGTTTTTATATCACTCATTATTTTGAGTAGCCAATCACAGTTGGTATATCCTATCCTACTTCCTACTAATATTATAAATGCGAAAGTTTGTGAGGATGTATGGATGGATGGATGGATATTCATCCTTCCATTCATCCGTACATCCTCACAAACTTTCGCATTTTTAATATTAGTAGGAAGTAGGATGAATATTCATCCATCCTTCCATCCATCCATATATCCTAACAAACTTTTTGTTTGTTACTCTTTCACGCAAAAATTACTGAATGGGTTTGATAAAATTAGGAATATAGATAGTTTAGGATGTAGAATAACATTTAAGCTACGAATACAACGCGGGTAAAGCTGCGGGCATTAGCTAGTATCTTCATAAGAACGTTACTCGAGTTTCAGTTGCAAATTCGATGTAATAAACAAAAGGTTTTTATATCATTGGTTACTTTTGAGTAGCCAATCACAGTTGGTATATATTTTATTTAAAGTTGGCTTACTGTTGCTTTTGTATTATTATGAATGAGAGGATTTTGTTGTACGCAGTCCGAATAATTGATATGAACCCATTGATCTTTATGAGTTACAGTTTGACTGGCTACCGTAATAAATGGTTAAACATATTTTTTTTACTGATGCATTAAAACTTTGTAAAATTTAAGTACTGTATATCTTTGGATGTATACTGTAGGATTTGCTTTAAATAACTATGACTTCAGTAGTGTGGGTGTTACAGTATATTATTGCTTGGCAAAGGTTGTGGTTTCGGTCTCCGCACAAGTCAAACATTTTAGTATACTTTTTATAGTGAACATGGTCATTTCATTTTGGTGATTCTATGTATATGAAGGTATTAACGAACAGAAACGATGTTTTAGTATATTTTTCAGTTTCTAATACCTACGAGTATAGCACAAGCTCTATTTGTCTTGGGGCTAAGTGGGTTTGTGTGAGTGTGTTGAATATTTAATTAATGTTTTAAGAAACATTATCATAAGAAGGAAAAACAAACAAAGTACCTTATACCAAAATAAGAGAGTAATACCATGTAGTGACCACCACCAGACGAGCTGTTAGGATTTTGACGTAATATTTTTAGTCTCCGTGTGGTGACGAAGTAAGAATACAATATGTCACCACCCCATCTCATCCCATGGGTGTCGTAAAAACCGACTTAGGGACTATCCGTGGATATTACCTATACGAAATAAAAAAGAAACAAAACTTGAAATTAAGCCCTATACCAAACCGTCTGGTCAGCGTGGTATTAGTAGGCAGGGACGGGCCTCCTTCCTTAACGGAGGGATACTCCGTTACGGAAGGAGACCCGTCCCTGCAGTGGGACATTAATGGACTGTTTTGATGATTTTTAGTTTAGTATATAAATATGCCATCCAATTAAGATCTTAATCACTTTTAAACAAAAAGATCACTTTTCTCTACCCTAGTTCTATTTATTTGATGTTTAATTTCCTCGTCTTTAGTTATTTAATTTATGCTATGAGTTGTTGTCTAAAAATAAAACGGTAAGCGGACACTATAAAGTGAACTGGTATGAAATAAATTAATATCTATTTTTGTACAAATACAAAGTTCATTTAAAGTTTGTATTAAATTAACCTAAATGTACTTTTTGTAACTCTTTGTAGTGACGTTGTATACGACATAATGTCATTAACCTTTGACGACCTCTGTGGCGTAGTGTTTATATTACATGGCTGCTACGCCGAGGTCTCGGGTTCGATTCCCGGTCAATGCAAATCTTTGTGTACATAAACATGATTGTTTGCATTGGTATGGTTGTTTTCTATGTTTAATATGTATGTATTTACAAAAAAAAGAAAAGCATATAATTATGTTTATCCGTAGTCTAGTACCCATAGTACAAGCTCTGCTTAGTTTGGGACTAGATGACCTTGTGTGAATGTGTGTGTGAATGTGTGTGTGAATATATTTATTTATTAACTCACATCATCCTATGGGTTTCGTAAAAGATGACTAGAAGAAAGTTCGAATATAATAATAATATGAATGACTTAACGTAAGACCAAATACCAATCCATCTGTCCAGTTTGGTTGAAAGCCAAGTCTCCCATCACTAGTGTTATTTTTGGCTGCAGTAAGTCATTAAATCAAAGGATGGATGAATATACCAACAAAAATATTCAAATTTATGCATGGATTATAATACATTATGGGTGAGCGTGTAAGTACTTAATTTTTGTAAAACCACAGCCATCAATCCAGCCGACAAGCTCAGTATTAATAAGTTTTCTTCTCTACCAAGCGACAGCTGGGACTTATAAAACTTATAAGCTGAGATTAAATTGAACCAGATTGTGTAATCTAAATGTTTCTTCATTATAATCTTAAGTATCATTATTTTATCATGTTTATATTAAGTTAAACTTCGCTCCATCTGTTTTGTTTTATTTTTTGCTTTGTTATTTCTGGTTTTAACGCTTGTGAATTTATATTTTGTTGTGGTTTTACGTAACGTGTGTTTATCCGTGTGGTGACGGAGTAAGAATACAATATGTCACCACCCCATCTCATACCATGGGTGTCGTAAAAACCGACTAAGGGAATAACCGTAACTACTATCTTTACGAAATAAAAAGTAGTAAAACTTGAAATTAAACCCTGTACCAATCCGTCTGGCCAGTGTGGTATTAGTAGGCCAAGTAACCCTCCGTCACGGGAGGAGGCCCGTCACTGCAGTGTGACATTAATGGGCTGTTATGATGATGATGTAGTTTTACGTATTTATTTTAGAATTAGTCTTATTCTGCCTGGTAGTAAGGATGCAGTGGAACCGGAATACTTTACTTCTTTTTTGCTGTGTTTATGTTACTGAATGTACTAGCTTTCCTTGTAGTAATAAGATTATGAATAAAAAAGTACTTATCTTACTAACCTAAATACCACCACATAAAGTAAGCTTTTTAATATAATCTTCCAAAATAAGATTGTAATTTATAGATAATACTTGTAAATCACACAAATAGAAAAAAAAATATAAACAAGATAAAGTCATGATTCCAGGAACAGTTATACAGGCGACTAAGCTTTTGGTTTTGATTTAACAATAACAGCCGAGAGTTAAGCGCCGATCACACTAGACTACATGTAGTCTAGTGTAATCACATGTAGGACAGTGTAAACAGAACGTCCTAACACTAAAAAGTTAGGACGTCCTTATGTAGGAGACTACATGTAGTCTAGTGTAATCGGCGCTTTATTCTCATACTTTTTTGTTCTATTCTATGATATTTTCACAAGTTAGAAAACGAAGAAGGGAAGGTATCGTAGTGTTTTTATTTTCCTCCCAAAATACATAAACACTTAAAGAACAACCCTTTAATTGTTTTATGCGATTTAAAAAGCTATAAAAATACACTAAAGCTATTTCCCTCATTACAGTGTTAATAGCAGCTTTCTAAACACATAACATTGCGTGTTTATAAATTATAAGTGTCATATAACCAAAGCAACTTACTTTGATTAATCAATATGCCGTCGCACGAATACTTAAGTGTCCAACCTCCATTTGCAACATTTTACACCAGAGACGTTTTATTGATTAGTTTAAGCAAATAATATGATTTTATAAAAGTTTTATATTAAAAAAATAGTTAACGTGTTTATGAAATGATATATTACAAATAATCATTAAAAAGTCAAACAGTTATGTTTATTTTCACAATTTTTTATGGAGGTTGAGCAAATAAACACAAAACAAATTATGCAATTGGAGATAGACCACTACTGGAGTGGAGGTTGAGCATTTTGCATTCGAATATATTTAGTACTTAAGTGCCCTATAACCAAATACAGTGTGTTTGGGATCGTGGTAAAAAAAAATTACTAGTTAACTGGCTATTTATTATTAAAAAAAACACGGAATGAAAAAAAAACACTGATATATATGTTACGGTAAATGTGATTAATTGAAAATTATTAGTAATTACCGGTTATTATTAATAATAATTACATGTTTTGGTAAATGTGATTAATCGATCGTAATTTATTACTTTTAGTAGTAATTATTAATAATTCACAACACATGTTGGTAAAAGTGATAAAATAAATAAAAACCCAACGTTTTTTGACCAGCAGATATTTTTTTTTTCATAAATTAAGAATGTGGTTGGTTGGTTGCTACACTAGGTACCTATACATAATACAATACGAGTATAAATAAAAAATACAATATTTTTTTGTTTTTGTACCGATACAAGATCGTTTACTTCGCCTGGTATTGTTTATGTTGTCTGATCCTGTCAAAACCTTAGAGATTCCATAAAGGCTTTGTCGTCAGCTTTCATATATTTGTAGGTACTTCTAATATATTTTATTTTCTTTTCGGTTAGTGTCTGATTTGAATTAGTCCTTATTCGTCGTATTCTTCTTTCGTCGGATTCTTAATTTATCGTACGTAATGTCAACATAAAATGGAACTATGGTATTACCGTGACTCTACTTCTTCATTTCATTATGTACAATAAAAACGACATAAATTGAAAATAAAACGGTGATAAGACCATACCTATACGTATAAAAAATAATTAATATACTGACACTATTTAAACAATTTAGAATGGATTTTTTTAAGAAAAATAACCCTTTTTTGACGATTCTTTATGTTTTCATAAGGAATTCTTTAGTTTTGCGGCTATTCATCCTTCAACGGCGTAATTAGTTCTGAATTTCTCATCCAAAATAGGGAAGAAAATGCAAAGCAACGGACATAATAAAAATAGATGTACAATGTGAGCAATGGATCTGTGGCGAGTAAAAAATAGTATTAATCTTCTTATCTAGCATCTAACATCATTGCGAACACAAAGCGTAGGTATACGTAAATACAAAACTACCCATTTAATGCTAAGAAATTTACCCATTTAACAATGAGCAAACATGCAAGTAGCAGGTATATTTTGACAGTCACCGCACAAAAGCAATATTTTTTATTATTATATTAGTTATATTTTACAACCTTACGAAATGTTCAAAACAATCTGTTCATTTATAGATACGTCACAATTTCATTTAAAGATTTAATTAAATCTGAAATTATAAGAATTAAATTTAAACATCCTGTACTATAAGTTAACGATACGCAGTGATAATCTGCAAAGAAATGTTAACAAAAATACAAGTTACCGATTCTTTTCTATAGTTGTGACTATATTTTCCGATTTATATTTCGTCACGGACATTTCGGGTACTGATTTCTATTAAAATATTACGTTTTTTCTATATTTCGCGTTAGTTTTAACTCAAATGCGTGCGAGCGCCAGCTTCGTTACAAAATAAATTAATAATGGCGGCGTATTGCGTCATCAAAATGCGCTGTCGTGATTGGTTACCTGTGAGGAGATTGAATACTTAAGCACTTAATCGATGTTCGGATGCACGTTTGGTGTTTCTCTACGGACTTTGAGCAATTAAGCATTAAGCTTAAATTCTCTTGTGTTAGTTTTCAAAAACTTAAATTCCTTATAAATAATGTATTTTAAGTCCAAACAGCAAGTATTATATACCAATCGAACCGCAATTTGATCCTTAATAAAATTGCATTAAAAAGTGAAATTCGTCAAAATGGTCGGTTGAGCAAATAAGCATTCAGGCGACGATGCGTGTTTAATCTAAATTCTTGTCGTCATGGGAATTTAGTTTTTTTTTTGTTATAATTTGTTTAAAGCGTGAATCTAGTAAAAAGGTGTATCATTTGTACACGAGTTATTTCATTAAAAAATGTTTAATTATAACAGACCGTTGATGTCATGCTGCAGTTTTTGTTTATGTAGGACCAAATTGACCATAACAGAACAATAAAACGGCCTTGCCCTTTTTTAGCAAAAGAGACGCACGTGGAAAACAACTAGGCTGTTCTCTGGCGCTTGTGATAGTAAGATTTGTTTTTTAACCTCTCTTAATACTTAAATACATAAAGAACAACCCCTTAACCCATATAGACCTACTGTACCCTATATGGTACAGTAACTTTGAAAAATTATTGTGATTTTCGTGTGGGTATATTCGTATTTTATTTAGTTATATAAATTAGTTCAGAGTGACACTTTTACACTTATTATAATACAAATAACTTATATGCAAGTAATTTTGTGTTTTTATCGACATTTGCTAGCAGAAACGGAAGAAATTATTTACAATGCCTTCAAGAAGGCAATTTTTACATTATTTATTATGAAGTTGATTATTTATTAGTATTTTTATAAAGCTTAGAGTATAATAGATGCTATGACTATAAAAAACTTTGACCTTGGTTATTGGAATTAGGTTTATTCAATCCTCAATTAGGTGTACCGTATGTGGTACAGTAGGTTTATGTGTAACCAAAAATTACCATAAACTGTACTTATACAGATCTAAGCTTTATATAGTTTTAGACCGCTGATCCTTCATGATATTGTTACAATTCTTAAGGAAGATTATGAGGCTTATTATCAAGGGCAAAATGTTTTTATTTCTACCCGATATTGCGATTGCCTGATCATGCCTTTGACTGGTCATGACTCTGGTGAAAAGGATGCCCCAGACATTTATTACCAAGTTTGCTAGGAGCACCAACAGAAATGCCTCCTATTAGTCGTTCTAAAGAGCCAGAACAACCTCGTGAGACTCAAGAACCATTGCAAAAACGCATCATAAAATATAACTGGAGACAACAAGTCTTTTGACCTAAACGACTACGACTTGGCAACCAATGTATCACATTTCCCTTGTAAGAAATCCGATAGAATGGTCTTCTGTGTTCTTTTCTGAAGACGTGTTTGACTTACTAACCACTGAAACAAATACGTATTTTGGACAAAAGCTTCTTTCAGCTGACGTTCATTGCGAACCAGAGTTCGTGGTAAAAAGGGGAACATGCCTCTAAATCTTCACCGATTGATTTGTCTTTCCAAAATTGTTGGTTGTTTTATAGACATGATGGCAGGCACATGGACTTGCTAAAATTTGACGTAGTATCGCAAACACAATCATTGACAGTAACAAACTACGTGAAAAGCTCAATAATATCTAATTATTCGGGATATGACGGCTGAGCAGGCAATGCTGCTAAGCAGAAGAACAGAACCAGGTGTAGATAATGTCACAAGCAATGTCCAAGTGCAGTATTTGAGTTCACATAGAATCTATTACTATGTATCACACAAGAAAGCTAATAAGAGTCTTTGTTAAAAATCAAGTATTTTTGTATACTTAAAGGCCTACTGTACCATATATAGTACGCCCCCCATCTGCTCCCCCTTTTATTGGATAATTTTTTAAATATTTTTTTTAGGTTTCTGAGGTATCTTTTAGCTAGGTTTTATTGAAAAATTACAAAATATTTACAAAAATAATTATCGGTCTAAATGGGTTAATTGTTTTATATGATTTGAAAAGCTATAAAAATAAACTAAAT
Organism: Schrankia costaestrigalis; assembly: GCA_905475405.1. Taxonomy (NCBI): domain Eukaryota; kingdom Metazoa; phylum Arthropoda; class Insecta; order Lepidoptera; family Erebidae; genus Schrankia; species Schrankia costaestrigalis. The sequence goes on from FR997833.1 coordinate 20,750,586, forward strand.
ATATTTTCTTCATAACTCTGTAACAAACCGATTTCTAAATATTGTTATTTAACTATAGCAACTCTCCGTGTGGTGACGGAGTAAGAATACAATGTGTCACCACCCCATCTTATCTCATGGGTGTCGTAACAACCGACTAAGGGACTATCCGAGAAATAAAAATAAGAAAAACTTTAAATTAAACCCTATACCAATCCGACTGGCCAGCGTGGTATTAGTAGGCCAAGTATCCCGTCATAGGAGGAGGCCCGTCCCTGCAGTGGAACATTAATGGGCTGTTATGAGAAACCATAGCAACGTGCTATGATTAATCAATATGCGTGTTTAAACCAAACGCCAGGTCAAGTTACAATAATTTGTTTCAAGCGTGGCTCCAGTATAAAAGTGTATGTCACTGTAATTAACTGTTCATGAATAATAAGGGGCTTTCTTTAATACTATATGAGTGAGCAACCCACACAGGTTGGTCCCTAGAGGTCGTGGCACGGTGACATTTCATTATTATTATTGATTTAATAGTCCTGTCCTAATGAAATTAATTTTGGGCTATAGTAAGTGTTTTAAAGCCAGGCAAAATTGATATTTAAATTAGGAATGAAAGCATGGCTGGCTGCAAACGATGAAAGAATATTCTGTATCGTTCTTCTCTATGGTGACTGTTTTGTTGTATTACTACTACTAAATACCATAAGAATTATTCAAATTTAACAGCGCTGGTTCCAGGTACGTTATTAAGTACGATGATTGATTTATATAATTATTATATCATTCTATCGTTTCTAGATATGGAGGCTATATTATTATAACAAACTCTGGAGTGAAAAATGATAGATGAATTCTAATAAACAAAAATAAAGCGATTACTTAAACTCCAAATGTGCATGAACAGGATTGTTTTCATTGGTCTGGGTGTTTTCTATGTATAAATGTATGTAGCTACAAAAAAAAGTATTTTATGTATGTATATACTTTGTCTAGTACCTATAGTACAAGCTCTGCTTAGTTTGGGACTAGATGGCATTGTGAGAAAGTGTGAGGAATATGTGAGAATTATATTTAAATGCTGAATAATTAAAAATATTGTAGGTAGGTACTTAAAAAATAGTTCTCCTAAAACCTTTCATCTTATTATTAGCAGAGATAATCGGACAATAGGAAGAAAGTTTATGAAATGAATAGCATTTACTTGTTGGAGATATTTAAAATACTTCTTACTGTATCTGGCAGGCTAACAATAGGCTTCTATTTTGTGGACAAGGAAAATTTTGTCGGCCCACCAACTTTGTGCCCTCCGATTATAACGAGAACATTTTACAACCAATTTGGTAACAATTTAGGATCTAAAATGGTACAATTTATAAGAAATTGCTTGTAGATATGCTTAAGCAATTTAAAATAACAAAATGTTAAAATAATATTGCGGTAAAAATGTTTGTAATGTAGACCAAATACAGAAAAACTGAACTGGTAGACTAACTAAAAAATCATGAGCACAATTTTCAATCTTAAGTTGAATAAGTAGAAATAATAAAAAAAGTTAAACAAGATATCGTGTTTGTAAACGTTGTTTTAAAAATGTAAAATAAATTAGAAATAAAATATAAGAAAACATTAATAATTGAAAAACGGTAGAAAGATTTACTTAAAAGGTACGGATTTATGGTTTAGATTAAACTTCGATGCCTTCGTTCCTCAATAAAGTTAAAATGTATAAAAGGACTGATTAGGTACTTCTATAATGAACACATCTTTATTAAGGTACTAGCTGCAAACGCGACTTTGTCCGCGATTAAATTTGAAAATAAATAAAACAATAAAAACCTTATTTAATTCATACAATGCTAATATCATCATCATATCAGCCATTCGACGTCAACTTCTGGACCTTTTCCCAGTATTGCCACCTTGTGCGGTCCTGTGCCTCCCACATCCATCGGCTTCCAGCCGTCCACACCAGAGCTTTCCGGTACGCGGTCGCCATTCCAGAATCTTTCTGCCCAAACAGCTGTCGGTTCTCCGCGCTATGTGCCCTGCTTGCCGCCACATTAGCCGGTTATGTCGGTTACTTTGGTTCTCTTGCGGATCTCCTCATTTTTGATTCGATCACGCAGGGAAACTCTCAACATAGCTCTCTCCAATGCCCTATGAGTGATCATGAGCCTTCTGAGTAAGCCCATAGGTCGGGCTACAATATAGCTCTCTCCATTCCATTTCTCTCTGAGTGACCATAAACCTTCTGAGTAGGTCCATAGGTCAGACTACAACATAGGTCTCTCCATTGCCCTCTGATTTACCGTTAACCTTCTGAGTAGGCCCATAGGGCAGGCTACAACATAGCTCTATACTTTGCCCTCCGAGTGACCATGAGCCTTCCGAGTAGGCCCATAGGTCAGGCTACAACATAGCTCTCTCCATTGCCCTCTGAGTGACCATGAACCTTCTGAGTAGGTCCATAGGTCAGACTACAACATAGGTCTCTGCATTGCCCTCTGATTTACCATTAACCTTCTGAGTAGGCCCATAGGGCGGGCTACAACATAGCTCTATACTTTGCCCTCCGAGTGACCATGAGCCATCCGAGTAGGCCCATAGGTCAGGCTACAACATAGCTCTCTCCATTGCCCTCTGAGTGACCATGATTCTCATAGGTCTCTCCATTGCCCTCTAAATTTGAAAAAAAGAAAATTTGTCATATCGTGATGTTATATAGCCTATAGCCTTCCTCGATAAATGGTCTATCCAAAACTGAAAACTAAATTCAATTCGAAGAAGTAGTTTCTGAGATTAGCGCGTTCAAACAAACAAACAAACTCTTCAGCTTTATATAATAGTATAGATAAGTATCACAGAGGAATTTAAATTTAAGGATTTCACAAACCATTTTTCGAAAAATTACTATTATGTAAGTGGCCTCGTTTTTTGAGGCGGTTATAAATTCCAAAGAAGCGATTGAAGTAGCAAAATAAATCGATGATTTTAACTTGTGAGCGCCTGAAGAGCGCTGCAAAACGACTTTAACAACCAGCACTTGCAGGCGACAGACGACAGTTTACTAGTCTTTTAGCTGCGCTTCTTTTGCTATTGAAGGATAGGCCTTGTTGTTAATTTTGTTAGGACCAAGTCAGTTGTATACAACCTCCAAAACCTTTTCCACGTTGAAAAACCTACAGACAGACACAAAATGAACTGTTATGATGAAACATTTTTAAATTAACATTCATATAGAAAATGGTTGTTAATTGAAATAAAAATTGACTTCCACCTTTGTCAACATAGGATGTGTAATTACAGACTTCACAAACACTATACGAGGACTAACAGAGCGTCAATTCTTTTAATTTAATATGTAATCTATTAAATTGTGATTGTACATTTTTACTTTATACTTTTGATAACAGTGCAGCTTAACGATTAAAAAAATATTAATATTAAAAATATAAATTACAAATATTACTAACACATTCACATAACGCCATCTAGTCCCAAACTAAGCAGATCTTGTTTGTACTATAGGTACTAGACAACGGATAAACATACTTAAATACTTTTTTTTGTAAATACATATATTATACATAGAAAACACCCAGACCAATGCAAAAAATCATGTTCATGCAGAAACAGAAGATTTGCATTGAGCGGGAATCGAACCTTAAATCATGTTATATTACAACTACGCCATAGAGGTCGTCGACTTATTTCTATGTCCTCTCAACCATAATTTTTTTTAAATAGCTTTCTAGATTGACTATACTTTGCCTATAGTAAGCAAATTACAGTCCATAAATCGTTAACGGCTACGTCATAATTGGATTTGGAATTGATTTTACACCTTCATCTTAATTGACCTTAGATTGCTAGAACAAGGAAATCGAGCGCTGGTAACGAGTTAAATTGATAAATTAATAAATTGACGACCTCTGTAGCGTTATATTACATGGCTGCTACGCAACGGTCTCGGGTTCGATTCTCGCTCAACGTAAATGTTTGTGTGCATGTGCACAAACATGATTGTTTGCATTGGTCTCGATGTTGTCTATTAATATGTATGTATTAGCAAAAAAACAATTTTAGTATGTTTATCCGTTGTCTAGTACTCATAGTAGGTACAAGCTTGGCTTAGTTTCGGAGTAGATGGCGTTGTGTGAATGTATACAAAATGTTAATACAGGTTGTGTAAATGTTAGTACAGAACCTGTATTGTACTTGAGTACTAAAGTGAAATTAACATGACTTTAGTTCGTCTCTAATAATGTACTAATACTTTAATTGTTGAAACGTTGGCTGTTTGTTGTCAAAGAGTTTATGCAAACAGTCGTTATCTTAACGTTGTTTGACAGTCAAAGTTTTATGTTATGCATTGTGTTTGGCAAGTGAGGGATTAAGTTAAATGGATAAGTTAGTTATCTACATGGCATTTGTTACGGTGTCAATTTTATTTGGTGTTTGTGGTTTTTAAAATAATTAATATAAAAGTACCCTTATAAATATCAGTGTTATTAATGGGAGTTATTTTAATTTATTTCTGAATTTTTGATTTGAATTTAACAGCTTTATGTGATTGATACAGCATGTCAATTCTCGTTCTTTATAATTCGGTTAAGTTAACTTTAGTTATCAAATTGTCACACTCTAAATAAAACTTTAACACGACCACAAAAGGTTACAATTGCAATAGCAAAAAAACAAGACAATTTGACAACTAAAAGTTAACTCAACCGAATTTAAAGTACGAGAATTGACATGCAGGTTAAAAAATTGCGTTGCAGTTACGTACTTTATGCACAATATATCAAACATCTCACTCCATAGGTTTCGTAATAGCTGACTTAATATTTTGCAGATATATTATGTCCACAAACACAATCGGACGACTTAAAAAACTAAATTCAAGTTCTTTATTACACCTTAGAAAGTTCATCCTTGGGGTATCCAAATGGGGTGTTGTAAATATAGCTGAATTAAACGTTACGATCCTATTTCGACACCAACAATTTATACTAAGCTAACTCATAAAAGTGAACTTTACAGTAGACGCGTTTAAAGGGAAAAACGCGATAACTTTTATATTAATAAGAATATTGATTTGAAAATTTGTATGATTAATATGTGATTTATTTATAGTCATTTCGTATTTATATTTTTCCATAATTGTGTATATTTTTTAATTTAGTGCAAGTTAGCCGTATGGTATATACGGCTAACCTAATTCCACAATATTATTTTACGCACTACACACGTCTAACTAGTAGTCAGCGTAGTGTATTACGGGCGGTCACAGTACTAAACAAGTATGATTTTTATTACTTACTCTAAAATATATTATTCATTCATTTAAACTTAAGCCTACAGTTAAAAATGTCAAATATGCTGTCTATAAAGTATTTAACATAGTTTTATATGAGAAATAATATAAAACACACAGTCGCTAACTAGTGCATGGCCAATCGAAGAACGAAATCCGATCGGGCTATATTAGGCTAAGTAACAGTTAGCGTAGTGTTACACGAACTTTAACCAAAGCGGCTAAAACTTACAAAATAATATAATAAACTCTATAATCCATATTTTATATACTTTAATATACAATATAATATTTAATAGCACATTAAACTTACCTGTATAAAGCGGAATCCCATCCTTTTTATCAACACTCCCCAATGAATATTTTACCTTTTTTGTAAATTTTACTAAATATTTAGCTCGTTTTCGTGTCATTTTTGTAAAAATATACTAACTCTATTAATATTTAGACTAACTTGTAACAATAGCTCTATTAATTAGCATTATACTAATAAAGTGTTTCAAACCGCGCACTTCCATCTTATAATGCGACAAGTGAAGTTAGCGTTAACTAAATCGAAAGATTCTAAAAATTACCTGTACGTTGTATAAAATTTGTAACTTTGTTATTTTTGTATATTACTTCATGATTTTTTATTACAAATAAAATAGCACATTTTAAGCACTTTAGCGTAAAAAATGATTTTTCCTAAAATTCGAGTTAGCGTAGTATAAATTGTTGGTGTTGATTTGCTAAATTTGTCACGATAAACTATTTATATAAAACTAGGACATTATTTAACTTTGACACACTTCTTCTTTACAAACATATACCTACGCTTTGCTACAATATGTAGGTATATTAAAAGCGTAGGCAGGCAAAGTCAACATCTTCGTTTCTTATTAAAACAACTTTCACATCACCCATGATAAATATTGCGAGAACAAGCGAAAATCAACACTAAAAACCGAGGGAACGTTTGTAACATTTGCACGAAGTTTCAACTCAAATCCGGGATGTCTAAACACTGCTTTATATTCTCTCCGCATCGAGTTGTGGTCTAAACATTTTCCTTATCCTATTGCGTAGTGGATACAATGTTTTTCACTTGTATAGCTTTCCACGGTTCATAACGTTCTATTCAGATTAAGTCACAAGAAATACCAGATCAGAGAGCGTGTGTTTGTTGATGTTTTTCTTTGTAAAAGTATGTGCCATATTGCTTCCGGCGGTACTCATACAAAGTAAACTTATTTTTGGCTTTGCTTTTTCGCAACGATTCTTCGATTATATTATGGTACGCTGAGCTTTAACTTAGCGTATAGTTCTTAGTTATAGATGTAGCTTAACGCCCACGCTCAACAAAGACGTGGGCTTGAAATAGAGATGCTTTTGTTTGTCTTGTATGTAGTTTTTTGTTTACCTATTAAACTAGGTCTGCTATAACTTGTAGACGAAACTAAAAGCCAAACGTAACAATCATAGCAACAAGCGGTATCGTGTATATACATCAAAGTTTTCTCTTAGCCTAATTTGAAAGACATTTTGAGCGTCAAGACCCAAGCAATCTTTACTCAACTCATGCCTCAAGATTATATTTTTTTTACTATGAAAATACAATCATAATTTTATTTAAACACATTTCCATGTTGTAGTTTTTGTTTAACTAGTTCCTTCTTTACATATAAGTCGCAATTAAAAGTTTTAGATGCTAAAATGGTACACTGGGACATGATAGAATATTTTATGTTCTTACTCCATCACAAAACAAACAATTTACTACTTCAAGTTTGATACTTACGCAATCCTTTACAATACAACTTTAATGTAAAGTACACTGGAAGAAAACTACAATATACTGTACATTTTGTAACAGTCAACAAGGCTATAAGTTTAACTATTTTCAACAGTTTTAGGTTACCAAAAATGCTTTTGTTTTCTGTATTGTATTCTATTGCAGAACAATTTGTTTTGTTTTGGCACGGAGTGAATAGCCCGGTGACCTCATTTAGTCTTAGTATTTCAGCTTCAATGTATTATACTTTGCTACATAATAAAAAAGATTTTGTTTAATATTAAAAGAAGTTCGGGTTCTGCTGTCTTTTGTATCTTGTGGATTTATTGACTTATTTTTTTTTTTTTATTTGTAAAAATAAACGTTATTATGTTGTATACTTAATGCATAATTGATACCCTTTTTGGTAGTAGTTAATGCAATAAGGACATTTTTCACACATAGTCAAAAACATTGCTGTGATAGGATCATGAACTTAGATCTAGACAATTAATTGCTTATACTATTATAAATCTATTTACATCTTAATTATTTAAAATAGGGAAATGGGTAGGAGCATAAAACTAATCGAATACTATTTTTTCTAGGAAACGTATTTGCGTTCATTGAGATTAGCTAATAAAGTTTATTCGTAGTAAAATATCTCAAATAGAATTGTATAGGTTGAGGACTTCGTTTACGTAGGTCATCATCACAAAGCAGCCCATCAATGTCCCACTGCAGGGACGGGCCTTCTCCCGTGACGGAAGGATATTTGGCCTACTAATACCACGCTGGCCAGACGGATTGGACCAGGGTTTAATTTTTATTTCGTTAAGATGATAGTCCCTTAGTCGGTTTTTACTACACCCATGGGATGAGATGGGGTGGCGAAATTTTATATTCTTACTTCGTCACCACACGGAGATCTGTCACCACGCGGAAATTACGTAGGTATACAAAGGATATTCCGACTTAACACAACTATTTATAAATCGCAAAAATACTTCTTATTGTCTCTACTATTCCCGTACTTACGACCTTCTTTACGTCTTACGACCGTCGCATATATTGTACTAAACAGGAGTATTTATTATTATCTTCTTACTTTTATTTTTCCCAATTTAGCAATCCACATGACATTGACGGCCTCTGTAGCGTAGTGGTTATACAACATGACTGCTACGCAGAGGTCTCGGGTTCGATTCCCGCTTAATGCAAATATTTGTGTGCATGAACATGATTGTTTGCCTTAGTCTGGGTGTTTCTATGTATAATATGTATGCATTTACAAGAAAAAGTATATAAGATTTGTATCCGTTGTTCTGTTACCCATAATACAACCAGGTTAAGCTTAGCTTACTTTGGGAACAGATGGCGCTGTGTAGAGATGTCTATTAAAAAAAAATACGTTTTTATCAGGGTCTTTAACTTTTACATCCTTCGTAATATTGACGACTCATCAGGATACACCATTCAAAGTTTCTAATTTATAAAGTAAGACAATTTAATTAAGATATTGAAAGATGACATCTGTAAGAGTCTGATTAAGACAAGTGTAATTAAGATCATTAATTAAGGGAATCATTAGAACTTTTACTGTTTCTTTCACTCAACGTTAATCGCAACAGTAAATAAACTAAATAATAGTATTAACTTATTAAGTAAATCCAAGAATATCAAAGGTGTTGAAGGCTCTTTAGCTTCAGGAAAATCCTTTTTACCTCAAAAAAATAAAGACACATTGTACATACTTTAAGAAAAAAGCAATGAAATATGTCTATTTCCCTTTCATGCGAAGATAGACCCAAGATTTATTTACATGTGTCACTTAACAAAAAAAGGCTAAACATTTTACTCCGCAAGTTTGAAAAATTATAGGTCTTTTGTTCTGTAAGAGTTACGCCTATACCTGTATAGGCTGGGGTCATAAGAATCTTTATTATCATTTCCTCGTACATTTATTTTACATATTGGTTAAATATTCCTCACATTTTATATTCCACACATATTCACACCACGCCATCTAGTCCCAAACTAAGCAAAGCTTGTACTATGGGTACTAGACAACGGATAAACATACTTAAATCCTTTTTTTGTAAATACTTACATATTATACATAGAAAACACCCAGACCAATGCAAACAATCATGTTCATGCACACAAAGATTTGCATTGAGCGGGAATCGAACCCCAGACAGGGGTCTGGGGTTCGATTCCCGCTCAAAGTCATAACATGACTGCAACGCAGGGGCGTTGCAGTCATGTTATATAACCACCACGCCATAGAAGTCGTCTGGTTATAAATATTATGGTTTTAAATACTCCATTGACGTGTACATTTATTTATTATATCTAAAAAGAGTTGAAAACGGTCAATAGGTAATTCAGCCCACCATGTCTTAATGCTAATTTCGCTGTGATACTGTCGTTATTGTCTTGTGTGTGTATTTACATGTATTATTTTTGCATGGGTACGTGTTTGTGTTAAAGAGTGCTTGTATATTTGCGTTTGTGTGACTGTGAATGTGTGTCCAAATGCATGTGTTAGTATAAGTACATATATGTATGCTTCATTCGTGTTAGTTGAACAAGTTTTCTGTTATGATGTTTGTTTTTGTTTATTGTTTATTAGTAACAAATAAGTTTACATAAAATCATACATCAGTCTCACAAAACAGCTGACGCTGTTTATCTGTGAGATCAGGGAGTCTCTTTAAAAACATGATACATAATTATACAATTATCAAATTTTTAAGCTTTTGGTCCAAAATCTAAATTAAGAGTTAAATTACAAATTAACAGTTGAATTAGGTAAGAGTATTTAATACATATTTCTTCAGTAGTTCAGCAAATTTATTTTTATTAGGTTCGCTTCTAATATCAGCAGGTATGTAGCTAGCATGATGTAGACAAGGTTGTGTGTCCAGGCTTTAACTTTTTGCTTGTATTTATTTCGTATAAGTAAGTATTTGGATAGAACTAATTAAGTAATGGTATAAACTGCTACTAGGTACCTATCACAGCAGAAAAATAAACGAACTACAGAATAGAGTAACTGAACTGAATACTCATGCATTAATTATCTGCTTACGAAAGAATTATGAAATATATTTAATAATATCTAGATTAACTCTTCTCTTTGTGGCATTAAAATAATTAATTTTCGTGGATATTTGATACAGAATGAAAAGAAAATTTATGTTCATTAAAATAATAACGTTTAATAAATAGTAGTGTCATTATTATAATTCAATTTGAATATATTATCCTTTACACATAATTACATTAAGTATAGTTTAGGTAACAAAATTGTATACAATTTTTATAATATACTAGCTGATGCCCGCCCCGCGGCTTTACCTTCGTTGTATGGGTAGCTTAAATGTTATTCTATACCCTAAACTACCTATATTGAGACATATTAGACATTATAGTCCTAACTGAGAGCTGGTTGAAAAAAATACACAATCTCCCCACCATCGACGGCTACCAATCATATGCCACTACAAATAATTTAAATCAGAACGATGGGATTGTAATCTTCATAAAAATAGGTCTCCAAGCTACAGTTAAAGAAACTAAATTAAATAAAGCTAATTGCTTAACATGCGAGGTCGATAATAAACTAGCCTTAGTGTCAGTGTACCGTTCGCCTTCATACCAAAGAAACGAGGACTATGAGAGTTTCTTATCTAGTTTAAATAATTTATATAATGAACTATCTTCATATCCCAACGTAGCTCTCGTGGGTGACTTAAACATTGATATCAAACTAACCAATAGAAACGCGCATAGTCTTGACTACCTTATACTTAATGCTTCACATGGCCTAGTTCCAACGCATCTTCTACCCACTCGTTTAGATAACTGTCTCGATCACACACTTTTAAAAACAAATCAACCGAGCAAGACACTGATCTTGGACTCCTATGTTACCGACCACAAACCAGTCCTATTAACTATAACTAACATAACAACTTCTCACAAGATTAAAAAAACTATCACAAAAATAAACCACGAAGCAATAAAATTAGAACTAGAAAATACCGATTTCAGTGACATTTATACTATAACTGATGCGAACGAATCCATTAACCTAATAATTAACATAATTACATCAATTATAGCCAAACATACAAAAGAAACTAACATCTCAAAAAAACACAGAACAATTAGGCCGTGGATGACACATGGTCTACTCAAATGTATCCGAAATCGAGACAGAATGCACATTAATCTACGAAATTCTCCTAATAATTTAATACTTAAACTGACATACACACGTTACCGTAACTTCTGTAACAACCTTCTTCGTAAATTGAAAAACACGTATGAGAGCGGTCAATTAGAAAAGGCTAAAGGTAATTCAAGGGCATTGTGGAAGGTAATAAAGGGTATAACCGATACTTGTGGAGTGCGTACTGGTGCAGGTGAATTATTACGAACAAAAGATAATCCTGAGACGGCAGTAAATGCCGTCTGCAGCTATTTTACTAACATAGGTCAAAATATGGTAGCTAAACTAACATCTCATAGTAACCCTTATGCACACAACCATGCAGATCAACCAACTTCATGCTCTAGTAAGACACCACATAACTCTTTAGTGTTGTTAGCGGTTGATGACGCAGAGGTAAGAACATTGTTATTAAAACTACGTACGGACTGTGCAGCGGGATGGGACGGCATACCACCCGTGATTTTAAAGCAAAATCATGAGGTTTTAGTGCCCCCTCTATGCTACATATTCAACAGATGCATCGAGTCGGGAGTCTTCCCGGACGCGCTAAAAAAGGCAGTAATTCACCCAATTCACAAGGGTGGGAGCAGAAGCTGTGTCAGCAATTATAGACCAATATCAATCCTGCCCTCACTCTCGAAAATACTCGAAAAAATTCTTAATAATCGTCTTACTTCATTCCTTGCTAAGAATAACCTTCTAGCACAAAATCAATATGGCTTTAGGACTGGTGTTTCAACGGAAGATTCCGTTGTTGATCTAACACAACTTGTGGCACATAACATGGACCGAAATATAAAAACCTTGGGTATTTTTCTAGATCTACCAAAAGCGTTTGACACAGTTTCTGTTCCTTTGCTTCTTGCAAAACTTGAACGGCTAGGAGTTCGTGGGGTCGCACTGGAAATCTTCATAGATTATCTCAACAACAGAAAACAGCGTGTAAAAATTGACTCTCATCTCAGTTCAGAACAAGATATAACGTGTGGCGTCCCTCAAGGGAGTATACTCGGGCCTACGTTGTTTTTAATATATGTCAATGACCTATGTAACATGGTCTTTCCAAATACGCAACTCTTCGCATACGCGGACGACACAGCGATTCTGGCTTATGGGCCTACTTGGGAGCATGTCAGAATGACAGCTGAAGCCGTACTGATGCGGGTTATGAACTGGCTAAACCTTAACCTCCTAACATTAAACCTAAATAAAACCGCATATCTTCCATTCTCAATCAGACGCACTAGCAAACCTCCTGACACGTTCAAAATCACAGCACATACATGTAACAAATCTGCCCAATCCTGTAAATGCATTACACTTAACAAAACTGACAAGGTGAAGTACTTGGGCGTGATGATTGACGACGGACTGAGATGGAATCACCACTTGGACACACTTAGTAATAGAATTTTGCGACTCATACATGTCTTTAAATCTTTGAGAGATGTAGCAAGCATCGACACCCTTAAAACGACATATATGGCGCTCTGTGAGTCGATTATAGGTTACTGTATTCCGGTCTGGGGAGGTACACACAAGAGCAACTTCCTGAGGGTCGAGAGAGCACAGAGAGCCGTTCTAAAAGTAATGATGAAACTGCACTACAGGCACCCTACGACATTGGTTTATGCCGAATGTAATGTACTGACTGTGCGTCAGCTCTATGTACTTCGATCGATTCTACGAAAACATAGCAATTTTAGTCCGCCCAATCCTAACAAACGGGTCAATTTGCCTAAAAGCGTGGAACATAAAACATCGTTTGCAAAACACCAATACTTTGTACTTAGTACATACATCTATACAAAACTCCATAAAATTTTAAATTTACTAGATCTAAACAAATACAAAGTTAAATTAAAAGTAAAAGATTGGCTGTTAAAACAGGACTATGACAAAACTGAACTTATTCTGACTTATATATCATAACACATTAATTGACACAATATGCAAATTCACACACACACACACACACACACACTCACTCACTCACACTACATACTCACTCACCGACATACACTTACACACACACTCTCCAACTCACTTACACACACACTACTCACACTGCATGCATAATAATTAAACATATAAAAATTGTCAAAACTTTTAATGGGTACACTCGCTTCCTCATTTAATAACAAAATCAACTGACCAAATACTACTACTTAAGATACAGGATTTTCCTAGTTTAAGTGGTAGGGACCATAATTTATGATAAAATTGTTATATTAAACACATATTATGTAAAAATGTTACCTATGTTACTGTTTTTATACCAATAAACTATTTTATTTTTTTATTATTTTTTATTATTATATTCCAAATTTAGCTACGACCCACACGTAACAAAAAGCGTTTGATAGCATTTTGTTTTCTTAGTCCATTGCTACACAAATAAATTAAAAAACAAGTATATTATATAGAAATTGATGTGCAGGTAAGTATTTCCGGTCAATGTGACGCTTATCTTAATGAACCTCTTTGCCTGTAAGCCTCACGAACAGGAAGTAGAAAGCTTCACCCCTGTATTAGTTTATTCGTTTTATTTTGTTGACTGTACAGGGGTATTATTTATAGCGGTTGTTCCAAAATGCTATTTTGCCCCGTAATGGTTTTATTTCCGAAGTTTTGCGGGTGAATTATTTATTTTCCGATTAATGTTTATAATGTTGGAAGTGGTATGTAAATTGTATTTTGTTGTCTTTGTTTGTATTTAAATGTGAAGTTTGCTTGAGTTAACAGACGGAAAATTATTCTCAGATAAAATGCGGAATATATGCCTTTGGGCGCTTCTAGCAATCAGTCTAGACATAGAAGTATAAGTCGCTGAGTTTCTAGTGGTCACTAGAAAATATTCGGATTAAAACCGGTGTTCAATAATCACCTCCTTTTTCCTTAATAATTAACCATAGTAAAATGTATACTTACAAAGACTTAATCGTCTTATCTAATCCCTTTTAAATCACCATGATTTTTTATCTCAAACACATCATTTTGAAAAGCACGTAACGTACAAATGTTACGCCTAGAAAAACTACCCTAATCACAACAAACGGAGACGGCAGCGGCGATAATGTGTTCTCATTTTTATACTACTTCCTAACTGAGCGGTTTCTTACGCAAGGAGAATCACTAATGCTTTCTGTTCAACCTTCTATTTTGTTAGTAGGTAATAAGCTTACTTTAGTCACCGATAGATGGCGTTGCACTATTCTAATTCGAGATATTGTTTGATTTACCTTAAGACGGATAAGGAGGCACACTAGCGCCGCTAATTGTAAATCATAATTTGCAAATAGGATTACTAAATTAAAGCAAAATGTTCTCATCTATATCTTTAAAAAAGGCAATAAAGTGTTTTTATTAGTAGAACTAACTTACAACTGTATCGATTTTCCATACAGCATTCTTCTCTTCCTGTGAAGAAAAACTTTGGATACTTACTTACTTATACTTTCTCCAAGAGTAAACCATAAAGTTATTTTTGTGAACCCGGAAACTTCTTGTGGGAAGTAGATAAACATAACCTCAGCGCCAACTCCAACCAATGCATAACCTGGATAGCTATTTAGGTCGTTACAAATGTCCAGTCATTTACTTCACATTTGTAACGACTGAATAGTTCTACCTACTTACATCCCTTGTTGTCATTGATATCATAATTCATTATGTAATGGTATTCTCACTTATGTAAGAAAAAAAAGATAAATAGTTTATTTAGGAACAGACACAAGACAGACAAGAAGGTAAGAAATAAGATACATTAATACTCAAATACTAAGTCATAATACTTTGTGTTTTTTAAATTCCTGACATTAATTATTAGATTTTTCTTTTCAGAAATATTTGTGTGTGACAATGGATGGTAAACACAATTGGTGTCATCTCTAAAGCTCATCTTAAGGGTGTCTTAAGGCCGACTAAGGGAAAATGCCTTTGCATTGTCACTAGGAAGACTAAGGAAAGAAAACTTCACACAAAATGTCAAGTTTTCCTCCGTCACTAAAAGAAACCTGTTCTAAAACATAAATAACTCAAAACGATAGAAAATAAAGAGTAACGATACTTTAAAATTAGGAAATAACACTTCAATGGCTTAAGCAATATTGTGTCACTATTACGCTACACAATGGGCTATTAAGACCACGTGTTCCATTTTTAAGTAAAGTTTTCATAGTTTCATTTAAGAGAAAAGCTATGACATTATATTTAATACTTTTTCATTAAAGTTAAAGTTCCGTTTATGTATGATTTAGTGAAACTTTTGTAGCTGACTGTGCTAGCGTTTACTTGATTCAGTAATTGGATGATTTGAACCGAATTTTACAATTTAAGAAAATAATTTATTTTGTTAACACATTGAAGAAATATTATATAAACTGCTTTGGTAGCAAAGAGGTCACAGCAGTGCCATTTGAGACAATTATTAAGGTGATCCACAAATTATTCCCATGAACTGGATGTTCTTTGTGTTACTTAGTTAATTTTTAATATGTAAAAGTCGTAGAACTAAAAGTAAAACATAAAAAACTATAGTTTTCGTCGCTGTGTAGTCGTATAAATAAACATAACAATCCAAAGTTAAAAGCAGTCATCCTGTCGAGTACTCCTACGTAAATAGGAGTATAATACATTATGCTACTGTTTGAGAGGAGTCAATATAATTTAGAAGCAGCCTTGACCCGCCCTCACCCACGACTGACCCCGTCTAATTAAGTACAGCCTCCCAACTTCATGTTTCATGCTGAATACAAAACTGTGTAAGCTATTTTAGTATTACGTCGTACAAAGAGATTTTGATAATTTAGATGTTTTAAATTAAATTGTAATCCTCTTTTTAAGATAAATATCTTCCTCTCTCCGAACAAACTATTATAATTAATGAACAAGATAAAAAAGTGCCGTAATGTTAAAACTGCACTGCAAACTGTAATATGGCATAATGTTAGGAGATGTAAACTCTTTAAAAAAGTTGATGTAAAGCTTGATGTCTTAACACAATTGTGAGTAGCCTCTACTCATGTAAGTAAGAGACCCTATACTGGCAAACCTAGGTCTGCAATGATGATGACAAAACTTAAATAAAAGTTAAAGAGATTATTTTTATTTGTTCTATTAGAAAATCAATTTCACCAAAACAGTTCTTCTAACTAAACCTATAAAACTCACAAAAAAGAAAGAAATAAACTCACAATAGTAGGTAATAAGATAGAAAACCGTCATAATATATCTCGACGTAAGTATCGTCCTACTTGTTAGATAAACTTGTGAGAAGGGAACTATCCAAACACAGTTACTCATAATGGTTCGTGGACTAGTTTCAAATTTTGTTGGACAACTTAATTATAGACAACAGTATATTACTATGAGATAGAGTCAATAGTCACGTCGTGTATATTTAATTTATTATGTTGATATTATCATTATAATATTTCGTGGTTTCTACTGTTTGGATTAACTTAAGCCTTAACTGCATTACTACTTTGCCCGTTATTATTTGGTATATTTTGATCTGTTATAAATCATCATCATGATTATATCAGTCAACAATTACGTCCACTGCGGCTTCCGTGTCTCTCTCATCTGTAGGTTTACCGCTACTCTGACCAGATCGTTACTTTACCCTATTACATATTAAAGGTTTCCTTGATGTAGTCCTTCTGTTAAATATTTTTTGTTAAATCTTAACTCTCTTTAATCTTCTTCTTTGTTCACCTGTTAACTGTCGTATACTTTCTGGTTTATCATCGCTCACTCGTTTTTGTTAACGTTACTCCGTCATGTTTTTGCTTTCTTTTATATTTGTCTATTCTTTTATTTGTTTGGACTATTGGGACACTTTGTGTTAAAAGTTCATTAATGAAATTGATCTAAATTTCACCTCTGATATCTACAACAACGAAAACACTTTATTTGTTTGGAGCAATAAAAAAGGTGTCTCCTTTATTATCTTGCATGCATAAGGGTACTCCTTCTCAGGACTACTGCCAACTGAAACTAGAGTATCGTAATAAAACTATACTGCACAAAAATCTATTTAAAATAAATACTTTGTCGATTTGGCAATACTCCCAAAATAATACCAGTTACACACTTTTAGGCGCATACAGAAGATATTTATTTACTTTTTTGATCAAGATACATATTTATTTGTGGAGCATATTGTTTTTACTTAGTGCAAAAGTTTTGATTTAACAAAGTCTCAATTAATACTAAAGTGGAGTATTATTGTTCAATTGATTTAATATTTCTTTGTCTCATTGTTCATTTTATGTAAGTACTAAAAGTCTTATTCCCAACTGAATCTCTTCCAGTTTTGCCATCCAGTCCTTACAAAGCAAGGCAGCTTTTAAGCCAACGGTGTTGTTAGTTTAATTACAAATCATGAAACACAATGTTTTAATATTAAACTATAATTGAAAACAAAATGGTGAGATGAACGCAAAGGATTTTCCCTTTCTTTGAAGTCGGCAGGAAAACAAATATTGCAAACATCGTCATTCAGTGTTTTGTTTATAACTTTAATTGAAATTTAAATGGGCAAAGTTTGTTGATAAAAGTGTGGCTGATTTATCGTTTGTCCGGGGCCATCATTGTTTCGAGAATAACCAGGAGTTTTGCCTCTGAATAATTTAGTGGAGAGATGGAATTTTGGAGTTCTTGTTGTATAAAGTTGGGTGGTTAGGTCCCAACAAAATAAGTGTACAATTAAAATCTAAACCTTCTTACATTATGATGCTTACACTTAGTTTAAGTAATTTTTCTTGTATTTAATTTAGCGGAGCAAAAATTGTTCTGCTAATCTTGCTTACTGAACGTACTGATATAGAATTTTGAATTAATAATTGTGGTTCGTTTTTATAAAGTGTGTGTTGTTTTTTTAAAAGTTGTGTTGTTGTTGTTTTTCTTTTTGTTTAACTTTGATTTAAAGCAATTTAATGAGTTAAATTTCAACACGTATAAAACTAAAATAAGAGAGAATACATCATAATTTAATTTTTAAATTTTATGATATGCATTATCGTTTATTATAAAATTGTGGGTAAAATGCATCCTTTTCGAGAATAAAATTATTCAAAATGAATCACAATACAAAGCTTTTGAAATGAATAATTATGTACGTGGAAATAATTTACCTTAACTATTCAATATTCTGCTTAACGGATTACCAAAAATAAAAAAGATAAAACATGCTGTCAAAGATTGACCGGTTCGTTTTTTGCGTGAAGTATAGACAAAGTCACTATTATAGCAACCGGAATCGATTTTTACGAAACAGTAACCAAATGAATCAAATGAAGCAGCATCAAATAAACCGATGAAGTGATAGTTGCCACTAATCGTTTCTATATGTATATCGATCGAATGCAACGGAATGAAAACACTTCAGGGAAAGATAAAACAGGGTATTTTTGAAAATAAAATGATCCAAGATTTGCCAATTATTAGTGAGAGGGAAGACAAGCAGTTTGTTCGTTATCACCGCGGTAACTTCGGATCTATTCAAACACAGTGTCTTTAAGTAATAAGCCAATAAGGAAAATAGCACAAAAATATAAAAACGTCCTTTGAACTCTAAATGTCCATCCCATAGGAAATAACCAATAAAATTAAGTTAAAATTTTTTCCCAAACTTTTATGTATACCGGCGTGTTTTTGCAAAAATCTGGGCACTAAACTGGTACAAACGAGTCAACATTAATTCTAAGGGTAAATAAAAGTACGACTTGACTTGGTAAAGACGATTTTATTTACCGGGCGAATGAATGTTTACTTGCACTGAACTGTGCGAAAATAAATAAAAATAAGGCTTGAACAAATTGTGTCCCTACTTACGTAGCTATGGACGTCATTTTGGATTAACTACTAGCAGAATCGTCAAATAGAATGTTAGTAGGTAGTGCATTTTGAGGGTTTTTTTTATTTAAATCATTTTTATTTTCCGACTGATTCCAATGTAACGTTATGTTACGACTATGTTTGCGGAGAAGCGCGTTGACGGTTTCGCCGCCATTATGCGCAAAAGGTGTGCCTCTATGCTGGAAAGGGTACGCGGCAGCACCAACAGCATCGTAAGTGTGTTTGCAGATAGGTGGGACACACCCATGATGCGTAGATGGATGCAGCTTCATACTTCAAGGTGAAGCTGCAATCATCACACACTTTAAATTGCATTGTATGTTTGTTTAGTTATAGTTACTAATACTAGTTTTAAGAGAAATTGTTACTAACACTATGGACTTTGTTCCGAAATAAATGAATTGAATTGAATGTAGGTTAGTGATTTTCGTGTGTCTATTTATGTCGTATAGGTAAGCAGGTTCGTTCTCTTGTAAGCTATCGTACCTTAATACAAAATTATCAAGTTTAACTACTGTTACTACTAGGTAGTTAATGTTCGCTTTGCTGATATTTGGGGTAGTGATGAAGCATGACACTTCGGAAAAGAATGTAAATATAAATACTTTACTGTTAGTCACTTTGTTGTTGTTTATTAGTTATTTTTAAAGCTTTTGTGTTTTTATTCTGTTTTTCCTTTCCATCAAACACTTTCATCCTCTATGTGGTGACGGAGTAAGAATACAATGTGTCACCACCCCATCACATCCCATGGGTGTCGTAAAAGGCGACTAAGGGACTATCCGTAAAAATTATCTGTACGAAATAAAAAGATGGAAAAATTGAAATTAAACCCTATACCAATCCGTCTGGCCAGCGTGGTATTAGTAGGTTAAGTGTCCCTTCGTCATGGGAAGAGGCCCGTCCCTGCCGTTCAACATTAATGGGCTGTTATGATGAAAACTTCCATTATGTTATATGCAGCCTCATCAACCTAGTGACTATAACAGATATCGACACAAAAGTAAAATTAAATCCATTATCCAAAATAAATGTACTTATTTAATAATTATCTTGAAATTTAATAATTAAAAGTACGAGTACGTTAATGACACAGCTGTTCATTTAATTTGACTCCGCAGTTCGTAGAAAGTTTCGTGTGGACGTTTTGACATAATCCACTCGTTTTCAGTAACTTCCATATTAAAACTAACGAGTAGGTACTTAAAGTTATTAAATGAGTTGAAATTATATCCAAATTGTATGTGTTTTTATTGTAATTATATTAGCTGCTGAGGGTGGCTTTCGATTTTGGATAACGATATTATCGCGGCAGCCAAACACACATATTTGAATGCCTTGATCTTTTGACCTATTTTTTAGATTACAAAGTGACCTATGTCATAATCCGTGGTATCATCTCATAGAAAATTACTAAAACTGCAAAGGAGAATGTTTATTTTACTAGGAGCTTTGGGCTAACATAAAAATTGCTGCCCCCACGTTTGTAACCATTGTACATTGACTTATACCATTGAGCTTATTACATGTTTAAAGAATTATCAAAATTGAACCCACAGTTTAAGCGCTATATCATATTATTAATTCGTCATCCTGAAGTACTAAGTACCCAATACAAAATAACACTATTGCTTAAAACAGATGATTATTATTAAAAAGCATTTATTATATCCTCAAATAATGAGAATTATATAAATATATAGTAGGTATATGGTATATGTATACCTACGTATATATTCTTTATATAGGTATGTATTAAAAATCTTTATATATAAGATATATTTAACTAATATAATTTACATATTATTTTTATTGTGTGCTTGTTATGGATCATCATATCAGCCTATAAATGCCCACTGCTGGAGGAACGACCACTCTGCGTGGTCGTGCCTCCCTTATCCATCGACTTCCCGCCGTCCTAACTAGGTTGTCGGTCCACTGTGTGAGGGATCCCTACGCCTCATTCTACGCCTTCCAGTGCTGGGTCGCCATTCCAAAACTTTTTTGCTCCAACGGCTGTCAGTTCTTTGCGCTATGTGCCCTATCCACCGCCACTTTAAACGGGCAAACTTGATCGCTATTTCGATCACATTGTTTCATTTCTAATTTGATTACGCAAGGAAATCAGTTCCATATGCCATCAATGGCGACACACACTGGTCGAAGACCTTTGTCTTCAGACAGAAGTCTGAAAATATTATGTACTCGTATACCTACGAGTACATAAAAATAAACACATATAACACACATACACATATAAATAAAAGCCGCAGTCTTGTTATTTGTATAAATAACAAGACTGATACTATTTTTTTTACTTTCATGATTACTATACATGGATTGTGCTGGATGGTTAATACTACTGTATAGCGTGCACATGCCAAGAACCATACAATAGATATAACACGAGCACATGTTCCCAATGTACATCTGCCACTCTTACAGGAACAGTAGTAATGGTTCCGTAAAAGAAAATGTTGTTTACGTATCAATCTTTGTAATAAACCTATTCGGTGACCTGGGGACAGACTGTAACTGCTTGGAGTGCCACAGGGCTTTTAATTTTTTGAACAGCTGATATCCAGATTTCTGTGGGACGAATTTTGTTGGTTCCATAGAAGAAAATGTTGTTTACGTATCAATCTTTGTAATTAACCTAGTTGGTGACCTGGGGACAGACTGTAACTGCTTGGAGTGCCACAGGGCTTTTAATTTTTTGAACAGCCGATATCCAGATTTCTGTGGGACGAATTTTGTTGGTTCCATATAGGAAAATGTTGTTTACGTATCAATCTTTGTAATGAACCTAGTTGGTGACCTGGGGACAGACTTTGACTTTTTAGCCCAAAAAAAACATTCTCCTTTCATGCAAACTAATGCTTGATTTGTGCCTTACCGACTCGTAGTCACACCAAGCTTGTCACACCAGTGTGACTAACAGTAATCTTTTTCTTGTTTGTCACACTACTGATTTTGACACACCATTTAATGTATTTATTTCTAAACTAGTGATGTCCAAGTTACAGTACTAAGTTTTTTATATCGAAACCATCAAAGTATGTAGGTACTACTGTGTTTAGACAAAACGTTTTTTATTAATTATTGTTTAATCTAAGTTTACATATTTAAAGTTTATTAAGCTTTCCCACTGATTCCAAAGCCTAGCGCGAGAAGAAGCGGCGCGGCGTAACTAACTGTTATTTCTAGACTATATAATTTAATAACATTGTGACTTCAATAAGGTGCAGCAACCATTGTTTACCATATATAACCATTAAAACTAAGGATTATACTAAGGAATCAATATACATTTTAAATGTCTAAAACTATAAGGAGGCATCCTGTAGGTAGTACATAAAAGTGGGAGCACCAAATCACATATTTTATATCAATGTATTTCCAACCGGTCAGTTCTATAGATGAGGTTGTAGTAACTTGTACTTAATAATTGTCGGCAAACGTTTTTACTATGAAGGCACTGAACTAGCAATTATGTTATACATGATGTTGAAAAATCAGTAGTGTGACTAACAGGAAAAATATTACTATTTGTCACACTGGTGTGACAAGCTTGGTGTGACTACGAGTCGGTAAGGGATTTGTGCTATCATTTATGGGACATATTGAATCTACGGGCGAGCACAATTTATACTTATAATAACTTTTTTATATGCTTATCGTACATAGAATACAAATACAAACATTAATTACTTATGAATCGAAACCCAGACTTATTTTAAAGGAGTTATTTTAATTCAATTTGCTACTCCAGTTACAAGAAAGTTAGTTAAATCATCAATGTTGAACTAATTTATTGCTGACGGTTATTCTAAACAAACTAATTACAGAATAAGATCGGATATTCCAAAATTCTAGGAAATAAAGTATTTTATACTTTACCTTACACTTTAGTTAATTAAGAGCAGTATTTGCAATATTCAAGCAAACTTTATGTTTCTCGGATGTTTCTTAGAAATCTATTGAACAACAATGAAGTATAACTTGAGCCCTATCATGTCCATGGCAATTATTATAATATTGTTTTTGTGTAATTCTTAATATTTGTCTTTATATTTTAGATTTACATACGAACTGACATATTTTTATGTGTATCTTCAGAGATGACGAAGAAAAGAAACGGGTACTAAACAGTTAACATAATATTTGTCTCGCCTAAAAGGAAAATTTTGTTGGAAACTAGATTCTATTCCATCTGGTCAATATCATGTATGTTCATCAATTGATCTTATCGCTCGATTTAACGGTAGTCACTAGCCTGGCTACCAATTTATATGACTTGCTATCAATCTCGTAAGAAAACATATTACCAGGCAAGTTGTATTCTTAAGAATGAGGCTTAAGCCTCACGGCTAAAGTATTACTAAAGCAAGAACTACACTAAATCTACATATAATAACATCGTGATCCCTTAAACCCTAAACCCTACTCAGAATAAAGATACACGAAACAGTAACCTAACTGTTATAGGTTTAATATATAATCGAGGTACATTGTCATGTCTCGAAGTCGTGGTGAGACGACATCTTCGATATCTGGGTCAAGACGTCGGCATCCGACCGCACCTTAATAAACTCTCTGAGACTTGTTTAATGTACAATATTTGCTATGCAAGGTAGATCGTCAGCGGAAAAACTATATAGGGGTTAAGTGAATAGGAGATATTATTTAAAATGTGTTTATGCTTTGAGAGCTTTGTGTTTTATATTGTTAGACGAAGTTATGACTAAGTACAGTTGATGTTTAGAGCTATGTTCCATGTCTCGCTATCATTCTGATAGAACTGATTGGTATTGGGTTTCTTTTGAATATTAGGCAACTAGTCGGGTTTTAGATATACGCGGTAACATATTATATTATGCTATCGAAAAAATCGTACTTCATTGTTTAGGTGTATATATATATAAGTTTTGGTTTTATAAAAATCATAATTACGCAAATGACCTTTTGCCAACAAACAAACACTTAAAATGCATAAACTAATAAATACAATTCACGTTACGAAGAAATTTACTAAAGAAATATTTCCATTTCGAAATAAACTTCGATCGAACAAAATCTGAGCAAATGATAGCAACATCCCCAAAGGCTCGCTCGTCACTTACAATCTTTTAAAGTAACCGACGCCAGGCTACAGCCACTGCAACAAGCACAAACGACACCACCAGATATTGTTGTACATTTTATTACCTCTGCGATAACACTGACTGGTATTCCGTCCCGTATTTTACCCTAGGGACAGGATAAGAAAATATAATGAGAATGGAATGAAATATTGTGAATGGCAAGGGGCTTTTATATTATTAAACTCCAATGAAGTTAGACTCGTAAAAAGAAATTTTACTTTGAAGTTCTCAAAACGCCAGCTGTATTCCTAAGAGGAATTTACCGTTTAGCCTGGAATTTTGTTATCACTTTATTCTATGAACACAATATTGTTACGCTCTGGACATTCATGAAAGATACTGTCGATCTTTTCACTAACTTACTCCAATATAAATAAATGTTTCCTTGTTCTACTTATTTCAAAAGTAGTCGTATCTTTGATACTTTGAGTCATTCAATGAATTGTTTTCTTCTTGTTTTGTTTTTCTTTTGTTATCCCTGCTTTAAGACTTTTGGCAGGAAAAAGCATTAGTACTGTATAAATAATTCTTTATTAATATAAACTTATTTTCTGGAAAGGGAAAACATAAGTTTTTATTTTGGGCTATTTGAAAGATTTTTATGTTACATGTATTCTGTTGTGTAATAGTAAAAGTCTTGAAAGCAATGCTGGCTGAAATTCTCAAAAATTATTCGTCTGTGACAAATGAATAATTGAAAATATGAACTTGAGAGAAAAGTTTTAATGTCAATATGCTTACATTTATTTTATTTATAAACACGAACTCATAACTTGTTCTTATGGAGTATGCAAAGACCTGTATCTTATTTCTTTGTTTTTCCTTTATCTTTTTTTACAAGTCTGTTACATAAATATATAGTTCCATAAACTGTTACATATCGTCAAAGTTCTAGGTATTTTCTATTTGTGTCATCAAAATAATATAAACTTGCAATATAATTATTTCAATAAAGAAATAAGCAGATGCTAATATAAAGAAAACTTTGTACAAACAAGCTGATAATATAAAACACATTCTCACCGTCAAAATCTATAAAAGCCACAACATAAAATACCTAAACAACGATATTTTAATAAGCAATTTATAATCTTTATACTTTGACCTACAAAGTTACTGTGTTATTGTCTATAAACCTTACAAAGTTTATTCCAACAAAAAAAAAGTTTACAACCTAAATTTTTCAGAGAACGGCCGCAAGTTGTAAAACAAAATATATCGTTTCTAATTTATATTCAATGAAAGGAGTTTTTGTAGATACAATAAAGTTAAATAAATTGTAATACAGGGGAAAACCTTTCACAATATTAGTTACGTGTGTAATACTCGTAAAATTGTTATGTTAAGGTGAAATTACTTCAAGTTACTTCCCTATTGTTCACATAGTACGCTTTGAATTATTAAATAACTGCGAAGTGATTTTTCATTCTATGGGTGTAGCCTATTTGCATTCAAGTCCTTTACGTTCCCAGGAGGGAAGTCTGATAAAATAGGTTGCTCACGGAGTGTCATGCGCGGTGTTTGTGTGGTCACGCTTACTGGGGTCGGGTGTTGTGGGATCGTGGTTGGGATTAATGTAGTTTACCTAGAGTGCTTTTTTGTGGTTTTAGATTTTTTTTATAACAATTTAAACAAGTAATTTCACAATTATATTCTTTATATATGTCGCAGGGAAATGAGGAAACCAGTGATTTCACGAAATCACTAGGGATATCACGAAATCCCGGTAAATGACGAAAATGCCGTTTCTACATGATAAGATCACTCACAAGACGACGATGAGATGTACCCACTCGGCGTTTTAAAAGAGGCAGCCGGGTGAGTGACTCAAAAAGTTGAAATTAAGTCACACACACAATCCTCATAAAAATAAATACGTTACTACAAAGTACTTCATACACATACAAAATTATTCTACATAAAACGATATTATTATAAAAAACGACCGTCATACGCCTCCCTTTTTGCTTTAGCAACGTAATTCAGAAGCAGGCTACATGGAATCCTGCTAACAAACCAGTATTCATCTATTGTTATAAGGTTGGCTGTGGGAAGCCTGGGGCCCGGCACGTATTTGTTTTACATTATCAATCTGGATCTCTATGCTGATGGTCCTGACGTACGGCTACGGATTAAATGAATAAAAGATAACATGTATTTGTATGGGCTCTGGAGAGTACTGTTCCGATTTTGTGGTCGATATCAAAACCTTTCAAAGTATCCTCCTGTTGTAGATTGGTTGGTAGTAAATTAGTTTTTCAGGAAACTTTAGTGTGTTTTTCCAAAGTCTTGTTATCATGGTTGACAGTATTAAGCAATTTCAATTTAATCCTTAAAATAATAATCTTAATATATTTCTCTGAAAGTTTCGTAATAAATATCGATAAGAAGGCGCTTCATTATAAAAGCAAATGTATTCAACAAACAAGTCAGTATGCTAAGATAGACATGCTAAAAGAATGAATAATAAGATATTGTCAAAATAATATTTATATTTACAGTGCGAAAGTAATATAAATAATTACAACGACCACATCCTTAACATACTTTTAAAAAGAGAAGGTAAGCAGTATTTAAAAGCAATAAGAATACAATATGTCACCACCCCATCTCATCCCATGGGTGTCGTAAAAACCGACTAAGGGACTATCCGTGAATGTTATCTTTACGAAATTAAAAGTAGGAAAACTTGAAATTAAACCCTATACCGACCCGTCTGGCCAGCGTGGTATTAGTAGGCCATGTATTCCTCCGTCATGGGAGGAGGCCCGTCCCTGCAGTGGGACATTAATGGGCTGTTATGATGATGATGATTTAAAGGCAACGTGTATCTAGGACGATAGGCGTATGAGTGTAAATAAATATTGTAGATCTAAACAATATCTCATAGAGATCTAAATGTTTCCACCCTCAGCAATATAGACCCGCATTCAAAAGTTTGTATCAAGGGTGGTACGATGTAGGTAGGCTTTTATATAAGATTTATCATGGATGCGTAGGTAAGATATGTAAATAGAAGCTTTTTTGTGCCATAACATTCGGATAATAGAAATTTAACGCGTATAACAGTTTCTTAATCCAGATGGATTAGGGTGGTTTTAAAAACTTTGTTATTCAATTCTCTTCTACTCATACAAGACAATAGAAGATTTAATTTGCCTAAGAACCTATTCTCTAAAATTATTTTTCTTTAAGAATCCAAGTCTCGGAATAAATCCATTGAGTTCCGTAGCAAAAAAAATATTAGCAGGAATTTTAGTGTAGTGACCACATTCCAAACCAGTACGTCATTCATAGCAGCACTATTTACAAAATATTATGAATCCATGTATTATTCAACTTAAATAAACAAGAACTCATAGCTTAACAACTCAATAACATCAGTCATCTGAGTAAAATATTGACCAAATTAAAATGTCAATAATGATTACACAAAATTGGAAATCACTTCCTCATGAACACCTGCCAATAAATTTTAAATCAAGCCAAAATTTAAATAAACAGTGCAATGCGCAGTACGTGGCTTTTCGGTAATGTGTTCAGTAACTCAATGGCGTGGCTTAAAGCATTCTCTGTGGCTTAAAATCTTGCAAATTGGCTTACTGTTAGTGGAGGCCGAAATAAATTAAGCTTTGAGAGTGGACAAAGTCTTGTTTGTAAAACAATAAAAACTATTGTTATCTTTTTATAAAAGTTATTGCAGTTAGATGTTTTGTTTTGACTAATACAATGAAAAACAATAATTGTTTTGTCTATTTGTTATTGTTTATTCATAATATTGATTGCAATAAAACACATACGTTGCTGTTATTATTTAGACTCACTTATTGCTTACAAATATATTTTATTACGATAGGAATAAGTTTTCTTAAAAAAATAAGTTTAATGTCTTACGACTGGCAGCGAAATTAATCAGACGATTATTATTTAAAGCCTCAGATTAATAGATGCCTTTCTAGACGTCAGTCATATCAAAGGACACTGTCGCTGCTAATTTATAAAATACAATAATAAGGTGATCTGATAAATGAGAGAGAATTTGTAGGAGATGGTAAACCTTAGAGATTGTTATAATAAAGTTGCTTCATAACTGTATTTTTATTATAAAAATGTAATATCATTAATCTAAGAAAATCGTAGCTTTATTTAAACTACTTCCTTACATTTTATAGTATATATAATGCATCGTTGACACGACTGTAATAATATTATGTTTTTACGATATAATTGTAGCGCTTTTAAACTTTTCAACATTATTTTCTTAGGTATATTTTTAGTTTAAATTTGTTTGAGATATATTTAATGAATAAAACCCTAGTAACCTATTTAAATAAACTGTTGAACGTTTACTCTAGGTTTGCGTTCTCAACTACATACCTACAATAACTTTTAAGTTCACTTCTATGTTAACTATCAAACGCCCCATTTACGTTTTACTAATAAACTTAAAATACAAACACTGTTATGACTATTATTTTGCGTATTTAGCTCCATACTTATTAATTAAGTGTAATGCTTGGTTTATGATAAATCTTTTTCTTTTAAAAAAGACAACTCCCGCTCTAGGGATCATGCCCTGTGTCGCGGGGACCTTTTACAAACATCAATTAACGGACACAAAGAACACCTAGACCAGGACAATAATTTGTGGATCTCACAAATTATTGTCCTGCGTGGGGATCGAACCCACAACCTCTTTCACGGCAGCCGCTTGCGCTACCGTCGCGCCACCGAGGTCGAAAATAAATAATATCAAATAATAATGTGTCGAAAATAAATAATGTTAAACAACGAACGTTATTAACTATCGACCTATGTCAAAACATTTTATCTTTAAGATGTTTTACGTACTCTTATCAACTTAACATACGTCCAAGAAATTCGTTTTTTCGACGAGAATTTATGTAAGAAAAATTCTAACTTGTCAATATACATACTCTGTTACATTGACTTTACTATCGCAAGCTTTAAATCTCAGAGGTATTTCAAACTGTTTTATTGAGTAGAAAGTTTTATTAGTTTAGCTGTACTTCAAGTGAACATACTTGTATTTTTTATTGACTTGTAAAGTAATACTGTTTTTTTGTGACATCATAAAGTTCAATATTATTTACTTTGTGTTGACTTTATTCTTCTTAGATGAGAGTTCTGTTGATATATAGGTCGTAACGTTTTTTTTATGACGCTCAAGAGAGGACCAAAAGATACCTATGTTAGTTTTTCAAAAACTATTTTTAAGGGGATCGGAAGAAAAGAGTGCTATGGTTTGCGAAATTTTATATTATGCAGATTTAAGACACCCATAAAATAAATAAATGAATGACACCATTGTATTCTTTCAAATTTTTTATAATCATTACTTAACTAAAACCTTAAGCCTTAAGTAAGATTTAAAGTATTTCTTACACCTAGCCAGGTAAACTTTAGATCTTACGTAAACTTAAAGCTTATGAATAAATAATTTTCTTCGAAGATTTTCAATTTAATTCATTGTTAAATAAGATATTATTAAGATAATAAATGTTACTTCTAAAAATAGATAAAGTTAGAAATTATAATATTTAAGTAAGAATTCTAATAATTTATTTTGTGTATCAAAATATTCCTAATAAGTAAAATCATTACTTTCTATTATACTGTTAATTTACTTTACTACATTCCTTAACCCTTTCACAGTGCCGCCAGGAGTGGATTAGGGAGGTAGGTATGTACAGCAACGCATAAGGTGAATATATTTGCGGGAACCTTATATCCAGGAGAGGTCCTTTAACTGTTAAGATCTATATAGCAAAAAGAATAAACATTATTTGCTAATTTGAATTGCTTATGAATCCTTATTTGTATTTTAACTTTATAGGGGATGAAATCAAGACAACCGTGACGAATACACACACACCCTCTTTTTCAAGGGGTTTTGGCTGAGTAGAGGAAACGCCGTATACGGCATTGTGTACAAACCTGTTTTGTTTTTTTATACAAAAACCTCGTTTCAGAGTGCTCCGCTATTTTTTGAGTACTGTTTTGAAGAATGTAACCAATATTTTAACAAAGCCAACTTACACAATAGTGATCGTCCTCTGTGTCGTGAAGACTTTACAAACATCAATTTTACACACAGGAAAATTTAGGCTCAGGACAATTATTTGGGCTAGAGATTCGAACCCGGGACCACGACCGCTTAGCTAGTAATATGCTTTCTGCAACTTCTTCTAAGGCGTCTCCAAATGCAATGTTACCTATTACTTTCTAGCTGTAAAATCTTTAGTCGATATTCAATATTATGTACATAATTATTTAAGAACTAAAGACATTTCATACGAGAGGTGGTGAGCCGTAACGTTCCACTGATTTCAATGGATGTCGCTGTGCCTATTCTAATCTGGAACAATACCATGCCCTCTGGACTTTCAATAATACAGCAATGGGTACATGACATGTATGCAAGCTTTTGTCTTATTCATACTGCCACCAGGTTAACTGAAAATTGTTATGGAAAATCTAGTTGAAAACTTTATTTATTACTTTGTCTCGTTATCCGATAAATTTCCGATAATGTGTATAGAATAAAATAAGCATTTTATCTTTCTAAGTATAAATGAATATTGTATTATTGAGATATAATAGGCTTTCGTATATTTGACAGTAGTTTACTTTAATGACGTTAATATTTTCTAGGCTTATGTTTCGACATTGAGAAAAGTGTTAAGCCGAACGTCCACCGCCGGCTAAACTAAGTTGGTTTAGCTAAGCTCGCATAGTTGAGCCAGTTTTTCATACATGTGGCATAGTTTAAGGTGGACGCACATGTATGAAAAATGCGAGCTAAGCTAAACCAACTTAGTACAGCCGGCGGTGGACGTTCGGCTTTACTATTGTAAAAATAAAATAATTTAGTCAGAGTTGTTTTGAGTTTCCTTGGCTCACAAGACAAATTATGTCTTAAATTCTTTTGAGCTTAGAATCCTTTTGTGTCCGTTAATTTAATGTCTTGAATGACTAAAGTTTATTTCAATTACGGTAATTGTTTTTCCACATTACGTCAAAACAAAGAATCAAAGGACAGAGGTAAAGCTACAAAACGCGCTTCGTTTAATCACAAAACCGACATTAACTTTAATAATTAATTAATCTGAATAATTTACAATGACGCATGTTCTTTACGTCAGAGTCAATTGTTAAGTGTATACTGTATCGAAGGGAAAATAGTATCTCATTAATATTATAACACTAGCTCGTGCCTGCGACTTCTGCGCAATATCTATTCTAATATTATACATGGGAAAGTGTGTCTGTTTGTCTTTCTTTCACGGCAAAACGGAGCGATGAATTGCAAACGCGATTTTTTAAGTATTGAAAGGATTGAAGAACATTAGCTACTTTTTTTTATTTTTCTGTTTCTAGTAAAGGGGAACAGTGCTACCCCGAATTTAACGCGAGCGAAGCCCGCAAAGGCTAGTTTACAATATAAATACAATATCTTAATAAATTGTACCCTATGTGATATTTTGATATACTTAGGTATAAGCTATAATTTTATTGGATAATCACATAAAATCAATTAAGTAGTATTTATGTAAAAGAGTAACAAACATCCATCCACCATTACAAAGTTTCGCGTTTTTAATAGGTATAATCAGGATAAGATGTTACGTACTTTCAAATCACACACATAAAAAGACCCCATTCAACACACACATTTAACATAGGCTTACGTCGATCAATATTTTTTGTAAGGGAATGAAGACATCCCCTGTATTTCTTGTGTGTGTTGTTAATCTTAGTAGCATTTCTAAATGAAGGCGTACGAAGGGTGTACTTGGTTGTAGGGGTTCGTAATTCTATTCCTTAAGGAATACAACTTATATTTTATGTTAAGAGCGTTTATAGGGCTCACTAGCGCCGCCAATAGAAAAAAAATCATTATTCGCAAATAGGACAAATAATATAAAATGTTGATAACAAAGTCTTGAGAAAAGGCAATAAAGTATTTGTATACCACACTCTCAACACTTTAAATGGTTTTTAATTAAATAAATATTACATTATAAACAAAAACGGCCGTTTTTTTTTCGAATGCGAAATATTACTAATTGAAAAACATTTAAAGTGTTGAGAGTGTGTTATACAAATACTTTATTGCCTTTTCTCAAGACTTTGTTATCAACATTTTATATTATTTGTCCTATTTGCGAATAATGATTTTTTTTCTATTGGCGGCGCTAGTGAGCCACGTAAAGGGCCTTAAATGTATATACGGACTGTATGCGGGAGGTGGAGGGTCGTGTTCTGTGGCGCGTGTTGGAAGAGGACCATGTCCAGCAGAGCACTGCGTTATAATAATTGATTGATAAATGTATTAAGTTTCTTGTCGTAAATTATATTTTTCTGTTTTGTCTACGCATGTTTTTATAAAAATAGGTATGAATCACTATACAAAGAAAGATAGTATTTCTTAAGTCCACTTAAAAATATTATTTTTGTTTCTATACATATTTTTGATACTTTGAAATAAACTCCATCTAAATGAAATAGATAATAACTAAGAAGATATACCGGTAAGCGCAGCATGGGCCACCTAGATGAAAAAAAAACTAAAACTACACAGATTATTCGCAGCGTGGTAGAAGAGGACAAATTTCTCTTCAGTCTTTACAGACTGTTACAATGATAAACAATTCAAAATATAACCGAGTACCACAAAGACAAAAGTCATGTACAAAATTCAGAGGCTAGATCTTTGATACTAAAATTTATATAACACACAAAAGAATACCATAAAAAATTCTCTACGTGCCGAAAAGCTTTGTACGAATATTGTTGCTTAATTATTCAGTCCCGCGTCGACATACATATTTATACTTCAATTAACGTACGTTACTAACATTCGCAGGAATACACATATACCTACTTAGTTGTATACTGCGAATTTCAAATTTTATCCTTAACTACATTGCTTTAGATTAGTTATTTCATTCAAACTCCTTATCTCGTCTCATCTCCTTTAGAAAAGGTATTAAGAACTATCTATAAGAGTATGTAGTTTTTAGGGTGATAAGTGCCAATCAATCGATAGAAGAACTATGGCAGAAAGCTTTAGTCGATATCGAGAGTTAATTTCTATAACACCAACGACGTCGACTAAACCCTTCTGCCATTGATTTATGTCTTCGATTTCCGAATGATCGATTGGTCTAATAACGCATCTGTGATTCCTCTGGTGTTGCGGGTGTCCATGGGCGGCGGTGATCACTTACCATCAGGTGATCTGGTGGCTCGTTTGCCTCCCATCATATAATAAAAAAAAAGAAAGCACCCTTAGACACCTAAGTCATGCTGCGTGACGAGTAATGAAATTTGTACCCCGATATAGAGGGGAACACCGTGACTGACATCTACGGTGTTCCCCTCTTACTGTTATTAAACTAATAACAATTACTACGCTTGATTTGATTGGCATTAAAGTTACACCTGCATCCTCTAATATTCAGAACCGCAGTAATCTCTGCACAGTGTAACTAAATGGTATCATGATATTATTGTTGTTGTTCGTACAACTAATACAAAAAGTCATCACCTCTTATAGTCTTGTGAATGTCGTCAATTTGACTAAGGGATAAAGAAAAAACGTGCCCCAACCTAGGTCAGAATGGCACCTGTCAGTAGGCCAAATTTCACTTATCACTGGGGTATACCCAATTCTTGTCAAAGAAGTATATTTACGGCGTTATATTTTTTTTAAAAGGCTAACGGAATTTATTTAAAGAATTATAATTAGAAACAAAAACCTAAAACCTCTAATATCGATTTATTACGTATTAATTATAATGGGTACTAATAAAATAATTAAAAGATAATTAATGAGCTAATAGGACTTTTATCCTATCATTAAAATTAATGACTTGAGAATATTGACATCACTGTCGTTGGTATAAAACCTATTTTCTTTGAAAGTTTTTTAGTACTTGGCAAAGCTTTTTATTCATTTGAAGAATTTAATTTCCCTTCCCTTCGGACCTCTGAGGCGATCAGACGCGTTTTTACACCAACCCCGTTTTATTTTAATGTTAAAATATAAATCAGTAGCAATAATTCCTATTAAAGTAAAAATCAACCCTATGTCGAACACAGTGAACTCAAGATCATAAGGAGAACGTCAGAGTCGACGCGTGAGTACATCTATCACAAAATCATTCTATCGCATCCACTCACGCCTGTTACACCGTTGTCTGAAAGAGACGGACATACGGGGGTCAAGTTACGTTTGACGGAAAGAAGAATTGTATGAAATCCTCGCGACCAACCAAATAACGTTGACCTCCCTTCTAATTTGCATCTCTCAAAGTGTGTTTACGGTGGCAAAACGATACAGAGGTGTTGTAAATAAATATCAATACGAATTCGTGCTTCAATTACTGCAAATTATTATTATAAATAGTGTACAAGACTTATCATAATGCCCGTCGACCGATCACCGCCTCCTACGCCGCGACAATCGGAAGGTATGCGCGTTGTACAACGACAACGTAGCGGATCCGAACCTAGCTTAAGCGATAAACAGGTTGACTTGGCAGCACCAAACATGACAATGCGCTCGAAACGTAAACGTTCCGGTGACGATTGTACGGATGTACTGACAGTATTTATGTCCGAAATGAAACAAATGTTTCTTGATTTTAAACTGGAGCAGGAAACAAAATTTGAAAAGATT
Source organism: Schrankia costaestrigalis (assembly GCA_905475405.1). Classification (NCBI taxonomy): domain Eukaryota; kingdom Metazoa; phylum Arthropoda; class Insecta; order Lepidoptera; family Erebidae; genus Schrankia; species Schrankia costaestrigalis. The sequence continues at coordinate 20,785,599 of FR997833.1, forward strand.
TATTCATCCATCGCTGACATTAAACAACAATATAGCGAAATACGTTCTTCCGCTGAGTACATTTCAAAGGCCTACGATTCGTTACTTGAACAGATAAAAAAACTAGAATCAGATCGTCACGAAAATTTAGAATATATTCGAACCCTAGAACAGAAGCTTGAGTCTACAGAACGTTATACAAGATCTACCTGCGTCGAAATACGAAATGTGCCCGTGCCTACTCAAGAGTCTAAATCGCAATTATTAGAAACTATTTTATCCACTTCAAAGGTACTAAATCTACCTATACAGCCATACGAAATACGAGATGTCTTCCGCATTCAAACAAAAAGCCTAGATTATAAGCCTATAATAGTGGATTTTACGAGTGTTATTATGAAGGAAAAGTTTATCAATTTATACAAGCAATTTAAAAAATCCTCGCAATTTACTACTGAAACTCTTAAAATTACCGGCCCTATAAAACCGATATTTATTTCTGAAAACCTTACAGCAAAGATGAAAAAGTTGTTTTTTCTTACTAGAGATTTTGCCAAAATGCATAATTATAAATTTTGCTGGTTGTCACACGGTCTTCTTCGCAGAGTGGAAGGGGCTCCACTACATCAAATTAAAAGTGAGAAAGAGTTGTTAAATATAAAAACCAATAAATGACTAATTGTTTACATAGCCATTGTAATACCAGACATGTATAAAGGAAACCAGTTTGCCTATAGATTTGTGTTATTAAATGGTTCTATTGTTTTAAAGTTTAGAATTTATAAGTTTTGCTGCATGTCATAATTATTATGTTATCTATTTGTTACCTATCATTTATTTGTATACACTCCACTCATTTAACCCTACATTTATACTCAAACAAATTTCACTGCATCAACGCCCAAAGTTGCGACTACTTAATAATGTTGTCTTAATTATTTACTATTTAATTTTGATCGTCTTCTATGTTTTACTATCATATAAAACATATGTTAAGGCGATTAGTTTCTGTGCCCTCACTATAATTACCTATTCTTATGGACAGCCTTAATTTAATTAATGATATTGAACACCTAGAAGTATCTTATTCCCTCAGCTGTTCCCCAGATCAATGTAGTCAAATTATATACGATAGAAGTGATGCTAACTCCGTAAAAATTATACACATTAATATCAGAAGTATTAGTTGTAATTTTGATCAATTCCAGACTTTGTTGTCTAGATTGCAGGTACCTATGGATATTATAATTTTATCAGAATGCTGGTTAAGCAAATGTCCCATCATACCTCAACTGTCGGGTTACTCACTGCATGCTTCTGATCACACACTCCAAAATGACGGTGTTGTAGCCTATATAAGACAGGATCTAACTTGCACGGTGGTAGCTAAAAGCTTGTCTGATTCAAACTCTTTGATTATTACGCATAAGGAGGTATTTGCTATTATTGCTATATATCGATCTCCCTCATATAGAAATGCAGATACTTTTGTTAAATCGCTTGATCATCAACTAACTTTATTAAGCAACTATCAAAACGTAACCCTCATAGGGGACTTAAACATAAATATTTCTCCTGACAGTTCTGATAGTAATCACGAATTTTATTTAAATACAATCAGCTCCCATGGCTTGCTACCGGCACATACACTTCCAACCCGTGGTAATAACTGCTTAGATCACGTGATTTTGAAAACTAGGTCTGCTTCTACTACACTTGTTCTAGACACGTCTATAACAGACCACTTACCAACTATTCTAGTTAATAACCTTAAATTAACCTCTAAACATATGAAACTAACTTTTAACAGAATAGATCAAACGCCTTGTGCTACAGAACTAACAAATACCAATTTTAGCCATGTCTTATCTTGTAATGAAGCAAATAGTGCTGCAACACTACTCGTCAAGACTATCTCAGGAGTTATTCAAAAGCATACTCGCACAGTTACTATACCCAGCAGAAGAAGAATATTAAAACCGTGGATCACACCCGGTCTCTTGCGCTGCATGAAAAACCGCGACAAACTCTATCTTAAAACTAAAAGAGATCCAGAGAACTTAGTTGCAAAAAATACTTTTATCCGGTACAGAAAATTCTGTTATAAAATATTAAAACATGTAAAAAGGGAATACGACCGAAACGAGTTCAAAAGCGTTAGCAATAACCCAAAAGCTACTTGGCAGCTTATAAAGAAATTGGGTAATTTTGATAAAGAAGTAGTTGATTACAATGAACTTAGGGTCGACTGTCTCACAATGAACCATGCAGCTACACTTAACCAGCGCTATATTTTCAAAATTCGACGTGGCCAGATCGTGTTAATTTGTGCAAAAGATAGGTACAGACGTGTCTCTTCCGCTCAGTAGTTAGCGAGCAGATCGCGCTAGAGGTGTATGTATGCGAACCTTTTTTTTAAAAACTGTCACAAAAGTAAGTTTTAAATAAATTTTACTATCTTTTTTAGCATTTTTCCTTTAAGAAATATCGACTATTTTATTTCTACACCGTATTATATAGTTATTTAGCTTATCTATGCACTGTAATTTATTTCATAATTATATTTCTTTCAGTTTAAATTTTTAAGGTTAGTTATAAAAAGGTGCTATGTCTCACATTGAACCATGTTGAGGTGGTACTCAATGAATCACGGATTGTGTACCCCAAGAATTGCCTTGGCGTACACATTAAACAAAACGTGTTTCATTTTGCTAGTGTTGTTAGATAATGTACTTACTTTTACCTAGCTGTTCATATTATCATTATTAATATTACTTTATTTACTTCCTTTGGTCAATATTTCTATCTGTTACAGAAAGGCACGCAATAAAGTAAGTCAGAATAGGGAAGTCAGGGTGGGGAGACCCCTTACACGATGGACCGACGACCTGGTTAGGACGGCGGGAAGCCGATGGAAGAGGGAGGCATAAGACCGCGCAGGGTGGAAACGTTTGGAGGAGGCCTATGTCCAGCAGAATAATAGTCTATAGGCTGATATTTATGATGATGATGAAATTAAGTCAAAGAAAAAAGGGGGCCACACTGCTTCCAATATGTTAAGAGCTTTCAAATTAAATAGAGAAGCTGTAATCATCAGAAAAGCTGCATTATATCCTACATTGCGCCGCTATGTAGCACAGTATTTACATACACGTAAAGATGATCTTGCTAACAAGAAGTATATACTAAATTATGATTTAAAGACTACTCTATTACAAGTAAAGACTAATTACATAAGAAATGGACGTTTTACTTTTACCTTAATTAATTATTGATAACATTTCTTTTTCATAATTAAGTGGTTCAATGTTAAAATTAACCCGGTTCAATGTGCACACCCTAGAGTACACATTGATCCAAATATTTATTTTTATATTTATGTTTTTATTTTTAAAAGTATAAATAATATTGAAAATTTGTCAATGCTCTTTTAAAGCTAGATAAATTACCTATCTTTGTACAAAATTTGAATCATTTCGAAGCTTAAACGAGAGAGTTATGCGCCTTCAAATTTTACATGGTTGTTTATGACGAACAACTAACTTATATAGTTGACGCTAGATGGCGTTGTAGCGTGTCGCTAAACCTCGATATGGTTTCGTTACCGACCTTATTATAGGTTCAAAGTTTTTTTTGTAATAAATGAGAACTATCAGATCAGGATACAGTTGTTTAATTTCACCTAGTATTCACAACCCTAAGTAGTTAGTTCTTCCAATACCATTCGTGAGTAGATTTGGTATTAACATTTGGTCCTAATCGACCCGGACGGAACTTCCGTTTCCACTTTTGGAGAACTCCCACGTAGTCGCAGTGGATCGCTGCAGCAAGACTACGTGTACTGTGAAAGAGCGTCTGGTCGTCGCTGGCGCCACTACGCGGCAAGTTGCGGAGTTACCAGTTCTACAATACGCCACTAGAGGTCCTTCCTGTGGCATCATCGCAGCAATAAAAGTTTGCAAGTACAACATTGTTTACGTTTTGAGTGCAGTGAAAGTTCTGTGAGTACAATTTATTATACTTATAATAGTGACGAAAGATACATAAAGGTCAATGCAATTTTGAACCTTATTTTCAAGAAGAATTTAACTTTAATCATCAGTGCAGCTTTATGGACTTAGCAGATTTTTCGTGTTTGTTTACATTGACTTAGTTAAAATCTTATACTTACTCTAGTTAATAGTGCATGATAGAACTTAGAAAATTTGTGTGCATGTTAGGACTTAGAATAGTTTTATAAAAAACGAAGGAACGGGGAACCTACGCCCGATTTCTACCATATTTGGTCTTTCAAAGACTTAGAAAAATTTAGTCAATTGTTTTTATTATTTTAGAACAAAATGTTTATGGTATAATATTAATTTTAGAACTTGTATTTTTTTTTTGGTTTTTAAAACTTATGTTTTAGTTAAGGTTTTTTATCGTTTTAATAGCAATTTTATAAATTATATATTTTTTTGCTTTTAAAAAACTTAGTATATTTTAGTTACTGGTTTTTTATAGTTTTAATAGCAATTTTATAAATTATATTGTTTTTGCTTTTAAAAACTTAGTATATTTTAGTTACTGGTTTTTTATAGTTTTAATAGCAATTTTATAAATTATATTGTTTGCTTTTAAAAACTTAGTATATTTTAGTTACTGGTTTTTTATAGTTTTAATAGCAATTTTATAAATTATATTTTTTTTTGCTTTTAAAAACTTAGAATATTTTGGTTAATGGTTTTTTTATCGTTTTTGTAGCAATTTATAAATTATATTTTTTTTTTGCTTTAAAAACTTAAAACATTTTAGTTAATGGTTTTATAGTAATAATAGTAGGTAATTTTAAAACTTGTTTTTTTTATATTTTTATTTTGGTTGCTTTTATAAACTTAAAAGTTTTAGTTGATAGTTTTATCCTTATAGTGGTAATTTGGGCCCTTCTATTTTTTATTTTCATGTAAGTACTTTTTCTACCAAATTTTATGTAATTATTATAGTGTTGTGAAACTGCAAATGAGTAAGTACATTTTTAATGCTTTAGTAATTAATTTGATTGTTTAGACTGTTTGTAGTCTGTATTTATTTTAATTTTAAATCATAGTTATCTCATACGGTCTTTGCAGTATTTGTGGATTGTAATAGTAGTTAATAGAACAAAATGGAAGGATTGTACAAAGTTTTAAAGGATTTAGATAAAGTAATTGCCAAAGGGTTAGCCAACTTTAAAAAGAGTCCAAAGGATAGGTTAACAGTAGAATATGCTGAGACCAAATTAGAATTGTTAGAAAATGATTGGAATGCGTTTAAAGATATTAAAACTAAATTATGTGAGCAACTGGAAGCGAAAGATTATGAATCTAAGATTAGTGATATGTATGATTCAACAGAAGAGACATATATTAACTATAAATGTTTGTTAAAAAGTTTGTTAAATAAATTTAATGTACCTAAAGAGCCAGAACTAAAACAAACAAAGAATTTACCTAGTAGCAAGGTAGGTAGTAGTAGTAATTTTGTAAAGTTGCCGAGAATAACGATTCCGATATTCTCTGGAAAGTACAATGAATGGACTACCTTTCACGACCTTTTTCTTTCGCTAGTCCACAAAAACGAAACGTTAGACAACGTTCAAAGGTTGCATTACCTCAAAACCCACCTGTCTGGGGAGGCTGAACAACTTATCAGACACACGCCCATAACAGATGCAAATTATTTACAGTGTTGGGAACTGTTAGTTAAGCGATATAATAATAAAAAATACTTGGCTAATTGTGTTTTAAGTCGGTTGTTTGCGCAGAAACGTATGTACTCTGAATCAGCTGAGAATTTAAAGGTTATGTTAGACACAACGATGGATTGCTTAAATGCTCTCAGTAATTTACAAATAGATGTTTCCACATGGGATATTATTATTATCCACATCTTAACTTTTAAACTAGATCCTGAGACCCGCAAACAGTGGGAATTGAGTAGTTACAACGACTCCAATAGTGTTTTACCTACTTTGGATCAATTTAAATTGTTTATAGAGACTCGATTCCGCGCCTTGGAATGCATTCCGCCTACTAGGTCCCAGCAGCAGGTTAGTAAAGGTTCACATGCTTCGTATTCCCATCAAGTCAATAAAGCCTCTCACGCTCCACACGCTAAGGTTATGTTAGCTACGAAGTCGTTTAATACTATACGTTGCGAGTACTGTTCAGAGCAACATAAACTTTGTTTTTGTAAGAAGTTTGCAAACCAGCCGCTACATAGCAGACGTGAGTTTGTTGCTAAAGGTAAGATATGCTTTAACTGTTTAGGTAGCAATCACACGGTATATAATTGTAAAAAGGAGACTAATTGTAGACTATGTCATAAGCGACATCACTCTTTACTGCACCCAAATGAAACGCAAGATAACAAGGTCGAGGCGACTTCCCTCGTGGCAACCAACATCGAATCCACTAGTACGTCTACTAGTGATGTTCCGATAGTGTCATGTTTATCAACAAGCAGGATTTCAAAGCCTGGACAGGTTTTATTAGCTACAGCTCTAATAAAAGCCGAGTCCAAAGCTGGAGAGCATCAAGTAGTTCGAGCTTTACTTGACCAAGGCTCCCAAGCCTGCTTCATCACGGAGGCCACAGTACAGCTGCTAAAATTAAAGCGAATTCCTATACGTGCATTAGTCTCAGGTTTAGGGGAACATAAATCAACCGCGACTAAGTACATGGTCCAGTTATCTATTAGGTCACGAACAAACCCTGATTTTTCATTAAGCTTAAAGGCCTATGTCTTGCAAAAAATTACATCATACTTACCCGAACACCGTGTCAATATGAATGGCTTCGATTGGATAGAAATAAACAATTTGCAATTAGCGGATCCAAGCTTCCATGTCCCGAGCAAAATAGATGTACTATTAGGCGCAGATGCTTATAGTTGCATTATCAAAGAAGGCATAGTAAAGAACCCCTCTGGTACTTTAATAGCTCAACACACGGCCTTGGGATGGGTCCTGTCAGGTGCAATTAACAGTTCAAACAAGTTTACAGAACAAGAAGATAGAGGTTATAGACTTAATTTAAATGTAATGCATGCACAAATAGAGGAAGAAGATAGTTTAAGAAAATTCTGGGAAATAGAGGAAACTATAGGTAGTAAGAAAATATTTACACCGGAAGAAATAAAGAGTGAGGAGTTTTACAATAGGACAACAAAGAGGGATGACACGGGACGATATGTGGTACGATTACCGTTCCGTGATGAATCGCCTCGATGTACACCGGGTGATTCGCGAAGTATAGCTGAGAAGAGATTCAAGTCGTTGGAGAAAAGACTAGATAGAAACTCTGAATTAAAGAAACACTATGCAGATATAATAAAGGAGTACTTAGATTTAGGTCATATGAAACTTATACCAGAAAAGGATGACGACTTGGAAAAAGCAGTTTATCTCCCTCACCATGCAGTGATAAGGGAAGATAAAACGACCACAAAGGTTCGTATTGTTTTCAATGCTTCCGAGAAAAATAGCGCCGGTGTGTCACTCAATGACACTTTGATGGTTGGTCCTACTTTGCAAGCTGATTTGCGTCACACAGTGATGAAATGGAGATTGCACTCTATAGCATTGGTGGCGGATATAATTAAGATGTACCGTCAAGTTCGAGTCGCTGAAGAAGATACAAGGTACCAAAGAATACGGTGGAGGAATAGTAATCAAGATCCCATTAGAGATTATGAACTTGTTACGGTTACCTTTGGGACAGCTTCAGCTCCCTATCAAGCAGTTAGGACCCTTCATCAAATAGCATATGATGAGGGCAAAACTCATCCGATAGCTGTGGAAAAGGTCTTAAATTGTTTCTATATGGATGATTTAATGACCGGATGTGATAGTATTGCAACGGGACTAGTAATCTATAAGCAAATAACAAATTTATTAAAAAAGGGAGGATTTATATTACAAAAATGGAGCTCAAATAACAAAGATATCTTGCAGGAAATAAATAAATTAGAAGAGTTTAAGCTAAAGAGAGACGATAAAAAATTAGTAGTTCAAAATAGGTCAAATAATATAGAACAAAATATAAATAAATATGGCAAAGTTATAGATGAAGAAATAGAAATTAAAATAGATGGTAACATGAAAATTTTAGGGCTCATCTGGAATCGAAATGATGATGTCTTTCAGTACTCGGTTAGTCTCCCGCCAGAGATTAGCACATTCCTCACTAAAAGAATAATAATCTCGGACATAGCTCGACTATTCGACCCATTAGGGTGGTTGGCACCAAGTGTGGTCTTAGCTAAAATCTTCATACAAAGATTATGGCTAGCTGGCGTTGGATGGGATGATGAATTACCCTCTGAACTAGCTAGAGAGTGGGATGTTTACCGTAAAGAATTATGTTTGCTTACCTCAATTCAGATCTCGCGCTGGCTTGGCACCAGTTCAGGCGACGAGTTGGAACTCCACGGTTTCTGTGATGCGTCTAAAGCAGCTTATTCGGCAGTAGTTTACTTACGTACAATTGATGCGGAAGGTGGCGTACATATATCTCTGCTGGTAGCGAAGACCCGTGTAGCCCCTATCAAACAGGTAAGCATTCCTCGCTTGGAATTATGCGGCGCCGTATTGCTGTCTAAATTACTTACCGAAACAGCTCAAGTGCTGAAAGTTGAAGATAGTAAAATCACGGCCTGGACCGACTCTACTGTAGTGCTTGCTTGGCTTAACCGTCATCCAAGCCAATGGAAAACGTTTGTAGCGAACCGTACGGCTGAAATTTTGACAACCATGAAACCGTCACAGTGGTTTCATGTATCCACGCAAAACAATCCAGCAGATTGTGCGTCTAGAGGTTTGATGCCTAGTTTATTTATAAAGGATACGTTATGGTTTGCTGGACCATCATTTCTAAGGGTGAAAGACATATCATACAAAAGGTCAAAGAATTTATGTACAGAGCTAGAACAAACAATAAAGACACACGTAGCAACTACTTCAGAGTCAACAGTAATTGATCGATTTTCTAATTTTCAAAAAATGTTAAGAGTGATTGCATACTGCAGAAGATTTATCAATAGAAAGGTCAAAGGGTATCTACGAAGGTGGGAGATAGATGAAGCATTAGAAGTCTGTATAAAAAAGGTTCAAAGAGAAGCTTTTACAATGGAATATACACAACTAAAGGACACGGGCAATATACAAACAAAAAATTGTAAATTTGTATCACTTGCTCCCTATCTTGACGATAAGGGAATCATCAGAGCGCGAGGTCGACTACATAAGTCTCAGTTATGTGATCAAATAAAACACCCAATCATTCTTCCTCATTCAAATCACTTCACCAACTTGGTGGTGGCAGACAGTCATTTGAAAACAATGCACGGAGGTCCCCAGCTGATGGCAAATTATATTAGATCAGGTTATTGGATTTTGGGGGCAAGGAGGTTGATACAAAGTTATTTTAAAAAATGTGTCACGTGTGCCAAACAACAAGCTGTTACGAGGAATCAGTTTATGGGATCTCTCCCATCGGTTCGTTGCACTCCAGCTAGACCCTTTTTGCATAGTGGGGTCGACTATGCTGGTCCTATAAACATAAGAACCACCAAGGGTCGTGGGCACCGGTCTTACAAAGGCTACATATGTTTGTTCGTATGTATGGCCACCCGCGCCCTTCACTTAGAAGTCGTAAGTGACATGACCACAAAGGGATTTATAGCTGCTTTTAGGCGTTTTGTGTCGAGACGCGGTCACTGTTCCAAAATTTGGAGTGATAATGGCACCACATTTGTAGGTGCAGCTAGAGAATTACGAGAATTGTCTGCTATTCAGTCTTCGGTAGCGGAGCATTTAGAAGCACAAGGAACAGAATGGCATTTCATACCACCCCATAGCCCAAATTTTGGCGGCCTATGGGAAGCAGGAGTGAAGTCGACTAAATACCACCTTAAGAGAGTCATGGGAAATACGACATTGACCTACGAGGAAATGTGTACCTTATTAAATCAAGTCGAAGCTTGTTTAAACTCGCGACCCATGAGTGTTATTATGGGATCTGACCCTAGTGAACATCTGCCGTTAACTCCGGCACATTTTCTCATAGGCAAACCTATTTTAAGTATCCCGGATAATAACTATGAAAGTACAAACGTTAGTATCTTAACACGTTGGCAATTGATCCAAAGAATGTTACAAACCTTTTGGAGTCGATGGTCACATGAGTATTTGTCCAACCTCATGAATCGCTACAAATGGTCTTTTCAAACTCCAGAGCCAATTATCGGTGATATTGTGCTAATAAAGGAGGATGATATGCCACCCTGTAGTTGGTTGTTAGGGCGCATAATTGAAAAATATCCTGGTGATGATAATATTACCCGTGTGGTCTCAATACAAACTAAATCGTCTATCATTAAGCGTCCAACGTCCAAATTATGTATATTACCAGTTGCTAAGTGAAAATGTATTGTGTGAGATGTCTGTGACATCAAGAAAAAATACTAATGTTTTTGTACGCATTAGAATTAGTGTTATAAGTTATAGTTAGTTTAAGTTTTTATTGTTAACTTTTATATACAACAACATGAATTATACATTTTGTTATATACATCAATTTTAGTAATGAATTAGGTTAAGAAATATATTATGTACAGTCAGTAGTTCATTTTAGAGCTGAGAAATAATTTTGTTTGTTTGTTTATGAAAGGACATTTCCTCACTAAATGTCCTTGGTGGGCGGAATGTTTATGACGAACAACTAACTTATATAGTTGACGCTAGATGGCGTTGTAGCGTGTCGCTAAACCTCGATATGGTTTCGTTACCGACCTTATTATAGGTTCAAAGTTTTTTTTGTAATAAATGAGAACTATCAGATCAGGATACAGTTGTTTAATTTCACCTAGTATTCACAACCCTAAGTAGTTAGTTCTTCCAATACCATTCGTGAGTAGATTTGGTATTAACAATGGTTCATTGTTGGACAACTTACCCTATAGCTGGTTATGGTGATTCTGTATCCACTGTAAATTCGGTAAATAAACACTTTGCGAATGTAGGTAAATCCCTCGCGACTAACAATCCTCTTGCGGCGAAGGTTATAAACATGTCCTCGGGCGCTTTTTGTACGCCACCCCTGAAATCTATGTCCATTATTAATACTGACAATACTGAAATCGAAAATATAATATTAGGACTTAAGAACACCTCAGCAGTTGGTACGGATGGCATACCAACTTCTTTAATTAAAAATGCGAGATCAACCCTTGTACCTATCATAGTTTACGTATTAAATCTCTGTATTGCCCAGGGAGTGTTTCCCGATTTATTTAAAATTGCTCTTGTTCATCCTATTTACAAGAGTGGAGATAGGGGTAGTGTCCACAACTATAGGCCAATTTCCGTACTTACCACTTTATCAAAAATATTCGAAAAACTGTTAAACAATAGACTTGTAAAATATTTAAACAGTTACAATGTAATTTCAGAAAATCAATTTGGTTTTAGAAGTGGTAAGTCCACGGAAGACGCGGTTCTATACTTGACCAATTCAATAGTTAAAAACCTTAACACAAAACTCAAAACAATAGCCATATTTCTTGATCTCTCTAAAGCTTTTGACACTGTCCCTGTCCCCATTCTTCTAAGAAAGCTCGAGCGTTTAGGTATAAGGGGTGTCGTTTATGACATGTTCAGAAGTTATTTTACTAACAGATTTCAATGTGTTAAGATCGGCAATGTTGTTAGTGAGCGGGAGCCTATGCTTTTTGGGGTTCCCCAGGGGAGCGTGCTCGGACCAACACTGTTCCTTATCTATGTAAATGATGTTTGTAAAATGTCTCTTCCTCACAGCAAAGTTGTAGCTTACGCAGATGACGCGGCTTTAATAGTCGTTGGTAAGAGCTGGGAAGAAGCAAGATTAAACGCAGAAGCATCCTTGTCCTCCATAGCTAGCTGGTTGCATAATAATATCCTTACCCTTAACACAGAAAAAACCAAATTCATAGCTTTCTCTCCAAATTCGAGTACCCTTCCCTCGTCTCCCTTTTCTTTAACTCTGCACGCTGTATCATGTAACGACACCACCGACTGTACGTGTTTGCGACTCTCAGGTGTATCCAAAATCAAATATCTCGGGGTCTGGATAGACAACCACTTAAATTGGCACGAACAAATTAGGACTACGACTGCAAGATTACGTAAACTTATGTATGTTTTTAAATCGTTGCGAGCTACTCTTGATCTTCCAACTCTAAAATTGGTTTTCTTTGCCCTTGCACAGTCAATTGCTGGTTACTGTATATCCGCCTGGGGATGTGCTGGTAAGACCAGGTTCTTGAGTCTTGAGAGAGCCCACAGAGGGGTTCTCAAAGTCATGACACATAGACGCATTTGGTTTCCAACTGAAGAGTTATATGAGGACCTCAAAATATTAACTGTTCGGAAACTATTTTTGCTGAAAGTCATAATTCGTAAACATTTAGACCTTCCCTATAAACCCAATCCAAATAAACGTCGCAAGGATAGAGTGTGCAGTATCGAATCGGTTAAACTGGAACTAGCTAAGCGTCACTTTTACTACTTTGCACCTTCGTTATATAACAAGGTTAATAAAACTCTAAACATTTATCCAGATACCTATAAGAAATGTAAAACTCGTGTTACTGAATGGTTGTATGGTCTATCATATGATGACACTGAAAAGCTGCTAACAAGGATCAAGTAAGACAACTACTTACCGCAACATAATAGCCACAGAAAACTCACTTACATTTCCTTACACAATTACATACACCCCACACACATGCACATACTTACAAGCACACACACACTTTCTCTCTCTCTCTCCACTCACTTACACTCACAATCCCACACATATACATTCACCACATAGCATGTAAAATTGTGTTAATTATAAGGTAACATTATTTCTTCTGTAAGATTAGTATAAATAAATCCCTACTATTGGAACGCTCAAGCCAAGTGTGAAGGAGGTGGGCGTTAATGGCTGCGCTACAGTGTTACAACTATTGCAGCTATTATCGATCTCATATGTAAAAATGTACCTGTGTATCTGTTCCAAATAAAGATTTTATTATTTATTTATTATTATATTTATTGAAATTATGTTTATTTATTTAACAACGAATAATTTCTATACTTTAAAATTTTTTACTGATATTTTCCTATATTAATATTTGTAATAATAAGATTCTTCCTAAAATGTTTTGGAATATTCTTTTAACTGTATGTATCTTAAAACATAATAGAAAATGATTAATCTCCGTTAAATAAAACTAACATTGTATACATTTAATTATTAATCGCGGTCATCAAACAAAACAAAATCCTAAACAGAAACAAAAACATAATTATATTTTGTTTGTTACTGTTATAATGTATGTGTTGCAGAAAAATATTTAGACATAGGTAAATGAAAATGTTTATACTTTGTGTGACAAATAATAATTATTCTATAACACAGTATACTTTATCCCTTTCTAATTATTAATCTTACGTAGCATTTTAGTAACATGTTACAGCAAACTCATGTTTTTAAACTAATAATAAATGTACGTAGGTGTCAGATATTACGTCACACATTACCTCCCCCCTCCCCCTCCTTTGCTTTATAAGAGGGAAGGGAACAACAAGAACCCTCTGTATCGGCTCTAGAATGACATTGAAGTTAGAATGACGTTGCTATAAAGGAAAATTTTATAAAAATCCTTTAAACTAAAGAACTTTACAAACAGCACAGGGTATTATTTCGACCTTGTTTTGTGTTTAGAGTTAAAAATATTTTGCAAAATATGTTTCACGAAGGACAGTCAGCATGAAATAAATAATTAATAATACTCAGAGTAGAAGTGTACGGTAAATCTTGATATTTAAACGGTTCCATATTGATGTAAGAGACAACGTAAATACAATATTGATGTAAAATTAGTGATATTTTAGTAAAGTTTATTTTCTCCTTATAGCGGAAACACAGATAAATAATACCAATTTATTATTGGCACAATGGCCACAACTTCGCCATATCTCGCGAATGTCTCTAAAATTGACTAATTAAAAGTACGATAAAGAAAAAATAAACTTAATTAAGTTTTGTGTGTACCTACTAAACTATCTAAAATTAATGTGTCCTCCAAGTAAATGAATATGCGTGTTATGAAAAATATCAACGCTCTGATTTTATGGCCTGTTTTTTAATTAGAACTCTTTATTTATACTCTCTGAATAAATTTTTAATGCTGACTGTACATACGAAACAAAAATACTGAGCAATGAAAACACTTGAGGGTAGCTAAAAATCTATATGTTGTTATGAGGGAACCTCAAAGATGTTTTTGTCCCCACAACCCACGCTCAACAGCCTCAACGTTTAGTTGCAATCTACACTCATTTCACTTTTTAATCCAATCCAACCTTTTACAAACTCTGTCAGTCAATTTCTTTAACCTGAATCGGGGTTTTTACGTATTTTACCATTTTGATAGAAAGTTTCTTATCTACTTTGTATTTGTCTTATCTCTTTCTTGTTCTTGTCATGTATATTTATGAGTAAAAAATTGATATTCTTGAAGTTGTTACTGTATCTTTGAGTTTTGGTTCATTCTTTTTAAGTCGCTCTTTTGTGTAGGTATTTAGATGGTGCTGTTTATTGTATAATGTATTATCGTCGATAGAGAATATGTGTCTATCTTATTCTGAATTTATGAAAGCTATTCAATTGTAATATATTTAACCCTGACTAGAGCAGAGAAATTGCTCTGATTCGTTATCGCAACCTCTCTTACGGCAGATGCATAGTGCACATTGCGCCACTAAAGTATATCTAATTAATTCATAATCTTTTATATTAAAAACAAATAAAAATAAATACTTTCCCTGATATCCACAGGCTACGCTTTATGATGTTCATAATAACTATTCAACATAGAAGCTAACAAAAGCCACATTTTTTATAAATGAACTGTTCATTAGTGACAGACATGCTACACACTGGCAGAGTTTCGTACAATACCAAAGATATTCATTAGGGAAAATT
This sequence comes from Schrankia costaestrigalis, assembly GCA_905475405.1. Classification (NCBI taxonomy): domain Eukaryota; kingdom Metazoa; phylum Arthropoda; class Insecta; order Lepidoptera; family Erebidae; genus Schrankia; species Schrankia costaestrigalis. The sequence continues at coordinate 20,800,613 of FR997833.1, forward strand.
CCGATAATTTATGATCTGAGAACAAAATGTTATTTATATGAAAAATATTTTGTTCTCTCGTAACAACCTCAACTGCACGAATTTTTGCTTCGTTTAGTCTTACTTTGACGTTACATTTAATTAAATATTAATCAGCATGTCAATTCTGGTTCATTAAATTCGGTTAAATTAACTTTTAGTTGTCAAATTGTCACGCAATAGGTAAAACAATTTGACAACTAAAGTTAACTTAACCGAATTTTTAACGATTTTAAGGAACGAGAATTGACATGCTGCTTGTGGGTTATACATTTTTGTATTAATGTTTCCTACGAACAACAAGTATTTGTAACATTAATAGGACAATTCAATAGGGTATCTAGAACTTTGAAGACGACCTGTAATGTAAGTATGGTTATTTTGTAGATCAGATTTCGTTCATTCGTGTGGTTATTTTATACGATACGGCAATATGACAATATCAAAGTTGGTGGAAAGCCCGAAAATTAAGGTAATAGATGGTAGTCATAAAGTGACTTAACTCAATCGCCATTATTCTGCCGTTCTGGACGTACACCGACTGATCTGTGAGCATAATGTACAAGTACAAACCGTTTGGTAGATTTTGCGCTTCTCATTATTTTTCTCCTACCACAAAGCTTAAAACATAAAAAATAGTCTCCAGACTCTCGGTCGCCTCTTACAACCCCTACGAGTATGGACCCTTACGAGGGGAGGCAAATTGTATTCTAAACCCGTGTCGCCTTACAAAAGAGTAACTCACGGAATATAGTAACAATTGGATATTTGAAAGACTATTCTCACAAAATCACAAATACAACAATTATAATGAAAAAAAAAATTATGTTTAAAGACACGTTACAATATAAGCCCTTTAAGTACAAAGGACACTTAACTTGCTCCGATGATTTGGTCAAAGAATCCTATCGATCTAACTAGCGTGGGATTAGGAAAACAAATTTTCCTGCGTCACCGGTTTTTGTTAAAGTTTTTAATAACTTTTATTTAAACTCGCGCCATAATAATACTTTCACTATTTATGTCAGAATTATGAATGCCAACTCGTATGCCAGTAACTACATTTGCCAGTGCCAAGCTTCTAGCACTTAGGTTAATCAGTTATTAAAGTGCTAATTAGTAAATTGGAATGTTTTGAAGCCTATACAGTCCAAATGGCAGGCTAATGTGTTATGAGCTTATACTTGTATGCACTATGCAAATTAACGGAAAGTGGGCCTGTTTAAATAGATGATATTTATTTATTTATTTATTTATATTGCTGTATACATTTAATGATTGCCTTTGCCTATTGCAAATTTGAATGTCATGCACAATCTACACATTTTTATGATTATTCTGAGATTCGATGTATAATTTTACGTGCTTTAAAATTTATGTTTGTAAAGTACTTACAATCCAGGTCATGACTTTTTTAGTACCATTACAAAAACGGGGTTCTATATTATTATGGAAAACTTGGCTGGCTTTTTTTTACTGATTTTGTTTACTATCTTTTGCTGTAATAATAAGATAAGAACGGGGAGAGAAATTTTATTTATTTTAAAGTTACACGGCGAAATAACATGTATGTGTGGACTGAGGGCCCATTTTTTTTTTGCGGTTTTTTGCAGATTAATCAACAAAAGTGCATAGTTAAAGTTGTTAAAGAGTTTGTTAAACGATTATCAGAGTTTGTTAAGACTTCATTCAAAAGATATATCGCTTTAAGTGGGTCCCTCAGTTCAAACACAAAATCTCCCATAATTAGATAGGTAATGAATTAAACAACAATTTTTTGGTAAAAATCCTTAGTTAAACATGTATAAAAGTATAAAAAGCATTGAAAAGCCTAATATGAGTAATAAAAAATAACAAACGTTTTAAAAGGTCCCTGAGGGCCCACTTGAATTTACCTCATAATTAATAAATTATAGCATGAACATTAAATATTCCTAAGCCAATCATTTGTTAAAAGGGCAAGGATAAATTTAAAATCAAAGAAAGATCACAAACAGTGATAATTATTGTTATTTTTAAGTTTTTAAGTGGTCCCTCAGTCCACACACTATGCAAATGCTAATTGTTAAATATATAATTAAATACAACAATTACGAAAATGGGGAGCCTTTCAGTGCATAGATAATTTTGTATATTATCGATCTGTATTTATCTAATCACTGGTTTTATAATTCTTTTACGAAAAATTTACAAAATATGTTTTTCGTACAAGTAGAGTGTCCATGCAGTCAAGAGATAATCAAGAACCATTACATACATTAATGATGTTACATTACGTTTTAAAGTTTCTGCATAGTCATAAAGTGTGAGATAAAAGTAAATAGTTGTAATTGTGTTGGGCCGTATGCGGACCGAATTAAGTGCTATTTGATGCAAACGTAAACAAACAATAAAAAAATAAATGTTTCTGTTAAATTAATGATTTAAAAAAATATATATTACGAAGTACCTAATCTTTAAATTTTCCAAAATTATGACATAGAATTCTTATGGTCCCGTATTGCAGTTAATAATAAATTGATAAAAATGTTAAAAAACATAATAATTTAGTCTACATAACTTTTGAAATATTTTTTTTATTTTACTTTCACTCTGACCTCTTATAATAGCAGTAGATATTGACAGTTTTATTCTAAATTATTTATTTATATAGTAACTCTCAAATCCATAAAAACAAGAACCATATAAAAGAAAGTAGAACTCTCAAATCTGTGGTAAACTGTCAGCTTGTTGATTATCGTGAATTCGTTCAGTTACGAGTATTAATTTTAAATTAAAACTAGCTGACCCGACAGACTTCGTCCTGTCAAAAAGATTTGTAATGTGGCGGTTTTTGTGCCTACGTATTTTAAAAAATTCTCCTGAACAGAACCGTCAGCCTGGTGATAGGGCGTTGTGAATAAAAAATATAATTAAATAAAACTTATATAAGGATTTAAAAGTAAGTAATCGCTTTATTGTTAATCAAGTGAATCATAATTATTATTATTATCATTGTAGTGCTTTGTGGTATACAATGTTTTTTGTTTGATTACCTGGCGCATAGATAAACAAATCTGATGGTTTTCCAACACGGGAACAGGCAACATACAATTGACCATGTGAGAAACATGGGTTTTCTAGATTAATACCACAAACACTTAATGATTGCCCCTGGGACTTGTTTATAGTCATAGCAAAAGCAAGCCGCACTGGAAACTGTAGTCGTTTAAACTCAAATGGCACATCAGTCGGAATCATTGGGATGCGCGGTATGAGAACATCTTCTCCTTTATACTTTCCTTTGAGTATAGTTGCTTCTATCACATTGTTAAGTAATTTTTTTATCGCTAACCGTGTACCGTTGCAAAGACGCGGTTGGTTGATATTTCGCAACATTATAACCACCGATCCAACCTTTAATTGAAGATTGTGAGGTGGCAATCCTGGCAAATCTAGCGAGTTTAAAAATTCCGGTGGATAGTTGACTACATCATCTTGATTAGTAGCCGAATCAACTGATTTATATATCCTCAATTCGCCTGTAATTTGTTCTTGAATTTTGAAATTTAATTCATTTACATCTATGTTTTTTGCAGCCAGTATAGCTCGTTCGCTCAACCAATCATTGTTTCTGTAATTTTGAGAAACATCTGGAAACACCTTCTGAATAAGTTCATCTTTTGATCGAGTTAACTGACAAAAACTTTGAGGAAAGTTAATGCAGCCAGTCAACATGTCTATAGGAAATTTGCCATTACCAATGTCAATGAGTTGTTTAGAGAATATGTTTCCAGATTGGTCATTTTGCAACTCGACACGCATATTCTTGCTTAAATGAAGTACTTTGACATGTTTCCACAAATTGGAGGACTTTAGACATGCATTGAGTTCATCAGCTGGCGTTGATCGTGGAATCACTGGCAATATTTGACGAAAATCTCCTGCTAATAAAATCATTGCACCACCAAATCGGTTATTATTGCTCCGTAGATCTTTTAAGGTTCTGTCTAAAGCCTCCAAAGATTTTTTATGTGCCATCGTGCATTCATCCCAAACAATCAATTTACATTGCTGCAAAACCTTTGCCATTGCAGAGTTCTTCGAAACGTTGCAGGTTGGAGTTTCATTGCTTTGCATATTTAATGGCAATTTTAGTGCTGAATGGGCTGTTCGACCACCTTCAAGCAAAGTTGCTGCGATTCCCGACGAAGCGAGTGCAAGTGCAATTTTATTTTGTGAGCGAATTGTTGCTAATATTAATGAAATCAAAAAAGTTTTTCCTGTACCACCAGGTGCATCTAAGAAGTAAATCCCTCCAGTTTCATCATTTGTTACTTTTATAAGAGTTTCAAATACATACTTCTGTTGTTCATTTAACAGTGGAAGATTTGTTTGAATTAATTCTTTCAAAGCGTTAAGATCATACAGTCTTTCTCGATGCAACTCTTGGTTAAAAGCGTCATGCATTGGACGATTGGGCGCGGTCAGGCCTAATTGAATTAATAGTTTGTTTGACATTATCAAGCACATGTCCTCAATTGAAATCAATGCTTCATTGTAAATTTCTTCACTGATTTGTATATTTGGATTTCCCATTCTATTCCGTATTTGATACAAAATATCATCACACATATAATCTTTGTACTTGATCCACAAATCAATTGGGTTTGATGGGAAGCATGTAGATATGATTATAGAAAACAATGTTCGTATTTGATGAGCGTGTGATGATATTACAGCATCATTGAGAGTTTGATCCCATTGAGCGTCATTTTCAAGCAATTGCAAACGTTGACAGGCTTCTCTGTAGGATCCACACAATTCACCATCAACAGTTCGTAACTGTTGGAATGATGTTGGACCACGTACATTGACTAATAGCAGTCGTAAATAAAAACATTCATCATTGCTTGGATGTACTGAATAAATCCGGCCAATCGCATCGGTGGAATATACATCTGTATATCCTGGAACTGGTTTTCCTTGTTTCCGTCGTATAAATCTCCTTGAGGATTGATTCCAGGTATAATATTTTGGCATTTCAGAATATAGCAATGTTTGTGCGAAATCATCGTTTTGGCATGTCTCAAAAAAACTGGTTAATGTAGTAGATGGTGGCTGAGCAGCTCTTTGTACTGCGTTCTGTGCTGTAAAATACACTCTTTGTCCATTTTCTAAATGCACAGCTAAGTGAACAACAGAAGGGTATCTCTCATGAATAGGAAAAGAAAATATTCGCCAAACTGCTTCATTACTACTGACATAGCGGCCCATTTGGTATTGGGTAACTTCATCATTGGAATTCTCTGCACCAATTCCAATCACAGCCATATCACTCCCTTTGGTTACATATTTGCAAATGTATTTTATAGATTTCACTGAATGGCAAGATTCAACTTTATACCATAGCAATAAAGCAAGTTTTTTTTTTTTTTTTTTTTTTTTTTTTTTTTTTTTTTTTTTTAGGGTTTCTCGCCGTAAAAACCATCCTTGAACTTCAACGAACATTTAAAAAAAAGATTTGGCCAAATTGGTCCAGGCATTGTTGAGTTATGCGCTTACCAACACATTTTGCGATTCATTTTTATATTATAGATAAAATAAAATTGTATTATTATTCTACCCATATTATTATTTATTTTCGCGCCAGAATGCGATGACTTCACGACTCATCTTTTAAAAATTTTACGACGTGACTTAGCTGTCAAAAATTATTTTTCCAATCTATAATATAAAAATGAATCGCAAAATGTGTTGGTAAGCGCATAACTCAACAATGCCTGGACCAATTTGGCCAAATCTTTTTTTTAAATGTTCGTTGAAGTTCAAGGATGGTTTTTACGGCGAGAAACCCTAAAAAAAAAAAAAAAAAAAAAAAAACTTGCTTTATTGCTATGGTATAAAGTTGAATCTTGCCATTCAGTGAAATCTATAAAATACATTTGCAAATATGTAACCAAAGGGAGTGATATGGCTGTGATTGGAATTGGTGCAGAGAATTCCAATGATGAAGTTACCCAATACCAAATGGGCCGCTATGTCAGTAGTAATGAAGCAGTTTGGCGAATATTTTCTTTTCCTATTCATGAGAGATACCCTTCTGTTGTTCACTTAGCTGTGCATTTAGAAAATGGACAAAGAGTGTATTTTACAGCACAGAACGCAGTACAAAGAGCTGCTCAGCCACCATCTACTACATTAACCAGTTTTTTTGAGACATGCCAAAACGATGATTTCGCACAAACATTGCTATATTCTGAAATGCCAAAATATTATACCTGGAATCAATCCTCAAGGAGATTTATACGACGGAAACAAGGAAAACCAGTTCCAGGATATACAGATGTATATTCCACCGATGCGATTGGCCGGATTTATTCAGTACATCCAAGCAATGATGAATGTTTTTATTTACGACTGCTATTAGTCAATGTACGTGGTCCAACATCATTCCAACAGTTACGAACTGTTGATGGTGAATTGTGTGGATCCTACAGAGAAGCCTGTCAACGTTTGCAATTGCTTGAAAATGACGCTCAATGGGATCAAACTCTCAATGATGCTGTAATATCATCACACGCTCATCAAATACGAACATTGTTTTCTATAATCATATCTACATGCTTCCCATCAAACCCAATTGATTTGTGGATCAAGTACAAAGATTATATGTGTGATGATATTTTGTATCAAATACGGAATAGAATGGGAAATCCAAATATACAAATCAGTGAAGAAATTTACAATGAAGCATTGATTTCAATTGAGGACATGTGCTTGATAATGTCAAACAAACTATTAATTCAATTAGGCCTGACCGCGCCCAATCGTCCAATGCATGACGCTTTTAACCAAGAGTTGCATCGAGAAAGACTGTATGATCTTAACGCTTTGAAAGAATTAATTCAAACAAATCTTCCACTGTTAAATGAACAACAGAAGTATGTATTTGAAACTCTTATAAAAGTAACAAATGATGAAACTGGAGGGATTTACTTCTTAGATGCACCTGGTGGTACAGGAAAAACTTTTTTGATTTCATTAATATTAGCAACAATTCGCTCACAAAATAAAATTGCACTTGCACTCGCTTCGTCGGGAATCGCAGCAACTTTGCTTGAAGGTGGTCGAACAGCCCATTCAGCACTAAAATTGCCATTAAATATGCAAAGCAATGAAACTCCAACCTGCAACGTTTCGAAGAACTCTGCAATGGCAAAGGTTTTGCAGCAATGTAAATTGATTGTTTGGGATGAATGCACGATGGCACATAAAAAATCTTTGGAGGCTTTAGACAGAACCTTAAAAGATCTACGGAGCAATAATAACCGATTTGGTGGTGCAATGATTTTATTAGCAGGAGATTTTCGTCAAATATTGCCAGTGATTCCACGATCAACGCCAGCTGATGAACTCAATGCATGTCTAAAGTCCTCCAATTTGTGGAAACATGTCAAAGTACTTCATTTAAGCAAGAATATGCGTGTCGAGTTGCAAAATGACCAATCTGGAAACATATTCTCTAAACAACTCATTGACATTGGTAATGGCAAATTTCCTATAGACATGTTGACTGGCTGCATTAACTTTCCTCAAAGTTTTTGTCAGTTAACTCGATCAAAAGATGAACTTATTCAGAAGGTGTTTCCAGATGTTTCTCAAAATTACAGAAACAATGATTGGTTGAGCGAACGAGCTATACTGGCTGCAAAAAACATAGATGTAAATGAATTAAATTTCAAAATTCAAGAACAAATTACAGGCGAATTGAGGATATATAAATCAGTTGATTCGGCTACTAATCAAGATGATGTAGTCAACTATCCACCGGAATTTTTAAACTCGCTAGATTTGCCAGGATTGCCACCTCACAATCTTCAATTAAAGGTTGGATCGGTGGTTATAATGTTGCGAAATATCAACCAACCGCGTCTTTGCAACGGTACACGGTTAGCGATAAAAAAATTACTTAACAATGTGATAGAAGCAACTATACTCAAAGGAAAGTATAAAGGAGAAGATGTTCTCATACCGCGCATCCCAATGATTCCGACTGATGTGCCATTTGAGTTTAAACGACTACAGTTTCCAGTGCGGCTTGCTTTTGCTATGACTATAAACAAGTCCCAGGGGCAATCATTAAGTGTTTGTGGTATTAATCTAGAAAACCCATGTTTCTCACATGGTCAATTGTATGTTGCCTGTTCCCGTGTTGGAAAACCATCAGATTTGTTTATCTATGCGCCAGGTAATCAAACAAAAAACATTGTATACCACAAAGCACTACAATGATAATAATAATAATTATGATTCACTTGATTAACAATAAAGCGATTACTTACTTTTAAATCCTTATATAAGTTTTATTTAATTATATTTTTTATTCACAACGCCCTATCACCAGGCTGACGGTTCTGTTCAGGAGAATTTTTTAAAATACGTAGGCACAAAAACCGCCACATTACAAATCTTTTTGACAGGACGAAGTCTGTCGGGTCAGCTAGTATAAAATAAATAACCCTTAAATATTTATTTTATTTTGTTTTTAGTATTTGTTGCTATAACGGCAACTAAAATACATAATCTGTGAAAGTTTCAACTTTCTAACTGCCATGGTTCATGAGATACAGCCTCATGACATACAGATGGACGGACGGACAGCGGAGCTTTAGTAATTGGGGTTCCGTTTTTACCCTTTGAGTACGGAACCTGTGGATTTGAAAAACTGTGGATTTCGTGTTACAAACAGACACTCCAATTTTATTTATATCTATAGACATACAGATATGTATTACGATTGTAGCTAATTAATAATATAACCTGTCACTTGTCTAAAACTTAAAATTTTATTACATTTTAATTTTACTGTATTGCAAATTTTATTGTTTTATTTTTTACATTTAAAAAATGATTGCAATTTAGATTTAATTGATTATTATTAATATTGTGTAATGTTTTGCTTGCTGTGGCAACTTGTAATGGAATCAGCACTGTTGCTTGAGCTACTTAAATATTGTATTATTTCTGATTGACTTTGTGTATGTTTCGTGGGTTATCCTAATTATAAATAAATAAATATCTAAATTAATAATAAATGACATTAAAAACAAATATACAGCCGTTTTCTTAAAACGTGGACACCCCACACCAGACTTAGTATGAAAATTAATAAAACAGTTAAAATGACAAAAAATATAAATAAACCAGACACAAGATAAATACAGATCGATACCTAATATACAAAATTAACTATGCACTGAAAGGCTCCCCATTTTCGTAATTGTTGTATTTAATTATATATTTAACAATTAGCATTTGCATAGTGTGTGGACTGAGGGACCACTTAAAAACTTAAAAATAACAATAATTATCACTGTTTGTGATCTTTCTTTGATTTTAAATTTATCCTTGCCCTTTTAACAAATGATTGGCTTAGGAATATTTAATGTTCATGCTATAATTGATTAATTATGAGATAAATTCAAGTGGGCCCTCAGGGACCTTTTAAAACGTTTGTTATTTTTTATTAGCTACTCATATTAGGCTTTTCAATGCTTTTTATACTTTTATACATGTTTAACTAAGGATTTTTACCAAAAAATTGTTGTTTAATTCATTACCTATCTAATTATGGGAGATTTTGTGTTTGAACTGAGGGACCCACTTAAAGCGATATATCTTTTGAATGAAGTCTTAACAAACTCTGATAATCGTTTAACAAACTCTTTAACAACTTTAACTATGCACTTTTGTTGATTAATCTGCAAAAAACCGCAAAAAAAAAAATGGGCCCTCAGTCCACACATACATGAAATAACTATTCTTGAAGACAGTTTAAATGAAGTTTTGTTGTCATAGTCATCGTCATTGCGTCTTACCAAGACTTTATGTAAACTACACTGTTTGCTTGGAAACACATAAAATCGTGCCGCAAGTTTGTTCCATATTTTAATAGTTTGGAATAGAAAAGAGTTGCCAATATTTTGGTTTATACGTTTTATATTCTTAGTCTATATACTCAATACTTTATTACGTTCGAAAATAAGATAGTAAATTTAGTTACAATAGATCAATTGTGGATCCTGTCGGGCACAGCATAGTTTAGTTGCGTACTAACTATGCTTTAGTCTTCATATTCTAGTGTATAAAGACACTAGAATATACCCAATTTCTGTGAAACCTAAACTTAGATAAGCTACGTAATAATTTATAACGAAATTGTATATTCAATTACTATTTCAATGACAATTACTTAGAACATTTAGTATGGTAGTTAATTATTGAAACATTACATTGTTAGTTATTTTGATCGCGATATCATTTTGTGCGTAAGCAATTAATATTATAATAGTATTAGTGCCATGATAGGTACAGAATAAAGTAAATTATGTCTTCATTCGAATCGAAGAAGAGTTTAACTGAATAATTATTCCTCACTCATACAGAACGCTACTAGTCCCAAACTAAGCAGAGTTTATACCTATTAGGCAAATACTAGACAGATAAATACTAGATTAACATATTTGTAAATACACATTTCTAAATACTTCACGTTTCTATGAATCGAACCCGAGAACTTTACCTAGTAGTCCCGGATAACGCCAATATGCCGAAGAGGTCGTTAAACCAAGATTTCAGTTATACTGATTGATACCAATTAGATTCTTAATTAGTGATAAATTAATTTTAATGGGATGTATTCGAATACATCAATAGGTAAACAAACCCTAAATTGTCACCAATAACACTTATATTACCTACCACAAAGACAAGTAAAAGATCAATCTAATAAGGATTATGAAGAGACGAATTCAACTCTCGCTTGGAGTTTATCATTCTTAATGCTGTCTTATAAATAGTTCCAAAATAGTTCTTACTTTTTAAGTGATAATATAGCCCAGTAATATCGCTAATCATATATTAAACAATATATTATTATATAAAATATTTTATTACAATCATCTTAATTTTACTGCGGAAATTAAGTGAATAGGTATAAAACCTCATTAACGAAATACCCAATGAATTAACCATCAAATAAAATATGAACGCTAATAAAATGAGAGTATAGTTTGGCCTTATTATCCTATTCCGTTTACGAGTAGCAATTGAACTAAGACAATGGGCTGGACCGACAACGGAAGTACACAACACAACTAGTGCGGAGGTAGGGTTAACCCACTTTACTTAGCAATTACTACTAGATTTGTTGTTATAGGTCTAGATATCTAGAAAATATACTAAGCCCTATTTTCTGTATATTACATAACTAGCTAACCCGTGCCCACTTCGTTGGGCGGGGAATAAAACGTTATTAAACGACTCTTTTTTAAACATATTTCTTACTGCTCCACTCCTATTACTCATAGCGTGATACTATATAGCCTATGACACTCCTCAAGAAATGGACTATTTAACACTTTTTGAAAATCGGTTCAGTAGATCCAGAGATTACCCCCTACAACGTCACAAACTCACAAACGCACAAATTTTACCTCTTTATAATATTAGTTTAGATAATATATATATACTGTGTCAGTGTGGATATTATTATTATCTATTTAAGTCTTCTTCAGGCTTAAAGGACAGGATTAATTTAAGGAAAATTTCATGTCATGTGCTCGTAGAGGCTAGTTTTTCTGAAAAAATGTAATATAATACCTCTCAACCATTTACACAATGCCATCTACTAATTTATTTAATTCATTTATTATTTGAATATTTATTAATTGCATGTAAGTGATTTTTCATTTCTTTATTATACAACCATTTACTACTGTTACTACGTCACGTAGGTATTTATGGCATTTAACTTAGGCATTCAAATATGTCCGCTAAAGCAATGGGAAGAAGATATAATAATATACGAGCTATTTGTATTTACCGCATCGCCTGCAGGGAATATTCTACAAGCTCACAACTTTCTTCTGATTAAATTTGTTGCGGGCTTCAGGATTTTGTACTTGTCGCGTTCACTATATTTAACGGATTATACTATTTTAAAATCGATTATAGATTCTTATGATTTTAGGTAATTGATTTTGTACTTTTGTTTGTTATCTGAATACTTAGTAATTTGAGATTGATAAAATAGTTTTTTTGGTTTGAAAGGGTTTGATAATTTGTTTAGTGAATGAATTAGTTGAGTGTATTGCTAGTTAATATAAACAGCCCGAACGTCCTATTTGCTATTTTATTTATTTTACACAAGCTTCGCTTAATTTGGGACTAGATGGCGTTGTGTGAATATGTGAGGAATATATATATTTCATTCGGTGATGCCCAGCAAAAGGAAAATTAATCATAAAACCGTATACCAATCCATCTGGCCAGTGTCATATTAACAAACAAAGTTTTCCATGACATTAACAAGTAGTTTTGATTTGAAGAGTTTGAAGCTATGTTAAAATTAGGTGTTTGAATAAAGAATGAAGATTCGCGACACATTCTTAAGTACATAAAGGTTACATCAGGGTGGGTGTAACCTTTACAAAAAGGAATAAAAATCTTTGTCAAAGATGTATGTGTTTTTATTTTTGGTGCTCAATAAAGAACTGTAGGTGAGATTATATTTCTGTTGCTCTTTTTACATGGCAGCCCACGCTTATCCTTTTCGATATATGAAAATACTAGCTGATGCTTTGTATAGGTAAGTACCTTAAATGTTTTTCCACACCCTAAACTACCTATATAACAAATTTCATCGAAATGCATTCGGTGGTTTTTGCGTTAAAGAATAGCAAACATCCATCTATTCATTCCTGTGATTCATTCAGAAAGTTTGTGAGAATGTATGAATATACACCCCCACAAACTTTTACATTTATAATATTAGTAGGATGACTAGACGTACCCCGTTGGGTAGAGAGATTGGTATTAGGCTGTGTATCAGGCTTATGAGACTCCTAAGTAGGAAGAACTACTTAGGAGTCTTTTGAGAGTTTATTATGACAATCTCAGGATAAGACGAGTATAAAATGGAAGTCTATAATAAAGTCGATATCATGTTATGAGAATAGGAAGTATGTTACAATAAATTAATGTGGACGAATGCTTGTGTGGCAATCAAACCACAACAGCTCTTTCCACTGGTGTTATATTTTTTTTAGGTTAAGCTGGGGTAAAATTCCTACGCATCCCCTCTCGTCTGGAGACGGGAGAGGTATGTGGGGCTCCCAGGGGTGACCCCCCAGTGCACCAACTAAAAGTCCCCAACGGCACTTCTTCATCGTCTTACTTGGAGGGGGCCTGGGGAACCGGCAGAGCCTTTGCGTCCAGTCCCCCTCAAGGTAGCTAGCACCCTGTATTAACATAATAATATTCTCGCTACAAAAAGCAGCGAACATCAATCTGGGCGGAGCCGCGGACAAATAATAGTATGTAATAAAATACCAAAACAACTTAAATCACCTTAACTTCCTGTCTATAAATGAAAGCAACATTTAAAAATTTGGTTGTTGAGTAGACTTTTCAGTCGAAGTTCTTTTCATACCATAAAAAACCCAAATATAATAAGAATTAAAGAGTACTCTTTAATACACTTTTCTTTAAATAAAGAATAATCTTTTCTTTCTTTGTACGAGTATAATATCTTAAATAACACAGACAGCTAAAACTTTATTCCCTTCATTATCTAAAAACGATTTAGCAGATAAGGCATGTCAGTTGCAGATATTTCAAAATGGAATTAAGCCAAATCACAGAAATTTCTATGTATTATGTTCTAAGATTAGAATTGTATTATAATTTTAGAATCAATATCTTAGTAAGCTCCGTTTGTACTAGGTACTATTAGGACACAAAAATCTATATGACTAGTTATTAATTATACAAATTAATAATTTAGGTACAGTCACGAGCAATAATATGTACACATTTTCAAATTTTCTAAACTATCTGCACGTTTATCTAGACATTACAATATCAAAATGAATTCGTAATTTAGAAGAGGTTCCGTACAGTTTTGAATTAATCTTCGAATTTTCAATTTTGGATTGGCAGAACTTTAGATAACTGGTTTACAAAATGCGAAAATGTGTACATATTATTGCTCGTGACTGTACCTACTTGTATAAAGTCTTGATAAATGTTGTGATAACATGCCTCTTACAATTATCAGGACCCTATACCAATCCGTTTGGCCAGCGTGTATTAGTAGGCCAAGTATCCCTCCGTCACGGGAGGGGGCCCGTCCCTGCAGTAGGACATTAATGGGCTGTAGTGATGAACGTCAATTGACTGATATGATAATGATTATGTATTTTTACAAGTAGTAGTAGTAACATAAAAGCTGTTCACAAATCTCCAATATGATCTAAAATCAATCACAGAAGTATTTCACCGGCACAATACATTTCAATTACCGATAGTATTGTTGGCGCGATTAGACAGCGTTATCGCTTCCCAGGGGTGTCGTACGACCAAAGGGTTGTACTATACGGGAGGGAAAAGGCTTCTTCTGAGCTCTAATTAATATTGTCATCATCAATCTTTCTGTCAAGAACGGTAATTAAGGTAAACACGGCATTTCTTGGGTACTATTATGGCTGTAGAGTGGCATTATTATTCGACTCTACGCCTCATTGCATTCCCGAAAAATCTCCGAGTAGTGTAGGAATTCATGGTATTAACAACCCACCTCTTTAAAATCTACTAAATACTAACAAAACAAATAAATTAACTGGCTTATGTCCAGCAGTAGACTTCAACTGATTGATTTCATGATGATAAGATAGTTGGCTAATATTAATTCAAGGAAAGAAAGTTTGACATAAACCCTGTAGTCCATTTTTCCCTCCAGCACTAGAGATGGTCCATCCCTGCAGAGGGACCATACATCCTTATGATAAATATGCATCGATGACTTTGCTTTAATATAACAAAAAAAGGTAATAAATGTAACTGGCTGTTAAAATTTAATTAAAACACCAACCCCTTAAATTAAGACCCATAATAATTTTGCCAGGAATAACCACAGGGTATTCGGGTAAAAATATTTCCTTCCCTTTATAGAATTTAATTATACGTGTTCTTCAATACCTTGTAGCGCGGCTATGCGCATTATAACGATACCTTTTTGGAATAAATTAGGTATTTAACTGCCTGAATACCTAATTTATTTTAAAAAGTACTTTAATTTTAATTAACTGTAAGTAATTGCCGTTAATATTTTGTTTAACATGTACATTATCGTTGAAGTCGGACAAAAATAAATAACAATACAGATTGATAAAAACGTGATAAGGGTATATAAACAATACGATATTTTTTGAAAAATTACTTTAGAATTTGTAAAGTACATCATACTCATAAAAAATTAAATCAATTTATACGAATCTCGTAGCGGTATGTATAAGGCACGTTTAAATTAAAAATGTTTTATTATTTATATTTTTTCATTAATATGGTTTAGGTATAATATTAGTAACCTAATTAGCTCGGATTTAAACCAATGTACCTAAAATTACGAACATAATAATTAATGGCTTAACTCGAAAAACCTTTTAATCTCTATAATCTGTAAATTCAAAAGATAACTCATTAATCTTATAAAATATAGAAACACTAATTAAAATTATAAAAGAAGATCATTAAATACATACGTGAAACACATCACGGCGTTGAATCCACTAAAAGATAATATGTTTATAATAATCATTCATATATGAAACATTCCACAGACACGTTCACATATCACTGTACACTTCAATCATAAAGCACTTGACACACTTGACGTAAACTAGTCAACATTATTTATACTTGGCCGTTTGTTTTATAGCACTTTGGATCGAAGCCGGTGAAATACGACGTCGTCGTACGAGGGTTGGATTTGACTGAAAGCGGGGGCGAGTGAGCGGGGGGAGCAAGCGGCGCCGCGCAGGCGGACCCCTCACCCCTCACACCCTCCCGTCTAGCATCGAAACCAACTTTATTTTTCTGTTTTTGGATCGTCCACTTATCTCGTAGTACCGATTGATACAAAAGTGCAATTAAAATGCGATGTTTTTTCTTCTTGACCATTTCGATTGCCCTTGAAGTTTTTTTGTTTTTCAAGTCGTCGTCGATGGGGAGGCTTCGCCGTTTTATTTGTTGCTTAAATTGCGTTAATAAGAGGGTGTTTGAGAGCGTTAAGCTCTCTCGCTTAAATGAAAGCTTATCGAAAGTTTGGAGTTAAAATATGCAATAAATTCGCTACGAGTTAGGAGGGCAAGCACGTTTCTAGTTTAGCTGAAAGGTCGGTCGTGCCTATATTATGTGTTAGCAACAAAACTTTTAATTAATGCTTTTATCTTCATTACATAATATAAATAGTTATAGGTAGGTTATTATTATTTTGCTCTCGTTGGCGAAATAACCGTGTTCTGCATCGCAATGCACAACCTCATAGATCGATATTTTATTATAACTTACAATAACCTGTCCTGAGATTTAAGTTATTTTGTGTCAGTCACTTCGATGACCCCGGGAACAGGTCACGATTCCTAGTTATCTATAAAAAACAACAGTATAGGTACAGAAGCTTTTGGCTTATTCTCCATGTAGAGGTTACTGACTTTCACTGCAGTGGGTTGATCTTGGACTACTGTATAATAATATATCTTTAGCTAACCATTATAAAGCCATAAATTATTTGAAGCTGCATACTGCATTGGTATTGCAGACAAAATAAAGTTTTTCTATTTATATTTGGATTTGGGATCTATGCACACTTTTAAATGAATGATACGATTTGAATGCGTTCGGAATATTTCTGCATTTTCGTATTTCGTTTATTATATTATTTGTTAAAAAACGAATTGCTTAGTAATATAAACTTCACTTTTTAATAACAAAAATCAAATAGTACTTTAAGTAGCATTAAATGCTTGGAAAATTTTAAAATCTCTCTCTGTTAGTGACGCGTAAGGTAAAAAGCACAACGATTTTTATTGTCACTTGTTTGTCTTACAAGTAGACTATAAAAGCGTAAAAGTATTTTTTTTTTTAAAGACAACTCCCGCGCTAGGTATCATGCCCTGTATCGCGGGGACTTTTACAAACATCAATTAACTGACACATAGAACACCCAGACTCAGGACAATAATTTGTGGATCTCACAAATTATTGTCCTGCGTGGGGATCGAACCCACAACCTCATGCGCGGCAGCCGCTGGCTCTACCGGCGCGCCACCGAGGTCGTCGTTTCATTTAAAAATGATACTGCAGAAAAGGGATCACGTCTAAGTTACCCGCCAGTAGTTTAAAGGTAGGAAGGTGTGTAAAGGGTAGCTACTTGGCTAGGTCTATTAACAAGATGCAAATCTGATCCCCACTTCATATCAACCTATGGACGTCTACTGCTGGACATGTCCCTGCTGCAGGGTATTGTACCTACCTCATCCATCTGTTTCCCGCCCTCCTAACTAGGTCGTTAGTCCACCGTGTGAGGGGTCTCCACATTTTGGGCCTTCCAGTACACGGACGTCATTGTAGAACTTTTCTGCCCTAATGTCTGAAAGGTAAATTTTAGCTCCTTGTCGGCTTTAATAACATAATCAGATAAAAGATTTAACCTACAAGATAAGATGCGATGGTGATATTGCGTTGGCACCCAGAAGCCATCTTTAGTTAACAATATTGAAAGGTTTTTTTTAAATGATGATTCAATAAACGAAATGCGTGACGCTGTTCTTAATTATTGTTTTCTTTAAAAGATAAAGTAATTTTGTTTATAAATAAACATTGTATCAACACACACAATAATGAATAGATGCGTGATTACATTTAAGATGTTTATCAAATCATAAATGAGTAATTTATAATGACTGTCGTCATCATCATCATAACAGCCCACTAATGTCCCACTGCAGGGACGGGCCTCCTTCCGTGACGGAGGGATACTTGGCCTACTAATACCACGCTGGCCAAACAGATTGGTATAGAATTTAATTTTAAATTTTCCTTCTTTATATTACGTAAAGATAATATTCACGGATAGTCTCTTAGTCGGTTTTTACGACACCCATGGGATGAGATGGGGTGGTGACATTGTATTCTTACTCCGACACCACACGGAGAGTCTGTCGTAGTTTGTCACTATCGTAGGAGACTCTACGAAGCTGACTGATTTTCCTGCTCAAGCAATTTCATTTCTTTTTTTGAGCACTATGGCAACGGGTTTCTGTAAATGGGTGGTTCTGCCGTGGTCGAGTTGGCCCATCCATGGTGTAAACATTGCGATTCTACCACTTCATAATAATATACTATCCATACTAATATTATAAATGGAAAAGTGTGTCTTCCTGTTTGTCTTTGACGGCAAAACGGAGCGACGAAAACGTGATTTTTTAAGTGGAGATAGTTGAAGGGATGGAGACTAATATAGGCTACGTTTTTTATTTTTTTTTCTTATGTGTCTAGGAAATGGGAACAATGCTACCCCGAATTTTACACGAGCGAAGCCGCGGGCAAAAGCTAGTAAAAGTTATAAAAAGATAAAATGTACCTTATAATAGAACAGTTGTAGCAATATCAAGTGAATGTGTTACTGTTCGTTAGTGTTACAATGTTGACCATTCATTTTATTGCGCACATATTGGTAGGTGTGGGGAATATTGTTCTCTGTTAGCGTATCTATTATCCAATCAACACTTTTCTACACGTATATTTTAATTAACAGTATAAATATTTTTATTTAAAAAAAGATAACTACAGCCTTTGGTATCTAAACCTGCTGCGTCGGGGGAATTTTTGAGACATGAAATTTACAGACCCAAAATACATGCAGACTCAAAAAAAAAGAATGTATCATCATAATCAGCATTTGGACGTCCAGTGCTGGACATAGGCCTCCTCCAATCATTTCCACCCTGCGCGGTCTTGTGCCTCCCTCATCGGCTTCCTGCCGTCCAAACTAGTCCTAACTAACAATAATTTATGCCTCACAAAAATTACTTTCTTGCTTAAAATTTAAACTTGCAACCTTGTGTACTGCAGCCGCTTAAACGACCGCTTTGCTACCGAGGCAGCTAAATTAAAAAGCTGTTAAATTGATGTCAAATAAGTTAATGCTTTATAACTATTTACTACATAGTTTAAAACAAAGTAGTCTTCAAAAATACGCAGCTGATTTTTTTTTTAAGATTATCTGTTTTAAGAGGCTCGTTTAAATCTATAATACACGCATACTATTGTATAGTTCAAGAATTGCTCACATGCATAACCAGGGCGGGTCGCTAGTTGTAAATAAAACAACTCAGATTCATAGTTGGAAGCGCAGGTGTCAATAAACTATTGGCTCCGATAATTGCCAAGATATGATATACAAACTGCACGGTGCAAGAGACAAGCTTTCCAAGTATTCTGTGAATACTCCTCATACCGTACGTTTGAATAGCTTGCTCTCAAAATACAAATAAGGTCGGGCCTGGGGACTGCTAACAGATTCGGGGAATTTCGATGCACTGTCGTTGGGATTAAATCGAGTAGGTAATCAGGTTTAAATAATATCCAGCTTCTCAAAATGTAACTTCACGGACAGGTGTCTATCGTTTTTGAAAGAAATTTTGGCCTAATACTATAACCATCTTAGTTAAGTGGCTTGATACAGGATTTTTAGTGTCTAGCAATTATGCATTCTTTCTTTAAATGTATGTGTTATAATGTAATGTAATCCACCACAGAGTGTGCTATTTATCATTATCATAATATGATTATTTTATAGTCATAGGACGTCTATAACTGCAGTAGATGGGCCCCTTTTCTGAAAATGTTACCTTGCACAGTTCTGTTCCTTCCTCATTCATCGACAGCTAATAATCGTGTTAATTACGATACGTCGTTATTCAAAAGCCTCTACAACATACATATCAGATAAAAATAACTATAAAACAACGTTTACCATCAAAAACAAATTGGTATTCATCGCATCAGAGCTTCCTGCGAGCCAGATATTAAACTTTGGCTTATTAAGGACTTAGTTTACAAGTTTTACCACGGATTTTCTTGTAAATTACTTTACTAGATGCGTTCTGATTAAGCTTAAAGTTAGTTTCTGAATTGTTAATGCTTGACCTTCAGTTGAACTATCTAAAATTTTGGTTTTATTAGAAAACAATAGGTTTGTGACAGTAAGTATTCAAGTGTAGATTTGAAACAACTCCAATGTTTGTATCTAAAGGATCTCTATTTATTCTAACTTGCAGAATATGGTAGCATAACCTAAGAAGTGATACAAAAAGGACGTCAAAAATTGCACTAACTAAAGAATATGGAATGTAACCACAATTTGACATCATCACCATAATAATATTAAGTTCAGCAAAGCTAGATAAATAGTGTTCTATTTAGCTCTAAATAAAAATAATCTATTTTAAGTACCTACCAATTTTATAATTGCTTATTTACAACATGTTAAACACAATGAAAAAAAAAACACATAAATTGCATCATAAATCTTCTACAGGTTATAAAAAACACGTTAATCACTATTTTAAAAAACAAATAGGTAGAGCAAACTATAAGCTCCATACAAAAATGCCTTTATGATACAAGCTTAATGTTCGCCAATCTCTTTAGGGGTTATTAAAAGCCCGTTCAATATAAATTGTTTTATAATACCCTAAGGCAACATTACATGGAGATAAAAGTTTTAATATGAACATGACCTCGATTTTAAACATTCTAAATTATGTTCATTTATGTTCTAATATTTTTATATCTGGGATTGTAATAAATTAAAAGAATTATAAGTAATTAATATTAAATAACAATAATGCGGCACCCTATTATGCCAGCAATCCTTCCTTAGTAACATAGAAAAACTAATACTAATCTGGCTAAAGGGTTTGGTATGGTATCATACGTTGGAGAGAAAAAATATTTTTTATTTGCTGCCATAGAAAGTTAAACTACAGTAACTGAACCTTATAAATGACGCACAACTTTAATTTTAATGTATGGTGCCCGCCCCCGTATATTCATTTTTTTCCCTATTTCAAGGAAATGAAAATACCATTTATCTCCCGTGTTCTTCTTCCTCCGTCCTCTCTGCTAATCAGAGAGGTGCGACAGAGAACCCTCCGTCCTTTATTCTCAAAATGAACTTGATATCGTCGATAGATAAACATGAACATCTATCATTACAGATTTAATCTAATAGGATAGAACTAAAACGTAAACATCACAAAAAGTTACAAACTACTATTATATTATACATCGTGGCCTTAAACTATGTTGGATTCAAACCGACGACCTGCACAACATACACTGATCACTTCAATATATCCTAAAATATAAATATCAGCAAAAGATTATACCTTTATCTCTAATATTTAATTAACACCTACGACAGAATGTAGGTGCGAATAATATTGCTTCTATTTTCATTACAATGAGTGGTTTTCTCTTACAGCAACCATTAGTACACTAAAGACCTTCCCAAGGGTAAGCGTGTAAGCTCTGCTTGTAATAATAAGTATGGCTTAGATATTATGTTGTGTAGGTATATTAATCTTATTATTTAAATATTGATGTCTATGTGGTAGATAGGTAAATATATAAATACAAATAAATAATCCTCACACAACGCCACCTAGTCCCAAACTAAGCAGAGCTTGTACTATGAATACTAGACAACGGATAAACATACTTAAATACATTTTTTTTTGTAAGTACGAACATATTATACATAAAACACCCAGATCAATGCAAGAAATCATGTTCATAATGCACATAAAGATTTGTATTGAGCGGGAATCGAACCCGAGATCTCTGCGTAGCAGTCATATTATATTATTATAAATCAGAAGAGAAACAACATAAAAAAAAATAACAAGTTTTATTTTACTAACCTATTCTAACAAATACAAATTAACTTAAACTTCTAAATAGACTTATTCAAATAATGTTCTAATTAAAAACAACCGTTATAACAAATAATCAAAATGACTGACTCTAACACACGAAAATGATCAGGTATTACGTCCGTTCCGCTCTGTGTTCCGACAAAAAGTGAGCTCTTGCCTAGCGCGCCTCCTCTTTTATAACCTTCTATCGTACGATGCCAATGACGTCACAAGATCGCGCCATTTATTTGTCTTGTTCAACCAACACGGCCTCTCCTGACTCTCTGACGTCCTCGTCAGGTCTTGAAGATGGTCCAGGCTGGTCTGCAGCAAGATTTGTTAATAGACCTTCCATATCCTCATCGTCTTCTGTAAGAATGTTAATAACATTAGTGATACAAATAAAAATAGACGAAATTAAATTTACTGAGTTTCAAGTTGTATTCATTACTTATAAGTCATGACAAGGATTACTGTTGGAAAACAAGCTACTTGACTCTAGAAAAAAAAAACAAGCAACTATGTACACTGTAGACATAGGCACACAGTTAGCATATCTCCCAGTGGCTGTCAGCATAGGCACAAAGTTAGCGTACTGCTCAGACTTACAACATGTAGGCATAGGCTCTAAGTTCGCATACCACACAGACTTTAACACCGTAAGCATAGGCACAAAGTTTGCATACTTCCCAGTGGCTGTTGACCTAGGCACAAAGTTAGCTTATCAACAGACTTCAGTGCTCTACTTACCTTCAAAGAACGCAGCGCATGTCTCAGGAGTCCAATGACCCTTCCAGGGTACCATGAATTGTGCGGCAGCAAATGTGGTTTTCCCATATGCACCGGCTAACAATTGAAGCTCGTAACGGTCATGGTCTAGGACTCCAATGACACGGTAAGGACCGCGCATTCCAGGATCCAGTTTGCCTGCGGACTGAGAATATTTTATAACGAAGACAATGTCGTCCTTTTTATAAGAACGTGGAGGTCGTCGGTCTTTATTCACATTATCATCTTGCTCTGCTTGATTTTTACGCAACCGTTCGGC
The DNA here is from genome assembly GCA_905475405.1 of Schrankia costaestrigalis. Lineage (NCBI taxonomy): Eukaryota > Metazoa > Arthropoda > Insecta > Lepidoptera > Erebidae > Schrankia > Schrankia costaestrigalis. Next base: position 20,823,485 of record FR997833.1, read on the forward strand.
CGTCCCTTGTCTTCTCATCTCTCGTAGAGACTCACGGTTTTCACCAGACGTGTCAATGGCAACGTCTCGAATTAGCGCACGAATAACTGGTGTAGTACCATCAGTACCGGTGAGTAAATTTAACGGAGAAAGCCTGGTAGTTTTCTGCTTTGTCATATTGAGTACTAGCTGTAACTTCCATAACTGCTCAGACCATTCTCTTTTTCCATGATTGACCTCGATACGAAGCATGTTTAATACGGTTCTGATATAACGCTCTACCTGACCATTAGCGTGGTGCATTTCAGGTGTAATATAATGTAGCTGGCAACTTAAATCATTCATTAATGATGAAAATTCAGATGATTGAAACATCCTACCTCTATCACAAACAATTAGTTTTGGCGTACCAAATAATGACACTACATTTTGCATAACACGTTTTAATTCCTTTACATCTTGAGTGCTAATAGCATTTATTAAACAATACTTTGTAAATGCGTCTACAACTACTAGTACATGTTTATAACCTTTAGATTCTACTAATGGACCAAGAGCATCTACGTGTAGGGTATCAAATGGCACATTTGGTTTAGTCCAGGAGACAATGGGTTGCAATGGAGCACGTGGAATTCTTTTATAAGTTATACAAATAAGACAATGAGATATGTATTTGGAAATAAAGGTTCTAAGACCGGGAAACCAGAAATGCTTTAAAATTAAATCAGCAGTTTTATCGATATTTATGTGACTATGCTCATCGTGAAATATTCGGAGAAGACTCAAACGATGTCCCTTAGGTACATAACAAAGCAGTCTAGGGTCTTCACCCACAGGAGTAAAGCGATAATATAAAAGGTTACCTCGTTTAACGTAGCGAGATGAATCTAATCGACCTTCTTCTAGTGCTTTAATTAACGTTTGAGTCTCCTCATCTCCGGTTTGAGCAATTTGGGCCCAGTTACGTGGTTTATCAATGTTATTTACAGTAGTAATGGGATTACGGCTAAGATAATCAGCATGGGGTATCATGACCCCTTTCCTGTACTGAATACTAAAATCAAAATCCTGTAAATAAATCCACCATCTAGCTACGCGTGGAAGTAAATCTTTTTTAGTTTGTGTGGCTTTTAAAGCATTACAGTCCGTTACTACTGTAAAAGGCATTCCTATGAGATAATGCCTAAAATGTTTAAGGGCTTTCACTACTGCAAGAGTCTCCAGCTCATAAGAATGGTAACGGCTTCACTACCCTTGGTTACTTGACTATAGTAAGCAACTACTCTCCTATTACCATCCCTATGAACCTGCAAGAGTACCGCGCCATAACCCGCACTGCTTGCGTCGGTATGAACCTCAGCAGGAAGCTCTGGATCAAAAATAACCAATATGGGTTCACTAGTAAGTAACTTAATGAGCTCCTGACGAACGTCTTCCTGCTGCGGTCCCCACACAAAATCAACACCCTTACGTGTGAGTTGAGCTATACAAGCAGTTTTGAGCGAGTAGTTTGCAATATATTTTCGAAAGTATCCGGCAAGTCCTAAGAACTGCCGTGTCTGTTTGACATTTTGAGGGACCGGTGAGTTTACAAGCGCCTGTACTTTGCTTAATGAAGGTTTAACATTACCATCAGATATAATTCTGCCCAGGTACTCAACTTCTTTGCATAAAAATGAACACTTACGCAAATTGACAGAAAAGCCAGCTTTAGTTAAATCGGCTAGTACCTCATCTAGTGTCTGTAAACCCTGACTGATCGTTGCAGATAAAATTAAACAGTCATCAACGTACACTAAAACCCTTCCGGACTCAATAAATTTTTGCAAGGTACTAGATATGATACGCTGAAACACCACTGGTGCGTTTGCTAACCCGTAAGGCATTTTCAAATATTCAAAATGTCCCTCAGGGGTCACAAAGCCAGTTAGTGGAATCGATTGTTCATCTAGCTGAATCTGAACGTTGTTTAGCGAAGCAAACACTTATATCATGACCGGTTTTTTTACAATAAGTGCATATTCTTTTATTTTGACTAGATTCTGATACTATCGGTTCTTTGTTATTTAATTGACTTGTATCGGTTATTAACGACTTTTTAGCACAACCTGCTTGTTTATGACCCAGTTGACCACATTTAAAGCACTTAGGACCTTGCCTTTTGTTAAAATGATTCGAATTAAATTTCATAATTTTTCGAATAGAAGATTCGTCTCTATTTTGTTTAGTAGATGGTTTTAAGAAAGATGACAAATAATTAACAATGCTGGCAGGGGTCAGGTTAGCATTCGTAGCTGTAGCTTTGACTTGAGGTTCTTTAATTCCTCTTATAATAATTGCAATAATTAAATCATCAGATAACCCTTTCACTATTCGTAATCGTAACAACGATTTACGCGCGTATTCTGCATAAGTTGAGTAACTGTCAGAATCGGTGCTCATTATTTCATATAAAATATTCGCAACGTCAATTTTCTTTACGCAAAGCGTACGAAAATCTTTTTTAAAATTAGTCCAAGACCTATCATTGGTGACCCAGTCACTGAGCCAAGTTTTAGCATCACCTTTCAAACAGTTACCAACTCGAGATAAACACTCATTTTCAGTCCACTTATTCAAAACCTGAGCCCTGTCAACTTCTTCAAACCACTGATCAACATCATGCACACTAGGATCAAAATTAGAAACATAAAAATGATGGGTGCTTACTGACTTTAGAGAGTGTATTGCCTCCACTATTTTCTCCGTAGCTGTACTTGATATATCAGTACCTGTAGTCTCCGGTGTCACCACAACTCGACAACCATCCTCCAGTGCTCTCAACCGCGAGACGATAGTCTCAAGCGATTGTTGGTAAGGCGGTGATAGCGGGCTCCGCGATCTTGAACCTCGATGACGATTTCGCTTACGCCTACGACGGCTCTCGAAATCACGAGTTGAACTTCGCGATTCCCTACTTCGTTTATTACGACGGTTACGAGGGCTAAGATCGTTGGTCTGGGAACGTGAACTGCTCGATCTCCCCATTGAAATCTCAAATAACCGTAAATAGTGAGCAAATGAATTCTATCCCACTTCTGATATTATAAATCAGAAGAGAAACAACATAAAAAAAAATAACAAGTTTTATTTTACTAACCTATTCTAACAAATACAAATTAACTTAAACTTCTAAATAGACTTATTCAAATAATGTTCTAATTAAAAACAACCGTTATAACAAATAATCAAAATGACTGACTCTAACACACGAAAATGATCAGGTATTACGTCCGTTCCGCTCTGTGTTCCGACAAAAAGTGAGCTCTTGCCTAGCGCGCCTCCTCTTTTATAACCTTCTATCGTACGATGCCAATGACGTCACAAGATCGCGCCATTTATTTGTCTTGTTCAACCAACAATATAAACACTACGCCACAGCGGTTGTCACCACCCTTTTCATGATTCCGTGGTTGCCGTAAAAAAACAGAAGGTTTTCTTCTACGGCGCGGCGAGAAGCAGCCTACTTTGGACTAACACGCTAGTATTTCCAGTTTGGTAGTATTCGGTAATAACATAAATATATTTGGACATAGGATAGGCCTTTCCAAAACCTTTCTGTGTCATCGGACTTTGGTTCTGCTATGTGGCCATTCTATTGCCACTTTAAATTCTATACACAATGAAAGAATTATAGTTCTTCTGTGAATCTTGTTCTCGATTCGATCACACAGAAAATTCACAACATCGATGTAAAAATAGAATTTAATAAAATGTATTCTAACAGCAACCCGTATAAACTTTTTACTCCGCCTATGTAAATATAACGAAAACAGTTTTATGCAAAACTATACCATTCAAACAATTTCAAAGGTCATCAACACTTAGTTAGCTATTCACACAATATTCAAATTAATATAATAATAACAAAATTGTATCTAAATACATATAATCCAATTTAGGTTTTGAACCCGGAACTAAAAGTTACTATAGAATTGGTTAACTGGCATTGGTAGCAGTGAACCCATCATAACAGCTCATTAATGTCCCACTGCAAGGACGGCCTCCTCCCGCGACGGAGGCATACTTGGCCTACTAATACCACGCTGGCCAGACGGATCGATATAGGGTTTAATTTCAACTTTTCCATCTTTTTACTTCGTAAAGATAATATTTATCCCTAGTCCCTTAGCCGATTGTTAAGACACCCATGGGATGAGATGGGGTGGTGACATTGTATTCTTACTCCATCACCACACGGACACTGCATTGAACCCAAATGGGTTTTATTAGTTTTTTTTTTAAGACAGCTTGCGCACTAGAGATGATGCATTGTATCGATATACTTTACGAACATTAATGAAATAGATACAAACAACCTAAATCTGGGTCAGGTCAATGAATTGTGGATAGAACTACCCTACGTGGGAATCGAACCCACGAGCATGCCTGCCAGACTCTAAAGCATCCGCCGCGCCACTGAGGCAGTTTGAATTGCTAAATAAGGCCATAAAATCTTTTCAATTTGCGTTGTATTCAAATTAATCTATACTAATATTTAGCCGTCCCTGCAGTGGGACATTAACGGGCTGTTACGATGATGATGAATATTTTAAAGAGGTAAAATTTGTGAGTTTGTGACGTTGTAGGGGGTAATCTCTGGATCTACAGAACCGATTTTAAAAATTCTTTCTGTGTTGAATAGTCCATTTATCGGGGAGTGTCATAGGCTATATAGTATCACGCTATGACTAATAGGCGTTGAGCAGTAATGAAATATGTTTAAAAAAGTGACGCGTTTTTTTCGCCGCCCTACGAAGTGCGCACGGATCAACTAGTATACATTATTAAATATCAAAATTATAATTAAATATAACCTATATTAGGTTATGAACCCGCATCTAAACGAACGTACACAATCGCCTAGCCGGGATCGGTTACATTTAACCCAAATTGTTCTTATATATTCCCAAAACTAATCATTGTGATTCCCCGTTTTGTGGACTTTGTCATCTGCTTGAATATTTGATGAGGAAAATACTTTTTTTATTCGTTCATTTTGTTTAGTTTTTCCTTGATGAAATTGTGAGACAGGAAGCTATCAACTACATCAACGTACGTTGTTTTATTTTTGCTTTTAATCTTTGCGGGATTATATTTAATATAGTATTTTATTTTACTAATTGTTTTCCATTTTCAAAGTAAGTCTCGGGTTCGATTGTCGCTCAATGCAAAATGTGCAATGAACATTAATATTTACGTTGCGTTGTGTATTTATAAAATGTATACATTTGTTCAAATATTTACTTGTATTCTACTCATACCACGCTGGCTAGATAGATAAGAATAGATATTTATGTCAATATTTTATTTTTGTAGAGTTACGGCGCTTGTACACGCTAAGAAAATTTGCCGTGTCTACGCCAGACAAGACAAATCTTCGTGTAGACGTCAAGAATTTTGTCTTTTTCGTACACGAAAACTTTTCTTGTCTTCCGCAGACAAGACAATTCGGAACGTGTACACGCCAGGATTTTTTTCGTACAGTCGTCAGACGGGCGTAGGGCGCGCAAGTAATAACAAGTGTGATAATCAGTGTGAGTTTCCTTTAGTAAAAATGTTAACTAGAAAGCAAACAAGTATGATACCCTACTACACCGCTCCCCGCCCCTCCGCAACAACGTTCGCCGTGTCTTGTCTTGCGCAGACAAGAAAATTTTCTTATGCATCGCCGGCGCTGTGTACACAGGTCGTGCTTAGAAACGACACGAATTCTTGCGTAGGCCCGGCGATTTTTCTTACCGTGTACAAGCGCCGAATGTGCGACTAAAAAGTCAAATTTAAAAGTAAAGTAGTTTTAACCACTATTTAGTATACCTTATTCTATTCTTTACAATAATTACCAAAATGAATACTAAACTAAAAGCAACAATTGGTTGATCTTGAAAACAATTTATCTAGTGTTAAATGCGCACCCAGAACCTCACGGAAGCCGCTTTGACAACCGCCGCGCCATCAATACATTTAAGTAAATTATATAACTCCTGACATTATGCAATTAATGTAATTACAAAGTTCAAAAAGTTCTGTCTGTCGATCAGCTACGAGATCTCACGCCTACGCTGCTACGACGCCTACGACGTAGCAGCGCCTACGTCTACGAAGTTAATAGGAGAAGTACTTAAAGTAATGATTTCTTATGAAGATTGTAATGTATGGCTTTGATTATTTAACCGTGATTTCCTTATAAATTCCCCAGTGGCACGGTATTGTAAAGGCTTGACGATGTCGCTATCCTGTATGAGTTCTAATCTCATACAGGATAGTTCCTTGATCATTATCAAATATTTTGATTGTTTATAATATGATTAATTTGAAAAAAATATATTATAAACACAACTGAATTTTAAAAGAGTTGCCTTGAGTTTCTTTGCCAGGTTTCTTCCCATCATTGGCTTGGCATTTATGGATCAACGCAGACAGACAAGTAGATGAGTAGTAGATTGGTTTTATTTTTCTCCTCTTTACATAGGATAGTACAACGCGGTTTTTTTAGTACTGAGGCGTTTGTCTGAATCGATCTATAATTTTAACTGTAGCTTAAATTTTAAGTAAATTGTAAACGACGATTTCATACAATTTGTGATAAATTTTATGAAATAAAGGAAGTTGAAATTTTTTAATTTGAATTTTGAGCAATCTACAATCTATTATCTTGATTTTTAGTGTGCTTTTTATCGGTTAAAGATTTGCGTAAAGGAGCTGCGACTCAGGGCATCCTCTCTAGTAAAGGAGTTGTAAATTTTGCGCAAATAACAAGTTTCAACTTTCTACTGACACAAGAAAACATCTTTTGTTTACGATGCTCTAAAATAAAGCATATTCTTAAGAAAATATATACAAAAAAGTTTTTAACAATGAGAAAATACTAAGTTATTCTAGTCTAGAACAAATAAACATACAGATGGGCCTTAAATCTTCCATCTGAAGTCTCTTTGATACAATAAAAAACAAAGGTAGTTTCTATAAATTAAATAAATAAATATTCCTCACACATTCCCACAGCGCTATCTATTCCCAAACTAAGCAGAGCTTGTACTATGGGTACTAGATAACGGATAAACATACTTAAATACATAGAAAACACCCACACCAATGCAAACAATCATGTTCATGCACACAAAGATCTGCATTGAGCGGGAATCGAGCCCGAGACCTCTGCGAAGCAGTAATGCTAAATAACCACTCCACCACAGAGGTTGTAAATGTACCACAAGACTTTAAAGAAATAGTACCGGCACATAATATTCTATCACTGCCGACGGTAGCGCAAACGACTTCGCGGGCTCGATTCCCAAGCAGGACAATTATTTGTGCGATTCAGAAATTATTATCCTGATACTGGATGTTGTTTCATCATAACAGCCCATTAATGTCCCACTGCAGGGACGGGCCTCCTCCCGTGACGGAGGGATACTTGACTTACTAAGTAATACCACGATTTTTTACCGCCGTCCTAACTAGGTCGTCCTATATATTATAAACTTTCGTAAATTCTACAAAATTGATTTAGGACCCCTTAACCATGCGTTTTATTTTTCGATTTGTCAAAGAAAACAAATGAGCTTCTGCCCGAGTGACGTCACGGGCATAATTCAATTGTACCATAAACAAATTCGCATGAAAACGAACGGGCAAATTGAAGCTGAAAATAAAAATAAATTTATATTCAATGTCAACCGAGTAAAACCTAAAGCTAACAAATGAATTGTTTGGGCAAAACATGTTTTTTTAATACTTTTTTTCCCTTGTTGATGTTGAATTATACCAGCGAGGGCTTTAGAATACACTCTTGTGGGATATAAACAGTAAAACAAGTTAGGATGTTTTGTTAAAAAACTAATAGATAATCTATCTATTAGTTTTATATATGGGTACGAGTGATGGATGAAAGGGTTTTGCGCTTAGAATATACCTAGAATCAAACTAAACAAATTTCACTTTATTGTAAGTACAAAAACTGACATTGATATGTAAATGTATTAAATCTCTAAATACGGCTCAGAAATAAGGTTATAGGATGGTACTCATGAAATAATTTCAGTCCATCTCGCCATCACTTTGCTGATATTGCAAAAAAACTAAAATTGCTTTGCGGTGTAGGATTTGTACCTAATAAAACACAAGTTCTAATCATGCCTCCATCTTAACATTTTTTCATTCTTCTTCCTTATATTTGGGTACTTACATATGTCTAGTAAGATTAAATTATTGCATAGCATTTGAATTTTATGAAACTCAAAACCACGGTTCTAAATTCCACAGCTGCATACAACGGCTATACTATACTTTTTTTCTTTTTTTAAATAGACAACTCCCTCACTAGGGATTATGCCCTGTGTCGCGGGGACTTTTACAAACATCAATTAACGGACACATAGAACACCCAGACTCAGGCCAATAATTTGTGGATCTCACAAATTATTGTCCTGCGTAGGGATCGAACCCACAACCTCATGCGCGGCAGCCGCTGGCTCTACCGGCGCGCCACCGAGGTCGTATTACATAACATAACAAATAGGCTGACAGTTCAAGAACTGCAAAATATATTTATAACATCAAAATAGATAAGAAAGAATTCCTTGTAACACTATGGTAATTTATTGACACAATTTTGGGTGTGCCTTTTCATGTGCAAAATCAACAAAACGGTTCGACTAAATTATGCGCATGAAAATAAATCACATCAATTGTGTTTTCCTATTGTGAATATTATCTAAACGAATATGTTACAAGTGACAATGTAAGTACTTTTGTATACAAATTGAGACGAGGATAATATAAATAGGTTCTACAAGAAACTTTTCATATTAGGCTTCATTGTCCTAATGTAAGGATAGGCCTTTTCTGCTGATTAAGGGTCTATACCTACGGTTTGATATTTAGCTTTACTTTATGTTGCGTTTATTTGATTTTGTTAAAATAATATCTGCCAACTATGCCTTAGTCTGATTTTATGATTTTCTAGTCTTTTAACTCCTTTATCACGCACATATTAATTGCAATTGTTGGAATTCGATCGTCTTAAATACTATCACAGTGCCCCTTAGGCACAGACAGCTTGGTATCAATACAACAAGTATACCTTTCTTCATTCATAAACGAGGCTCTGTAGAACTAATATCATTCCCTCCCATAGTAGTCTCTTAAACTAAATACATTTTTGTAAAATAACATTCAAACAAATACATAAATAGAACATCTTACATTACAACAAAGTGTTCTTTTGATTCCACCAATTTAAGATGAAAAAACTCATGACGCTTTTTATCACAAGCCGCAGACAAATACAGAGTATAAATATACTCATGAAATATGTAACAGTTAACCTGAATTTTTTGGGGCTCTTTTAGTTTCCATGGTGATAGAGATTAGAGTATTATGGCACAGAATTAGGTTAACGTTATACTTTTAAACTAAAGTAAGCTTCTTAAGTGTGGTAACGGAGTAAGAATACAATATGTCACCACCCCATCTCATCCCATGGGTGTCGTAAAAAGCGACTAAGGGACTATCCCCAATAGTATCTTTACCAAATAAAAAAGAAGGAAAACTTGAAAATAAACCCTATACCAATCCGTCTGGCCAGCGTGGTATTAGTAGGCGAAATATCCCGCCGTCACAGGAGGAGGCCCATCCTTGCAGTGGGACATTGATAGGCTGTTATGATGAAGCTTCTAAAGTACAACTTCAATGTTTCCGGTTATGAATAGAGCATTTCTTTGCGTGTGTTAATACTAGAAATTATACAGTAACTATGTTAGTACGTGTATTTTATTCTAATGTCAACTCCACAACTGTTTTCATAGGCAAAAGATAAGCAGGAATGCCTGTAATGTTTCATGTAGTTTGTTTACGTTTAAAATTTATATGAAACATAAAATTCCCCGAAAAAGACCAAGTAATGTCACGTTTATGTTATAGTAATAAACAGAAACTAGAGGAACTTCAACATTACATTGACCACGTTTAAAAACTTATATTACTCGTAAAGATATGACCTGTTTTGTAAAAAATCGCTAAGTCAAGTTTTTTTAACTCAAACTTAAAAACAAAAAACAATGCATTTCTAAAACCTCCTGGCATTTTCTAAAACCAACGCAGACGTTCAATGTGCAAAAAAGTAATTCTTAAGTAATTTAAGAAAAGGAAAGAAAAATAGTAATTTATAGTACAAAGCGCGTCACTCAGACGATTGGAATCGAATTAAGAACTGTTAGCTTCTATATAATAATATATACCTACAGCTTGCGAATTTTCTATTTTGTCAGCTCTACATTTGCATAACTGCTTTGCACACAAATATCTTTATAAATTGAACCAAACTAAAACAAACAAGAAAAAACTGACAAAAAATAATGTAAAATAACAAAGCAAAACTTAGAGATACTTATTCACCACAAATTCAAAAACAATTCATTTTTGAAACCTGCAGGCATTTCCTAAAACCAACGCAGACGTTCAATTTGCAAAAAAGTAATACTTAAGTAATATAAGAAAAGGAAGGAAAAATAGTAATTTATAGTACAAAGCGCGTCACTCAGGACGATTGGAATCGAATTAAGAACTGTTAGCTTCTATACAATATACAGCTTACGTATTTTCTATTGTCAGCTCAGCATTTGCATAACTGCTTTGCACACAAATATCTTTATAAATTGAACCAAACCAAAACAAACACGAAAATACAGACAAAAATTAATGTAAAATAACAAAGCATAACTTAAAGATACTTATTCACTAGTGGAAAGATACCTACTTACTCAAATATTTAAAATTATCTCTAGATTTAAAAGTACACTATCCTTCTTTATGCTGGTTAAGTTTAGTTTGTGTATCTATAACAGTTTTTTTTATATTAATAGTTTTATGGGAACAGAAAAAGATGATACCCTTTAAGCAGTTCAAATAGCTCTTAAGTTTAACTTGCTACTCTCTCGCTTAACCAAAATTTACCAAATCATTTCGATAACCAGTTGTAATTAATATTGATACTATATTAAGCAGCACAGAAATTATCTTTTGCCTACATGGCTAAGGGATTATAATTCTTCTTCTTCTTCGTTTCGAAGGCAATAAGTCTAATTTCAAATATATTTTAGATGTGTTTTGCCCAAAAACCAGCGACAGCAACAGCATTATCGTTGGCACTCTTTAGGTCTTCTGGTGTGCAGGTGGCAGGGCACATTGAGCATGATAGAAAGTGTTCCATGTCCTGGACGAGAGAACCGCACCCACATCCACTATCAGATAACCCCATTTAGTCCGGTTAGAGTTACAGCGACCTACTTGGGTACGTAGCCTATTGAGCGACCTCCAGATCGGCCACTGCTCCTCGAAACCAGGTGGAATGAAGTCCGCCGGTGGTGCAAAGTTTGAGGCCCACCCGTCCAGTCTAGCCTTACTGGGGTCACCGCACAGTGCACGTGTGTGTCGCAAAAAACTCTTACGACTTTTGAGGCGTGCCCTGGGTATATTGTGCAAGTAAAGTGGATGACGAGAGTCGGTATCTTGTTTTTCCTTTCACTTTCGCAAATGACCTGACGGCGAATACCAGGTCGAGCAATGGCGGCCAATGAGTATAATTTGACCAATGGGGTAGGTTTCAAGCAGCCAGTTATTATACGGCATGTTTCATTCAGGGCAGAGTCGACCATACCTGCGTGAGCCGAACGGTGCCATACCGCGGACGCATACTCTCCTGCCGTGTAGGACAATGCCAGACCCGTAGTCCTGACAACATGTGGGGCTGCCCCCCAAGACGCAGAAGTTAGGCGTTTGACCAAGTTGTTTCTGGTTGATATTTTTTGCTTGGTATTATTATAAATTAAATACTGATTGCATCTAGAAAATCTAGAAATTCTATTTGTTTTAGTATCGTAATTAGTTATTATAAAAAAGAAACTCAATATGAAAGAAACATAATTTAACAACATTATGTAGGTACCTACAGTAACAAAACAATCAAACTAAATCAAATGTGATACTTTGGGGACATACGTTAGATCCCTGTTGTCACTGTCAGCAAATGGGTCTTCGTAGAAGTATTGAAGTGGGCCATGAAAGAGAAAGTTGTACCTGGGAAGTATGTGAAGTTAATTCGTGCTATGTAAAGACAAACCAGTTATGCGTCCGATCGTCTTGCAACTCCAACCAGTTCAGTGTGGCGGTAGGCTTGCACCAAGGGTCGGCTTTAAGTCCTTACCTCTTACTGATTATGGACGCCTTGACGGCGGGCATACAGGAAATGGCACCCTGGTGCAGTGTTTGCCGATTACATTGTTCTGGTTGGGGAGGATGGACCTAAGATCCAGAGCAGATTAGAGCGTTGGCAGTCCTGAAGCCATAGCGCTTAACGGCATGCGCCTTCTAGTCTTCTCTGTCTTCCGGTATCTCGGTTCTTTCATTCAAAGCGATGGCGAAGTAGATCGGGCGGTCAAGAACCGAGTTAACATAGGATGGATGAAATGGCAGCAGGTCATTGCTTCACGGGAACCATCTGTGACCCCCACAGTCCCCTTAATTTAAGGGGAAGATCTATAAAACTATGATTACACCTGCCGTCCTGTATGGATCAGAGAGTTGGCCAGAAAAGGGATGACTGAAAGACAATCTGTGTGGTGTTACGAGAGTAGATAGAGTAAGAAATGAGTATGTAAGAAGATTTGAAAGTGGCACCGGTGGCAGAAAAATTAAAGAAGAAAAAAACATGCTGCGCCGACCCCAAATAAAATTGGAATAAGGGCAGGGAAATGATGATGATAAGCAAATGGGTCTTTGTTTTCTTCATTTTAAGAACTGTTCGGTGTACTTAGGCGATTGCTGATTGCTTTCATTATTAAACCAGCCTACCTACTTCGCTTCATTGTTTTGATTATAACTAAAATTTAAAAAAGAAAAAAAATAATAACAACTTAAAAGGTAGTATTTTACTTGAAACTTGCAACCATAAAATACAATTGACAAGATGTACAGAATTATCTCAAGCAAATCGGGAGCTATAAAGTATTATTTTAATATTATTTCGTTAAAATTACCAAATTATATTATATTGAACAGGCAAGACAGTATTATTTAGAATAAAACATTAAACTAGTATCAATTTTAACAAGCAATAAGGTATTAACTTTACATAATACTGTTTAGAATACTTGCAACTTTATAGATTGATTCGATATTGACGACTGGACGGGTTGTAACTCAGAAAGATACTTGCGACGGCCACGAACGATGCCCGGCTACTGAATCAACTAAGATGCGACTGTCTTACCTATCTCGAAAATAGGGTGCATAAATAGTCAAGAAAGAATTGTATCGTTATATTTCAAAAAGTATTTGGAATTTAAATACTATTTTCTTACCAATTTATAGAGAAAAAAATTAGGTTTCCGAATTCAAAATAAAAAAAAAACGGTTTTTCAGACTTAATACCCTTTTATTTATAGCGTGCGATATATAACTTGTAATTTCAGGACGTCAACCAACTTTAAATGCCACAAGGCTGCGATGCCTTTTCATCTTTTCTTGTCATTTTCGTTTTATTTTAACTACTTATGTATAATATTATATATTATTATACATACTTATGTATATTATATTTACCTATGGTATTGACACATTAAAATAGCTGATAATAAAACTATAAGCGATAACTTTAAAGCACAAAAGGTGACATAAATACCCATCAGTAAACACTAAGAACTTAAAGTGCTGTTTATTAAAACTGTGACGTCAACAACGAGAATTTTATTAACTTTCATCGAACACTACAGCGTGATGGTCAACAACGAGAATTTTATTAACTTTCATCGAACACTACAGCGTGATGAAGTCTGTCATTTTATGTATCATGATACAATGCGTTTCAAATAAGAATGTGCATTGACGTATTTTAATGACTTAAATATTTATAAAATTTAAATATTTCTTTGAATTAATTATTGATATTATCTATCCTGTATTTACGTATTTCTGTTTATTTGACTTTAATAAGACACAATATTATTATGGCGCAGGCCCAACCACATTCTTATTTTCATCGCACAGAATACTTACATTTTAACAGCAGAGAGAGAAAAATCTTATATTGAACAAGTAACTTTACAAGTTTTTTTAAGTCGTTTAGTTTTAATTCGCCAGTATTTAGGACTCGGTAAGATAGCTTAAGTGTTTGCTTTTAACTAACTTTAGTTTGTCTAGGCGAATTTTTCTCTTTTGAATAAGTATTTTTTTGCGTAGATTATTTCTAGTCTTTCTAGTCTTTTTTTAACGATTAATTAAAACTAAAGAAATTATTTCTGTCGGAATGGAAGTGATGTCCTTAAAGTAGGTAGGTATTGCCTTTGTGATATAACTATTTAAAGCAACTTTTGTTGTGTTAGATGTCATAGTTTTTTTAAAGGCTTACGATAAAACAAACATTACTTTTCATTGTGATTTTAATTTAGCATATAGCTTCTTATTTAAATCCAGCACTACTAGTGGTAGTCAGGGAAAACATTATGTAACTTAAGCGCCGATTACACTAGACTACATGTAGTCTCCTACATAAGGACGTCCTAACTTTTTAGTGTTAGGACGTTCTGTTTACACTGTCCTACATGTAGTCTCCTACATGATGTAGTTGACTACATGTAGTCTAGTGTAATCGGCGCTCTACACATCACAAATAAATGAAATGAAATGAAATGAAATCATTTATTCGTAGAACATAGGAAAAATATGATGTTACAATTTTTACTTTATGAGCGCTATGTCTAGCCTTCAATGGCATACAAATATTTACTTAAAACTACTTAACCACTATTTATTGATATTACTATAACCTACTGTGTGACAATATTGATGTATGAAGATGAACATTAAATTCAACTACAACACTTAAACAACTACAGTTTGTCAGCTAGATAATCATTAACCGAATAATACACTTTTTCCATTAATAAATTTTGTAATGTTCTTTTGAAATCATGTATACAGTTGATTTCTTTAATAGGTTTAGGAACTTTGTTAAAGATCCTAGGGGCCATTCCCAGTAAACTTTTTGAATGTAATGCTGTGGTGTGTGGAATATGGCATATCTCTTTGTCACGACGTTTAGACATTAAAGTTTCATATAGATGTCCATTTGATTTCACAAACACAGCAACTTCAAGTATGTATAAGTATACAAGGCAAAGTAAGAATATGATAATTTTTAAAATATGGAACACAACTATCCGTTTGTTTAAGTTTGAAAACAGCTCGTACACATCGTTTTTGAGCTTTGAAAGCAATTTCTTTGTCTGTGAAAAATGTTTAAAAATGTAAAATGTTTAGGTTATTTGTTACTAAGCAGATATTTCTCATCATCGCTCAATGAAAAAATATGTAATTTTTATTTCATCGGTGTAAACAAGATTGCGACTCGCAACGAATTATAATCTCTAACAATGCGTTGTTTGAAGGTCTTGTCGCTTTTAAATTAGAATATTATATTTTTAAAGATTACAACATTTTGTGCTGTATCATAAATTGCGACATCTAACATTATCTTTACATTATCTTTCTTTATCTATCTTACTGAAGATTCCCCACTTTAAATCTAAACGCGTGTTCCCGGAACTAATAACAAACATCCATTTAACGAACAAACATAACTAACATATTTAATCAGTACAATAATTTGTGGATCGCGCTAATAGATACTGATATTTATATGGCAATCTTATAAACGACAGCTGCTTACGAACTGATACTGCTGCGACCGCAACTGATATCCAAGTGAGGTAGTCTAGTCACTTCTACATGCAAATGCGAAGACCCAAACTCACCAACATTTTTACATACATACATAAACTCACGCCTTATCCCGTCCAGGGTAGGCAGAGACGACAAAACGCCACTTGTCACGATCCTGGCAAACAGATTTTTCGATTGCAAACCCAATATCATCTCTAGTGAGCCATACATTGTCAGTTTAAGATATATTACAATACGCCGTAATAGAACCTTGTAATGCCAGGGGAATAACCGCGTTGACGGGACTAAACCGCGCTGACAGAATAGAGCCTCCTTAAGAAGCTCTGCAAACCCTTCTCAAGTCTTACCATGTCTGTCTACTTTACAGGGTGTTATGTAATGCCATAATAAACTTGGTGGATTAAACGGTCTAGTTATTTTTTCCTAGAAAGGGGGAAAATATTGGTTCTATTAAAGTTTAATTCCCAATTGAAGTTGATGTAAAAATGAGCGGAACGTATAATTAAATTTATTTAACTATTGCTTTATCATAGCAGCTCATTAATATCCCACTGCAGGGACGGGCCTCCTTCTGTGACAGGGATACTTGGCCTACTAATACCACGCTGGCCAAACGGATTGGTATAGGGTTTAATTGCAAGTTTTCCTTCTTTTTATTTCATATATTCACGAATAGTCTTACTATAACTATTGCTTATTGTTTTTTAATTGTTAACTAAGTTTTGCATAGTTTATGTTTGATTATGACAAATTACTAAATTACTATAGGTAATTAAGATGCTTGGTCAAAGACATTGAATAATTTCTAAATATCCTATTCACCCTTTTGTTAAAGTTTAATAATATTTACTCTAACACTCCTTTTTAAAACTATTATTTCAGCTTTCAGCATATTCCTAAAGAGATTTTGTTCTTTATCTGTAATATTTTAGCGTCCACTAAAATATGCGCCATCAAATATGGAAATGGACCTACATATTTCTATGAAAAGATTCTTATAAAATAAACAGCCTTCAATTATCTTTTATAACAAACTGAATAAATTATTGGAGTTTAGTGTTAGTGTCATTAAAACGTGGTGACCCTACAAACTGTGATTAAAACGAATCAAGTGGGCTGTCACGTTGAGAGAACAATGGGAGAGGGGTGACGGAGGCTATAGGGGACGTGAGGCGGGAGGGGGGCACTAGCACGGAACCTCGGTAATGTTATCTTTCAGTATTGTAACTCCATACAAACAGTAGAAACGCAAGCTATTAAGCTATAACTGAGCGCTAAGAATTGGTTTGTTACCGGTTCTCAACCAGTTGCTAATGCATAGCACTGACGGATAGTTTGTTTTTAACAGTGATTGTTTATTGAGATTGCAGTAATTAAAATTAGTGCAAGTACTTACAAAACTTGGCAAAAGAAGGCAGATTTATTAATGAATCTAACATGATATTTATTTAATACTTACCAATTTTATCTTCTCCGTGTGGTGACGGGGTAAGAACACAATATGTCACCTGGGGTGGTGACATATTGTGTTCTTACCCCGTCACCACATGGGTGTCGTAAAAACCGACTAAGGGACAAACTGATTATCTTTACGAACTAAAAAGAAGGAAAACTTGAAATAAAACCCTATACCAATCCCTCTGGCCAGCGTGGTATTAAAAGGCCAGGTACCCCTTCGTCACGGAAGGAGGCCCGTCCCTGTAGTGGGACAATAGTGGACTATTATGATGATGATGAATTAGTAAATACTACTACCTTGTTATTAAACTTTTATTTTTTCAGAATGTTTAGTAAACTAAGTCTAGTTTTGAAGTAGCAGCCTTACCGGGTGTTTACAAAGATACCGCGCGGCAGTAAGCACTTATTTCAAGAATTTTTCTAAGTTATAATTCTGATAGATAACATTACATTGACGGAACGTTCGAGCCTGATACTCAATACAAAGCCACATACATAATCAATTTGTTAAGTAGCAATCGTTCAGCAACAAATTTGTTTCTTAGAAAATGTACTTTCGTCTAATCCGATCAAAGTAACGTTGGTAAATAAATACGAAAATAATGTCTAATACAGATATCTTAGAAGTTATCAATTCTAAGAAAAAATATATTTGTTTTTAATTTCTTTGTGTGTGTATTGACTTTGACTTAAGAGTGTTTTAGTATCTAGGCTATGAAGAGTGAATTGTTAAGGTAGTAGATACTTTATATTCCCAAAAAATTGTAATATATTTGACGTAAATAAAAACATTTTTTCGAAATAGGACTTTCTGCTGGACCTTTACAGTTATATTTTACACATACAAAATCCGGATTAATGACAATTATTTTTACGCAGTAAAAATGGACCAATTAAATTGACAAACTAAAAACTAAACAGAGTGAATACTGTACAACTAACAAACATACTTTAATACTGTTTTTTTTACACATAAAACCCTATAAACCAAAATATTCATGAATAAAATAACGTATACTGAAATATATAAGCCGGAATCGAACTTTAGACATCTGCTTAGTAGTCGTGTACCACATTAAGCCACACAGCCAGTCTAATAAAAACAACACACAGATTTCTAAGTTAATTAAAAATAACTATATATAAATAAAAGGTAAAACAAAAACCGTCTTAATTAATAGCCAATGAAAAATAATATATAAAATTTGTAATCCATTCCAATTTAACCTTTTTTATTGTTTTAACGAGTGCCAACGTTCACATCACTTTAGCGAGGCGCTCTGAAGGTATTTTTCAACTCAAAATGATGAATTTACATTTGCATATTAACTTTGATCTTTTATTAGCACGAAAAATTAATATTCCCTCTTTTTTAAATAAATGGTAAGTTAAATTATTACTTTTTGAAAGTATTTTTATTGAAGGTAGGAATAGGTATTTTGGTTTTATTTAGCTTTGTTGTATTATAACTTAAGTTTTGTATGTTCTATTTAAGATCCAACTGGATAGAACCTTACTGGCCACTTTTAGCAATCAAAAGAATTCTCATAAGCTTGGTTGCACATTTCAAGACTTTCCAATATTACGGAGTTACCATAAGACTTTTACTTACTCTCAACAAAATAAAATAACATTAATAAATAAGTAAAGTTTGCCATACCTGCTAGAGTCTCGGTCTCTTGTAAACAATCCATTTGATGCTTACGTAATATAAACTCAATACTACCACCTCTTCAACTTTAAAGGCACTTACGTACGTGATCCTAACTAACCCGATCTAGCTCAGTTTATATTAACAAAATTTCACCATGAATAAAATTATATCGTTCACTAAATAAAACGTTATAAAGCGCTTTAAATCCCAACAAAATCTGCTTGATCGTTTAGTAGACCGTTATAATCTAAAGCGTTGGTTAATGTTGAGTAGTGTAGGATTTATTTTTAAACCTTGTTTTTAGCCAAAAACAGCCCCATCTTAACAAACTAACACCTACAAAGAAGTATGAGCCTTATATCTCTGTTCACAAGGTTTAAAATTCCAAGTACGGAAACGTGCGACAAAATCAATGAAAGGTTGATGAACGGAAGGTGTTGCTAGGAAAATACGAAACTGCTTTCATTTTTAGCCGTTGCCATACATAATGCAGGGAGACGAAACAGGCGTTCTCGTAAAGAAGGCTTTAGTATAGGCTTTTAAGACTTGGAGAGTGAAAATGCTCCTGGGGTCTAACACTAGAATTATGAGATTACTTTCTTTTGATTTATGATATTATAAGAGGAGATCGTTAAGAATAACAAACGGATTTATTTACTGTTTTTATATAAATTAACTTACGCACGTTATTGTTTGGTTTAATTTGATTATTATCATTCATGTGGTGTCCTATGGTCACCCAAAAATATTCCTCTATTAACAGTTTCCATTAAATAATTTTCCCTGATCGGGGGAAACTGGGAATAGACGAAAATATGCATAAAAATAATATTTAAAATCAATTTGTATTTACAACAACAACATGGGTAAAATAAAAATCGTATACCGTATCTTTCTTTTGTTTGTCTCTTATGTTTTCGAAGATAATGTTCCTTTAGTTGGCTTTACCGACACTCATGGGATAGTAAAATAGTATATTGTTTTTGTCACTATTATCATTGTATCAGTAAAAAGATGTCCACAACTGAACAAAGACCACATTAAGCAGTTTCCACAGTGCGTGATCGTATTCTTCCCTCCACATCATGACTAAAGTTATTATAGAATCCAAAAAAGAATTAAATATGCAAATGATACAAACGAATAAGTTATAGTACTTAAAATACATAGACAAAGTTAAAAAGTTCTCATGCATAACATTTAACTTAACAAAGACAATTGACGTCATTTGTAAATATCACTCCTCTTATTAATGTCCCCAGCTTAAACGAGAAAGTAATAGTAAAAGATATATTTTCTTGGAAAAATCTCAATTACACTTAGCTCGAGATTTAATCAAGGACACTAGGAGACGTAAGATAGGAAGTACCCACTTACAGCGTTGCTCAAAGACGTGACATCGGTATATCTTACTTATATTTGAGGGCTATATTAAAAATCATACCTACGAGTACATATTTTTATCAGAAAAATATATTATGTTTTATTTACTGACACAATTGAAGTTCGATGTACTCTATATGCGTACTAACTATTTCAGTAAATCTACTTTTTTGTTGCTATTATTAGATGTAGGAAATTAATTTTATCGATGGTAAAATACAGCTATCTTAGTGATCTTTTAGCATGGCGTGGGTTTTATAAAGTTTATGGGGGTTTTCTAGGTAAAGTTTTAATATAAGTTTCTTGCACAAACACTAGTTTATTGGATCTTTTTTTATCATTTATCAATTGAATATGAAATTAAAATTGTTTAAACCTATCTACAGGCAGACCGTAGATGACAAGAAAACAGACAGTATTATTTTAGTGCTACATTTTTTTATGTTTTAAGCCTTGTGTACGGATATTTTTTTAACAATCATTTTTAAATGGTGCTTCTTCCGTTTATAACTCCAAACCTCAGGACAACAAACATTTTTAAATGATGTTTATACCGTTTATGCATCCTAAATTCAGGACGATTAATTAATTAGATCGCACCAATAGTTAATTATAGTAACTATATAGACTTTGAGCTTAAATTAAAGTTAAAATTCACAAATATAATTAGTTAAAATTAAAACCACAATTTGAATCAATAATGATTAATGATCAAAACGTGCGTTTGAGTAGCTACACGTTGCGGCGATAGTGCACCAAACTAAATAAACTTAATGAATAAAAATTAGGTACTAAAATTGTAGGCAAACAATCTGCAGTTTTATTTTGAAAATAGATCTTAGTTAAGTATCAAAAGATTCTAAATAGAGTCAGGATAGAGATATTCTCTAATATTTTAAGAGCCAATTTTTCCAATACAAGCAAAAATACGAGGTGGCAAAGTCCATATTCGTATAGAGCACATAAATATTTATTAAATTGCTAAATTTAAAAACTCGCGTAAAACTTTTCGGATAAAACTGTATTATGTCCAGCACGATGCGTAATAAAAACAAAAATAAATTTATCCAATTCATGGCATCCACTCTAAGCATGTTTTATGGTAAACAACCATAAAATGTTAATAAAGTTTAAACTTTAATGAAAAAATAGCAGACACAGGGCTACGTAATAATAATATGGAAATATTTAGAGGAGACCTATGTTTAGCAGTGGACGCCCATTGGCTGATTATAATGATGACTATAAATTGCGGTTCACGCAAATAATTACCCTGAGTGCGATTCGAACCCACGACCTCGTGCACTGCAACCGCTTACACTACAAGCGCGTCATATTTAAAGTATAATTGATCTCTATTGCAGAAACTATTAAAAAAGAGGCTGTTAGCATCCCGTCTTATCGTTCTTAGTAATTCGACTTTTACGACACCCACACGAAGAGTGTAGGAGATACAAATATATACGTATTATTATGTAATAAAATTCCTAAGTAGGAATAAACATTTCAACAATCCCACAACTAAGTACGAAAAGTTACCGGTAGGTAATAACACAGAAATTCAATATTCAATCTCAAGAAAGAGTAAAATAATAATAATGTTACCTTCAATAATGTTTCACAAAATCCGCTTTCCAATTTTTCTTTAGATAAAGGTAAGGTAAAGATATTTGGTAGAAGACTTAATAAAAAATTCTCAGTTAATGGAGCTCGACTCTTATAATATTTTAACACTTTAAAATATGGAATTTTCGTTACTTACAAAGGTATGAATATCTTAATATATTGCGTTACATAATATGCTTTAAATTCATTACTTGACACCTATTACATAATCTGTTATAAATTGCTTTATTAGTATTTTTTATCAGCTTA
Organism: Schrankia costaestrigalis; assembly: GCA_905475405.1. NCBI lineage: Eukaryota > Metazoa > Arthropoda > Insecta > Lepidoptera > Erebidae > Schrankia > Schrankia costaestrigalis. The sequence goes on from FR997833.1 coordinate 20,845,614, forward strand.
TTATGAATACCACTTTAATTTTTTTTTGTCCCGCGCAGGGTGGAAACGTTTGGAGGAGGCCTATGTCCAGCATTGGGCGTCTATAGGCTGATATGGATGAATGGATGATATCAGCTTTTAATATTGTTTACTTAAGAATGATGAATGGAGAATAATATGATTGTGGAATTATTAAATTCATTTAATAGCGATGAATAATTTAAAAAAAAACTCTTCTATGTCCAGTTTGATATGAAAGTTTCTCATATATTTTATAACTAGTTTTGGAAATAAGAATTGCTCTTTGAGAATCGCATGCGTTATGTAGAGTAAAAAGGTTTAAACGCAGCGTCCTGCCGATGTTTTTATTATAATGATCATAATACAAGTATTATTATTATATTCTTCTTTATATATTATTACATTCATCTTAAAAGTAGTGTAGCTTGGTAGTGACCAGACGTATACCATCTTTCTAATGAGCTGCCCGAGAGCACGCCGAGAATGCATACACCATTCAGTATTCAAGCAGGTTCCATTCTATGTTGAGAAAGGCTAAGATAAAAACCAAATCATTCAAGTGATTTCGAAAAAAATACCATGAGATCTACGTGTAAAACATAAAAATACATGTCGTCAATAGTTTCATAAACGACATTGAAAAGGTAGACCATCAACCGATAAATAACGTAAAAAAAGTCTGGATATACGACAACTATTTAACATCACGTCTCAATTGGCCTTTCGTTGTGTATGATTTAAACCAGAACCTCTTGAAACAACTAGATGCTAAAGTGACGAAAACATTGAAATCGTGGCTAGGGTTAGCTCAATCTGCAGACTCTTCTGCTCTGTATCGAGACACAAATAACTTTGGGATGAAACTAAAAAAACCATCGGAACTCTACAAACATCTAAGAGTCACTAAAATGCAAGTCTTAGCAACATCTAAAGACGAAATTGTAAAATCCATCCCAACTGATAAAAATTCATCTGCGCTCGAGTCACGGTTACAATTCCACAAAAAGTTCATGATAGGCGCACAAACTAGTAGAGTAGGTCTAGGAAACACGGAAAGTCAATCGGACAAAGAAATTATAAAATCTTTCTTAAACCAAGATGAGAATAACAGCTACAGAGTGCACGCAATGAACCTAGAAATGCAAAATGAATGGGTTACTCTAGGGGACTACTGTATACCTTTAGCCTTGAAGTGGCGCACTTTGCTTTACGACTGGTCACCAGCATTACTTAAATTCTACCTCAACGCCTTTCAATTGACTCTCCCCGATCAAAGCAATCTTGTAAGATGGGGAAAAGCCACGGACAAAAAATGCACAGAATGTGGCAAAGAAATTGGTACGGCAAGACACTTATTGGTAGGCTGCAAAGTGCTTTTGGATAGGGGTCATTACTCGCAACGTCACGACAAAGTATTAGGGATTATACGCGAGGCAGTGAGTCTGTCGATTGCCAGAGCTAGAAAAGGACTGACTACGAATGAAAGACAAAACATCCAATTTGTTAAGGAAGGCACTACTAAAAAGACCACCTACAAGCCTTTTTCGGTCCTGAGTCCGGCAGACGATTGGACTCTACTGGTTGACACGTATGAAACACACTACAAAATCCCGGAGGATATCTGCGTGTCGCCGTTGAGACCAGACATATTCCTCTACTCAAAATTGAAAAAGCGTGTAGTACTTATTGAGCTCACGGTACCGTGGGAAACTAACATCCCTAAAGACCACGCAATTAAGACAAATAAATACTTTGACTTGACAAATGAGATAACCAGAAATGGCTATAGGGTTACTCTGTATGCCGTGGAAATAGGTGCGAGGGGTACACCAGCTAAATCCCTCTACAATCTATTAAAAGAACTAGGACTGCCGAGAACTTCAGTAAGCTCTCTACTATCACGAATGTCCAAAACGGCATTGTTAGGTTCCTACCAAATTTGGATAGGTAGAGGACGGAACATGGCTGACAGTGAAGGTGACCGCTAACGCGTTGTAAGGGGGCCTCCTTAAACCTACATCTGGGTCGTAAGTCCCAGACGCTGTTACGCCAGTGTTCCGCCCTCTATCACGCGATGGACCCGGCACCCGCACGGAGAATCCATGGAATGCTAAGATTAGGTCTTATCTTAATGTCAGAGATCTGAATTTAACAAAAATAATACATAAATAGATAATCACCTCCTCATAAAAGAATCTGCTAACTTAAGCTTTAATTAATGTGTTTGAGACGACCTCGGTGGCGCGCCGGTAGAGCCAGCGGCTGCCGCGCATGAGGTTGTGGGTTCGATCCCCACGCAAGACAATAATTTGTGAGATCCACAAATTATTGTCCTGAGTCTGGGTGTTCTATGTGTCGATTAATTGATGTTTGTAAAAAACCCCGCGACACAGGGCATGATCCCTAATGCGGGAGTTGTCTTTTAAAAAAAAAAAAAAAAAAAAAATTAATGTGTTAAGTTAAAGTATATTTAAATTCATGACGTGTTAGTTAAGTATAAATAAAATTAACTCGTTTAAGTTTAATAGCGCGCATCATTCAAGCTAATCTACAATCTCTGAAAACTTCAACTGTGATTATATAAGAAAATGTGAAACAAGTTTCATTTAAAGACTGGTTCATAAGCTAGCTAATGCCCGCGACTACGTCTGCGTATTTTGGACAACTCTTACTATATCTTTATAAATTGTAGCCTATGTTTTATTCTGGTGTGTAAGCTATATAATTGTACTGTTTCATTAAAATCCATTCAGTAGTCCATACCTACACACTTTTGAGTTTATAATATTACTAGCTTTTGCTCGCGGCTTCGGCCTCTTAAATTCGATACAGAAGAAAAAAGAGTAGCCTATGTTACTCCCCATCCCTTCAACTATCTCCACTTAAAAAATCACGTCATTTCGTCGCTCCGTTTTGGCGTGAAAGAAAGACGAACAGACACATTTTCCCATTTATAATATTAGTATGGATTAGGATAGCAGTTGTACTAACGACTTGCTTGACTATAAGCCCGATAAATACTTAGTTGTTTAACCACGTGGACTTGTTATTAGAAAGTTTTAATTTGATTATGAATTTTGTAAGAATTGTTGCTTAACTCCGCAGTGAAGGTAACGCTCTCTCACGTTGTGTTTGTGGAAATAAGTTTTGTTATTCTTCTCAAGTGTCACTAAAGGTGACTTTTCAGTAACCTTTTACTATTTTAAGTTTTGAAAACGATTTACATAAGACGTGTTTAATGTCATGTAAGTGTAATGTGACAGTTCATTTATGTCTTTTTGCAGGGACGGCCCTCTGCAAGGTAGAATTAAACTCAGCCTGCTAATGGCACGTTGGACAGATGGATTAGTATCTCTAGCAAAGAAAACGTAGGTTTATCGCTTAAGGGATGAACTGCTAACTCTGTCGTCATTACAGAACTTTTCTGTCCCACATGCTATGAGTTTTGCGTCCCGGGTACCACTTGAAGCAGGGTATCTCAAATGCCATCTCGCTCACTTTGATTATTCATGTGGTTGTCCTTATTTTTGTTTGAAGAGATACATCAAGCATATATCTGTAATGGCTTGTACCGATTTTTCTGCCCAGTATGATTTATCAATCAATCAATCAACTTGCCTATTGCAGTCCACTACTGGACATAGGCCTCTCCCACTATGATTTATACTTATTTAAAATATAGCCTTAAACATGGGTTAACCATAGCCATTTTACCCAAATAACAACAGTTAAACATTGATTGTACGATGTACCTATCTCAAGTAGGGGTTCGGTAACCTTAATTGGAATTATAAAGTAGCATTCGATCGATATCATGGGGACCGCATAATTGTTGGTGAGCTTTGTGCCTGTTCGCGTTAAACGATACCGATTAACAAGAGGTCACCGATTCCTGCCTGTGATTATCAAACAGACGTTTTACTGATATCTAGTTTCCTGTATTCTCGTTTGCGAAGGTTTTGGGATAGAGTACATGATATTACTACCCTATTTAAACTGCTAGATGTAAAATTAATAAAGGGAAACATTTCTATCAGTTATTTATTTATTTTTTATTTATTTATTTATTATCACACATACAACTATTATCTCAGGTACTTATAACCTAATTCAATAGCCTCTAGTACCCATTACTACCCATAGTACAAGCTCAGCTTAATTTGGGACTAGATCGTGTTGTGTGAATGTGTAAAAAAAGCAAATAAAACCACGCCTTTTTTTCACATGGAAAACATCTAATAGAATCTAGATACCTATATTCACGCCTTAATCCTATAGGGGACAGAAGAAAACCTATACTACGATCTAATCTGTATGTCATAAACTTAATAGGGCTTAACTAAAATACAGTGGAATACAACAGTAACTGCTCTTTAGCTAACAATTTGTCATCATTTTGTACAGTAATACAATTGTTCAGTTAAACGCGGTAGTGCAGGCTTTAGAACAAAGCTTGTGGGGTTATCTATATTCACTGAGTCTAAAGAAATAGTTGGTATAAAAGTAAAATAATTTCATATTCAGTTTTGAGTCTTTAACTAGATTTGTCTCTTCGTCGCACGAATACTTAAGTGTCCAACCTCCATTTTCAACATTTTACACCAGAGACGTTTTATTGATTAGTTTAAGCAAATAATATGATTTTATAAAAGTTTTATATTAAAAAAATAGTTAATGTGTTTATGAAATGATATATTACAAATAATCATTAAAAAGTCAAACAGTTATGTTTATTTTCACAATTCTTTATGGAGGTTGAGCAAATAAACACATCAATAATTATGCAATTGGAGATAGACCACTACCGGGGTGGAGGTTGAGCATTTTGCATTCGAATATATTTAGTACTTAAGTGCCCTATAACCAAATACAGTGTGTTTGGGTATCGTGGTAAAAAAAATATAACTAGTTAACTTGCTATTTATTATTGAAAAAAATACAGAATTAAAAAAAAACACTGTTTGATTTATATAAAATACAAAATACAATATTTTTTTGTTTTTGTACCGATACAAGATCGTTTACTTCGCCTGGTATTGTTTATGTTGTCTGATCCTGTCAAAACCTTTTTAATTAGAGATTCCATGGAGGCTTTGTCGTCAGCTTTCATATATTTGTAAGTACTTCTAATATAATTTTTTTTTCGGTTAGTGTCTGATTTGAATTAGTCCTAGTAATTTTTTTTTTAATTAGTCGTATTCTTCTTTCGTCAGATTCTTGTTTGGTCGGATTCTTGATTCATCGTACGTAATGTCAACATAAAATGAAACTATGGTATTACCGTGGCTCCACTTCTTCATTTCAATATGTACAATAAAAACGACATAAATTAAATACAAAACGGTGATAATATCATACCTATACGTATAAAAAATAATTAATATACTGAGACTATTTAAACAATTTAGAATTGATTTATTTTTTCAAGAAAATTAACCTTTTTTTAACGATTTTTTACGTTTTCATAAGGAATTCTTTAGAAAAAAAAAATAGTATTAATCTACTTATCTAGCATCTAACATCATTGCGAACACAAAGCATAGGTATACGTAAACACAAAACTACCCATTTAATGCTTAGAAATTTACCTATTTAACAATTAGAAAACATGCAAGTAGCAGGTATATTTTGACAGTCATCGCACAAAAGCAAAATTTTTTATTATTATATTAGTTATATTTTACAACCTTACGAAATGTTCGAAAGAATCTGTTCATTTATAGATACGTCACAATTTCATTTAAAGATTTAATTAAATCTGATATAATAAGAATTAAATTTAAACATCCTGTACTATAAGTTAACGATACGCAGTGGTAATCTACAAAGAAATGTTAACAAAAATACAAGTTACCGATTCTTTTCTATAGTTGTGACTATATTTTCCGATTTATATTTCGTCACGGACATTTGGGGTACTGTTTTCTATTAAAATTAATACTTTTTTTCTATATTTCGCGTTATTTTTTACTCAAATGCGTGCGAGCACCAGCTTCGTCACAAAAGAAATTTATGATGGCGGCGTATTGCGTCATCAAAATGCGATGTCGTGATTGGTTACCTGTGAGGAGATTGAATACTTAAGCACGCAATCGATGTTCGGATGCACGTTTGGTGTTTCTCTACGGACGTTGAGCAATTAAGCATGAAGTTTTAATTCTCTTGTGTTAGTTTACAAAAACTTAAATTCCTTATAATTCATGTATTTTAAGTCCAAGCAGCAAGTATTATATACCAATCGAACCGCAATTAGATCCTTAATAAAATTGCATCAAAAAGTGAAATTCGTCAAAATGGTCGGTTGAGCAAATAAGCATTCAGGCGACGTCTTAACAATTTTTTCTCAGGAACTTTTATAAAGATGACATTAATCAAACACAACGTACACTATATCAAAAAAATAAATCCGCACGCTCTACTTTTATGCTATCGATAGTGGGTCAATAAAATCTACCATGGCATTCAATCAAACCTTCGACCTCGAAGTAGCCACCTACAGCAGCTTTTGCACTGAGGTAGTTGTTTTTTTGCTTGTTACTCATGATTATGATTTGGTGCATCAAAATTGTATCAAACAAACCGTAAAATAATGAAACAAACTATCAAAAAAGGGTTGAAATAGGATTCGTTCCTCCGAGTAAACACCTCAGACACCTTTGACTAGGCCACTCGAATCTCTTGAAACTTGAACTAGCGCAAACTACGTGAGAAACAGGACATCGTAGCTTTGTGACTGTTAAAGATGTAGACTATATTTATTGGCAAAAATAAGGTGAATGACGACCTCTATGACATAGTAGTGGTTGTCGTCTTTGACTGCTACGCAAAGGCCTGGGGTTTGATTCCCGCTCAATAGTATTATTGTGTGCATGAATATGAATGTTCCCATTATTCTGCGTGTTTTCTATGTACAGTAATGTGCGTATTTATAAAAACAAAGTATAAGTACGTTTGTGTAGAACACATGGTACACCCATGATTAGTTTGGAATAAGATTACTTTGTGTAAATGTCTGAGGAATAATTTCATAAAATAATATGTCTAATTACAAAAATATCATAAAATTAATACAAAGAATAATAAAATCATTGTAAATGTCAAACATAATATCGAAAATGTAATGTGTTAAAATCTATTTGTGTTATTAACACATAATTTGTCAACAGGCAATTTGGGAAGTTTCGTTTTAAATTGGTTTGTCGGTAATTCTCTGAATCGCGTTCGTCAAATTATTGTTGGCAAATAATAAGTGGCATTCTGGGAAAATTCTATTTGAATGCCATTCTAGAGGAAAATGTTATTAGGAAACGTGTAGGTTATGTGACTTTTGCTGTAAAGAAAGAAAGAAAGAAAAATTTATTGACCAACCAAAAATATACACAGACAATAAATATGAAAAAAAATTACACTTAAAAAAAAACAATATTACAAAAAAAATATGGCCAAAAGGACCTTGCCTCAGAATTATGCTACTGCGACATAATATACCGTAATAGCGCTGGTATTTTGGCAGGGCCCCTGTAAAGTTAGTGTTAAAAAAATATTTATATATATTAAAAAATTATTTTACATAAAAATCAAATATTTTCCTCAATTAATATAATACTAATTTTATTTCACGAAAGGTCAACAACAACTTCAATTTGGCAGAAACCCAAAAGATTTCCATCAACATAAAACATACTAGGAACTAGAACAGTGAAGTGCTAAAGTTTACTATATAATTGGCTCATTCCACATTGTGTAGTACATACACCCCGAGTCGGAGATATAATATGATTATTTTATTCCTACTTTCGCATTCTTGTTAATGAATTACATATAATATAACGTTTTCTTGAGTTTACTGTGATTGCATAGTAAAGTATTCTTGAATTATTCCTTCTGGTTTTTATATCATTACATTGAAAATACTATAATACTAATTGTTTGAAACTGACTATCGTGTATGATTGTAAACGAAGCCATGCACGTTTGTAAGTACTTTGCGCTCATTAGTCTCTACCTTACATACATACATAAATTAACGCCTCATCCCGTCCGGGGTAGGCAGAGACGACAGCACGCCACTTATCATGATCCTTATCCTTGATCTACCCTTTAGGAACAAAGTTTGTGTTTATAATAATATCAATAAATAAATAATTATAAATATTCTACACACATTCACACAACAAGCTCAACTAAGCAAACGAAGCAGAGCTTGTACAGTCACGAGCATAAATATATTACTATGGACAGGTCGGCAATAACATCTGACATTTCAATGAGTTCAATAATAATTATCTCTCTGCACGAACGCAGCATAAACATCTGATCACTCATTGGCAACATATAATTCTGACAGGCCACAAAACAAAAATATGTGACGCGCCACTTTTCTCAAAAATATCTGACATGTCGTCTCGTGCAAATATATCTGACATTTGATAGTTTCTGTATTTCTGCGAGAATTGGTGTGTTCTTCCAGTAGAGTGCATTAATATCTGACTTTAATATGGCGGCATAAATATCAATTACCTTTCTGTAATTTAAATTTATTTTATATAATTTGAGTATTTACATAAAAATAGTTGGTTAATATTATATTTATTTATTTTAATAATTAAAATGAATATTATTCCCATTTATTTACATTAAATAAATATACCTACATACCGATAGATGATTCGATTTGAAGTGGTAATAATATATAAATTTTTAAAATTATAAGTATATTTTAATTGTATAAAGTAAAATTATAACAATATATAAATAATAATAACAGGGACGTAATTATACCTTCACTGTTTTCATACATAAGACATTAATATTTGGATACTATTATTATTCGTAAATAACATAACGATATATTTTTATATTTGTTATTGCTCTTATTTATTATTCCTTCTATTATACGTTGGTCCTACTTTTATGTTATTAGTCCAAAACCTTCTTTGTTAAATGGACTTTTATGCATAACAATTATTGGAGACCGCTCACACGGTGGACCGACGACTTGGTTAAGGAGGCGGGAAACCGATAGATGAGTGAGGCACTGGATCACGCAAGGAGATATTTGGAGGGAGCCTATGTCCAGCAGACGTCCATTAGCTAATGAATTGGATTGGAATCTTTTGATATAAATGGAACCAGTAATTTGTTTAATAACAAGCCGTGAGACTAATTGTCATAGGGACCGTTTTTACCTTGTGTTGTGGTTTGAACCTTAGATTGATCTCATAGCTGAACATTAAACCCCGCAATGTTTTTATAGGATTAAGTCCGTGATCCTGGGCGGAAAATCTATGACTTTTAGCGTATGAGATCTTGCATGAAACCTTTTACGGACTGTGTGATAGTTGTGTATTAAACTGTTATCCTGCAGCAGATACCTAGATATGAACAAAGTCAGAATTACGAAATTAATTAATTACTTTGTTATTCTAATTACATGTGTGCACTGGATGTTCGACTAAATCCCCAACAAGAAACAAGTAGAAACCATTTAGAGAGGCTTCGGGCTTAAGTGTATGGTGGCCATTAGTTTACCTACTACTAACTTAAAAGTGGTCATGGAATAACGGTCTCTACGACAGTCAGTCTCACGGCTTGTTATCAAACAAATTACTGGTTCCATTTATATTAAAAGATTTAATTAGCCAATTGACGTCCACTGCTGGAGATAGGCCTCCTCCAAATATCTCTTTGCGTGATCCTGTGCCTCCCTCATCCAGCGGTTCCCCGCCTCTTTAACCAAGTCGTCGGTCCACCGTGTGAGGGATCTCCAATAATTTTTATGCATAAATAGTCCATTTAACAAAGAAGGTTTTAGACTAATAACATAAAAGTAGGACCGATGTATAACAGAAAGAATAATAAATAGGACCAATAACAAATAAAGAATATATCTTTATGTTATTTACGAATAATAATAGTATCGAAATATTAATGTCTTATGGATGAAAACAGTGAAGGTATAATTACTATTTTTATTATTTCACTTTTATTATTTTTATTATTTAATATATTGTTATTATTATACTTAATACAAATAAAATATACATATTATGTTAGAATATAGATGTTATTACCACTACTACATACATTCAAATCATGAAAAAATATTTATTTGAAGTAAATAAATAGGAATAATATTCATTTTAATTATTAAAATAAATAAATATAATATAAACCAACTATTTTATGTAAATACTCAAATTATATCAATTAAATTTAAATTAGGTAAGAATAATAAATAGGACCAATAACAAATATAAAAATATATCATTATGTTATTTACGAATAATGATAGTATCCAAATATTAATGTCTTATGTATGAAAACAGTGAAGGTATAATTAAGTACGTCCCTGTTATTATTATTTATATATTGTTATAATTATACTTTATACAAATAAAATATACTTATTATTTTAGAATTTATATAAATTATTACCACTTCAAATCAAATCATGAAAAAATATTTATTTAAAGTAAATAAATGTGAGTAATATTCATTTTAACTATTAAAATAAATAAATATAATATAAACTAACTATTTTTATGTAAATACTCAAATTATATCAAATAAATTTAAATTACAGAAAGGTAATTGATATTTATGCCGCCATGTTGAAGTCAGATATTAATGCACGCTAATGGGAAAACACACCAATTATTGCAGAAATACAGAAAATATCAAATGTCAGATATATTTGCACGAGACGACATGTCAGATATTTTTGAGAAAAGTGGCGCGTCACATATTTTTGCTTTGTGGCCTGTCAGAATTATATGTTGCCAATGAGTGATCAGATATTTATTCTGCGTTCGTGCAGAGAGATATTATTGAACTCATTGAAATGTCAGATGTTATTGCCAACCCGCCCATAGTAATATATTTATGCTCGTGACTGTACTATGGATACTAGACAACAATGCAAACAATCAAGTACATGCACACAAAGATTTGCATTGAGCGGGAAACGAGCCCGAGACCTCTGCGTAGCTGCCATGTAATATACCGACTACGCCACAGAGATCGTCAATGTAAGTTACTATACTTTATGTTAAATCAGTATTTACCTACTTCTAATATAGTTAGTGCCGTAGTGAGCCAAATTATGAGTCTTTTCTTACGTAAAGGAAAAAGGAAAGGAAGGAAGCATGCTAAGTTCTGTTTTTTTTTGTAAAGATGACTCCTGCACTAGGAATCGATTCCTGTGTTGAAATGGCTTTTACAGATATGAAATCAACAAAAGTCTGCAGATAATCATTTGTGAATCGCACATCTTTGCGGGAATCAAACTCGCGAACATGCGCATGCTTATGCACCTGCTATACCGCTGAGGTAATTTCTGTAACAAAACGTGTATAATAATATTAAAGTTTAATGAAAACTTATACCAAGTTGTAGAAAGCCTTCCAGTTTCTTTAAGAAAGTCTTTCATACTTAAAATCTAATAACACTTTAACAAAAATCTTATTCTAAAGAAACGTATAATTAATGTTTTAAATTAAAAACTAAAACTACTCCGTGCAAATTTCTAAACGTCTACAAAAGATTAAAAAACGACACAGTTTTTAATAATAATTTTATACATAATACCTACTAGCCCGCGCTCTCTGAAGGATTTCCTTTCACATTCAGCTCAGACTTTTTAACATTAAATTTTATTAAACGACCGACGCGTTCTTATCTTAGAAATTTTCTTGAGCTTTTCCTCATAAATGTTCTAGAGATACGTTAAGGTGTTACTGTAGGATGTACACAGCCTTTGTCCCTTCTGAATCCCTAACTAAGCTCATTTTGTTGAACAAAGTTATAATTTGAAGCATTTGAGGAGCTAAAAGTGTTTGTGTCAAGTTTTTATACGAGTTATCATGTTCTAGTTTATTGAATTTATTGATTTTTCATATTATATTCGACGTGTGTAGAAGGAGTAAGAATGTTTGAGTATAATGTTACCAACACCACCATAATTCTATGAGTTTTGTTAAATACAGCTAAGGGAATTTGTTTTTTTTTAATAAATAAATAAAACTGCCATACTACTAAGTCGACACCGAAAATCAAGAATACAGTTTAGAAATAAAAGCATCGTATGCTCAAAATAACTTAAGCAAACAAAAAGTCGGTCTGGCTAACGTATTTGTAGGTCTAATTTGCTTTCATACAAGGTAAAATCCCGTATGTACCTGTAGTAAGTACGATACCACCTGCATAAATATGCATCATCATCATCATAACAGCCCATTAATGTCCCACTGCAGGGACGGGCCTCCTTCCATGACATGACGGAGGGATACTTGGCCTACTAATAACACGCTGGCCAGACGGATTGGTATAGGGTTTAATTTCAAGTTTTCCTTCATTTTATTTCGTAAAGATAATATTCACCGATAGTCCCTTAGTCGGTTTTTACGACACCCATGGGATGAGATGGAGTGGTGACATATTGTATTTTTACTTCATCATCACACGAAGATAGAATACAATATTCTTCTAATATTTATATTATTATAATCATTGTTGTAATGCTTAGAAATGTTTAAATATTTAAACTTTATTCAAAAAAGTTTTTGTGTATTTCATCTAGATTCTTCTCATAACTCAATCGCATCTACGAATCTGGCGGTAGTTTGCCGACAAACATTTGACATTCATAAAAATAATCTAGATAAATATTTATTCCGATTCTCGACTTTAATACTGAAATACTGCATCGTATACTCTCAGATCAAATTTATCTCGAACACATAACTAGGTTAAATAAAGTCACATAGATACAGTCAACTAACAAAAGTTCATTAACACATCTCGTATTCAAAAACATCTATGTTTTCTATGTATAATATTTTATGTATTTACAAAAAAAAGTATTTAAGTATGTTTATCCGTTGTCTAGTACACATAGTACAAGCTTTGCTTAGTTTGGGACTAGATGGCGTTGAGTGAAAGTGTGAGGTATATAATATTTTAAAACTAAAAAATTCTATAAGTATCGTGACGAGAGGAGAAAGAAACTCATTAGCAATGTCGAGTAAACACTATCTCTAAACTAGACTAACATCTCTACTCTATACTACTACACTACAACTCTATACTAACCGACCTGTATCGGACCTATGTCTCCCATAAACAATGAATTCCGTTTTTCCACAAATCGCTTTAGACGAAAAGCGACCTCGTAAAACAGGATGTGTTAATCAACTTATGTAGTTGACTGTACGTCTTCTTTTAACCTATATTCGATTTGGTCGGTTTATACTCAAATATACGCCCTTCGATCACGTCACGCCGCGTGAAGTGTAATAATCGAATGAGAATCGTTAACCACCGTTAAATTTACACTCGAATATTGGTATCCATTAATCGATGTTCGGATTTGTGAGGTTTTTGTCTCCATTGTCATTGATATTCGTTTCGAGCTTTTATAATCACATTTTACGCGCTGGTTGTGTTACTGTATGGTTACTGTAAAACTGTAGTAAGGTTTTAAAGCGGTAAAATTATTTCTTTCTTTTAAAAAAGATATCCACACTAGGGATCATGCCCTGTATCGTGGAACTATTACAAACATCAATTTAACTGACATAAAGAACATCCAGAATCATGACAATAATTTGTGGATCACACAAAAAATTGTCCTACGTGGGAATCGAACCCGCAGCATTGTACACGGCGGCCGCTTCCGTGACTGTCGCACCACAGAGGCAGTCATTTTATAAGTTTGTATAGTGGTATAGATATAATCTCTGACCCATAGAGAGACCCCCGGATCAATAAATACGCGCTTACTGACATTCTAGTAACTTTCGTATTTTAGAACCCTTTTTAACTCAACATGAAACAGCCTAGCTTAACATTTTTTTACGTATTATAGTGACGCAGACCTAATTTGCCAATTGTTCTAGTCGTTTGTCGTTTTTTACCAACTAAGCCTCACGACTGGCAAGACTCCAGCAAGGCTCCTTGTATTGCGGATATCTGAGAGCTACGGTTAGCCTTAATTACATAAAAGTTCCTTTAGAAATACCAATGTCTTAATTACGTATTATAATAGTTATTTTGTTGGTTGTACTGTTAATTTTAATATAATAAGAACTGCTATCGCGAAGTAAACAACACAAGTAAGCAATTATTTCCATGTAAGCTATTTTCTCTAGATAATTCGCTTTGTAGTCTAAGTTAAAATAGTCTAGTAATCGAACTGCTTTGTGATCGTTCATCCATGAGAAAATATGTGAAAAATTTCGCAGATAACTACACTAAAGCTATGAGAAGAATTTTGACTAAAATTCGTATCTTTTTACATCAAGAGACTTTCAAAAGCGATAAAATCAAATGTTCGGCGTGGATATGAGTTAAATTAAACTGAATCAATGGTACCAACTTTAGGCTTACGATTTTTTTACCCACATTCTTTGTTTATACCACTATTTGATGATACTTCTGACTTTACCAAGTAATCATTTTGATCATTGATTATATATTTTATTATCAACTTTGTTCATTAAAACTCTTCATCAATATGAAAAAAAATAACAAAATGTCATTATTTTTGTGATAGAGATTGTATTAATTTTTATTTAAAAACCAAATAATCAACAAATAACTACCTAAGCATACGCTCAGCGAAAACAAACTTATAAAAGTATTACGGAAAATAAATATTTCGTTACGATTTACATTGCAAATCCGCGCTGTGACCAACCACGATTTTATGTAACAAAAAAGTGACATTTTAACGTACAACGACAATGCAACGTACTTTAGTCGTTTCTCTAAATCAAAGAAATAAGAGCTAAGTACTTTGTTATTATTACTTGCATTATATCAGTCAACTCACATCCACGGATGGACGTAAGCAACCCCAAATAATTTCACTTTACGTAATTTTTAATTCACTGTGCTGCTTTCTCCCTCATCCATCAGTCTCGCGTTGCCTTGATCCGGCGCAGAGCGAAGGTTCTGGAATGACGAGCGTACCGAACAGGTATGGCCGACCTCTCACTTAGTTATAATACTATGTAAACACAAAACCAATCTATGTATTACTATATACCTCAAAAGCTTGTTACCAATATTTCTCGCTTCAAATGTTGAAATCGAGAATTTCTACTAGAATAACTATCGAGTAAACTTTGATTATGCAATCGAGAACTTTGACATATTAAGTTTATGCTAGGGTTGTATGTACGAGTAGGTGTATAGTACAGTCACGAGCAATAATATGTACACATTTTCGCATTTTGTAAACCAGTTATCTAAAGTTCTGCCAATCCAAAATTGAAAATTCGAAGATTAATTCAAAACTGTACGGAACCTCTTCTAAATTACGAATTCATTTTGATATTGTAATGTCTAGATAAACGTGCAGATAGTTTAGAAAATTTGAAAATGTGTACATATTATTGCTCGTGACTGTACAAGGTGCATTAAATACCAATATCGGAAACTGAAATTGCTATGTACTCAGTTGTAGAAGTGCGCAATCATGTGAGCGCTTATTAAGTAAGTACATTGATTTTATGTCAACAGTGTTGAGTGGATGTAGTTTGTTGATTCGAAATGTTGAGGGATTAAGAAAACAGATTGTTATAACCTGCAGTTAACGTAAAATGAAAAAGGACTTCTAATTTTTAATCAATCCACCCCGAAGAACTTAAGTCTATACAAACTCTTTTGTTCAGACTCCAACAGTTGTTAGTAGGTAAGTTATTTAATTTATGTGACGTAAAAAAGATCTAGAATCGTGACCATTAAGAAAAATTGCGTAATTGTTATATTTAAAAATTATCACTTAAACGTTTATGATTATTAAAATAATTTTAATTTATATTTTTGACGTTGATTTACCTATTTTATTTTATTTTATTTTAGTAGAAAAACCAACGACTATAAATACACATTACAAGATTATCAGTAAAAAACAGAAAGTCATTTATAGGTTTTCACAGCTAGTCGCACTTTAGGTAGATAATACAAAGGTGTAAGCTTAAAACATGCATTCATCCATTCTATGGTTACATGACACTGTACATAGGAAATAAAAATTTGGAATAATAAAATAAAATAACAAAATAAAATAACAAAATAAAATAAAAATAAAAAATAAAAATAAAATGAATTGATATTTTACCATTTCAACAAACAACAATTTAATTTGAATACTATTTTTCAATCGTGGATTTTTACGGCTAACTGGAAACGGTTGTACGCGAGCATACTAAAAATATTTTTCTTACCTTATTTATACTTACTAATTTTTTTCTTTGATTTTTGATTTTGATTTAAAAAGACAACTCCCGCACTAGGGATCATGCCCTGTGTCGCGGGGACCTTTTACAAACATCAATTAACGGACACAAAGAACACCCAGACCAGCTGGTCTACTCTTGAATTTAATTCCGATCGATCGGGATTGGAATTATGACGTTTACCGCTATTTCTACTCTTGAAATCAACACTAGCGCCAAATTGTTTTCAAATTAGGTGTCTATTTGTTGAACTACATGAAATTGTGATTGAATTAAAAATGGTACTCTTGAATTCATTTTGACAGCTGCGTATTGCGTTGAAATTGTGTTCGGATTGCTTGTAAATTGGTATTATTCCAATAGCAAATAAGTAACTTTTTACATATTGTTTTGTGTTTTATGTCGACTTGGGAATATTAATACATCTTTAATATGACTTATTAGTAAAGATATCATTTAGTCTACATAAAAAAACGTAGATTGAGCTTTAAAAGAAAGGCAAACTAAACCTATATTGCGCTTTGTGTGTTGTATCTATGTACCAAATAAAATATGGCGCCGAATGATAACGAACACTGTTTGACAACACAAATAATTTATTTGTTAAATATATATTATATTATATATTTAATGATAAATATTCAAGCTTTACTTGGTCACAAAGCCACACAAAGCTTTTTAAACTAGAAACACTATAGTGTGACCACAGGAGCTGTGCACCTCCTGAGTATGCGCGCGGCGAGAGGGGGGTGGACATTATAGAGTACATGATAAATACTGGTATAGAATAAACAGTCTATTATGTAGCTACTAGCGACATCTGACGCAATTTACTTAAGTTATTTGGCTGGTACTAGTCGCTGCACGAGCGGCTGTAGCAGTTTTCTATTAAAAGACAGTTTTTTTAAAAACTCCAAGAAAGTATTTACATTGTTGTACCATACAACTTGTATGGTTTTTAGCGTAAATAGGAACATTATTTGTGTTTTTATAATGTAACTTTGAGAAAAATGACATCTAGCGGAATGTATCAAATACTCTAAGAACATGAAATTCTTAAAGAAAAATATAATGTTCGAATTGTTATGACATTGCCGTCAAAACTCGTGACAGCAGGTAAGTGTCCGTTATGGTAGCATACACAAGAGCTATATCGAGTTGGTTACTATGCCAAAAAACTCTGCATAAATAAAAATAAAAAAAAACGCAATTGTTAAGATTAATGATGAGGAATTAGAAATCGTTAACACTACAGTATTCCTAAGAATTACTTTATACAGATTACCCCCTTACTTATAAACGCCTCTTAAAGAAGAATGGGCATTTTTGTATGGAAGCCGTCCCCACCCTTGTAACACTTACACCTATACATCAAATGAAAGCCCTTGAAAAGTGAAGAATTTTACTGTATGAAACTAATCTGTCAGTCATGGGAGAACAGAGTTATTGAGGATAAGAGAATAAAAATAATAAACGATAATATTTCATACTTTATGTTAATATTTACTATATAAGCACGATAAAGTGACAGGCTATCTTACTAGTAAACGGTCTATACATCTAGCTCATCCTACATCATCCAGAAAATCATCCACATCATTTTCCTGACTTTCGAATAGCTAGCTTTGCTAAACTAAACATAGGCTATCTTACTAGTAGACGGACTATACATCTAGCTCATCCTACATCATCCAGAAAATCATCCACAGAATTTTCCTGACTTTCGGATAGCTAGCTTTGCTAAACTAAACATAGGCTATCTTACTAGTAGACGGACTATACATCTAGCTCATTCTACATCATCCAGAAAATCATCTACAGCATTTTCCTGACTTTCGGATAGCTAGCTTTGCTAATATAAACATTTAGAGAACCAATAGGACATGTTCTTTATTCAGCAACCATTGCAAAAATAGTAAACGACAGAATTTCTGTTCCTCAGGCTCGGAAACGGCTCGACTCAGACTAACAGGTCGGAATTTTTTTGTCGGGTTTCGGTATTCCGATAACCACGGCACGTCTTTCCACTGTTGTGGGAAGACACAATTTGATATTGCGACATTGCAGATGCATGTCAAGGACCAAAAGACGTTCGGGGAATAAATTAATGACTATTTTTGTTATTCTTTCTGAGCCTGGTGCCTTTTTAGGGGCGAGAAGTTTATTTAACGGTTTCACTCGGTAGATGTAACTAACGGTATATCGTCGTTGTCTGCCTTGAGCGGTGACTCCTGGAGAGAAGTTCACCGTTTTACTTCGCTGTTGACAAATATTTGAAATTGGTGTATGTGATTGATATTATATCGTGATTGTTACCCTGAGGAGAACTGCGTATTGGGCCTCGAGGTTCTTGGCCAGGCATTCGGCCTTGTCATCATACTCGAACGCTAGCCTCCTATCAGGCCTACCAAAGGAGGCATAGTAGAGTATACGTCCTTCTTTAATGAACTCGCTTTCTAGCAGGTATACCTGCTAGAAAGCGAGATAAAAAGGTTCGATCTCACTCAATTGCGCATACCATCGTGACTGACAAAACTCATTTATGCGTACTTGAACAGGCCATTGAAGCTGTCTAATTCTAACCCTATTGGACTCGCTGAGGGCCCTGTCGTATGCACGTGTGGCAGGGATCTTGCGGCTTAACAGATCACGCAGTTCTCCAGGTAATTGCATGCGGAGGTCTTCCAGCATAGCCACTGTCTAAGAGCAATTGTTAATTAATGACACGACCTGTCAGGGCACCGATCGCCGCCTCAGTGTCCACTACAGTATCCGAACTGTAGGGACTACTATCTAGTTGGGCGGATTCGACAGACGCAAGTTTCTCCTCGAGCCTCTTCCAATCAGTGATCACCTTTGTGGGGATATGACCGGAGTCGGTGTCGGGGTGGTAGTATGAATGCATCAGTTTCATGCAATAAATAATAAATAGGTGCGTGGTTTTCATTAATGATTAGCATTAGCTCGTTACTGTTGCATTGGAAGTAGTAGCTGCGTCAGGTCCAGTTATCTTTCTAATATACCCAATTGTGCATACGAACATAGCGCTCGGAATTGACCGGTTAAAGTGGCGGTGGGCAGGGGACATAGCGCGGAGAACTGACAGCCGTTGGGGTTGAAAGGTTCTGGAATGGCGACCGCCTATCAGAAAGCACAGGGTGGAGAGACCCCTCACACGGTGGTCCCACGACCTAGTTAGGACGGCGGGAAACCGATGGATGAGGATGGCAATGTTTGGAGGAGGCCTATGTTCAGCAGTGGACATCAATTGGCTGATATGATGTACGAGTTTCTATATTTATGAAAGCTGTATGTTTTTTATTTGAAAAGCGAAATTCATGGTTTTCTGGATGATGTAGGATGTTCTACATGTATGGTCCCTCTACTAGTAAGATAGCCTTTGACTCTATCGTGCTTACATAGGAAACATTGGCATAAAGTATGTAATATTATCGTTCATTATTTTTATTTTCTTCTCCTCAATAACTCTGTTCTCCCATGACTGACAGTTTTGCTGTCATACAATAAAATGCTTCACTTTTCAAGGGCTTTCATTTGATGTATAGCTGAAAGTGTTACAAGGGTGGGGACGTTTTGCCCATTGTTCTTTAAGTTAATTGATTACCTTAAATTCTTACGGTTTTGTTTAGTATAAGTTTGATTTTACAAATAATAATCTCGCTAAACAGTGATTAAATTTAAGAGGCTTTTATGAGTAAGGGGTGAGTTCTTATTTATCACCTGCATATTTTTAAAAAAATATGAGTATATTTGGGTTACATTGTGATCAACTAAGTAAGTGTAATATATTACAGACATGTCTATAAAGTCGTCAAATTTGTGATTTTTATTAGTTTATTAATCTACAATAAACTAATACTGACTTACGAAGAACAATGTAAACAATGAGTAGAGTAAATCAAAGTGGCACGCGGGAAGTGATTTTTAAAGTTATAAGGCGATGTTTAGCGGAGCACGATTCTGGTCAACTTTTATGCGATTTGGATGATGTTTATGGGCGAACTGCAACTTTGATGGGTATGTAATCGTGTTACTGTTTTTCGTAATCTGTCTCAAGTAATAAACTCACTTCATTTGAAATCTAGAGACCAAAAACAGGCATTGTGTACATAGCACATTTTTAGGTTAGATATTCATTGTAAGTAAGAAAAATCGTAGTACGACCATTTCTGTTGATACATTATCAGTTGCATTAGTATAATTCAGTCAAGATTTAACCCAATTTGAATTTGAATTAATTGCTTTATGTCTTAATTACGGTTGATATTGATAACTATACTATGTCACTTTCGCATCGACTGGTCTGTCTACAAAAAATAATTAATTGCAATATTTTATTAAATTTTATATCATTTACCTCTTAGTGAATCCATGTTAAATGATATCTTGTTGGTTAATATTTAACACTGAATAAATTTTAGTTAGGTATTGTAGTTACTCTTTCCATTCCATTAGAATTATTAAATTTAAAAATAACAGATTTAAAAATAATGAAAAGCTGGAAACTATAACATTTTTCTTCTTTTACCTGTATTTTGTTTCTAGTTATGCCTTAATTTATTGTAGATCAAATGTTCAATTTACATAACTTTTGTAAAATTTCGAGTTCCAGCCCTCAGAAAATTGCAGATGATAGCTAGAACTGAGATGGATTTTAATTGTAGTCTTGAAGTTCTACGCAAAACTTTAAATGCAATAGGCTTACCTACAAGAAATGCCCTAGTATTATAAGTGCTCTAATAATGTAGTGTTATTTGAACATAATTGTTTTGAAAACTATTTTGTCAGACTAAATAGGGTTGCTACGTGTAGCACAGTGGCACCCTAATTTTTTGTTAGGACTTTATAGACAGACTGTACCTACATTTAAAAAAAAATAGTTGTTGTAGTTTTAATATTATGGCGTAATGAAATAACTCCAGCTCGGCCCCTAAGAACCGTTAATATCTCCGATAATATTGAATTTTGTATTGAAATAAAGTGTTACACAGGCGTTATTTCAGGGTTACATTTCTACTGTATTAACAGAATTACTGTACCTATGTTTTGTAGTTCTCGAGATATTGAAATCACTTGTGAGCATATTATCTGTACCAGTACTATGAACATAAATTAACATGGATTTTTGACATATTCCACTGTGAATTCGCATAAAGCATTTACCTACACTAATTTAGTCAGAATTTCACGCATTATTTTTACATAAAGAATTTTTCAAATGAAAAGTTCCCTTTCTATCAGAACTATCACGTGTCCGCTACCATAACGGACACCTATTTTTTCTTCGTCCCCCACCTCGCCGCGCATACCTCAGGGGGTGCACAGCTCCTGTGGTCACACTATAATATAGAATTATTCTAGAATATATCGCACCCTCAGTAACATAAGGGGCCAAGTCAAAATTTTAGTAAACTGAGATTTTAAATGCTAAGGGCATAAAATGGAATTCTTTACCTGTTAGCGCTGACAGAGCGAGAAAAAGGACAATAACGACTCGGTAAATATATTTGTGTCCCTCTCACACTCTCCCAGCCTGGCGCCCGCTCTTACTGCTAGAAGGTTATGGTTAACAACTAAATAGGTTCAATTTTAAATAGTCCTAGTATTTCTTTGATATTTTTGTATTATAAAGGCCTAACTTGAATGCATGTTTTTCAATTACTTGTAATTTATAGAATTAATGCAAATTTATTGTTTTCTCCTATTGCTATTTATAGTGCATTTACCAAAGAACAAATCTGCCAAATTTCACATTTATAACTTAAATAATAAACAAGTAATTTGAAAAAATAGGTATTTTATAGGAACCCAGAATCTTAAATCGTGATTTCCCAAAAATCAACTTTTTTGGATTGTGCCCTTATAATACTGAGGGTGCGACTATTTACTTTTTGACAAGTAAGGGGAACTATTTTTATAATAGACTTGTCTTTGACCCGTCTCATTCAGCCACAAGCAACACAAAATTTTTAAAATGCTAATTTCTCGATCCGAATAATAATAAATAATTAAAAAACGTATATTACAATAATATTTTCCATAACTTGTATTTATTACTATTGTTAATAAGCAGATATCGACCTTAGTAATAATATTTTCTCAATTTAGTATGTAGTTGAACATCACTTCTCCAATGTCATGTGTTGCTAACTTCACACTCTAAAGTATAATCGTGAACCAATCCCGATTTCAATTCAATGTTGACAAAATTGTTTTCAAGAGTACGAAATCACGTGACTTCAAAATTGACATTGTAATTGGATTGGTATTAGATTGAAATTAAAATTATGTTCAAGAGTAAGCCTACAGGACAATAATTTGTGGATCTCACAAATTATTGTCCTACGTGAGGATCGAACCCACAACCTCTTGCACGGCAGCCGCTTGCGCTACCGTCGCGCCACCGAGGTCGTCACTTTCAATTTTAATTTACATTTTCCGCTTTTATTTTTCCTTGCTATACAGTTAGGTATAATAAATTCTTTGAATGCGCCTTATCACCTATTCCATTTCATCACACTTAGTCTACTGGTTCCCTGCACTAGGTTTTAGACAGTTTTTTGTTTTGCATAAAAGGACGAAAAAGGTTGCAATAAGACTCCAAGATACATTCGTCCCTGTATTACGTAAATTTACGTAACACAAACGACGAAAACATGTCCAACATTAATAGTAAAAAAGTTTTAATCTAACTAGACCGTATCGAAAATCAGACCGTCAACTGAAAGTCCAGAAATAATGGTTTATTAATTACATTACCCCACAAATCTCATTACATGAGACAGTAATTAATTAAAGTAAAATGACGACTAATTTATTATAAGGGAACCTTAAACAATCTAATAATTTACGATGAGGAAGTATAAAGTAAATGTAACTAATGTAATCTTTGAGTTACGTTTTATGACACCGATGTTATTTTATTAGCTGTAGGTACTTAGAATAATGGTGTACACAAAGTGGATTAGATACGGTATTTACATATTACACACATATAGACATCTTCGTGTGGTGACGGAGTAGGAATACAGTGTGTCACCACCCCATCTCATCCCATGGGTGTCGTAAAAACCGACTAAGGGACTATCCGTGAATATTATCTTTACGAAATAAAAGGAAGGAAAACTTGAAATTAAACCCTGTACCAATCCGTCTGGCCAGCGTGGTATTAGTAGGCCAAGTATCCCTCTGTTACGGAAGGAGGCCCATCCCTGCAGTGAGACATTAATGACATAAAAGTCTCATGGTAAGGATGGGTTCTTGTGATAAAGTTCCTATCAGCACTTAAAATGTCTCACTGAAGTTTCCCTTAATTAATAAAAGAAGATACTCTTCCGCAAACACATACCTACAGTATTAACTATTTTAGTGACTTTGTATGGTGATTCCACCATGGTGTTCATTAGTTACCTACCACAAACTTAAAAAGCTTCACTTCAAAAACTACATATTAAAATAGGTAGATATGCATTCAACATAATTATTATGTTGAACGAAGATAAGTTAGTACGTAAAAATAGAAACAGTATAATTTACTCAATCAATAGAAACGTAAGTAAATACGAAGAAATGATAAATTTACTTTTCATTCCTTCGTTAATGAACATAAAACTGCTCACTTGTTGACATTTCCGAAGACTTAAAGATATTATGCTCTCTTGTAAAATTATGTATTGAAAATCTTCGTGTGCATCAATAGGAATGTTTGTATTTTATTTTGTATTTAATAATAGGTGAGTATATTTTGTCTCTCTGCCCACAACAGCCGCACTCATTGCGGTTTTGCCATAGTGACAGTGAGCGTACAAAGTCGCGAGTTTGAACCCCACGCATGATATATAATTTTTTTTTGATCCTCAAATTAACATCTTGATCCTGTATGTACTACATGTCCGTAATTTTAAGTGTGTACAAACTCTGCGACGCAAAACAGAAAACCTAGAGGCGACTTTAAAAATTGATTAAAATAAAACAATTAAGAATAAACTAGTAATTTATTTAACAAGTATCTTAAATAAATAATAAATAAATATTCTCACGGAGATCTCTACACAGGACCATAATCTGTTTCCAAAGTAAGCTAGGCTTAACCTGCTTGTGTTATGGGCAACAGAACAACAGATATTAGTACTTTTGTTTTTGTAAATACATACATATTATACATAGAAACACTCAGACCAATGAAAATAATCATGTTTACGCGCACAAATATTTGCATTGAGCGGGAATCGAACCCGAGACCTCTACGTAGCTGTCATGTTATAAAACCACTACGCCACAGAGGTCGTCAAAATCTATAATGTCTTAGGAAATTATATTATTCTAATAACAGTTACAAGAAAAATACAACATTAAAACATAAGTAAGTAGTAAACGCTATATAGAAACTGTTCTATGTATCCTTATTGCACTGTGTCTCGAACCTAGTATAAACTCCAGCTCTCACTAAGGTTCCTTCACATTTTCTATCATTTACATTTACTTGTGTCTCGCTGATCGAGGTCGTATAAGCACTGCATTGGCAATATTGCTGAAGACGATAGCTTCACAATGCAGTTGTGACGTTGTCCGGAGATATTAAACTGTGTAAGCTTTCTCAAATAAACGTACCTGCATAAAATGGTATTTTATTAAACTATGTTGTAGAATCGTTGAATAAGTTTTGCTTTATCCGGGAACAAGAAATTGAGTCTACATTTATAAACAAGGAAATCTTGCACTACGCATCATTAAGGGACTTGTCGTATATGTTAGTTACACCTATTATTTTAGCGTGTACTTACGAGCCTGGATTTAAAATACGTCTATGAATTAGGACTCACAGAAAAATTTACTTTGGTCGATGTGAAGTAAGGGCGTCCCTCTGCCATTTGTATCTCCCCTAATTGTAGTTTTTTTTTGTTGCTCTTATTGTCAGGACTCGTCATGCTCACTATAATGTCATTGCTTGTGGTGGCGTGGAGGCCGGGTCAATCCCTTCCCTACAATATGGCGAGGGGTTTATGGCTGACCTTTGCGTTATACTCGTGAACGGGTGCTACTTGGGGTGACTGGTCGACCCTGACATTAATAAATTTACATTTTAATACACTTCTGAGTTTTTAATTAAGGGGTCATTTGGCTGAGCGACGCACAGTGAACGATAGGACCCGATCATGCTCGACAAAAAGGGTCAACGAATTTCTTTCATTGCACTAATTATAATGATAGCTAACACCTTAACTAACATGACCTCGTAATTTTTTTTTCTAAAAACCCTCACATTTTTTTAATATGATTTTTTGAAATTCAGAAAGTGGTTAAAATGATAATAAATTGTCGATTTCGTTATGCGTGTTTGTTAACATCTCCGAGTTTTATTTCTAAATAAATTAAAATTATCTGCTATGAATCGTGAAGTGCTTGGCAAGTAGTATTTTATTTATATATTACAAGTGTAAAAACATGTTCGGTTATTGAGATATGTACAGTGGAACTCGTGAGATACTCAAATTTTCTACATCTTCAATGTTTGTTAGAGCGAAACTTATAGGTACCCTCTGGTACCCAGGCTGTATTTTTTATATATTATAGCCACATTCATGCTTTTTATAAAAATAATAATTTTAAGCAGCACACTGGTGTTCATTATAATTTTTTTTCGGAACACAGTATTTACTTCTCGAGAAAATAGTATTTCGATAAATGGCTGAAATACCCAAAAAATAACAAACAAAAACAGTTTTTTGATTATCTCATAATAAGGTGAGCTACCGAGGAGTCGATCAGCCGTTTAAAAATGGTGATAGCACAAAATTTCAACAAATAAAACGAAAAATGGTTTCTAAGTGGAAAGTGTTATAAACGTTTTTTTGCCTTCCAATGCAGGTTTTTACTGGTTGAACAGTGAAGCCATAAAACTTACTGTAAAATGTTAATTATGATAAAACATACGTCAAGATATCGTTAACACATAATTACAAGCTCTAAATATTTTTGTCGACCATGCTTGTATGGGGATCGTTCACTGTGCGACGTCTTTATTACTGGATAGTTGTTTATGGATGTGATTTGGTGCTCCCACTTCTATGTACTACCTACATCACGACGCTACCTTTATAATTGAATAATCCTTGGTTATGGTTATGTATGGTATACAATGGTTGCAGCGCCAAATTACAGTTATCTCCTAAGTAAAAAATGACGTCAAGAAAATGCAGCAGTAGAGTTTGTTGCGCCGCTTCTTTTCTACTAGCGCTTTGGAGGCGGTGGTAAAGTTTTCAAAACTTTGAAATGTTAATAAACTTAGATTAAGTAGTGTTAGATGACGTCAAAAAGATGCAATATTATTGTACTATTTTGAATAAATAAATGAATACTGAATACTAGACATTATACCCTTTCCACTTTGACAGCTTGACGTTAGTGACGTTTAGCAGTATCTCGAATGTAATGCCATTCGATTGTAAGGGATTTTGCGATTTTTTGATTTTTCAAAATACTTTATTTACACTTTTGGATCCTTACATCAACTTACATTATCACTTTATTATTGTTTCTTTCTTTATCTATGTTATGAGAATTAACCTATAGCTTAAAATTATATAATTATAGTTAGCTTAGGTATTATTTAAAATACATACTCGTAATTTATCGTGACACACTCGCGGGTTATAGCTAGTCTAAAATATCATATTACATTTTACAAACGTATTAAGAAGAGTTCAGGTTTATTCATACCATTTATTTCTACCGATTATTTGTAATTTGTTTCATAATGGTGGTAATCGTTATGAGTGTCCATCACTAAGTAACCATGGTAACTGAAAAAAACATGGGTACGTCAATGAAATACAATATTATTTGTTTGAAAAATAAGCGGAAGTATTACGAAACTTTATGGACATGAACTGTCAAAAACCAAACTTACGTTGGAAGGGGTATAAACCACTTTATTCAAAAATGTTATACATTCTAACTGACCTTAAATTATGCTCAAGTAATAGCAGCAAGTCACAAAAAAAAACACTGCACTAGGTATAATGTGATTAGTTAACCAAATACCAATAATAATTTAATTTAATTAATAACCATAATTAAATTAATAACTATAGTTTAATAATTAAAATATTTACAACTTGTAATCAAATACATGCAGTTCCATTATATAATGGCTGTACTACTCTATTACAGTATATAATAGTACATAGTACAAACTGTCGAGATGAAGGGGTTCGCAAAGCGTATTTCAGTCATACACCACACCCACAACATAGTCTGTGGCTTTCCTAGAAGTGAGAAAGGTTACAGTCTCGGATACAAATTAATTCACTCATAAAACGAGTTAAGTCAAACTTGTATCTCTCGTAAACTATTGCGTCGTATGAAGTTAATGCGCATGTATTTATAGCGCTTTAAAGTTACTAACTTAGACAATGTATTTATGTGGATGTGGGTAAATATTATTGTGCCAAATACGCCTTATCACTTAGGGGATAACTTGTCTACAATACTATGGTGGCGAGATGAATTGACTTAGGTTTTGTACAATATCTGATGTTTTAGTTAGATGACATCTATGTAGTTATAAAACAGTGTGGTGGCACTATGTATTCTTAAAGTAACCCAGACCTAAAAAAAAATTACCTAGAAAAGACGGACAGAAAAAGGGTAAACTCCGCGCGACTAAACAAAATGATTACTGGTTTATTTTTATAAAGTTGTGTATTTATTTAGGCATTAAGCATTATTAGGTCAATTACCGACGACCTCAAAAAGGTCTCTGGGTCGTACTGGATGCGGAAGGCGCAGGACTATGTTCTGTGGCGCGTGTTGGGAGAGGTCTATGTCCTACAGGGGACTGCAATAGGCTAGTTGATTGATTGATCAATTTCGTTATTATTTTGGACACTAACGATCAAACGAAGCTTGTTCGAAGCTGTATATATTAAATTAGGAAAAATATCGTAATATCATGGTTTATACTGCTTAAACAAAATAATACACAAACATTATTATAACTGAATACTTAAAAGTACCTAATTAGGAATTGATAGTCGTCATAAAATGTAGATAGAATCGAGTAATTTAACATGTTGTATTGTGTTTACATAACTGGTTAATAGATCCATCATTATACTATATCTGTGTATAGATTGTTTTATAATTTTGAAATGTGGAAACAGAGTCGATAGTAGTTTATTGCTTAGACCTCGAATTAAAATAGACATACATTGTTACACTAAAATGTGTTTTATTAGGAAGCATTAAAGTTAACTAGGATTTGGAACCTCTAGCACTAGGGACAAAACTCTATATCGCAGCTTTATTTTTTTTAATATGACATATTATATTTAGAGTATTTTTTTTTGCTAAATTGGGGAACTGCTATGTAGTCCAGAGTCATCTGGATAAACCTCCAAGTTTATGTAAAACTTTCGTACATACTAAGAACTTTGTTTTTTAAATCAACTTTGGTATTTTTGCGAGAGGATCGAATTGTTTGAGTCAGATTCAAAGCCACGTAAAAGATATTATACCTATCTCATGAATTTTAGATCTTTAGTTCCATAATTACACCAAAGTTGATTTAAAAACAAAGTTCTTAGTATGTACGAAAGTTTTACATAAACTTGAAGGTTTATCTAGATGACTCTGGACTACATACCAGTTCCCCAATTTAGCAAAAAAAAAATCAAAGCCTTATTGAATTCTTTTTCTTTATCAAATATTCATTCTTCATCATAAGCACAAAATCTTATGTACAAATTACCATGACACCGTATAGAATAAGTTAAAAAAATATATTTTATCTAGAAATATTAAACTAAAAGGAATCAAAATAATAAACTCTTTCAATGTTTGATGGAAATTGATTCTAAACACATTTTGATGAGACGGATGTTGCTTGGCTTCTTTTAATTTTATCTCTATTTGGAATCAAATTTTTGGCCGCCTACCATTTGGAGTATTGATCACGCATAAAAACTTTAAGCATAACTCTCTTTTTTGACGTTGAAGTGACTGTTCAACTTTCAACAAAATAAAACCTTTCCAAAGAATCAAGTCAAATAAACAGAACAATATTTACAGTGAAACAGAACTGAACATAATTAAACTGCAATAAAGTATCTCTACGTACACACAATCAGATCACAATGAAAACGATTGTCATAATTGTATTTACCGATATACGAATGCCATTAAGAGTATTTCTCATGCGGTAACTCAAAAATATACTTCATTCATTCACCCAACACTTCATTTAAATAAATGTATAATAATTATTTTTATCATTTAAATAATTTAATGCAATGCTGAAAATGTGAAATTAATTTTAAAATAAAATTTTGTTGATGAACTCGCGGTAGGTAGACGGTAGCCGCGGAAAATATTCAAAGCATGAATTGCAACTTGCATTTTGCATGCGGAATAAAGAAAATAAGTTTATATAGGATTGGAGAGTAAACGAGTTTGCTTTCAACTGTACGTAAATAGTATGATTATTTTGTTACTTAGTACATAATAATACTATTTTGTATTATTTAGGTTACCCACTAACCTGAAGAAGCGTAACTTTAAAGAAGGTTCGCATCGAAATCCTGGCAAATAAAATACCATCTACCCTCTTTGAGCTATTTTTATATTTTAATTGCGTCACTCACTACGCACTACACTGGTTGTTTCGTCTTTGTTAATTTTGTGCTGTGTTTATTCGCATTATAGTGGGTAGAAGTTCTATTTTAAAGCATTTTTAGCATTATATAGGATATAAACAAACTACGTCTGTTTATTTTTATACTTCACTATATTTAGCAGATATCTGTCCTCTATTAAACTACATACAAACCTTTTTAATTGTTTGATAATGATAGAAAAAATTAAAGTAGCAGCAAAAATGTTATAGGCGGTGGTCGTAAGATGCGAACTACAGTTAAGAGACCATGTTCATGTTCATCCTTTGAGCTCGACCATCACACACTCAAATTTAAAAAAAAAAACTTACGAACTTAAAGTATTTAAGTTTCATTATATGTGCGTATTTTGGTAACCATTGTTGTCCAACATTATAATATCGGTATAGTAATGTTTCTGTACCGATATTATAAAGTTCAATAACACCAATAATATGTCTGATACACTGACCAGTGCCAGAGTCCGGTTTATCTAAATTTCATGAGATCACGCGCGTCCATAATGGCATCGGTGTTCTCTTACTCAAAATTCATACAATATTCATGCACAAAGGTGTGCTCCCTACTTTATAGGTGATGAATTATACGAATAAGCGAAAAGTTATGGAATTGCTAGCTCCCTGTTCTTAAATAAGTGATCAGTTCGAATTTAGTTCAGCAACTTTTGAACGGTTTGATGAGTTTCAGATCCAAGGGTAGAATGGGCTTCAACAGACCCCATTAGTTAGTATTAATATTTCGCTTGTCATTTACAAAGGACGTTGGGGATAGAAGTGAAACGAAATATGAAACGTAAGTACAAAATCTATTCCGGGTTAGGAGCCAAGAAACTTGAAAATGGTTCTGGAAAAGCAACGGGAAAATTGAATTTATTTATTTAAGTGTAAGTTAAACTTAAATATTATAGAAGAACAGCAGAGCTTTTGAATAACGTAATGTATACTGCATTTATTAGTGGGTAAACTTTGTATTTCATTTTGTTTCTTTAGTGTTATTTATTAATGAAATAAATTTACTGTAATATTTTTCTCAGTAAAAATTACAACTGATTTTCTAAATTTAATACTCATTAATACCCAAGGCATGAACCTTTGGCATTTCAGTTTGTTTTCTTATTTCAACTCGTAGGTTTGAGAATTCTATTTTACCCAAGTCGTATCTTATTAGGTGAATTTCATACGAGCCTTAAACATGAAATGTGTGATTAGAAACGTAAAATAACTGTTTTTGTTGTGTTACCTTGTGAATTAAGAATAATTTGATGTTTGTAAAAGTTCCCGCAACATAGAGCTTGATCCCTAGTGCGGAAGTTATTTTTATAAGATAAAAAACCATTATCCATAAATTCAAAGGCAACGAGTTGGTTATGATACAAAATAATATTAATTTTCTTAAATGGTACAAAAATAAAATAACTTATTTTAAAGAGTTCCGAGATAATAAACATTACATAAAAATACAATGAAATTAAGAAACTCTGCTTCTTTTAAAGCGATTGAAAAATGTTTAAACAATGTATCAACTCAGTAGATTTGTTTCAACAAGAAACCTAAAACCCCTTCCCACCATGGCATGGCAGTGGCCACACGGTCTCCTAATCAAACATCCATAAAACTACGTATACTTATTTCTATCTCGCTATGACACTTACCAAAATAAGGAATTGTTAGATAATTATTGAAATTCCAGCTTATTTCAGCATATATATTATTTATTGAGTAGCTACGAGGAAATTTCCCAAGAGACATGCCCTATTAAATTAACCGGTAATTACCTAATTAATTAATGTAAATTTTAATAAGCACTTACACGATTATCTTAGTCAGATTAATTAGCTACAATATTTTAACCCTAGATAGCTAACGTTCGTCAAAATGACGAATATGCCATAATTATCTTTCTTTATCTTTTTAACGTTTTTACCTACACATTTGCCAATTTAAACAAACTTAGTGAACGCCGAGGTGCATCGAAAGCTGCAGATTGTGTTCCTATAAGATGAGGCGTATGGCAAAGAAAAATTGTAACAGTTGCAAAGCTCCCATTTGTGGTGAACATACAGTTGATTTAGTCCAACTTGTGCCAAAAATATCTAAATATTTTATATTTATTTAATGTTTCTTCCATCTCTTTCTGTATAAAATTTTTAACTGTCATATTGACTGCCCTTATTTACTTGGTCTAATAAATATTAACACACCTTATAAAATTGCTCGGTCTTCCAGATATCGTCTTTTTGTACCTAAAACATCTAGAACAAATTTGGGACATTTTTGTACTGTCAAAAGGATACAAGTTCAATATAGTCGCCTGTCAGGCTTGCCTGACTTTGACATAGATTTGTCTTACTCCCTGCCTAAATTTAAATCAAAACTGTTGTCTCAGTGGTCGTAATAATTTGTCTGTATTTACATAATAAGTTTTGTTTTTTATTGTGTAATTTTGTTTTGAGCATTATTTTAAATTTTAATTTGTTAATTAATGATTTGTTTTTATTTTTATATTGTATTTGATTTTGTGTTTATTTTTTTTTATTTTTGATTTCTATTTTAACTTTATTTTAGTAATTAATTTTATTGTAATATAATATAATTTTTATGCAGATAATTCTCGATAGTTTGTGTATATTTTTGTGTTCTATTTTGTGTTAACTTAACATTGTATAATTGCATGCCGTGGCAGCCTTTAAGTAAGGCAGCACTATATTATGTATTAATTCACATGTTTATATTCACAATTGTGTTAGTGTATGCTTTGTTGGTTGTCCTTAACAATAAATAAATAAATAAATAAATAAATGTTTATAAACCTTAAACTTAATTATTTAAGAAGAAAAAATAATAATTATCATAATTTAGTCATTTTAATATTTAGAGTGCCTTTTTGATTAAAAAATATATGGGTCATTAAAAAAATGTGATTTAATACTTAAGAGTTACATAACATTTACTTTTGTATTAATTATTTTTAATTTATACCCTATCTTTCCCCTCAGTTTAATAATCTTAATTGAAATATAGTTTTAAATACATAAAAATCTCATTTTGAAAAATGGTCGTCAAAAAGTCGAATGGTTAGCTTTTCATAGCAGTTTAGGAAGGTTAGCTATCTAGGGTTAATGATGTTTATTTACATCTCTTTATTTAAGCATGTTACTCAAAACAAAACAATATTTTGGCATGTTTCTGGAAAACAAATTAATAAGACTAACAGTAACGGTAAGAAGTTATCTTTAATATATTATAATACTCGTAGGCATAGAATATATTTTAACATTAAAGTAAAGCCTAAAATAATGATTTACTATTACCTAAGTAAATAACCTTTATAGTCTATTTTTTTATCTCAGATACTAAAATGACATTTCATGTGTTGCCTGTTTTTTACAACTAATAAATAGTGATGCGGTACAGCCGGTACTTACCGATAAAAATATAGGTTAGTACCGCCGATTACGGTAAATAGAGACTATAGGCTGTTTTTTAATCTCGAATACTAAAATATCATTACTGTTACCTTTTTTTGTGCAATTTATGTATGGTGATGTACCACCACTATCAACAGTTAACGATAAATTTAAATTTTATACAGTTTTTTGGAAGTAATAATATAAAATGTGCAAATTCTAATTTTAAACTCAGGTAAGTAAATGAAACAAAATTTATTTTTGGTACATAATTTATTTTTATTTGGCTGTAAGTACAATTAATCTTTGAGTCTGCATAATAAAATAATCATAATCTTGTTTCATAATGAAATTAATATATAATTCTTAATTAAACATCAATTCTTTTATAGAAACGAATCACCATCCCTGGACAAGGTTATTCTTGTACTGATATTTATATGGTTTTTATTCTTTATTCGTTAAAACTAGAATAAAATGAAACTATTACTTGAAGACATAATTACTTTAACCAACTCTTTGTTTTTAGATACTGCAAGTTGTAAACAAAGACCCCGAACTTCCATTCTTTTCTAGAAGCACATTATATAAAATATTAAAACACCTGCAATTTAAATATATGACCAGAAAACGACGTAGCGCGTTAATCGACCGAAAAGATATCATTTCATGGCGTCACGAATATCTTCGAAAAATTAAAGAATTTAGATTTAATTTTTAATTTAATTTTTATAATAAAAGAAAAAAAAAAGTCATCGTTTACTATAGCGTCAATAATTACTTCGAATTATTTATTTATTTGTTAAGCACACCAACAGTATGTATGTTTATGTATTACACATGTTTTGTAGAAAAACTATTTACTATTTTATAGGATGTTGTATACCAATGGAAAGAGTATAAAGTACCTACCTCTTCTATCAGCAACTTCTACTATTTGTTTTTATAAATATCTAACAACTATTTGCTAATACATGAGAACTGATATTATGTCAAAGTATCGTCATGATTTAGCTGATGTTTTGTTGTGCGATATTGACCCTAATAGTTTTATGAAATGCAACTAACATTAACTCTAGAGGTGATAAAGGCATTTAGTTCTCGACTATACTAACAACCGTAAATATTTTACAATAATTACAAAACGAATCGAAACACAGGGACAGCACTGTTTCTTAAAAGCTGGCTATATTAGTTTTACGTTTGACATTAGTAGTTGTCATTTTAGTGTCCGAGATAAAAAAATAGACTTTTTTTTTTTTTTAATTTAAAATACTTCAGGATGATTTTTATATATTTGTTACCACTACGCAAAGACTCTAAATTCATTGCAATCAAACATTGTGATTAACAAGAAAGAAAACTAAAAAGAAACATAAATACGAGTAGCAAATAGAACACACAAGATGAACGATAAAAACCTACATTCTCCACTATTATGAAACCTCCCTCTGTTCCTCATATACAATGCTTTACCTATGTATTAATAACACTCTAGCCCCATCGTCTACACGTCCTTTTTAAAGCCTCCTAGGATTAAAAGCGCTTTGTCAAGTGTACCACTGAAAGGATCTACTCTAAGATGAAAAGGGAGGTATGACTTGCAGCCGCTGCAGCAAAAAGCTGCCCATTTGATGCAGATAGAATATTCTAGATGTGTACACTAGTGAATGGGACGTGAACGGATTGTGTCTGGAATGTTTACGTTTTTATACGGTGAGGTGGAAATGCGAGAGTTGTGTTATGTTATTTTTTATACGTTACCGTTTTTATACATTTTGTGCTCGTTTTTACAGAAATTCGTTTTAACGTTAAATGATTGAAAGTACGATAAGAGAAAATATTGACTTCATTCTTGTAAAACGAGACACTATAGGCCGACCGTTTAACTCAGACCCCGCCTGCGGTAATAGAGGTGCGCGGGGGGAGAGGACAAAGGAGAGAGCTATCTCTTGATTTTTTGCCAAAACGGCGCCATCTCAGATACTGTGACCCGAACTACATTACATCACAACACACCTCTAATTTTTAGCTAGCTTAGTTTTATGAAATAAAAAGAAGGAAAAATTAAAATTATACCCTAAAGCAATCGAAATACCTGAAGAGGTTGTTTTATTTTTCTGGTCAGGCTTTAAATTGTGTAATAATTTAGATTGCAAAATTTTTTCTAAGAAAGTACTAGTTTTAGAGCCAAGATGACGCCACCATCTTTGACATTTGTAAATTGTATAGAAGACGGACTAGCATACTGCACTAGTGTCATTCTGACATACTGACTAAGTGTCCGTTATGGTAGCGTGTAAAAATAAAAAAAGCTCTTATTATTGTTCTTATTATCTGTAAATATTTTCTAAGATTGAATCTTACAAATTAATATGTTTAAATCATACCTGTTTTAATGTAAACTGTGATTATTGTAATGTGATTATACTGTGATTTAATATATATAATTAATGATTGTACAATTGTTATTATTTGTAAATATTTTCTAAGACTTTAGTTATAATTATATTTATAGTTTAAATCAGCCATTCGTATAATAACAAATATATTTATTAAAGACAAAGATTTATTGCAAAACTGTGTATATCAGGTGTTAGTGTATGAATACGTTATTCTCAACAGTCTATCCACATCGGATATGCAAATTATAGCAATATAATATCTTAAAACTACACAAATTAAACAAAAACTTATTTAAGTAACTAAATGAAATGTTATTTTTTTCAAAACATTCTTATTCAAAATATTTGTAGATTCTTTAAAAAATAATCAAATTATTACAAATTATGTAATATTATTGTTATTTTTGGAGTCGGTGTCAGCCAACGAAATACGATAATACATAAGCTAATGGAATGGCGGCCATAAATTACAGATTGTATTATTATATGACTTCGACATTAACCCCCTTACTTATAAAAATCTCTAAAATTTAATCACTGTTTAGCGAGTTTTTTGTTAGCAAAACCAACCTTAAGCCAAACAAAACCGTAAAAATTTAAGCTTATCAAGTGACTAAAATTTAAGTTGCGTTTATGAGTCCGGGGTTTGACATAAAGTTGTTGATTGTTTATGGATTGGTTTAAAAATTAAACAAATATTAAATAACTATTTTTATCATATTTAAATAAATATATTTTAAAATAACTGTGTCACGTTCAAACGTTTTAATATACCTATTTAGTAACTGATTAAAGCTTTCCATAACTTATGGGCGTTTATGGGGCTAACCAGCACCGTCAATTGAAAAAAATCGTAATTCGTGAATAGGATCAATAATGCAAAATGTTGTCTACAAAGTCGTTAGAAAAGGCAATAGAGTTTTGTCTAACACATTCTGATCACTTTAAATAGTTTTTAATTTGATAAATATTTTATTTAAAACAAACATGGCCGTTTCATTTTCGCATGAGAATTTTAAGTAATTGTCTTTGATTCGTAGTACTTATTTCTCATCTTAGTCTTTAGTCAGTGTATAACACGACATCATATTTCTTTAAATTTATAGTCAGGAATAAAATATAGAATATAACTATCGTGGCTGTCACATTACTCCAAAAATAACAATAATATTACATTATTTGTAATAATTTGATTATATTTTAAAGAATCTTCAAATAAATATATTTGTAGACTCTTCAATAAATATCCTTAACAATACTTTTTACAACAATTAAAAGAACCTATTCTTTAGATTATAATTAAGTAAAAAGAATGTCTGATTTAATGTTGTAAAACCAAAATACAACAAATTATTTTTTACTTTTTAGTGCAATTTTTGTCTTTGAAGTCGGTTTTTTTTATTGTAAAAACTTATTTTATTTGGCATAGTAAACAACTCGATATAGCTCTTGTGTACGCTACCATAACGGACACCGCTACCCCGCTCCCTCGTCCCTTTCATACCGCAGGCGGGGACTGAGATAAACGGTCGGCCTATAGTAAGCTTCATAATAATATCTTACAATTAAGCATTCGTTGCGTATTATTGTGGTGATGAAGTAAGAATATAAAGTGTCACTACCCCATCTGATCATAAGAGTGCCGTAAAAGACGAACAAGGAAACCTTTACCAATCCATCTAGCTAAAGTGGTATTTGTAAACCAAATTTCCATGTCCATGTATCGTGTCATAATAGGCTGGCTTCTTGCACTTCATTCACAATTGCACTATGGTCTAAAATTAATACTCCATACTAAATCATCATAACACCCCATTAATGTCCCACTGCAGGGACGGGCCTCTTTCCGCGACGGAGAGATACTTGGCCTACTAATACCACGCTGGCCAGACGGATTGGTATAGGGTGTAATTTCAAGTTTTCCTTCTTTTTATTTCATAAATATGATATTCACGAATAGTCCCTTAGTCGGGTTATATCAATATCCCATATATCAATATCCCATCTTATAATGGGATGAGATGGGGTGGTGACACAATATTATTGTATTCTTATTCCGTCACCACGCGGATGTATGTAGGTGCAATAAAGTATTATCTATCTATCTATCTATAATACTCCATACTAAATAAAAACGAATAATGATGTCTAATACAAAATACGTAGGTATTTGTAAATAATAGAACGCTGTAAGGATCTCCAAGGACCTCAATTTATCATTAGCTTAGAAAGCGTAGATATTCTTTGTTTTACGGACGAGGCGGCACATATGGCATTATATTTTTCACTGCGCTCCCTGGGACATTGTTCTACGACCGAGTTTTTGTTAATACCGTTTTTTATTTACTTAGATTAATTAAATTGTAAGATGTATTTGAGTTTAAGTTGTAACTACAACGGCACCTAAAAATACACGACTAACCCCCGGTTTCTGAATGACTGATCAAGTCAAAATCAACTAATTAAGTGTCAAAACTATAATTTTCAGGAACTAAAATGACAGTTTTGACAGTTGATTAGTTGATTTTGACTTGATTAGGCATTCAGAAACCGGGGGTTAATGTGACAAGTTACTGTTGTAAAAACGAAATACTGGACCACTTCAAAGTAGGGTGATGCTACCAATTATCAGCACTTTAAGAGTTAGTCTTACTTTAATATTGTTTATCTTTAGTGATAATACTGATAACGCCTTTAACAACATGCTTTCTCGGTTCACTATTTAATAAGTAATTGATTTTTATTATACAAAATTGTCTTTATGCATACACATTTTATTTAGATGAGTTTGACTAAATTATTACCCTAACACCAATTATTGGCACCACCAACACCTTAAAATTAGACATAAAATTAGGTAGATAAATGAAATAATCTAATGTTTATAGCAAAATCTCTTTTATTAATACCTAGCCTAACAACCGAAGTTTCAGAAAAAAAAATACATAAAAATAAAAAATTCCAAAAAATAATAGACATTCTTTTGATCATTATTAACAACACTATGAAAATAACTAGCAATGTTAGCTTTAGGACCATGCCAGGATATGAAATCCGAAATCATAGAGTCCTTTTTCTAAGAATATTGAATTCTAGGCATAAAATAATCACGCTTTGTTACAATAAAAAATATGGATTAACAATTTTACATACCACTTTGTCATGTAACAGTACCAGTGCCGATAATTAGCGATTCGCAAAAAAATTGAACCCAGATGTCAGCACCTCATTTATGAACATAAAATCAAGATAACGTTCATTTCCATTGTCAGATAAGCCTTATAAAACATTTTATACATGAATAAAACCTAAAGGTTCAGTAAAAAATATCTAAAAGATCTAAAATAAAGTAAAATAAAAAAACCTCAACTTATCTACGATCATAAGAAACTGCCAAAACAAAGTAATTTGAAAGAAAGGTTCCCGCGTTTTTAAAAAAAAATCGCTTTTTTTTAATCGAAGAATGTAGTTTGGCCCAGTTTATAATTCTTAAATGATCTTATTTTTCATTTCTTTAAACGGAATTCCAAATTAATTAATGGTAAGCTTATAATTTGAGTTTTTGTTGGGGGTGCTGATAATCTGGTGCAGTGCCAAGATTTGGACTCTTGCCCCTAATAAATGTTAAAATTCGGCGCCAAACATTTTTTTCCATATACTTAACCAGTATAACACTATCATCATAACGTAATCACAAACAATACATTTATATAAATTCATAACAATGACACTATGACAAACAAACTGTTCATATTTTGCACACACAATGTACAAATATCAATAAACGAAGTATTTTGAGTCATATTTTATTTTCATTCGTGAAAAGTGTAATAATATTTTTACATACTCTTTTTAATGAAATCACCATCATAATAAATACTCTGATAACCGTGTGGTGACTTGACTGTAGCAAAAAGGTTTCCTTTATAAATTAAGTACGAGCCTATAGCCTCTTGATGAACCCTAGGACAAGGCAAGGTAGGGAGAGTCTCGGACGGTGCCATCGCGTTACCGAGACTTGTCTTGACAACAGAAGCTGACAACTGTGGAAGTTTAAGATGGTAGCCCGGTTTATCGTGGGAGTCTGATATAATCTGAGGTCAGTCTATGTGCGTTAGCGTGCTGCTTCTAAAAGTGACCTAAAAGGGTGTTGTGACCCATTTGATTCTTTGTGTCCCTCCTTAATCCTAATACTAACCTGCTTGATACTTAAGTAGAAATTTTCCTTTCAACTGTAGGCGTCTGTCCCTGCAATGGGATTTTAATTCTCCCCTAAGAAAATAGCTAAAAGATTAATGAATTATGTATTAAACTTCTTGAATGATAAGTTTCATTTACATTATCTGAACAAAAGCTGATAATATTTATTAAAAGAAAACATCTCTGCTAAGAATCGACAAGAGGATCGTTAAATTTATATTAACCGATAAAATTGCGCTGGCAATACTTTATGCACAATATTGAATTATTTATCACATCTTTATTTTATTGGGTTTTCATACTACGCATTTTTCTTTATGTTATCATTCCATTATTTATATTTTTTTAAAGCTTGAGCACTTTTTATCTATTTTCTCGACTTTTAGAAACATCAATTTCACGGTAACTAAGGACATAGGTACAGCTCTGACTGTTTGTTTTTTTTTTGTGGATTATACTAATTTTTATCCCTGGAACTCATGCCCGGTACTCACGACTGGTGTATCATTATCGATATACTACCGATAGACAGTAGGTATCATAATCGGTATGATACCGATTATGACCATACTACATGTATGTAGTATGAGCAATTAAAAACTGACTCCTAAACTCTAATGAACTCAGTTTTTTTAAGTAAAATTATTGTTCTGTAAAATTATGGGCAAAAACCAGTTAACTAACTGAAAACAGTGTCAATTCATAACTCTATTTACCAATGGATAATAAGGTAGCATCGTGAAACAAAAACAATTCCTTAACACGTTCACTGCGTTACGGGGTTTTTTGAACCTCGTGCAGTGCCGTCATTCAGTGCGGACGAAAAAAACTAGAGTATACTCGCTGGTGCGGGAGCTGTATCTATGAAATTATTTACTGTATGAGAGAGATAAATATATATTTTTCATGTACGCTTATTGAAGAAACAGTTAAAATTATAAAATTAAACGGGGTCTTACAAACCCCGTTACGACCAGAGAACAAAAATTACCTTCCAGTGCGATACGGGGTTAAAAAATCCCGTATTAATTATTGTGCTCCCGTACGGGGTAGTGAGCTCATTACCATTAGTGTTGTTATTAGCGCAAGACGTAGTGTTTAACTATCGATATGAAGCGATCGCGACGTATGTTAGAACTGTAAAATATTAAAAAGGGTGATGAAATTCCGTCGTCTCCAAGTTCATCCCAACGGCAGTTTGCATCCTTAACAATTTACCGCAAGGTTTGTCATCGGCATCAGCAACGCGCAATGATGAGTTTGATATTATCACTAGTCTTAGTACTAGTCATACCTATCACGAGCTACGTAATGTTCATGTGATTTTTTCTAGTTGTTCAAACAAGAAAAAACCAAAGATCACAATTTTGGACAATGTTACTACGACACTACTACTAAATAAGCGGATGCAAATTCAATTGATCTCTGTCAAAGTTCCCAATTGCCGTTGAGGTCGGATGAAAATGTTTTAAAACCATCATGCTAAAAAAAAGTAATTTTGGATCATCGATCCTCTCCTCCCTAAGTTCTTAAATAGAGTTCCTAAGCCGAAATAAATATTTTAAATTAAAAATTATCGTTTGTCTTATTTCCCAACACTATAATTTTATCGACATAATTGAGTTCTGTGCGTTACGGGGCAGTAGAATCCCGTATTTTATTATATCAAGTGCGGTACGGGGTTTCACAGACCCCGTACAATTGGTTTTCTTTGTATTTTCGTAATTTTTTGTCAAATCTACTGGCGAAAAGACTATGACATAGCCCATTTCATAATCTATCAGACTATAAAATAAAACACAACCAAACATAAATTTTCAGTAAGTTAAAGATTAAAAAAGAAATAAGGGTGTACGGGGCACTTTTATACCCGTAACGCACTATGAAGGTAACACTTCACGGGGCTCATTATATCTCGTAACGCACTCAAATTCGAGACGGTTTTTGAGCTCCCGCAGTGAACGTGTTAATAAATACACAGTGTAACTAATTACATTCGGGTGGCAGTATCACAAAGGGTCCACAGAGTAATAAATAAAGGAAGGAGTCAGACAATAGGAGGGGTGCGAGGACAATTGAAAATCGCTGTAGCAACAAATCTATTCGAAGAGCGCAGTTCTGCATGTAACCGACCCACTGAATGGTCATCCTTTGAATATATATATATTTTTTGTATTTAAGTGATAGATTTAAGCGATCATTGTTATGGATGTGACTGTTTTATCAATTTGCTTAATCAAAGTTATGTTTTTAAAGAAAATAAACTCAGGCTTTGTTCTAAAGGGGTAAGCAGGGACTTTTGAAGCTTTTGAAACCTGAATTGCATCAGCTGCACATGACACATCGTAATTAGATTTCGAGTCGTACA
The DNA here is from genome assembly GCA_905475405.1 of Schrankia costaestrigalis. Taxonomy (NCBI): domain Eukaryota; kingdom Metazoa; phylum Arthropoda; class Insecta; order Lepidoptera; family Erebidae; genus Schrankia; species Schrankia costaestrigalis. The sequence continues at coordinate 20,887,931 of FR997833.1, forward strand.
CACCTACCATTTTGGAAGTATGTCATCGATTAGATAAGGTATTCTAAAGCGTCCCCTAAGGACTTTATCCACTATTTGTCATAATCTCCAATCACTCATTCTTTCAACCCCTTGTCACTAAATTTTGTTTTATATCTGACTGTTTTAAGCAAGTTGCAATTGTTACGCATTGGCTCGCTACGATCAAATGTTGCATAATCTTACACCTCACTTAGATTAAACCCACTTCTATTGAAAAACCTTTCTAGATACATCGACTTATTCAGGGTCATTTACTAGGTTATTAAACAAGTAACTAACGTTTTGGTTATCCTAGCTAGGCAAAAGGTTCTTTTTTACTAATTCCACTCACAAGTTTTTATTTAATTACCCATGATGACCGGAGTTTATATACTCTCTCTGGCTCGTCACCTCTAACGATATTTTATAAAAACGAGTAAAATGATAAATCAAATCAAATCAAATCAAATCATTTTATTTTTGCAGAAAACACTGTTATAATGGTGTTACATAATGTAGGTACATGTTTCAAGTGTATCTACCGTGAGGCATGCAAAATGTATACAATTATAGCTACAACCAAGATTGACATTAAAACCAGTAAACATACAATAAGTCATTAAAAATTCAAATGACAGTAATGTCATTATTATTATTTTGTGAAATTTAATTTTAATAATAAAATAAATAAAAAATGTCCCAAACTAATGCAATGTTAAATTAAAGTTATAAAATTAAGTAATAATTCATAGTAATAAAATAATTGTAATGTCATTCTCATATCCATCAATACATTATTTCAAAATTTATCATTTAAATAATCATTCAAGCTGTATTAACATTTGTCGACTAAAATGCTCTTTACATTTTTCTTAAATAATAAAATATTCATTGCCCTTATTGCCTTAGGCAATTTATTGAAAATTACTGGTGCCATGTGAAATACACTTTTGTGCATTAAAGTTGTATTAGTGTGTCGTATACAAAGGCGAAATTCGTCACGTTGGGGCCTATTACTAACCTCCGAGGCTAATGTAAATAAGTTTACATTGACCTTAACAAATGTTGCGACCTCGTAAATATATATGCTTGGAAAAGTTAGGATTTTGTACTCCCGGAAAAACGGTTCACATGTCTCAGTCATCTGAAGCCCAAACATCGCTCGTAGGCACCGTTTTTGTGCTTTAAAGACCAAATCAATGTCAGTCGAGTTTCCCCAAAAAATCACACCATACCTTAGGACAGAAGCAACCAAGCCATGATATGCAGTCAACAAGGTAGCCACACTTGAAATCTGTTTCAGTTCATGTAGCGCATAGACCGATTTATTAATTTTTCTACATAGTGAATCAATGTGACATTTCCATTTCAATTTGTTGTCAACAGTGAGACCCAGAAATTTTGTCGCAGTTTCCTCAGATACAGGTTCACCCTTATATTTAATTTGTGGTGAAACCCTATCCACACGCTGGTTAAAATGGATTATTTTAGTCTTTGCTATGTTTGCCTTTAGATTATTATTATCTAGCCATTGAACGATTGCCTCTAAGGTGCTGCTTATGTCACTCTCGTAGGACTGTCTACTATTGCATTTAACGGAAACGGTGCTATCATCAGCAAAGAGTGACATCGGGTTTGGGCTCGCATTTGGTAAGTCGTTGATGTACAATATAAACAGCAATGGTCCCAATACACTACCTTGCGGGACACCGTATTGAATTTTACGTTCTTTAGATAGGTATTCCTGTTCCATTTTAGTACCAATATTGAGTCTGTTAATTTGTGTATACTGTACTCGACCTTTAAGGTAAGACTCAATCAGTTTTAGAATGTTTCCTCGTATACCACATGCCTCAAGCTTACTCAACAATATATCATGCACTACGAAATCAAAAGCCTGTGTCATGTCCATAAAGATGGCACAGATCGGTGTTCGCTTATCTACATTAGACGTTATAATTTCTAGAAATTCATATATAGCAAGATTAATAGATTTATTTTTTCTGAATCCTTTCTGCTCTTTAGCTAGAATATGATGAGTTTCAAAATATTTGACAAGTTCGCTTTGTATATAATTCTCAAATATTTTCGAGAAAACTGGTAAAAGGGCAACAGGTCTATAGTTATTAATGTTATCTTTATTTTGTTTTTTATGTATGGGTTTAATAATAGCGACTTTCATTTTTTCAGGGTATATCCCCGTCTCTATACATAGGTTTAGAATGTAACTGAGAGGCTGCGAGATACATTCCACCACTAACTTAATTGTTTTAGTATTAATACCATCATAACCTACACTATTGGTAGTTTTTAAACCTTTTATTATTTGTTTTATATCGTCAGGTAGGCATGGTTTCATAAATATTGAGTTAAGTCTAGATTTAAGATACTTTTTATGCTGTTTACTATGTATCATATTATTATTAGGTGTTATCTTGTCTATAAAATAATCGTTAAATGCATTTGATATTTCATGCGGATCTGTCACTATTTTATCATTCAATGTAATAAAAGGGATTGATTCTAATGGCCTGTTTTGCTTTGCAGCATTTATAGTTTGCCAAACAGCCTTAGATTTATTACATGCATTCATAATATTGTAATTGTTCTGCGCTTGTTGTGTTAAATACACAATTTTTTTATATCGTTTAGTGTATTGCATCAGCTTCAGCTTGTTATCTACTATTGGAGCTTTCCTGTATTTCCACAATAGCTCACGCTTCCTACGACTACAAGCTCTAATACCACGTGAAACCCATTTAGGTTTTTTGTAGATATGTATGGTTATAATTTTGTAGGGAAAGCAAAGGTCATAAAATAACTTATATGTATCAACAAAAATATTATATGCGAGGTTTGGGTCATGAGTACTGTATACATCTTCAAATGACAATTGACCTATACAATATTTAAACTTTACCTGATTTTCCATACAAAAATCCCTTCGCCTTATTTTCCAGTATTTAATTACACATATATTCTTTACTTGACATTTTAACAGTTGTGCTGTGTGGTCAGACAGTGCTAATTCAATTACTTCTGACTTACATTTATTTCCCAAGTTATGGGCAAAATTATCAATACATGTTTTGCTTACATGTCGAGTAGGTTCTTTTAATTGTAATTTTAAATTATAATTTAATAATATACATTCAAACTCAGTTGTTAGCTTATTTTTATTCAAAATGTTAATATTAAAATCACCAGCTATAACAATTTTATGTTTATGATAATTTCTATATAGTAAACACAGGGCCTTTTTTAACTTTTCAAAAAATACATCTAAATTACTAGGTAAGGGCACTCTATATACACAAACAATAACAACTTTGTAGTCTGTCAGCTCAATAGCACAACACTCAAAAGCTGAGCTGACCGAATAGCCTGTCAATGTCACAATTTCTTTGTAGTTATGCCCTTTCTTAACCATAATACATGATCCACCTCTGTTTTTATATATAAGTAAGTCATTGTCCTCTTTATAAAACAGTAACTACAAAGATTAACTATTAAGATGGCGGCGTGATGTTATTCTGCAGTATTATTGAGATATAAAGGATAATAGCTCAACAAAATAAACTTCAAACTGTTTTAAACTTTGGACTTTATATTTTCTTTAAAAACAATTGCTATTATAATCTATTTTATAAGCTCATGATTATACCATTAACCCTTTGTATTTTGTTTTTAGATGAGGAACTCAGTGTTGTCATTTCAGACTCCTTTCCACAGTGACCAACCTATTTGGCGAAAAAAGTTGCGAACTTTTGTATATCCCAGAGCTTGTCAAATTGTCTTAACTCTTAGTATAAAATGGCAGACTTTAGTAGCGGAAAAGTCTACAGGTAAATTGACTCCGGACTAAGAGTTAGTCCAGGATCACGTTAGTTATGCAGGCTTATGCCTGATGACCCCCCAAACTAAATTTTAGACTCAGGGAAATAATAAAAAAAGAAATTGTGGTAAAATAATTGCAAGTAAAGGCAACCATACCGTAGCCAGAAAACTAGAATACTTCACGAAAACTCTTATCATTTATTCCTCACACTCAACCGTGCGAGTACCGCCAGCAATAGACGTAATTAATGTGTATAATAATTGTGTTGACCCTCATTACGGCGACTGTTAGGGCAGCTTTTTAAGAATGCTTTATGATCCGTCTGGAGCACTCTGAGTGCCCACCTGTCTTATAGCCACGGATCTGCTAAAGGAGATTTTAGATCTAACAATTAATAAAGAGTTATTAGTATTATTGTTTACTTCTGAATTTTAAGTTTACTATGTAGTCATCGTCATCATAACAGCCTATTAATGTCCTGTGACGGAACGATACTTGGCCTACTAATACAACGCTGGCCAAGTATAGTGTTTAATTTCAGGTTATCCTTCTTATCATTTCGTAAAGATAGCATTCATGGATAGTTTTTACGACACCTATAAGATGAGATGAGGTGGTGACATATTGTATTCTTACTCCGTTACCACATGGAGCTACTACTTTGTAATAAAGAAAAATAATGCCAACAGCAGTGTGTCGTAAATAAAAAAGAAGCTAATTAGCCTACCAGAATGACTCTACCCTACCTTTATTGGCAAGCGTACCTACAAGAGGTCCATGAATGGTGACCTGTAAAATATCAGTTATAGTAATTTGTAATATAACAAAATAATATGAGTCTCTAGTATGGCGACCATAGGTAATGATAAGTCGCGCCCCGCTTGAAAAACCGGAAACTCGTAAAGAAATTGCCTTTTATTTACAACGTAAAGTAGCAAATTTTACTGTTTTCTCAGCAAAATATTAGGTACATCATTATAAAAAGGGCGTGATCTCATTAGACAGGCAAATGTCATGTCTAAAAGTAGTCCTCTAATGGTTTTATAAATAGATTCAACTGAGTTATTGGAATCAGAACGTAGTATTTATTTAGTAAATTGCTCGGCGGCGCAGCACACATCGCGGATTTGAATCCCACGCAAGAAGATTATTTGTTTGATCATAATACCTATGTTCGTCAATTTTGTTAAATGTAAAAAGTCTCCGCAACCCAGGGTCTATATCCTTAGGGCAGGAGTAGTTAAAAAATGTACACCAATTAGAATTAAAGTAACTAAACCCTATTCCCTAATCTTTCAACAAGACCTAAACTAACTTCAACAAAATTATTCTGACCAACATAATCACTCTATTAACAGTTACGCATTGTAATGACCCTTGGCTTTCAAATTTATAAGCACCCGATACTTAGGTAAAATACAAAGGCACACTTATACAGATACCTACGTTCGTAAGGATTGACCCTAAACGACTTTCCCCGTCCCACTAAAGCTGTAAAGCCTCCACCAAGGACACTTACTATCTATTGATTTTAAACTACGACATGTTCAGTTTCCAATAGAGTAATTAAGCTATATTTAAGCCTCGCATCCATTAGGTACATAATTTCTTAGTAGATATTTTACATAATTTTGCATAGGGAGTTGTCTGTGTTGTAATGGATAAATAATGAAAAATATCACCACCTTATTTCGAACCATGGGATGCTCGCAAGGCAAAAATTACAACCTACCTATCGAGTCTAGATGGCCAAGGTACCCTACAGAACTCGCCAAGGCCTATCATTGTTATGGGACATTAAAGAGCTTTGTGGTGACGAAGTAAAACCGCATGATACGCTACACCAACTTATCACTTAAGATATCAGGAGACCAAAATAAATTCATCTGTTCGAAAAACAAGGAAAGAAACATCATTTAAAACCCTATACCAATTTCCTTTGAGCAGCGTACTACAATTAGACCGTTTCCGATTAGTTTCTATCTATTGCTAGAGAAGGCCCTCTACCACGGTGGAATTTAAAGGTGCAGTTAAAATGTAACAATCTACAATGTAACCCTTCCAAGTTAAACAATAAAGATATAAAATAAGCAGTAATACATTAACCAGTAAACCCAAATAGTAAAACTGGCATCTCTTAAAACGTAATAATGTCTTTCCCTCGTTGTCTTTAATCCTTCCCGGCGAGTGTATGCGGGGCTTTAAGCAGTCATTGTTTTTACTGGAGCCCTTTACCTAAATAAAGTGGCTCAGGTGTAATACGGTACATTTTATTAGAAACGATTGGCTATGTTCCGTACGTATATGTTCTAAGCTTATAGGGCATTACTTCGTGGAATAAAAGCTTTCGATGATGGCATCTCGTTAGATGTATTGATACGGTATTTCGTCTTCTCGTAAATGTAAATACGATTATGTCTCTATCATTTGCAAAGTGATTAGTATTCTAGGAAATTTCGTCTGCAATGGTATTTGATTTTGTGCTAGTGTAATGGCTCTTTGTAGAGGCAATCTTGCTCGTGTATTCCTACATGTGTTGCGATAATTACTGCAGTGGATTTCTTCCACAAATTGTAGTAAATGCTTAATGCCTGATTACTTTGATCTTGGAAATAAAATACTAGTAATGAATTCGATAAATTGAGCCACGGGACAATGTAAAGTTGTAACGTTTGGAGGAGGCCTATGTTGAGCAGTAGGCGTCAATTGGTTAATGATGATAACTGTCCTTATTATCGTGATACAAAAATATTATTAAAATAGGCAAAAGTTTATAAAAATAAAATATACATACATTTTTGGTGCTATCTATAAAATATGAATATAAATAAAGAAATTGCCACCAAAAACAAATATAGAGCAATAAGCCTATCGACCCTCATCACAACACAGCGTCATCTGTTGCCGATGATATAAGATACACAATTCAACTCAAAACACAAGCTCATACCAATCTCTATGCTGATCGCAATCCCGCCATCTTGAAATGGGTTAAAGTTCAATTCTTTCCCCTAAATACACAGTATTTTGATATTGCCAATAATAATATTATAGTAAATAAACATTATGTTTAACTACGAAATGTTATAGTGTAAATAAAAACATTTAAAATTATAAAAAAAAGGTAGACCCACCAGCATCGGGTACAGGGACTAGGGCGTCTGGTGGTTAGGGCTCCAGAGATAGGAACCTCCTCACAATACGTGCCGTGTCAAGCAGTACTGCCTTCTGCATCAGACCTATGATCCAACTGCCAAGGTCGAGTCTCCTTAGATGTTGATAGAGACTCTTTGAAACAAGTAGTATAGTGTTTATTATTACGAAGTTATTTTTTGGTTTTGGTAGCAGCTGCTAAATTTTGATATCAATATTTAACCTCACTATAATACACATACAAGATTAGTTTTATTGTCAAGAAAATAACAAAAAAATACGACGAAATTCCTTTTCTTAGATCTTTTTAGATGCAAAGATCAAATCGACGGGTCCTACGTATACTAATGTAACCCGCAAATTGACGAATATGACTTTTTTGCTTGAATGGCCTTAAAATAACCTATTCTTCTCAAATCAGTAAGAAAAAAATTAAAATTTCTTTTAGTTTCGGCGATACAAACGCGTAAACTGATGTAAGTAACACAATTTAATGCAAGGAGACGGTCAAAACTGTTATAAGTTACTTGCATTAGTTTACGTGGTTACGATCTACGTGACGCGTGAGTGTAAGTGACCGTTGCACCAGTATACGCGCGGCGACGATACAGCGCGTACGTACGATACGGGTGTAACTGCAACGAATTTTACTTTATGTATTGAATTTCTAAAAACTATTCATATTTTTACAACGTTTTTAGTGTATATGATGAGTGAAAATAAAAATAATAATAAGTATGAAGCGTTCTCGGAGTCAATTAACCCAGATATTCCTGAAACTATTAAGGGTCACAGATCTTTAAAAAAAATTGATATGTTGGTATTTGTGTCACTAACGTTTTGGAAAAACTAGATAAAAAGTAATCCTGGTCCTCTGGGAAACCTGGAAAATGATCGGTATTATAACACCTGGTAGGAGAATGGGTAGCATATTGCTAGTAGAGAACTATGGGGAATATTTTAAATAAAATTTTACACGTTATTGATTTTTAAATCTTTGCTGGTTTTTTATATATTTTAATAAATTGTGGGTAAATGAATAAATAAGCAGCTAAAATTTACGTTAGCTGTGCAATGAAAGAACTCATAGGAGCAAATAAACTTAACATTTCTAACATAAAAAAGTTAGTTTTTGCATTATTTACAAGTTAGAGCTTAAATTGCTTGCAGCTATAGCTACCACAATAAGGCAACGTTACTTTATAGATAATATAATTCTACAGAGCCATATAGCTAAGACATTTTTGTTTAATACACAAAAAAAATCTCACATTCATAAATTTGTCATCACTTGTAACCACTTGTATATTAGCACAGCCGTGAATTATACGTGACATTATGCAATTTAATCGATCTTGTGAAAGAGTGAGAAGTTATCACGGGAGAATTAGTATCTGACAACTTTTCCCAGTACATCCACTTGGAGGGACAACAATGTTTCCACTAAACAAAAAGATGGCCATCCTGCACGCCTTCTTGTAATAAAATAAAACGTTAGAACGTTTTATATATACGTAAGCGTATCTGACTAGGTTTTTATTTTAATAGAAGTCTTATTTTTTTAGTTATTTTTACCACTTAGTAGATTGTTGTTGTGGTACAAAATTAATTGTGCAATTTATATTTTATTTTGATGAGTCTGTAAGACAACTATTTAATTAGTCTTAGTAGTCGTACAGTTCTTACCTAAAAAGAATCGAACATTTTGTTATAGATACATATTATTTTATTAACAAGGTAAAGAAAGCACTGATTACTTTAACTATACCCTTTCCACTATATTTAACAACATTTGACAGCTTGATGTTAGTGACGTTCAGCAGTATCTCGAATGTAATGCCATTCGATTATAAGCGATTTCGCGATTTTTCGAATTTTCAAATTACTTTATTTTACACATTTGGATCCTTACATCAACTTACATTATCATTTTATTATTGTTTCTTTCTTTATCTATGTTAAGAGAATCAGCCTATATCTTAAAATGATAAAATTATAGTTAGCTTAGGTATTATTTAAAATACATAATTTATCGTGAAACATTCGCGGGTTATAGCTATTCTAAAATATCATTATTACATTTTGTAAACGTATTATGAAGAGTTCAGGTTTATTCATAGCATTTATTTCTACCGATTATTTGTAATTTGTTTGATAATGGTGGTAATCGTTATGAGTGTCCATCACTAAGTAACCATGGTAACTGAAAAAAACATGGGTACGTCCATGAAATACAATATAATTTGTTCGAAAAATAAGCGGAAGTACTACGAAACTTCATGGACGTGAACTGTCAAAAAGCTAAACTTACGCTGGAAGGGGTATAATTATTATTACTAAAAAGATGAAGCCAAGTATATATTTTATTAAACTATTACGTTTGTTGTTTCATTTTTCCATAAAAAAATCAGGTTCATGACTACAAAACTACATAAATTATTGGTACAACTAGTTCTTAGTAGCTTGTAAAGTAGTGCAAGTGCTAAAAGTAGATAAATTAAATTATTTTCCCATATTTCGAGGTTTCATGATTTACAAATTACACTCATATGTATGACTAATAATGTGTATTAGTGGCGAAGTGTCCATATAACTCGATTCCTACCGGCTTACCTTTGCAAAAACCGCTTAGCATTGTCTATTAATCAATTATAAATCAATGACGCAACATCCACTCAATACAAAATAATATAAAACAAAAAAGTATTCTCTTACGTAAATCGCAATAATAATTACAGTAATAATAATTTTCAATATAATTATTTACGTACTCATAACGCCATCTTGTAATTAAAGGTTGTCAACTAACAACTTGTTATGGTTCAGTCAGAGAGTACTTAAAGCGCGCATGCGCGGAGCGCAGTAAGCCGGTCGCGAAATTAGGAATCCAGTACAACAGACTGTACGGAAATCGTACGGTCACGTGACACTTTGTATTCGTCGATCTAAGGTACCATATAAGCCGGTGGCCATCGGCTTATGACAAGGATAAAAGATACAACTACAACATTGCGAGAGCGAGAAAGCACTATTGCAACCAGTGGACCGACCAATTGTAACGAAGTTTCATTTCATTTCACGTTAAGTACTTAATTTGCCATTGACATTCCTTTGTTTTTATCAATTATTTAAATCTGATAGAAATCAGCCTTTCTTCTGAATTTTTAGTTTTTAATTATATTTATTTGTTTTTATATTTTTATACGGCTTGCGTCTTGACTTTGGCAGAATCATCGGTAAACGATAGGACCATTTGAAGAAAAAACAGATATTTGTATTTATTTTCTGCAAATAGGTTATAAAATTCGCTTTCTTGTTTAAAGTAGTAAAATTTGTATGTTTAATTATTTATGATTAGTGTATTATGTGTTGTGCATTGGTTGACTTTATTTTTGTCGTAGTGCGTTGGGATCCTATGGAATATTTTTGTAAGTACTTGTTTGTATTGTTTTCAGCAAATTTAATAGTTTGTTGTTATAAGGGACAGGTTAATAGTGTTATATTATATTGACTATCCTATTATGTGATGTGCGATAAAACATCATTCTCGAAATTGAATTATAAATATAAGAAACGCCGGCGCTGTGGATTTACGAAACATTTTAATACAATTATCTCATTTCGATACGTATAAGTAAGTGGCTTACAGACAGTATTCTCAGATTCTAAAAGTAAGTAAGTAGGTATGTAGAATCATTTAGGATATAGCAATATAAACAATTAATCTAATTGATCAAAGAAGTCTTCCAAACAGAGAAACATTTTCGTATTTTAAGTTTATGAGTTCGGGACAACTAGGTAAAATCGAAACATTTTCTCACGAATACCTATGAACTACAGAATAATAGTAATATAAAGTAGAACAAAAGTCCACGGAATCTTCGGCTTCCCTTTTATAAAAATCCACCCTTCGCCACTGATGTGTATTTCTTTTATTTTCATTATTTAAAAACTAAGTCAGAACTTTTCAAACTAGTACAAGTGGTTACTTGTAACAGTTTACTTGTTTGGATACTTTGATCAAAACAAGCTAAACAAATGCAAGTACAGCTATTTTCTAAAATACAAAGAAATATAAAAATATATTTAGTCCGGTTTTTTCCTTTTATTTCCAGGTATAACCTATCAAAATTTCAGTAATTTCTGTAGAACTTTGACAAAGTTATAAGCTTTTGAACCTTTGAATTGCTCTCCTGTAAACTTGTGTTTTTGCACTTATACTAGTCTACGTAGGACCCGTCGAAATACATTTATTAGACTTCTTGGTTTTTAAAATGGCATACAAATATGCAAAATTTTAAATCCATGTTTCACTTATATTATTACCGTAATTGATAATTACCTTTACGTGAAACAATTAATTCAGCTAGGTAAGCCCAAAATAGCATGTTTGCGTGATAGTAGCTCTTGACAGCCGTCATCTGGTAAATGTCAGCTGAATAACAAGACCAAGTAAACTGACTAAACCTTTATCAACATCGAGGTTGTTAGAAACTCCGAATACCAAATAATAATAATAATATAATAATTTGGCGCAGCATTTGGTCGGTGCCTGTCAGTCATGTAGAGGGTGATTGGATAGGGGATGTTAAGAAAGCGTGTGAACGTATTCACCAAATGGAGCCAGTAACTATATCAATTTTAGATGTTACTAGTGCAGTCCGTCGACTACCAAATTGGAAATCGGCAGGACCAGACGGATTGCACAATTTTTGGTTAAAATGGCTCCATAGTTCCCACGCTTGCTTAGCATCTCATTTCCAATCATCTTTAGAAACAGGTACGCTACCAGATTTTATTACTACTGGTGAAACCTACTTGCTTTATAAGTCCGGTAGTTCCACGGATCCTAAAAATTATAGACCTATAACTTGCCTCCCAACGATATACAAACTTCTTACATCTATTTTGAGAAAAAAAATATCTTTACATATACAACATAATTCGATCATGTACATTTCTCAGAATGGATGTAGGAATGAGGCACGTGGAACTAAAGAACAACTCCTTATTGACACTACTATTAGCGAACAGGTACGTCGTAACCGAAAAGACTTGTCTACATGTTGGATAGATTATAAGAAGGCGTATGATTCTGTTCCTCATACATGGCTTCTGAGAGTGCTGGAGTTGTATAAGATTGATGCAACTCTATGCACTTTTTTGAGGACATGTATGACGAAATGGAATACGCTTCTTTTTTATTCAGGATGTAGACAGGGCTTAGGAAACAACGTGCCTATTCAAATTAAGCGAGGTATATTCCAGGGTGATAGTTTCAGTCCGTTGTGGTTTTGCTTAGCACTGAACCCTCTTAGCACTCTGCTAGAGTGTTCAGGGTTAGGCTATCGGTTAAAGAGACATGGTCAAGTTATATCCCACCTCCTGTACATGGATGACTTGAAATTATTTGCTCCAACTAAATCCCAATTATTAGTTTTACTAAAGGAAACAGAAACCTTTAGTAATTCTATTAAAATGGAGTTTGGTGTGGATAAATGTGCTGTCATGCATGTAAAGCGAGGTAAGGTTGTGGAATCTGATGAGTTACAACTCTCAGATACCATAAAGCTTAGATGTCTCTCTCCATCCGACATATACAAATACCTTGGTATGTCACAGGCTTTATGTATAGCGGAAACGGACATGAAACAACAGTTACGGGATCGCTTTTTTGCCCGCTTGAAAAAGGTTTTAAATAGCCTTTTGACAGGGGGTAATAAAGTTTGTGCCTATAACGGTTGGGTCATGCCGGTTCTGATGTACTCCTTTGGCATACTAAGGTGGACACAGACTGAGCTAGAAGCTTTGGATAGAAAAGTACGAACTCTACTGACCGCACATCGAATGCATCATCCGCGTTCTTCGGTAATGAGATTGTACATTCCACGAAAGAGTAGGGGTCGTGGTTTTTTAAGTGCTAAGACCCTTCACAATCGTGAGGTGTACAATCTCAGAGAATATTTTCTCTCTGTGGACGCGGATATACATAGAGATGTTGTGTCGGTGGATGTCGGGCTTACTCCGCTTTGTTTGGGCAAAGAGAATTGGCGCAAACCTATAATACATACTATCGATGATCGTAAAGAAATATGGAAAAGCAAGGAGTTGCATGGGCGTTTTTACCGGACCTTGAATGGGCCTGATGTTGACACATTAGCATCTGTGTCCTGGCTGCGATTCGGTGATCTCTTTGGAGAAACTGAAGGTTTTGTATTTGCAATTATGGACGAAGTCGTAATGACTAAGAATTATCGGAAATATATCCTGAAGGATGGTACAGTTGACATAAATATGTCGGGCATGTCACTGTCCCGGAGAATCACTCAGACATATTGTTTCTGGTTGTTCTCGTCTTGCGAATGGTGAATACTTGCATAGACACAACCAAGTAGCCAGAATTGTCCACCAACAACTTGCTCTTAAATATCATCTTGTCGATGCAGAAGTACCGTATTATAAGTATGTACCCGACCCGGTTCTCGAAAATAGTAGTGTTACATTATATTGGGACCGATCTATCATCACTGATCGGACTATTGTTGCCAATAAGCCAGATATTGTGGTGATAGATCGGTCAGAACGCCGTGCAATGATAATCGATGTCACCATTCCTCATGACGAATCTTGTTAGAGCAGAAAAAGACAAACAAACGAAATATTTGGACTTGGCTCACGAGGTTGTCGACATGTGGAATGTTGATTCGGCGATCATTGTCCCGATAGTACTTTCGGTTAATGGACTTATTCCAAAGAGTCTCTATCAACATCTCAGGAGACTCGACCTTGGCAGTTGGATCATAGGTCTGATGCAGAAGGCAGTACTGCTTGACACGGCACGTATTGTGAGGAGGTTCCTCTCTCTGGAGCCCTAACCACCAGTAGCTTGGTCCCTGTACCCGATGCTGGTGGGTTTACCTTTTTTTTATATTTTTAAATGTGTTTATTTTTATATCTATATTTAAAAATGTAAATTAATGTGAAAAATGTAAATAAAGGAAATTAATATAATAATAATAATATAATAATATAGTAATATCCGGTAGTCTCCTTCTATAGCCCAAAAACTTATCCACCGAACATACTCATCCATAGACTATTATTTAAATTTCCATCGCATCCTAAGGATGCGATGGAAATTTAGATGCACTACAAATACAATAGTTTTTGCACTCGGCAGGGCCTCTTCGTCTTGGCTTCGGCCCGATGTATGCCTTCCAAAGAACCGGGTCTCCAATAGACCCGAGTATTATGGAAAAGAGAAACATAATAATAATAAATAAATATTCACGGACATCTCTACACAACGCTATCTGTTCCCAAACCAGTGTTACAGAGATTATATAGCCAACACTGAGAACTCTATTACCGTTAATCCTAAAATGTTCTGGAAATTCGTTAACGGTATCAAAAAGGGCTCTAATTCGCTGCCTTCTACTATGATTCTTGGAAGCTCAGTAGTAGATACAAACGATGCAATTTGTAATACTTTTGCCTTATATTTCCAGTCAACTTTTCAAGCCCCCGCCGTATTAAGTCTGTCTTCCCCCTGCACCAGTAGTGATAGGAGCCTGAACTTCTCCTATACGATAGGAGATATTGAAATACTTCCCAGTACAGTTTTAAAGTTACTCCAAACAGTAGACACTTCTAAAGGCGCTGGCCCTGACAATGTACCGCCTCTGTTTATCGTTAACTGTGCGGAATCATTGGCTAAGCCACTCCTCATTCTATACAGGCGTTCTATAGAGGAAAGCATAGTGCCAAATATTTGGAAATCCGCATTTATCACCCCTATTCACAAAAAGGGTGATAGGAGTGACATTGCTAATTATAGGCCTATATCTAAATTATGTATTTTTGCAAAGCTATTAGAACGTATTGTATACACCCAAGTTTACAGTACTTTACGCCAGTTTTTTATTCCACAACAACACGGATTTATGAAAAACAAGTCAACCACTACCAATCTACTAACTTTTACCGACTTTACAACATCCAATATGGAAGCGGGTGGGCAGGTTGACTCTATCTACACCGATTATAGTAAAGCCTTCGATCGCATCGATCACCAAATACTTTATCAAAAACTGTTGAGCGCTGGAATACATGGCAACTTGTTCAGATGGTTTCGCTCCTACATTGAGAACAGGTCCCAAGCAGTTGCGGTGAACGGTTGTGTATCTAGATGGCTAAGCGTTCCTTCTGGCGTTCCTCAAGGATCCCTCCTAGGACCGCTTTTGTTTAACATATTTATTAACGATATTAGTTATTGTTTTTTGCATTCACAATTTCTTTTGTTTGCCGATGACATGAAAATTTACATAAATGTTACTAATTATTCAGATTGTCTATTGTTACAACAAGATCTTCAGCGCTTTGAGAGTTACTGTCTAAGCAACCAACTGGAACTTAACGCATCGAAATGTTTTGCAATAACTTTCTCCCGTAAACCCAATATAGTACAATTCGATTACTCATTGAAAGGGACGAAACTAAAACGAGTTAGTGAGATTCGCGACTTGGGTGTAATCCTCGATTCGAAGCTAACTTATGAGAAACACGTTGATCATATAGTCACCAAGGCCAATAAAATGCTAGGCTTTGTAATGAGAACTTGCTCCCAATTCAGTAGCATCAAACCCATAAAAATATTATACTGTGCTTATGTTCGTAGCGTCCTTGAATACTGCTCACAGATATGGAACCCGCAGTACGATGTTCATATAGCGAGGTTGGAAATTGTTCAACGTAAATTTATTAGATATCTACAATTTAAATGTAGAACCTATGATACAAGCTACGAGGCGAGATGTAAAAGACACCACTTGCTACCCCTCTGTGAGCGAAGGAAAATAGCCGATATAACTTTACTGGTGGGTATAGCTCAATCTAGAATTGACTCGCCTCACCTACTTGAGAATATACACGTCCGAGTTCCCACCAGATCTGTGCGTATTCCCTACCCACTTTATGTTCCCCAAAGCACGACGAAATATAGAAGCGGTTCCTTCTTTATAAGATCTGCTAATTCCATTAATAAGGTAGAGGACCCGAGAAACGAACTGGACATATTTAATTCAAGTACCTCAATATATAGACGTACGATTGCTAGCAAGTGGTTTCTCTCCAATTAACCTTCAGTAATATCTACAGGTATACTTGTATAATTTTTGTATAATGTTCAAGTAGTATTTAGTTATAATTTATAGTATATTTTCATATTAGTTTGTAAGTAAGCTCCATGTAAATCGTTTTAAGACTTTTTATCGTGTACTTTTATTTCTCGTATTCAATTTGTAATGCATATGTGAAAACATGTAACTGGTTTTATGTTATATAATTAGTTCTTGTATATAGATGTAAATAACTGTTTGTTTTCCGAATAAAATAAAATAAAATAAAATAAATAAAGTAAGCTAGGCTTAACTTGCTTATGTTATGGGTAACACAACAACGGATATTAATACTTATATACTTTTTTTTTGTAAATACACATATACATAGAAACACTCAGACCAATGCAAGTAATCATGTTCATGCACACAAATATTTTTGCATTGAGCGGGAATCGAACCCGAGACCTCTGCGTAGCAGTCATGTTGTATTACCACTACGCCTCATCAAATACTATGCACAAATAACAAGTTATTTAATATTTTTTTCATTGGTCTAGGTATTTTCTTTGTATGTAAATGTAAGTTTGTACATAAAAAGTATAAATTATGTTTGAGACTAGATAGCATAGTGTGTAATTTTATATTATTTTAAAATACATTCTAACAAAATATATTGAAAGTTCACTAGAGGTTGTTGCAGCTAAAATAAAAATACCGCTTTATTCTTGATTGTAATTTTATACGAGAGCTGCATAATTATATTATTTTTTCAATATTTCTTGATTTATGAGTACATTAATATTATTGATTGAGTGTTTATATTATGTTTAATATGATAAGGGTCATTTTCTTTAAATATTGATAATTATTATTATCTTCATGACAGACATTTAAGGTCCCACTGTACAGACAAGCCTCTTTTATTAACGTAAGGAAACTTTGCCTAATCATTGGCTAGATGAATTGGTATAGCAGGTAAGACCTAATCTTAGCATTCCATGGATTCTCCGTGCGGGTGCCGGGTCCATCGCGTGATAGAGTACGGAACACTTGCATAACAGCGTCTAGGACTTACGACCTAGATGTAGGTTTAAGGAGGCCCCCTTACAACGCGTTAGCGGTCACCTTCAGTGTCTGCTATTTTCAATCATCTACGAACTTTTTTTCTCCGAAAATGTTTTACGTATTGACAAACTAGGTCAAAGGATTTGCCTGTTTATTTGAATACAAACATTTTATTCATGGAAACAGAAAAACTCACTACAAAACAAAATTGAAAGTTTTCCAAAGAATAATACTTATCTTTTATGTACATAATAATTATGTATTTTCATTTTAAATTACATTTAAAACTTGCAAAGCAGATTTCAGCAGATTCAGAGATTCTACTGAACGTAATTAAAGCTCAAATTCAACATTAATGCTGAACAAACTATTTTACAATCTAGTTTACTTTAAATTATGCAATACGCAGTTTGCTTTACAACCATTCTATTTAATTTTCTATTTGTCAGAGAAGAAGAATAATTATTTCCTTAATTTTCTACGTCTAAAGGAAAAGATTTAATTTTAACATTAAAACTGATTTAGTTGCAGTCGCGGTAGAGGCAATGCATACGATACACGAGGTCGAGTTTCGGATGCCACATAAGTACATCGTTTGTTGATCCACCAATGATTATCCTGAGCTTGTAATAGTCCCAGCGATCGATACATTTTCTAAGAAAAAACAACCGAATATGCAACAATAAAATTGTATTTCTTTTTTTAGTTTTTTTTTTTTTTTTTTTTTTTTTTTTTTTTTTTTTTTTTCTTTATTTTCTCTACAATATACATATTACAGACAGTTTTTTTACAATTTTACTTAACTAAATTAATAAATATATTGTAGGAGACTGGTGCCTAAGATAGGCTTTAGGCCTGTGTTTCAGGACACCAGGTTCCCACCCCTAGCTTCTACATTTTCCTAGTAAAGTAGTAACAAACAATTCAACAATAAAATATGCAGAAAACATGTATATTTTAGATTAAAAATTAAAATTAGTGATATTGTATAGAGGTATGTATGTGTGTGCGTGTATATGTGTATGCGTGTGTATATGAGTGTGCGTGTGTATTTGACTTTGTGTTATGTTTACTAGATTTATATCGCACTAGTAAGCAGACCCTCGGTTTCATCATAATTTAGACTCAACAACCATTCAGTTACCTTATCCTTACATTTATTTTTGGTTAGACTAAAGATAATTAATAATTTGTGTATTTTATTGTAGAGAAAACCACCCAAATGACCAAAAAAGCGATGGGCAACAGTCGTTTTATAAGTAATATGAAAACGTTGAACTGGGTTGTATCGTCTTTTTCCGTTCGACAGCAACGGGTCATACACTAAAAGGGAATGCTGTTTTAAGATTGTATGCAATATAAACAATTGCCGAACTGTGAGGACTTTACTTTCTTTATATAGCTGTTCAGTGGGATGTCGAAATGGGAGAAATGATGAAACTTTCAGTATTGCTCTTTGAGTTCTCTCCAGTTCCAATAGGGTTGTTTTCGGTGCACCACCCCAAGAGGTAATGCAGTATGTTGTAATGGACTGGGCAAGCGCAAAGTATACCGACTTAAGAATATCCTTATCAACCACATGTCTCAATGTTTTGAATACATATATAAGTTTACGCAATCTGTTATTAAGTATGTTTATGTGTTCATGAAATCTTAAATTATTATCTATAGTTATGCCAAGGTACTTTACTGTATTTGCCTTAGAGATAGTATTACAGTCACAATTACTTGCGAGTTCGTCGGTACATGTATGTGCTGTAATAGGCTTAGATGGTCCGTCATTTTTTAAAGAGAAAGTCATGTAATGTGTTTTGGAAGTATTAAGTGTTAATCCATTTAACTGAAGCCATGTGTGTACTTTACTGAATCCTGATTGTGCATGCTGATACACATCATCCCATGAAGCAGCGCTAAATAGGAGACTCGTATCATCAGCAAAACTAACCATCTTTCCATTAGTAAGATTAACTGCCCCGAGATCGTTGATGTAGATGAGGAAGAGCGTAGGCCCAAGTACAGAACCTTGTGGTGTTCCGTAAGTTAGCGTCCGCTCATCACTTATTAATTCATCTATCTTCACTCTCTGTGTACGTTTGCTTAAATAATCTTTTATGAGCTCCAGTGGCATTCCTCTAATGCCCAAGCGTTCCATCTTTTCTACAAGAGATGGCACAGAAACCGTGTCAAACGCCTTGGCCAAGTCCAAAAATATACCCAGGACCTTATGCCCACTATCGAGTTTAGAGACTATATAATCTGTGAGACTATGAACCGCATCAGAGGTTGATTTACCCGAGCGAAATCCATATTGTGTTGGGGCTAGAAAGTTATTCGTTTCTAAATAGCTCACTAACCTTTTATTTTATTTTTAGTGTGTGTAGTGTACGTGGTTCATAATCAATTAGTAGAAAATTGATTCATGTATTATGACAGTTAGATCTACTTATTACCTGACCTCTGTAATAGCCCATTAATTCAAGGAATTAAAATTAATAAACAATCCGACTTAATCTATATGATGTATGGCTATTTTAAATAAATAAGATTTAAAAAAAAAAAAAAAAAACATTAATGCACTACAAGGAATAGCCTTCAGCGTCGAATAGAAAAAATATAGCCCACAGTCAAGATTTCACGCTTTTGTTTTTATAGAACTAATCATTTAGCATTGTTTTTCTTAGTTTGTCTTTAAGATATCCATGGTATAAGAAGGTTAACCACCTCATCCAATACAGGAAGTGGAGTAGGAATATATCCTCACTCCTTACCACGACAGTCTGATATTTTTAAGACTAGTAACACTCACCATGAATTTAATAATTTTAATTACATTGAACTCTACGCTAAACTTAGTTACAGGTACAACAAAATTGACAGCAGTTAGAAACGCCAATTTCCTATCGGTTCAGAAATCAAGGAGAAATCGTTCGAGACCAAAATCTATTTGATTTGGGTATCTCAAAGTTCTACAGGATTCAATTCTGTATTAAT
Source organism: Schrankia costaestrigalis (assembly GCA_905475405.1). Taxonomy (NCBI): domain Eukaryota; kingdom Metazoa; phylum Arthropoda; class Insecta; order Lepidoptera; family Erebidae; genus Schrankia; species Schrankia costaestrigalis. The sequence continues at coordinate 20,908,097 of FR997833.1, forward strand.
ACAATTTATTGGAGTTCGTATTAAGGCACGTTTAACGTTCTCAGAAGGCATTCGTCTGTTCGAACAGTAAAGACGTTAGTGATTCTACCTTTTTGTTTCAAGCTTTTGGCTTAATGAAATATAGGGTAGCCGAAACTAATACTTTTTCGTCTTAAGTTGTTCGGAGTACTTCTTCTTTATTGGTGGTATTATTTATGTAAGAGCTGTCTTTAACGTAATTGATAGGAGGTTGTAAACGTTCTTCTTGTATATTTGGAGACTTGGCTTACTTGTACTACGCTGGCCAGACAGGGTTTGTTGCAAGTTTTCTTTGTTTACCAAAAATACTGACTATAAGATAGTAGTATCTTACTCCCTTACGACACCCTTAGGTGATTGAGGGTGGTGTCATTTCCTATCTAAGCGTAGACCGCTTACACAGCTATACACAGCTTTTTCTACGTTTTTGGAAGATTTTATTAGTATACAGAGGATACTCGTCCTTGGACTGAGACGTTTTCCTACAGCTTATTAAGGTACGATTTACTTTTTAAGAACTTGTACTATAGCAATGGGGACAAGGAATAAACACGCTAAAATACATTTTTATTTGTCATTACATACACATTATTCATTCAAAACACTCAGACCAATGCAGACAAAAAGATAGAGCTAAATGTACTATACACCAGAGTTTTACAAAATGGCGGACTTGATTAGGAGCCGCCTCGTCATTGTCCTGCTAGACTCTCATCTCCTGGAGATATAAAGCTCACTGCCACACGACGGCGATGCTGTCTAAGATACCTCGTGCATTGTGACTTTTACATTATTACTATGTATATTTATAGCAGTGGTGACGGGTATACAATAAAAAATTAAAGATCTATAAATATTCTACGATGAGTTGATAAAAGTAAACCCAGACCATAAAACCACTAATTACAATTAAAATTACAAATGTACTGGTAGTTTAGATTATTGCTACATTAATAAGAGACAAATACAAAATATTAGACGCGTAAAAATTGTGGTTTGAATTAGTCATTTCATTTGTATAAATAAAATTTTGTATAAAAAATGTAAAAAAATTACAAAATATTATGTCGATACCTTAGAATACAAAAAAAATATAGTAAAATCATTACACAAATTAGTAGAAAACTTGTATAAAATAAAATAAAAATAAAATTAGCCTTTATTACTGTTATACTCGTAGTTATAAAACATTATTTTAAACTAACGTTAACTTAGAAAATTTGTATAAGTAAGTAAGTAATGTTTAAGGTAGGTGTAAATGTTTCCCTTTAAAAAGATAATGTTATTCATGTTAAATCATCCAACCAACTAAAACAATAAAATACTCACGTAAAATAACAACAATGTACGCGTACTCTTAGCAACGAATGAAGTTCCGTACCTCGTCCGTAGTTTGAAACAGTGATGAGTTATAGCTGTTTAAGTAATAATGGTGTGTTGGTAAATAAGCTTTGTAAGTAGGTCGCGGTACGAGATAATTTGTGCGGTCGTTCGTGAGAGATGTGGCTGTCCCGCGGTTGTTCTACGAATCTAAATACCTACGTTTAACAAGTGAAGTCTCTAACGTGTAGGAGGGAACTTTGAATTAGGTGTTGAGAGTTTATTTTGAGTGGGTTTATAAGGATGATTATGAAATTAATTAGGATTTTAAAGGAAGGGTTTGGTTACAAATGTTTTATTTTTGACTTAAAGTAAAGTCTGGATTCTGCCAAGACTCTATTCTTTTACAGTTTTACTTATAAGCAGTTCAATGAGTGAAATTACAACTTCTAATGCTTTATGCTATATTTAGGTAAGTGGTAAAGTAATTTAAACCGGTATTTCACAAATTCAGAAAATTATATGTTTTATGACGACGTGTATATACTACCTTAAATACCCATTACAAATCCACCGCATTAAAAGGCCAAGTATACACTTTACAAGCTCTATCTTAAAAAAGGACAAGGTTAAAACAAGTAATAGCTTTTACCTACTAAAGTAATCGTACTCTACGTTGAAACATAAATAAAGTTATACTCAAAAGCTATGTTGTTCGGCCTAGGATTTTAGCAGAACCTAAATGAATAGATACTACCACACGCACACACGCACATACAAGCAAATAAGTACTACTCAAAAAGTTATAAAGCTCATAAAATTTCACTGAAACACTAGGTCAATCTAGGATTTCAGCAGAACATAAAAACACACACACACACAAATACATAAGTATCAAACAATGACTTTACAATACCTACAAAAACAAATAATAGTCCGCGCAAACCACGTCCAGTTCTTCAAGTACTTCCAAGGGTTACTTTGAAAATTTATTTGTCCTCGGGCACGGTTAAATACTTGCTATACTTCATACTTTGCTGAGGATCATTTAGGCTTTCCCCGGCTTTTGTGAAATAAAACATTAAACCGTTTGTATTTTTTGTCACTGTTTTTGTGCACCTGAAACGGTCAGAGACTGTAATCTTATGTTCAATCTATTATACCTTTTTTGACACTACGTGTAAATAAAAATTATATTGTAACTGCCTCGTGTATCGCTGTATAGTTATATACCTACCAGATCATCATTATAATCTGTGTGGTAATGTAGTAAAATATAATAATATAATGTTAAAAAGTTAAAAACTACCCTGAGTAATCTAACAAGTGTCTTTAAAGACGACAAATTATGCTCGCAAAATAATATAATTATAAGACACGGAATCTATATACCACCGTCTATATATACCTACCACTGTGTATTAAAAAGTGGATGAAAACTATCTGTGGTAACATGGTGGCTGCGTAGACAAGCAACTGCTACAAATAACTGCCCAAAACATGGATGTCCTCCGTGGCTTTTAAAGTGAAACATATATTTATAAAATTTCTAGATAATATAAAGTAACGGCTAAACTTAGAATGTTATGTCCACCACTACGTACAATAAACAAATTCTATATTTTCTACAAAGTGAACATAAATATTCAGGTTTCCTTATTTTATTAAGGAAAGCAAAACTCTTCAAGAGAAACTCATATGCATTGTAAATATTCTCCCGTACATTCTGATGTTGCATACAAATTGTTGAATCAGTCATTTCCTCTTTTGGACAATTTCGACATTAGATTAAAATGATGTTTCATAGTTCTTACAAACTATTTAGTATTTAAAAACCTCTTTGTCATTTATATCACAGGATTTGTAAATTTAAAAAATACTCTTCTTGTAACTGTCCTGTCGCTTTTTATTGTACCCTTCCACATCAACAAAGTAAAATTAGCACACTATCAAATCCAATATTTAAAAACAAGTTAAACGGATTGTTACAATAAACTCAAAATATCCTGCTTCTTTTCTTAGTAACCATTCCAGACGTAGTTCACAACTAGAAACCATTTATTTGGTGTTACTTTGAAAAGATTATGAAGCTACAATACTACACTGGGACATCGAGTAGGAATAGAGATTCTGAAAAATCAACTGTATTTACTAACCTCATCTTTTTTGTTTTTGAGTCGGATAAACATGTATTTTGTGGTTTGACTGCCACATACTTGTGATGTTTATATGTATATGCCTGTTAGATGTGGAAGTGAATCAAAAAGTTTTATCTCATATATTGTTTTTGGCAGGACTGTATTCATTACTGAATGACCTTCTAACTTATTTTTCCTGAATGCTTACTTATATTTAGAAAAGAGATTTAGGAAATAATGTTTAAGAGTTTACCCTTATTTCATTTAACGAGATTATTTTTAACCGATCAAGAAAAACAAGGTTCCAAAAATGCTTGTGTAGACTATTTACAATATGCATCGTTTTTATTGCAAAAAAAATAAGTAATAGAATGTACTTGAAAAAACAAAATGATGCAAATAGCCGATTTTTTTCTTCAGCCATTCTCAGAGTTTTTTTTGCAAGGGAATCATACTAGACTCGGACTAACAGGAGTTGCTGCAATGAATTAATTGAATTAAGAAATAAATAATATTAATTAAGAAATAAATAAATAGGTTAAACAAAATCTTTTTTGCCAGAGCTTAGGCCAGAGAGGTTTTGTTGGAATTTCTTTGTTTACCAAAAATACTGACTTTACGACACCCTTAGGTGATTGAGGGTGGTGTCATTTCGTATCTAAGCTGTCTAGTACACAGTTTTTTCTGTTTTTGTAAGATTTTATTAGTATACCAAGGATACTCCTCCTTGGACTGGGACGTTTTCCTACAGCTCATTAAGGTACGATAAATTCATAAGAACGAATCATCATCATAACATTAATGTCCCACTGCAGGGACGGGCCTCCTCCTTTTAAGGAGGGATAATTAGCCTTCTCATGAAAATAGGCTAATAACACACCCTCTGGAAATTGCTAATACATTCAATAACTACTTTGTCAATAAAACGCAGTGCATATCAGGTACAAACTCAAGAGCAACAGCACATATACTAAATAAAACCAACTCTATGTTTATGGCTCCTTGCACACCACTTGAGGTAGAGAAAATTATTAAATCATTAAATAACACAAGTAGCACTGGCTACGATGGTATCAACACCAAAGTCTTAAAGGCAGTTTCGCGAGACATAAGAGACCATATTAGTCACTTGATAAACCTTAGTATTATAAAAGGTATCTTTCCTGAACCTTTAAAAACATGTATTGTAAAGCCTCTACACAAAAAAAATGAAAAATGCCTTGAAAACTATAGACCTATTGCACTTATACCCATAATTGCAAAAATCTTTGAAAAGTACATTTGTAATCAACTTACATCATATCTAGAGTCACAGAATATATTAGCTAATGAACAAAAAGGGTTTAGAAAGAATAAAAATATAAACATGGCAATTTATGAGATCCTAAACAACATTATAACAAATGTAGATAAGAGAATACCTGTGTGCTCTATATTCTGCGACATGTCGCGCGCATTTGATTGTGTTCAACATAATATACTTATAAGCAAATTAGAAGCCTACGGAATTCGTGGAAATGTTCTTAGTCTATTTAAATCCTACTTAACTAACCGCAAACAAATAACGGAAATTAATGAGATTAATCTCAAAACGAAAAAGGAAGAAGTATATAGTTAGGGGTACCACAGGGAAGTGTTTTGGGGCCCGTTTTATTCACGCTCTACATTAACGACCTACCTAAAGTGACCGACTATCCTATGATTCTTTATGCTGATGATAGCACATTGTCGATAGAATGTCGCAATAAAAATAGTTACGAGCACAATATCAATCACGCATTAAATTCAGTTATAGAATGGCTAAAAAATAATAACTTAATAATTTATTTAAATAAAACCACTATCATGCATTTTCACCAACGGACGATGAAGGAAAATCTTAATATTAGTTATAATGATATAAATATTAACGAAACAGACGCAACAAAGTTTCTGGGACTTTTAATAGACAACCAACTTAATTGGAAGTCCCAAATAGAGTCACTTAGTAAAAGATTGGGCTGCACTGCATATGCGTTGTCTAAACTAAAAGATGTAACCAACGTAGATACGGTGCTGATGGCATATTACGGCCTGTCTGAATCCATTCTCAGATATGGTATAATATTTTGGGGAAACAGTGCGGACAAAGAAATAGCCTTCAAAGCTCAAAAACGATGTATACGAGCCATATTTAACCTTGATAACACCGATAGCTGTAAACCATATTTTAAGGAGTACAAAATATTAACACTTCCTTCTCTATATATAATGGAGACAGCATTGTTTGTTAAATCTAACCCACAGCTATTTAAAAAAAATGTCAGATGCTGTTCCCAGAAACAGAAGAGATCCATACAAGTTGTGTCTGCAACCTTCGAGGACCGCCCTGATGCACAACAGTATCGTTTGTATGGCTCCAGTTATATATAATAAACTGCCAAAGTCTTGGAAGGAGTTAACAATGTAGAATTTAAAAAAAAAACACTAAAGAAACTTTTATGCAATAAAGTATACTATCACATATCGGAATTTCTAAACGATAAGGAATTAGATTTTTGTAATGTAGCATGACAATTAATTAATTCTTATCTAAATATACCTATATCTAAACAAAATAATTTGCAGTCATTGAATATACATGCATAAATATATTTAAACTAGTGACATCTTTATTACGTATATCCTATTGTTATCATTGAATTGTATAGTTTTTAATATTATGTTAATCTTAAGTACCTAATTTTTGTACGCCTTGACCAGGCCGAGCATGTGAACGTCTCATGTACCTATATCACCTTGCATTATCATGTATACCATGTTCTGACAAATAAATGATTATTCTATTCTATTCTATTTTAATACCACGCTGGCCAGACGGATTGCTATAGGGTTTAATTTCAAGTTTTCCTTCTTTTTATTTTGTAAAGATAATATTCATGGATAGCCCTTAGTCGGTTTTTACGACACCCATGGGATGAGATGGGGTGGTGACTTATTGTATTCTTACTCCGTCACCACACGGAGAAACTTATTAAGATTATAACAACCAATTTCACAAAGAGTAAAGGCTTACTTTACCTTCCTTATGTGAAATATATTTTTACATTATCATAAGTGATTGATCTATTTTTCAAGCAAGTCATCTATTTAATATAATTTGAGTGTGGTTTTCGATATCGCAAAAGATAATGTTCTTAATGCTTAACCTAAAACATGATTGTTGCTCTTCCATTTTCAGCAGACCTAGTAGCTACTTACGTCAATGTAGGCACTGCACTAGCAATTATGTTAAACATGATGTTTAAAAATCAGTAGTGTGACTAACAAGAAAAAGATTACTGTTTGTCTCACTGGTGTGACAACCTTGGTGTGACTACGAGTCGGTAAGGCAATTTTTTTTGCTAAAAGTATGTGTGTATATTCCATTCTTTTTTTCCTAAGATTTTCTATTATCTAACTTTAATTTCTTTATCAAATAACCGCAAATACAAATTCAAACTACGTACTAGTTACCAAGCCAGTATTCGTAAAGACGAGGCACCGCACTTAATATTGCAAACATCGTAACGAGACGTAGACGGCGTTCTTGTTTGTCACGTGAATTATACAACAACTTTGCAGATATACTCGTCTATTAGAGGCTAGATTATTGCAGACGGAATTGCATAATCTCATAGTTATGTCATTACTTATGTTGGGAACTCGTTTAGATGTTTAACAATACAACGTACTTAACGTCGTTTATGTTTGAAACGTATGTTTAAAAAGTTTTCTATCATTCGGAACTATGTATTTGTTGATGAAATGGTAATGAATACCCGAAAAAAACATATTTTCAAAAGGGTTTTCAGTTTACAAACACCATCATATCGACTAACACAAGCAAATCATTTCAACTGATGATATTTAACATTATTGAGCAATTCTTTTAATATTAATGAATAATTTATGTACTGATATAATCATACCTACTTTATACCAGACAATAAAATATTAATTTTTATAAACCCATTAAAACTTACTGCAAAAACGGAGAATATTTGACACAACGTAAAGTTTTCCATTGTTAGTTTTCAAAATGATAACGTGTGCGAATTTTCCCTGTCAGTGTTTTGGATACCAGTGGAATGTCATAAAATAGACAGTTACAAGAATTTGAAAGGGTGTTCATCATAATAACACTTAGTTAGGTATATCTGAGTAAAGCGTTTAGCTTGAGAAAACTTGAAACTTCTTAAACAGATTCTGAAGTTTAACAATAGTAAGTACGTGAAAGTGTAAATACTTTGCCACTTCAATACAGAGAAACTTCAAGTTTAGAGACTTCAACTTTATAGAATACAACGGGCTACAGAAAAGCTAAATGTTTCAAGTCCCTCGAGATGAAATATAATAAATGGAGTCGGAATGTAAAATTTTGATATTCGGGAAATTGTTCGATCTTTTCCTTTTCGGTATTTAAAATTAATATTTGGGCTTCGTACACAGCAATATGAATTTGCATTTACAGTTTTATACAAATGGTAGTAAAGAAATGGTTATTAGCTTAAAATGATATCAGAAAACAGCGGAAATACTTTAGCTTACTAAATATTATGACGATTTAGCTTGTCTCGGAGACTCGGCGATTGTTATTCTCTGTTCGTTCGTGGGTTTTAAAAGGAAGTTACGAGTATAAATAATTTACATTTTTAAATACATAAGTGTTAAATAATAAGTACTCGTAAGTATGAATGTCATCGTTTCAGCTCAGATTAAAAGGTTTTCTGTCTTCTGTTGTAGGGGTTAGACATATTACTCGTATTATGTGATCTTTTTCTTAGGCGACTTATAGCGATCGTTGTCACACGCCAAACATATTTGCACCAACCTCTGTATGAAGAAGTACAACTATCACGCAAACATTAACAAAAAACTAATAAAATACGAACTATAACAGTAACTAGAGTCCAACAGCTCAGTTTGCAAATAAAGAGATAGCTACAGTTTTCACATTTTAAGCTTTAAAAGGATACATATTTTATTTGTTAAAATCACAAATCTATAATCGAAGTTAAGCTAAATTTAAAAAATGTTAAAAATTTTCATACTAACATTACTTATTTAAAAACTGGTACGATTTAGTGTCGAAATATGCAGGTATTCGTTTAAAGTTGAAATTTATTTTCTGGTGAAACGCGAAAAATAATGTTATTGGACACTTGGGTGCCTTCATTTGTGTGGCTTCGGAGTAATGGTGCTATCTGGTAAAGCAAATAGGTATTCGTATTCAGAGTTAAGTTTTATGTCATCATGATAGTGTTTATTTTATATGTTTTTGTTTTTATATGTCATTATTGAAAACTTTAAATGTTATGTTCTAGGAAATAGATTTGTATGAAAGAGAAAAACTAGTCTATTAGAAAATTTGGGGTTGCTATATTATTACAGCTGTTATAATTTAATTTATCGTAAGATTGTTCTACAATTTATTGTCTGGGTGTTTTTTGTATTGTTAAAATCGATGTTTGTAAAAGTTTCTGAGATACAGAGTGTGATGTAGGTTTCTTTGTTCATTTAATTTATTTTAGCTGATTGTGGCAGAAACTTAAATAGGTAGTAAAAAAATAAGTTAGTGTTTTATATACAATTCTGTGAGTTGTAGCACTTAGTAATAAATAGCATGTTATTAAAAATAAGAACTTAAAACGAAATCATTTATCTCTGTTGTTGTAATAAATTAAAATTATAAAAGCCACTTGCAAACAAAGTGTATGTAATGTATACGAAGCAAAATTTTATAAAGCTGGTTTTAGCGAATACAGTTGCAGCTTTGAGCCATGATCTCGGGAGGTTATTGAATAAAATTTAAGCTGCTTTATAACCACAAAAATAGCATTATATTCAATTTATTTTACCTGGAAATATATTGGAAATTTGGTAATGGATTTTAATGTAAGTACTTAATTAATTCACATTGCATGGCTAAAAGTAATAGTTGTGACCGAACCGCGCCATTGAGTACATTTTGTGACATTCAACGCTAAAAGTATTGGCTTTTGTATTGGAAAAAAATATATTTAAATTTGTAGATAATTATGTCAAGTTCAATTTCTTAGTTAATATTTTTATCGTAAAATGAGTGTCGATTTTTATAAAAAACAACTTCTACTACATTGTTTTCTATACCAATTTAAAAATAATATGTGAGAGTAGGTACGGCAATAATACGAGGTAACAAAATCCAAATTTGAAAAAGTAGAGCAAGCGCCTTTTTATTCAATATTAGACTATCTTTGATACCTATAGACACATAATGATCCAGTTTTTATGAAAAAAATAAATGTCTATGTAACATCATCAAAAAGATAATAGTAACATTTTTCTCTAGCTTTTCCATAATGGCGGCAATTGTGGGAATCCGGTGACGTTCCTTTTTTTATCTGTTCCAAGTCACGAGCACAATCCAGTATTACGTGTGTTCTGCCAAATTCAAATCTGGAATTCTCGTATTTGTGGATTGACTATTCAGCAAAGTTACTTTGGATTTATTACTATGAAAAGTCAGTGGAAAATGTCGTTATTTCACTGTGTTATTAAATTAACGTAACTTATAAAATATGTAACTTATGGAATTGCATTAGTAGTAATACTACCAGAAAGTTACAAACGGATTGTTCAACCCAGAATGCCTTAATCTTATCTTACCTTTAACCTTTATGCTGATCACGATCATCAGCTCAGGATCTGAACTGAGGACTTCAAAGAGAGAGATAGAGCTCTTACCGTGGGGGCTCAAATTATTAGAGCCACCGCCCTAAATAATCGATTTTGCATTTCAATCTAATATAATAAATTCAAACTATTTCTGACGTGTTAATATTTTGTTTTTTTTTTGTCTATAGATGTATACAGATTCAGAATTTGAATTAGTTTGTGTCACTTCGCGCCATTTTCGGGTAACACTGTCATTACTGTCCACGATCGCCTGATAGCCACGTTGTTTGGGTAAGTGTTTTTGAGGATATTAATGCATTTTTTCTGCTAAGCTTTTGCGTTTTACAGCTTTGTATACGCGTGTAGGTTGCATAAAATATCTTTATAGCTATTTATAGTAATTTTCTTATGAATATTGTTATTTTACTTGCAGAATATATTTTCATCATGGGAAAAGCTAAAGATCTTTCGCCAAGAAAAGTTTCTTAATAAAATTAAAACCATGCTATTGCACACTGAGCATTCTCAAAGGAAAATAGCATCAATAACTAATGTTTCGAGAGCATCAGTCGACAGAATAAAGAAAAAAATTGACACAAATGCTGAACTGATACCGAAACGTACCAAAAAATGTGGACGAAAGAAAATGACTACGCCGCGTGACGAGAGAAAAATACGAGACATATGTGTAGAAAACAGGAAGGCAACTCGAAAAATTATAACAAAGATGGAACAGGACGCTGGAGTAAACATTTCCCTGGCCACAGTTCGTCGACGCATGAAAGATTTAGGGTTCACTTGTCGTCGGCCAGCAAAAAAACCTCTCCTCACACCAGCTATGATGTCAAAGCGTCTAAAATGGGCAAAAGAACACAAACACTGGACAGCTGACGACTGGAATAAGGTAGTTGCTGCTTCTGGAAGCTGCTGGAATGATAAAACTTATCATTATCATTAATATAACTATAAAATTAATTTAATTTCTGTTTACCAAACTGATTAAAAATATTTCAGGTTTGTTTTTCTGATGAATCTTCTGTGCAAATTTTATCAGACAAAACTGAATTTGTCAGAAGAAGGAAGGGTGAAAAATTTAAAGAAGACTGCGTAATCAAGAGAGTCAAGCACCCACACAGCATCATGGTGTGGTCAATAATAAGCAGCAAAGGTACTGGTCGTCTTTACATTGTGGAAGAAACAATGCGTCAGGATCAATATATCTAGGTCCTCCAGACCAAGATGCTGCCTCAGGTGCAGGAGTGGTTTCCGAACGGAAAATTTACATTCATGCATGACTCTGCACCTTGTCACAAGGCAAAAAAGGTCACCAAGTTTCTTAATGACCAAAGAGTCAAAGTTCTCGACTGGCCTGGAAATTCTCCGGATCTCAATCCCATTGAGAACCTTTGGGAGTTAATGAAACGTGAAATTTGCAGGGAAATGATAACTACTAAACGCCAACTTATCGAGCGTTTGATAGATGTTTGGCATAGGAGTGAATCCATAAAAAAAAATTGCTCTAAATGCATTGAAAGCATGCCTAGGAGAATTCAGGCGATTATAGAAGCAAAAGGCGGTGTTACAAAATATTAATTATTATGTTATTTTGTATATTTTTGTACTAAATTATTAGTTAAGTTACGTTTTAAAAGTCTACCAACAATAAAAAGATTTATAATATAAAGTATTCTCCATTAAAAACCTTAACATAATTATTTTAATTGTGCATTGAAAAATAAAATGAGCTTTTTTTACTGTGGCTCTAATAATTTGAGCCCCCACTGTAATTACCACCTAAAATATGTACCTACCTCCTGAAGGTAAGTAAAATCAACCCTGATCATATAGGAGGATTTGTTTATACTTTGGTTTTCTTGTACCGTTCTCTACTTGCCTTCAATATTTGTTCGATCGATAATAAGTCAAAAATTATGAATATTGCAAGAAGGGCAGGTGTTTCACAATGTAGTCAAACGACCTAGTGACACTCTCTCTGGAAACTTTAGATGAAAGAAGCACGAAAGCCCACAAAGTAAATAATATTAATATTGTGTGAATGTGTGAGGAATAAATCATAATTATTATTATTATTATATTTTGATAAAATTCCTAGTAGACATAGTAATACGTAGGACATATACGTAGTCAAATAATTATTCATCATTAAGCTATTCTTAGAACCCAACCAAGTAGCTAATTAGCATACAATTATGTACACGTAAGTTATCCAGTTAGTTGTTTCCTAGTACTCTTAAGTTAGATCAAGTTTCAAGTGTGGGAGGTAATTTACAGCTTGCATTATTAAGTGCTCCTCGTAGAACTTGAATTCTGAGGATACTCTTCACTTTCTATTAAAAGTTTAACACTCTTTTACAACAAGTATATACAAGTACAAGCTCTGCTTAGTTTGGGACTAGATGACGTTGTGTGAATGTGTGAGGATTATTTTGTTAGATTCTTAAAAGTTTACAAATATTTAGTATAATTAGAAAATTATAATGAGATTTGTTTAAGTAATTGATGTATTTTTAGTAATATAAGCAGGACATGTATTTAATGAATGTAAAAATTTTGAATGCTTTCCGTTTCTTGGAAATGTACTTCTGAACTGGGCCTAGCTATAGCAACTAAACGAAACATTGTAATTCTTGCTGTAAACTTTATTCTTGTTACATTGTTTGTAGATTTATCTATTTCAATAACCTATAGAAAACTTTACAAACGTTTCATAGATCATCTTGTACACTTGTTGACTGACCGGCAAAATGACTCGGCGATGTAACGCTATTGGATGACGTAAATATATTTAAAAAAAATAAACTACCTACTTAAATTATTTTTTTATTTGTTTGTTTTGTAGTATACTTTTAAGTAAATAAGAAATATGATCTAAAAATAAGCTATAAAGTAACAACTAATTACATTAATAAAATGTATAAATTCAAGCCCGATTCATCTAAGCCACATACTTAAACGTTGTAAATTCATTGCGTTCGTTCGTTCACGGTTTCTCGCTTATAAATGTGACCATTACGACGCCTAGCTTCGTTATTTCACTCGTCAAATGTTAAGTGTATATTATTTCTCATACGTTTTACTACCACTTGAGCTTAGATTTCCTACAGAAATAATCACTGTCGTGGTACATAATAGCGGAATTATTATTTAAAAGTCACGGCAGTCTTACAATGTATCACTTTAGAGACGAGTCTTTACCACGCAGGGAAACTTGGTTTACAGAGATGCCACATTGGTCCAAAGGCTTTATGCCATTTTTCATTCTTTATTAGAGATTGTTAAGTAATAAAATCTTGTGTTGGCGTAGGAAGACTATGTAGTCTAGTAGTAGGGTGTCACTACCTCATACCGTGACTGTAGTAAAAGCAGACGAAAAAAAATAAGTTGATGCAATCTGTGGTACGGAAACATAATAATAAACTTAAAACTCTATACCTATCCAGCTAGGTAGGTTTGTTTCCATCAGTAACTGGAGGAATCCCGTCTCTGCCGAGGGACTTTAATAAAGGACATTTAGAAGAGGCACGTTATGACTGTTACAAGACGCTTTTTGGCTAATTTATAATTAAAATTCGGCTTTTCCTTCTTAACACAATAATTATGATAATCATATTACTTAAAATGATAGCAAACGTTTAATGTATACTTTAGCTTCACACTCGATATAAAATACTTTCCTTTGTTCTAACAGTAAAAAAAAACTAATAGAATTTCTGCGGCATAAGTTAAACATTGTAACTTCATCCCGCCCGCGTCTAAATGCACCCATTCCTGAGAATGAGTATCCACCTTTATATTAACCTCGTTTGCTGTAATGCTGTTAAATTTATTATTGTTAGGGTCGGTGTACACGAGTTGGGCTCGTTGAATTTATTTCGGAGGTTTCATCAAAACGATTCTTAAAAACCGCATCCTTGTAAAAATTTACACATTTCCCTTGGGATGTTGTTGCGACACTTTTTAGCTGTGCTCGTTGAAAGCTTTACTTAATTTTAATATGTAACAAGATTGTAATCGATGACCTATTTTCAAAAGTATATTTTTGAGTAGAAAAAATACACTTAGTATAATAAGTTTGTTAGTACAGAGGGCTTTCTTTTTCTTAAGAGCCTGAGGTTTTATGTTGCTACGCAGTGGTGTTTTGATATGCAAATGTAATCTGTAAGCTGTTGATAATATATATACAGACTAAGATACCGTGGTGTCACTAACGCATCTGATACAATAACATAAAGTAAAATTCCACGACACAGGGAATCCTAGTGTGGAGTCCAGTGATACTGTTGAAGATTTGGAGTTATATTTTAATTATGTAATGTGTAATGTGTAAATTTACGAATGCGCCGGCCATAGCTGTACTAGAATTAGTTAAAAGGGCATTGCCTTATAGAATACTAGGTGACCCGCGTTGTATAGGTAGCTTAAATGTTATTCTACACCCTAAACTAATATTCCAAATTTCATCAAAATCCATTCAGTAGTTTTTGCCTGTAAGAGTAACAAACACCCATCCATCTATCCTCACAAACTTTCTCATTTAAAATATTATTAGAATAATCTTTTTTAATTATAGTTTCTTACAACTTTATTAGGACTAGAAAGGGTAGTTACATCTTCTATATTCATATTTAACAAAGAACTATACAGTTAATACTTGATTGTGTTTAATGAAACATAAACCAAATTGAAAATAGATAAACAATGAAATGAAATATTAAACTAAATGTTGTTGCCAGTTGGATTATTTTAAAACAATTGTTGCGAAAATGCATAAAAATTATTTAGTATTATTATCTATTCATTGTCATTATTAACACCCTGTTTGTTTTTAAATGGAAACTCCCACACTAAGGATCGTTTCGGTGTATCGCGGGGACTTTTGAAGACAAGACATTTTCGAGCTTAAAGCATGCCCAGACTCAAGATAATAATTTTTGGATCGCACAAGTTATTGCCTTAATGTGTCTGATGCATACCGTTTTGCTATCCAGGCCTTTGAAGGTTACCCCTGACACAGGAAAGTCGTTGCATAAATAAATAAAATAAAAATAGTTTATTGGTATAAAACAGTAACACAGGTAATATTTTTACATGACATGTGTTTACTCGTGGACATTCACCCCAGGAAGGAAAACCCGACTTATTTTTATATAGTAGATAATAATTGTAAACGTGATTAACGCGGAATGCTATTTACCTTTATTTTGCTTAACATTTCGATACAGGTTACTCTGGTTGAGTCAACAACCAGAGTGGCTGTTATAAGCTGGCTGTCAGATCAATGTCGTGTTAATCTGCCATTTTCATTATGTAATTTAATATTAATATTTTTGTGACTTTTGAGTAAACAAAAGTAGGATGATTAATTGTATCAACCAAGTACCTTCATTGAATTAAGTTGCTTGTTTATTACAAATCCCTAAAACTCTTCTACGTAGTTTTAGCAAATATTACCGTGTAAACGAAGGCTCTATCGACTACTATTAGTCGATCGTTCGCTGTTAGGAACAGAGCTTTGATATCCAATAGTAAAACATTGCTTGGACGGTCTCTAACATTGTTACATTCAAACTAAAGCTACTTTATACGATAGTGCAGCTTTTATCGAACATTTTGGAAAATTCGAAGAGCATCGAGAACTTCTAAAGAATTGACCGTGTAACTTTTTAGTACATTTGGTGTAACGTTTAATTTCAATATTTATCTACGATCCTTCGAAACATCAACGAACAAAATGTATTTTTTAACGCTTTAAGTTTAGATTTATTTTTTATTAAAAACCATAGTGTTGATTTTCAACTACGGTGACGCGGTAAAGCAAAGTTTTTATTGTCAGTGGTCAAACAAGTCGTCACATCTCAAAAAACTACAAAATAAATAAAGACAAAACCCGTGACTTTGATTTTAGTCCACCCGTTAATATGTCCCAAAGCTTCAACAATACAATCAATATAGTGAACACTATGCCTTACACGGTGTGACAATAAGCTCCCAACATCCCAGTGACGTCACGCCACACATATACATCACAAACGTCTTGTGTACCGCGGCTTACAGTTTAATTGTGCTGTGTCACGTGTGTCGTCTGTAATAATGTTTGTTAGGAATCCCCCACATTTAGCATTAAGTTCGTCGGGATTATGAGCGATGAGCGACGCTCACGCTGCGACGACGCAGCGAGCACGTTGCGTAAACGTCGAGTACACGCAAAGCACACGCGGTGCTAACAGCCTGACCCCTTCAGTTTACTTTTTAGAGACCATGCCATGATTTACCGAAACAAAAGCAGGCAGCGGGATGGCGGTCGAAGGGGTATCACACTCGCGACGCCAGCGCCGCGTCGACGAAGCGTGCAAGCTGCTAGCGATACGCAGGCAACAAGCAATACTAACACAGGGCACTTTCATCGCGCACGCAGCGTGATCTTCGCTTACACGCCCGAGCAACGCTGGCGCCAAATGTGGGGTCGGCCTTATAATATGTGTTACGATCTTTTGTAGTCGCAATTCGTTTCTGTTTCTGACTATTATGAACCTGCAATGTAAAGAGAAAAATATTTTGTACTTGGTGCAACATTTACCTTGTTATATTTTACTGTTTATGAGAACAGATGGAAGTGTTACGGTTTGTTGATCATGAAGGACAGCTTGAGATATAAGAAACCTACGAACAAAGAGATTGGTTTCTTGGCTTTTGTATTTTTGTCTTTATAATATGAACAGCTGATTGTATTTTACAAAATAAATATCGTGTGTGATATAATATCTGAGTAGGCACATGCAAACTGCACTAAAAACAACAGATCTCTATTTCTGAATTATAATAATATGGATTTATGACAATTTAAGACTTTCTCACATAATAATGTGTTGTGATTTCTATGACAACTGTCTCAATAAGACGCATCGATGCCCATGGCATTTCTGTATTTTCTGGTTCTTGGTTATTTTGTTGATTGATATGATATTAATGTTAATATTTTAGGTAAATTATATAAATATTATTTTTTTAAAGACAAGATAAAGAACAAGTCATTAGTCACTAGAAAATAAGAACAGCTAATTCTACACTTTTCTTTACTTCATCCAATGTTAGTCTGTATGAGATTGGCTTATGCGTTAAGATAGCCTTTTGTGTTAATTACTTGCTGTAAATTAAAATTGAATTTAAATCATAAAGAAATATATTCTGGCGATATTTTTAATCACTGTCCAATTACTCTTTTGTTAAAATATATATTTTGTTGCTAAATATCAATAAAGATCTAATACAGTTTAACAAAATAAAGTTTCAATAAAACTAATTAAGCCAATATAAAAGCAATTAAAATATTTTTAATTAAGTTAAACTCAATAAAGATAAATAATATTTTAGCAATTATTAAATATCGCCTTTATACAAAATTGTATCTATACTATCTTAGAAATACTATTTCCAAGCAATCAAAGGTTTAAAGAAGTTTATCAATTTATTCAAGCTATAATATACATACAACTTTACATCTTGTTTCCTTGGGTGTAAGCATAGTCTATTAAAAGCATTCATACTAATATTATAAATGGGAAATATGATATGATAGTTGAAGGGATGGAGAGTAACATAGGCTACTTTTTATTTACTGTGTCTTCTGTGTCCAGGAAAGGGCAACAGTGCTACCCCGAAACGCAAGCCAAGGCAAAAGCCGGCAAAACCTGCTTTGCTTAATCTAGTATCGTTAGTTGTTTAAGGCGATCAGTAGTATCTGCCTATCCCTATGAAAACGAAGCGTAAGTTTATGTATGTATCTTATATATAATAAAACTTATTTACGTATCAGATAAATAATACAAAACGTTTAATTTCTAAAAATTAATAAAACGAACAGACTCAATAAGTCAAGAATATCATAAAATAAACATTTTATAACCAAACTTAACTACTATTATACTAATCAGCATTTAGTATAATAAAATAAAAAGTTATTGTTATAATTTATTGTAATATTCGCATAAAATCACAAACGCCTAACAATATTAAAACGATTGAATCGAAAACCTTGATCGACAAATTGTATTTAATTGATTAATAAATAACTTTTGCCGGCGACGCTTTTCAATTTACTGTTTTATTTACAAAACAGTTTTAATATTCAGTACGTACTTTATTACGAAGTGTTTACGCAGTCGTCTAATAAATTTTCTGCTTCATTTTCTTTGTTAATTTTTGACTTAATGGCAATCAAAATACTTTTTTATATGATAAAGGTTGGAAAGTTTATTTTTGGTAAGAAACCGATTGATGAGGACTTACCTCATCAAACATGAGTAAATAAAGTGGAAATTTGGGCTGGAGGCCTATTGCCAGCCTAAGGGGTGTGATATATGAAACAAAAAGATTATAGTTGATTAAAATGATCATGTCTGTGGTGACGGAGTAAGAATACTATATGTCACAACCCTATCTCATCCCATGGGTGTCGTAAAAACCAACTAAGGGACTATCCATAAATATTATCTTTACGAAATTAAAAGTAGGAAAACTTGAAATTAAACCCCAGCGTGGTATAAGTAGGCCAAGAATCCGTGCAATAAGTTCGTGCTTCCTTCAGCGATAGATAGAGCATTTTCATCAAGATTTATTTACTCTTAGAGTTAATATCTACTCAGTCAGCTTTTACGACAACCTCAGGACAAAACCATCTTCTACCATCACACAAAATACTAATACAAATAAACTTTGTATTTGTATTTTGTGTGATGGTAGAAGATGGTTTCTGATATTAAATCATTGTTTTCTGACCGCGTTAATGATAGTTAACTTTACTCTTGTGTAAAATAATTCAATAACAAAACCAAAATCTGGTATTTGCTAGCAAAATCTTGCTCAAATTCTAAAGATTGATAAATTGGTATCATTACAACTAAGACATTGACCAATAAGTTTCAAACTCAAAATCCATAGCGCACAAAGGAGAAGCTATCAAAGGCACTTCGACTAGTATTATAGAATGTTGGAACAACACCACAGCATTACTGCAAGCCAACAGGCCACAAAACAAGCTCCTGATTCCCAACATTTATATCGGCCACACAATTAAGATTAGATCTTGAACCCTTTGCGTCCATTACGGACCATTTGGCTTCACCTTCCACGATAAATTGAACCAATTAAGATTGTAAGCCGAGGTCATTCTATTTGCTAGATGTTATAAAGAACTCATCTGTTTTGGAATCTTCAAATTATTGAAATATATTTGTAGATAAGCCTATGAGGTGACAGTTCAGTATGAGAAAAGCTAGACATATTATTTTATCTCTGATTAAAATAATTACATTAAAATATGTCATGGTAATATAACTGTTTTGGTTGCTTCCGTTGTCACTCGTAGTCTTCTCCAGTAAACACAATGCAACCGTCGCAAAAATAGCATGGTTATATCATCTCTACTTTTTAGGGTTCCGTACCAGTTTTGAAAAAACGGAACCCTTATAGGATCACTTAGTTGTCCGTCCGTCCGTCTGTCCGTCCGTCCGTCCGTCCGTCCGTCCGTCCGTCTGTCTGTCAAGACCATTTATCTCAGGAACGCGTGAAGGTATCAAGCTGAAATTTTCACCAAATACTAAGGTCTGATGCCTCTTAGTGCTCTAAAAAATTCAAACTTCTAAACCAACGCAATCAAGAGATATTGCTGTTTTTGTCGCAAATTTAGAGGGGTAAGAGCAAAAACCTACAGGGTACTTCCAGTCTACCTACAGACTTGAAATTTGGCATGAAGCAAGGTCCTGTAGTACAGTCACGAGCAATAATATGTACACATTTTCGCATTTTGTAAACCAGTTATCTAAAGTTCTGCCAATCCAAAATTGAAAATTCGAAGATTAATTCAAAACTGTACGGAACCTCTTCTAAATTACGAATTCATTTTGATATTGTAATGTCTAGATAAACGTGCAGATAGTTTAGAAAATTTGAAAATGTGTACATATTATTGCTCGTGACTGTACATGTAATGGGAAAATTCCGAAAAACTTAAATTTTTACTTCAATCATATTATATTTTGATTTCATAGAATTTTGGCGGGAAAACTGGGTCACGTGACCACGTGACGTCATAGATGACGTCATAGAATTTTGACAGATGAGTCGTGACGTCATAGAATTTTGGCGGGAAAATATTTTAGACACCTGTTCTTTTGACAGCTGTCACTTTTGACAGATGGGCGTGACGTCATAGAATTTTTGACAGATGAGTCGTGACATCACAGAATTTTGGCGGAAAAATATTTTTTGAAAGTTGAGTTGTGACGTCATTGAATTTTTGACAGCTGAGTCGTGACGTCACAGAATTTTTGACAGATGAGTTGTGACGTCATAGTATTTTGGCGGGAAAATATTTTAAACACCTGTTCTTTTGACAGCTGTCACTTTTGACAGATAGGCGTGACGTCATAGAATTTTGACAGATGAGTCGTGACGTCATTGAATTTTGGCGGGAAAATATTTTTGACAGCTGAGTTGTGACGTCACAGAATTTTGGCGGGAAAATATTTTTTGAAAGTTAAGTTGTGATGGCATTGAATTTTTGACAGATGAGTCGTGACGTCACAGAATTTTTGACAGATGAGTTGTGACGTCATAGTATTTTGGCGGGAATATATTTTAGACACCTGTCACTTTTGACAGATGGGCATGACGTCATAGAATTTTTGACAGGTGAGTCGTGACATCACAGAATTTTGGCGAGAAAATATTTTTTGACAGCTAAGTCGTGACGTCATAGAATTTTTGAAAGCTGAGTCGTGACGTTATACAATTTTGGCGGGACAATGATTTTGACAGCTGTCACTTTTGACAGATGGGACGTGACGTCTTAGAATTTTTGACAGATGAGTCGTGACGTCACAGAATTTTGGCGGGAAAATATTTTTTGACAGTTGAGTTGTAACGTCATTGAATTTTTGACAGATGATTCCTGACGACATAGAATTTTTGACAGATGAGACGTGACGTTATAGAATTTTGGCGGGAATTTTTTTTTTGACAGCTACGTCGTGAAGTCATAGAATTTTGACAGCTGATCGTGACGTCATCACATTTTGGCGAGAAAATTAATAAGTTTGTACGGAACCCTCGGTGCGCGAGTCAGAATCGCACTTGACCGGTTTTATTTATAAATAAAACCAGTTTCTTTCATGAAATTGCTAACTGTAAATGCCTAACAACAATATGAAAATAAATCTAAAAATGAAAGCTTTAAAATAGGAGAAAATAAGGTTAAGTTACATATTAGCGGAAACTTGTAAAAGTAAATAGGTAATAATGTTCGATGTAGGAATCCAAAGTTGCTCTAAATGTTGTTCTTGGGAGGAAACCACAGGGTACTTGACATCCTGTTACCGCTAATTGGCTACTCCGTTCGCAAAGCGCAGTTACATTTGCGGGTGAGATAGTCTCGCTGTAGTAGCGGGTTAATAAAGTGGCTATATCATAAGCATTTTCACACCTTTTAACTTAATTTTGCCGGTTTGTTTTAATTGGATTGATCAAAAATGGTTTGTGTAACTGCAACAGCTTTGACAGTAACCAATAATTTAATATTTGTCTTTTACATCAAATAGAGCCCATTTTAACATGTAATTTATAATACACTTCTCATCAAAAAAATTGAAACAGTTGCAAGTTTGTGTTTTATAAGGATTATCTGAAAAATGTGTATTTTTAGGAATATGTGTTATATATCACTTAATAGGGAATTTAATGAGGTTTTCAAATAATGATGTTAATGTTCTAAATTCAAATTAAATTTTCATAGGTTTCGTATTTTGTTTAACAAGTCGTTTTTACCCTGTTTATTGTTGATAAACTAGAGATCACGCTCTGTATCTAAGAGACTTTTACAAACATCGATTTCAGTGACACAGAGATTTAAGCACAATAAAGTAAGTAGAACAATGTGGTAAGATACTCGTAGATTAAAAATAAAAGCCACATAGAGTCTCCAAAATCGCTAAAGCCCGATTTACACATCTACAAGTACAGCAACGAGCTAGTAGTAAGTTGTTGATTAAGTTGATTTAAATAGATCTTCATCCTACGTACGAAGTAGCCACCCCTCACAACTTAATTCGCTATTGTACTTGTCGATGTGTAAATCGGGCTTTAGCGATTTTGGAGACTCTATGTGGCTTTTATTTTTAATCTACGAGTATCTTACCACATTGTTCTACTTACTTTATTGTGCTTAAATCTCTGTGTCACTGAAATCGATGTTTGTAAAAGTCTCTTAGATACAGAGCGTGATCTCTAGTTTATCAACAATAAACAGCCACGAGATCGCAATTTTTGCAAAGGGTTTTTATTGTAGCTGATTGTAGCAGAAACTTAAATACGTAGTAAAAAAATAAGTTAGTATTTTAAATACGATCCTGTGAGTTGGAGCGTTTATAAATAAATGCCATGTTATTTAAAATATGAACTTAAAACGAAATCATTTAAGTACTTAAATCTTTATTTGTTGTTGTAATAAATTATAATTATAAAAGCCACTTGCAAACAACGTGTATGTAATGTATACGAAGCAAAATTTTATAAAGCTGGCTTTAACGAATACAGTTGCAGCTTTTAGCCATGATCTCGGGATGTTATCGAATAAAATATAAGCTGCTTTATAACCACAAAAATAGCATTATATTCAATTTATTTTACCTGGAAATATATTGGAAATTTTAAAAATTGGTAATGAATTTTAATATACTTAATTAATTTACATTGCATGACTAAAAGTAATAGTTATGACCGAACCGCGCCATGGAGTACAGTTTGTGACATTCCACGCTTAAAGTATTGGCATTATGAAAAAAATAAAAATAAAGTAGATAATTATATCAAGTTCAATTTCTTAGTTAATATATTTATCGTAAAATGAGTGTCGATTTTTAAAAAACAACTTCTACCACATTGTTTACTAAAGCAATTTAAAAATAATATGTGGGAGTAGGTACGGCAATAATACGAGGTAACAAAATCCAAATTCGAAAAAGTAGAGCAAGCGCCTTTTTATTCAATATTAGACTATCTTTGATACCTATAGACACATAATGATCCAGTTTTTATGAAAAAAATAAATGTCTATGTAACATCATCAAAAAGATAATAGTAACATTTTTCTCTAGCTTTTCCATAATGGCGGCAATTGTGGGAATCCGGTGACGTTCCTTTTTTTATCTGTTCCAAGTCACGAGCACAATCCAGTATTACGTGTGTTCTGCCAAATTCAAATCTGGAATTCTCGTATTTGTGGATTGACTATTCAGCAAAGTTACTTTGGATTTATTACTATGAAAAGTCAGTGGAAAATGTCGTTATTTCACTGTGTTATTAAATTAACGTAACTTATAAAATATGTAACTTATGGAATTGCATTAGTAGTAATACTACCAGAAAGTTACAAACGGATTGTTCAACCCAGAATGCCTTAATCTTATCTTACCTTTAACCTTTATGCTGATCACGATCATCAGCTCAGGATCTGAACTGAGGACTTCAAAGAGAGAGATAGAGCTCTTAATTACCACCTAAAATATGTACCTACCTCCTGAAGGTAAGTAAAATCAACCCTGATCATATAGGAGGATTTGTTTATACTTTGGTTTTCTTGTACCGTTCTCTACTTGCCTTCAATATTTGTTCGATCGATAATAAGTCAAAAATTATGAATATTGCAAGAAGGGCAGGTGTTTCACAATGTAGTCAAACGACCTAGTGACACTCTCTCTGGAAACTTTAGATGAAAGAAGCACGAAAGCCCACAAAGTAAATAATATTAATATTGTGTGAATGTGTGAGGAATAAATCATAATTATTATTATTATTATATTTTGATAAAATTCCTAGTAGACATAGTAATACGTAGGACATATACGTAGTCAAATAATTATTCATCATTAAGCTATTCTTAGAACCCAACCAAGTAGCTAATTAGCATACAATTATGTACACGTAAGTTATCCAGTTAGTTGTTTCCTAGTACTCTTAAGTTAGATCAAGTTTCAAGTGTGGGAGGTAATTTACAGCTTGCATTATTAAGTGCTCCTCGTAGAACTTGAATTCTGAGGATACTCTTCACTTTCTATTAAAAGTTTAACACTCTTTTACAACAAGTATATACAAGTACAAGCTCTGCTTAGTTTGGGACTAGATGACGTTGTGTGAATGTGTGAGGATTATTTTGTTAGATTCTTAAAAGTTTACAAATATTTAGTATAATTAGAAAATTATAATGAGATTTGTTTAAGTAATTGATGTATTTTTAGTAATATAAGCAGGACATGTATTTAATGAATGTAAGAATTTTGAATGCTTTCCGTTTCTTGGAATCTATAGCAACTAAACGAAACATTGTAATTCTTGCTGTAAACTTTATTCTTGTTACATTGTTTGTAGATTTATCTATTTCAATAACCTATAGAAAACTTTACAAACGTTTCATAGATCATCTTGTACACTTGTTGACTGACCGGCAAAATGACCCGGCGATGTAACGCTATTGGATGACGTAAATATATTTAAAAAAAATAAACTACCTACTTAAATTATTTTTTTATTTGTTTTTTGTTTTGTAGTATACTTTTAAGTAAATAAGAAATATGATCTAAAAATAAGCTATAAAGTAACAACTAATTACATTAATAAAATGTATAAATTCAAGCCCGATTCATCTAAGCCACATACTTAAACGTTGTAAATTCATTGCGTTCGTTCGTTCACGGTTTCTCGCTTATAAATGTGACCATTACGACGCCTAGCTTCGTTATTTCACTCGTCAAATGTTAAGTGTATATTATTTCTCATACGTTTTACTACCACTTGAGCTTAGATTTCCTACAGAAATAATCACTGTCGTGGTACATAATAGCGGAATTATTATTTAAAAGTCACGGCAGTCTTACAATGTATCACTTTAGAGACGAGTCTTTACCATGCAGGGAAACTTGGTTTACAGAGATGCCACATTGGTCCAAAGGCTTTATGCCATTTTTCATTCTTTATCAGAGATTGTTAAGTAATAAAATCTTGTGTTGGCGTAGGAAGACTATGTAGTCTAGTAGTAGGGTGTCACTACTCACTACCTCATACCGTGACTGTAGTAAATGCAGACGAAAAAAAAATAAGTTGATGCAATCTGTGGTACGGAAACATAATAATGAACTTAAAACTCTATACCTATCCAGCTAGGTAGGTTTGTTTCCATCAGTAACTGGAGGAATCCCGTCTCTGCCGAGGGACTTTAATAAAGGACATTTAGAAGAGGCACGTTATGACTGTTTACAAGACTTTTTTTAGCTAATTTAAAATTAAAATTCGGCTTTTCCTTCTTAACACAATATATTATTATGATAATCATATTATTTAAAATGATAACAAAACGTATAATGTATACTTTAGCTTATCACACTCGATATAAAATACTTTTCTTTGTTCTATCAGTAAAAAAAAACTAATAGAATTTCTGCGGCATAAGTTAAACATTGTAACTTCATCCCGCTCGCGTCTAAATGCACCCATTCCTGAGAATGAGTATCCACCTTTATATTAACCTCGTTTGCTGTAATGCTGTTGAATTTATTATTGTTAGGGTCGGTGTACACGAGTTGGGCTCGTTGAATTTATTTCGGAGGTTTCATCAAAACGATTCTTTAAAACCGCATCCTTGTAAAAATTTACACATTTCCCTTGGGATGTTGTTGCGACACTTTTTAGCTGTGCTCGTTGAAAGCTTTACTTTATTTTAATATGTAACAAGATTGTAATCGATGACCTATTTTCAAAAGTATTTTGAGTAGAAAAAATACACTTAGTATAATAAGTTTGTTAGTACAGAGGGCTTTCTTTTTCTTAAGAGCCTGAGGTTTTATGTTGCTACGCAGTGGTGTTTTGATATGCAAATGTAATCTGTAAGCTGTTGATAATATATATACAGACTAAGATACCGTGGTGTCACTAACGCATCTGATACAATAACATAAAGTAAAATTCCACGACACAGGGAATCCTAGTGTGGAGTCCAGTGATACTGTTGAAGATTTGGAGTTATATTTTAATTATGTAATGTGTAATGTGTAAATTTACGAATGCGCCGGCCATAGCTGTACTAGAATTAGTTAAAAGGGCATTGCCTTATAGAATACTAGGTGACCCGCGTTGTATAGGTAGCTTAAATGTTATTCTACACCCTAAACTAATATTCCAAATTTCATCAAAATCCATTCAGTAGTTTTTGCGTGTAAGAGTAACAAACACCCATCCATCTATCCTCACAAACTTTCTCATTTAAAATATTAGTAGAATAATCTTTTTTAATTATAGTTTCTTACAACTTTATCAGGACTAGAAAGGGTAGTTACATCTTCTATTTGAGTTGATCTGAATGAGAATTACATTTCTATTTATATTCATATTTAACAAAGAACTATACAGTTAATACTTGATTGTGTTTAATGAAACATAAACCAAATTGAAAATAGATAAACAATGAAATGAAATATTAAACTAAATGTTGTTGCCAGTTGGATTATTTTAAAACAATTGTTGCGAAAATGCATAAAAATTATTTAGTATTATTATCTATTCATTGTCATTATTAACACCCTGTTTGTTTTTAAATGAAAACTCCCACACTAAGGATCGATCCGGGGACTTTTAAAGACAAGACATTTTCGAGCTCAAAGTATGTCCAGATTTAAGATAATCCCTTATGATGTATCGCACAAGAGAATTGCCTTGTGTGTTAGTTGCGTACAAGACAAGAGAAAAAGTTTTGGTATCCAGGCCATTAAGGTAAAGTTAAGAACCCATGACCCAGGAACTTGGTAAATCGTTAGGTACATGGGAAGAGCGATAGACTAAAAGACTGATATGATCAGATTAGACTTGCAGTCGTCCGCGCCGCGCCGCCCGCCCCGAATGCCGCGTCAATCTCTCGTTTACATTATTTTTAACATAATTTATGTGGCTATGTCATTGATTTATAAAAAACCCTAGATGCACATTTTCAAACAAAACTAACAGCCAAAAGTGTCACCAAATTAAACATACGCAATAAATACGTATAGTAATATCGTAAACATATTTCTTTTTTCAAATTCAATCTTACACGCATGACATAAAGTTGTATTTAAAAAGTAATGCACATAAAGCAATAAAATTTAATGATTGACGTTTGCCGGTAGAACAACGCGATACTAATTTGAAAAGAGTGCACAATGCGCCCATTTGTTGCGGACGTTTTTGGGAAGTGGAGTGTGTATCTTTGGTTTTTTGTAAATCAATGGGCTATGTCACTTTTGAGTAAATAATAGTTTATTAAAGGATAATTGTACGCTGAACAACCAACTACCATCATTGAATTAATTTGCTCTTTTATAACATATGTGTAAAACTCTTCTACGTAATTCTAGCCAATGTTACCGTGTAAACGAAGGCTCTATCGACTACTATTAGTCGATCGTTCGCTGTTAGGAACAGAGCTTTGATATCCAATAGTAAAACATTGCTTGGACCGTCTCTAACATTGTTACATTTAGACTAAAGCTACTTTATACGATAGTGCAGCTTTTATCGAACACTTTGGAATTTTTCAACGACTTCGTAATACTCCAGTAAAATAAGCATTCAACCTCGGAATGGAAGCGAATAAGCTGTAAATTTGCATAAACCTTTGTTTTGGTGTACTAATGACTGGTAGAAAAGTCTCATATGATCACGTGTCTGCGTCAGAAGTTATTCAAGGTCAAAGGTCACGAAAATCAGTTTTTTCCCATTATCTCGTTTTCTATGGGAAATACGCATTTAACGTCATTATAAATATTGTAGATCATAAAATTGTCTACAAAAAATAAATCAACACTTTTCTCCTAAAAAGCATCGCTTTCGAGATATCGTGACTTTAGAGCGCAGGAAAGTCGTATTTTCGACTATATGCACACACTAGCTTTTTCCCGTGATTTCGCTCGCCTTTATAAATATTATGAAAAATAACTCTTATTTCAATATATAGTAGCATATGCATGCTTGGTCTCAGCCTAATCGGTTTGAAATTGACAAAGTTACATAAAAACTTCCATCCCCTATCTTATCCCTTTAGGGGAAGAATTTATCAAAATCTTTTCTTAGCGGGTGCCTACGTTATATCATCTACCTGCATGCCAAAATTCAGCCAGATCTGTCCAGTGGTTTGGGCTTATTTAAATAAATAAAAAACTTGGGAAATTAGTAAAACTTACAATGAATGTGTTTCTTAAGCAAAAGTGAAAATAAGCTAAAATTAATCTGTTTTTAACTGTTATGCGAGTAATCAGTAGGCAGCACATTCAAAAAACCGTAAATAACGGTCCTGAAATGGTTTTTCATGATTGGATTAAGTTATCCATGTCATAGTGCGGTATATTGTTCCAGGTCCGATTAGGACACAAAAAAAGTTGCACTTCCATCGCAATTTTATGCAAGAAAATTCACCAAAGCCTTTCTTTTGAACATGTCCTAAGCGTATTTTATGGTTTTGAGGTTAGGCGATTGAGTGGTTCAGCATAAAATGGATACGTCGTGCTCCTGCAACCAGCTCGTCATCGCTCTCGCTTTATGCGGACGGGTGATATCGTCCATGAGCTTAAACATTTGGCCCAATTGTAGTCTACGGGGATAGATTATTAGTACTAGCACCTCGTTAAGTTATTTTTAAGCCATCATGGTGTTTCTGATCAAAACGCGCTCTGTTCTTCGACCGACACGAATTCCCGTCCAAACCATAATTGTTCCATCGTGGTATGAATGGATTTCCTGAGGATGTTGTAGACGGCTATCACAACCAGGGACTCGCCAAGCACGTTCTCTACGTGAATCCGAGTGGAAACCAAACCGGGACCCAAGTGTAAACACCACTACAGATAACAAGATATCTTTGCAGTGCAAATTCACATGAGCCCACTCTAGTCGTCGTCCGCGTTTCGCTCAGCGTAGTGCTGGAGTACAAAGCGGTATGCGAACATAAAGGTGGGCTTCATGCCGACTTCTTCTGACTGTTAGTAACATTTGGCTGTCTTTTCGCTGAAACATGCAAAAATCTATCATGTCGTTGAGTGGTGATAGACTTTTTGCTGTGGTATCTTTCAGCCACTTCACCAGTAGCACGATAACCTGACCATAACCTTGATATCATATTTTGTGTTGTTCCAATCTCTTCAGCAATACTCCGCTTAGTACCCGCAGCTGGAAGCATGTCTACTGCACTTAACATTTAATCTACGATGAAATGGCGCCGCTGCCTGATGCACTATCATTCATTCGAAATAAATGTTTAAATTGTTATAAAACTTAAATTTTACACAAAAAAGCAGTCAAAACTTACTGTTGGTAAATGAAAATTTCGAACTTGACTACGTTTAGGCCGCGTAAATCTTTAAGAACAATATTAATTTTATTTTTCAAATTCAAATTTCGAATGGTTGTAAAAGGCTAACAAAGTAAGTTTTCATCAAAAGAATAAAAAAAAAACTGTTTTTTTTGAGTTTCACAACTTTATACAAAATATCCCTAGACTTTGTTGAGGTGTGTATGTAGAAATGGTAAGGCCTCATTTTCAAAATCAGTAACCCGGTAAAGTTAAGATTTTTTTACTATTCTCATTAATATGAATACAAAATGTTTACAACTAAATAAACTCCAATCCAAATATAAAGAAAACCCATGCCTTTGATTTTAACGTTAATCTGTCCCAAAGCTTCAACAATACAATCAATATAGTGAACACTATGCCTTACACGGTGTGACAATAAGCTTCCAACATCCCAGTGACGTCACGCCACACATATACATTACAAACGTCTTGTGTACCGCGGCTTACAGTTTAATTGTGCTGTGTCACGTGTGTCGTCTGTAATAATGTTTGTTAGAAATCCCCCCACATTTAGCATTGAGTTCCTCGGAATTATGAGCGACGCTCACGCTGCGTCGACGCAGCGAGCTCGTTGCGTAAACGTCGAGTACACGCAGAGCACACGCGGTGCTAACCCCCTTCAGTTTACTTTTTAGAGACCATGCCATGATTTACCGAAACAAAAGCGGGCAGCGGTATCT
Organism: Schrankia costaestrigalis; assembly: GCA_905475405.1. Taxonomy (NCBI): domain Eukaryota; kingdom Metazoa; phylum Arthropoda; class Insecta; order Lepidoptera; family Erebidae; genus Schrankia; species Schrankia costaestrigalis. Next base: position 20,938,378 of record FR997833.1, read on the forward strand.
CGCTCGCGACGCCAACGCCGTGTCGACGCTGCGTGCAAGCTGCTAGCGATAGGCAACACGCAACTCTAACGCAGGGCACTCCCATCACGCACGCCTGCTCAAGCGAAGATTACGCTGCTTGCACGCCCGAGCAACGCTGACGCCAAATGTGGGGTCAGCCTTATAATATGTGTTACGATCTTTTGTAGTCGCAATTCGTTTCTGTTTCTGACTATTATGAACCTGCAATGTAAATAGAAAAATATTTTGTACTTGGTGCAACATTTACCTTGTTATATTTTACTGTTTATGAGAACAGATGGAAATGTTACAGTTTGTTGATCATGAAGGACAGCTTGAGAAATAAGAAACCTACGAACAAAGAGATTGGTTTCTTGGCTTTTATATTTTTGTCTTTATGTGTTGTACTTTACAAATATCGTGTGTAAAAATAATCTGAGTAGGTACATGCAAACTGCACTAGAAATAACAGAATTGTATTTCTGAATTATATGGATTTATGACAGTTAAGGAATTGCTCTCATAATATGAGAGCAATTCTTATACAAAATAAGCAAGAATTCTTTTTGAGACAGTTGTCATAGATTGAAATCACTACACATAATATGTGCAGTGTTTTCAATCTATGACACTCAAAAATGATTGATCATTATAATATTAATGTTAATATATTACGTAAATTAAACATTAGTTTTTTTAAATTCAAGAAAAAGAACGTAAACAAGTCATTAAAAAATAAGAACTAATTCTACAGCTAAAAGCTAATTCTACACTTTTTCTTTACTCCATCCAATGTTAGTCTTTATGAGATTGGCTTATGCGTTAAAATAGCCTTCTGTGTAAATTATTTCTTGTAAATTAAAATTGAATATAAATTTTAAAGAAATATAATCCGGCAAAATTTTTAATCACTGTCCAATTACTCTTTTGTTAAAATTTATATTTCGATGCTAAATATCAATAAAGATCTAATACAAAACAAAGTTTCAATAAAACTAATTAAGCCAATATAAAAGCAATTAAAATATTTTTAATTAAGTTAAACTCAATAAAGATAAATAATATTTTAGTAATTATTCAATATCGCTTTTGTACAAAATTGTATCAATACTATCTTAGAAATACTATTTCCAAGCAATCAAAGGTTTAAAGAAGTTTATCAATTTATTCAAGCTGAAATATACATACAACTTTACATCTTGTTTCCTTGGGTGTAAGCATAGTCTATTAAAAGCATCCATACTAATATTATAAATGGGAAATATGATATGATAGTTGAAGGGATGGAGAGTAACATAGGCTACTTTTTATTGACTGTGTCTTCTGTGTCCAGGAAAGGGCAACAGTGCTACCCCGAAACGCAAGCCAAGGCAAAAGCCGGCAAAACCTGCTTTGCTTAATCTAGTATCGTTAGTTGTTTAAGGCGATCAGTAGTATCTGCCTATCCCTATGAAAACGAAGCGTAAGTTTATGTATGTATCTTATATATAATAAAACTTATTTACGTATCAGATAAATAATACAAAACGTTTAATTTCTAAAAATTAATAAAACGAACAGACTCAATAAGTCAAGAATATCATAAAATAAACATTTTATAACCAAACTTAACTACTATTATACTAATCAGCATTTATTGTAATATTCGCATAAAATCACAAACGCCTAACAATATTAAAACGATTGAATCGAAAACCTTGATCGACAAATTGTATTTAATTGATTAATAAATAACTTTTGCCGGCGACGCTTTTCAATTTACTGTTTTATTTACAAAACAGTTTTAATATTCAGTACGTACTTTATTACGAAGTGTTTACGCAGTCGTCTAATAAATTTTCTGCTTCATTTTCTTTGTTAATTTTTGACTTAATGGCAATCAAAATACTTTTTTATAAGATAAAGGTTGGAAAGTTTATTTTTGGTAAGAAACCGATTGATGAGGAGTTACCTCATCAAACATGAGTAAATAAAGTGGAAATTTGGGCTGGAGGCCTATTGCCAGCATAAGGGGTGTGATATATGAAACAAAAAGATTATAGTTGATTAAAATGATCATGTCTGTGGTGACGGAGTAAGAATACTATATGTCACAACCCTATCTCATCCCATGGGTGTCGTAAAAACCAACTAAGGGACTATCCATAAATATTATCTTTACGAAATTAAAAGTAGGAAAACTTGAAATTAAACCCCAGCGTGGTATAAGTAGGCCAAGAATCCGTGCAATAAGTTCGTGCTTCCTTCAGCGATAGATAGAGCATTTTCATCAAGATTTATTTACTCTTAGAGTTAATATCTACTCAGTCAGCTTTTACGACAACCTCAGGACAAAACCATCTTCTACCATCACACAAAATACTAATACAAATAAACTTTGTATTTGTATTTTGTGTGATGGTAGAAGATGGTTTCTGATATTAAATCATTGTTTTCTGACCGCGTTAATGATAGTTAACTTTACTCTTGTGTAAAATAATTCAATAACAAAACCAAAATCTGGTATTTGCTAGCAAAATCTTGCTCAAATTCTAAAGATTGATAAATTGGTATCATTACAACTAAGACATTGACCAATAAGTTTCAAACTCAAAATCCATAGCGCACAAAGGAGAAGCTATCAAAGGCACTTCGACTAGTATTATAGAATGTTGGAACAACACCACAGCATTACTGCAAGCCAACAGGCCACAAAACAAGCTCCTGATTCCCAACATTTATATCGGCCACACAATTAAGATTAGATCTTGAACCCTTTGCGTCCATTACGGACCATTTGGCTTCACCTTCCACGATAAATTGAACCAATTAAGATTGTAAGCCGAGGTCATTCTATTTGCTAGATGTTATAAAGAACTCATCTGTTTTGGAATCTTCAAATTATTGAAATATATTTGTAGATAAGCCTATGAGGTGACAGTTCAGTATGAGAAAAGCTAGACATATTATTTTTATCTTTGATTAAAATAATTAGATTAAAATATGTCATGGTAATATAACTGTTTTGGTTGCTTCCGTTGTCACTCGTAGTCTTCTCCAGTAAACACAATGCAACCGTCGCAAAAATAGCATGGTTATATCATCTCTACTTTTTAGGGTTCCGTACCAGTTTTGAAAAAACGGAACCCTTATAGGATCACTTAGTTGTCCGTCCGTCCTTCTGTCCGTCCGTCTGTCCGTCCGTCCGTCCGTCCGTCCGTCCGTCTGTCTGTCAAGACCATTTATCTCAGGAACGCGTGGAGGTATCAAGCTGAAATTTTCACCAAATACTAAGGTCTGATGCCTCTTAGTGCTCTAAAAAATTCAAACTTCTAAACCAACGCAATCAAGAGATATTGCTGTTTTTGTCGCAAATTTAGAGGGGTAAGAGCAAAAACCTACAGGGTACTTCCAGTCTACCTACAGACTTGAAATTTGGCATGAAGCAAGGTCCTGTAGTACATGTAATGGGAAAATTCCGAAAAACTTAAATTTTTACTTCAATCATATTATATTTTGATTTCATAGAATTTTGGCGGGAAAACTGGGTCACGTGACCACGTGACGTCATAGATGACGTCATAGAATTTTGACAGATGAGTCGCGACGTCATAGAATTTTGGCGGGAAAATATTTTTGACAGCTGAGTCGTGACGTCATAGAATTTTTGACAGATGAGTCGTGACGTCACAGAATTTTTGACAGATGAGTTGTGACGTCATAGTATTTTGGCGGGAAAATATTTTAGACACCTGTTCTTTTGACAGCTGTCACTTTTGACAGATGGGCGTGACGTCATAGAATTTTTGACAGATGAGTCGTGACATCACAGAATTTTGGCGGAAAAATATTTTTAGAAAGTTGAGTTGTGACGTCATTGAATTTTTGACAGCTGAGTCGTGACGTCACAGAATTTTTGACAGATGAGTTGTGACGTCATAGTATTTTGGCGGGAAAATATTTTAGACACCTGTTCTTTTGACAGCTGTCACTTTTGACAGATGGGCGTGACGTCATAGAATTTTGACAGATGAGTCGTGACGTCATAGAATTTTGGCGGGAAAATATTTTTGACAGCTGAGTTGTGACGTCATTGAATTTTTGACAGATGATTCCTGACGACATAGAATTTTTGACAGATGAGACGTGACGTTATAGAATTTTGGCGGGATTTTTTTTTTTTGACAGCTACGTCGTGAAGTCATAGAATTTTGACAGCTGATCGTGACGTCATCACATTTTGGCGAGAAAATTAATAAGTTTGTACGGAACCCTCGGTGCGCGAGTCAGAATCGCACTTGACCGGTTTTATTTATAAATAAAACTAGTTTCTTTCATGAAATTGCTAACTGTAAATGCCTAACAACAATATGAAAATAAATCTAAAAATGAAAGCTTTAAAATAGGAGAAAATAAGGTTAAGTTACATATTAGCGGAAACTTGTAAAAGTAAATAGGTAATAATGTTCGATGTAGGAATCCAAAGTTGCTCTAAATGTTGTCCTTGGGAGGAAACCACAGGGTACTTGACATCCTGTTACCGCTAATTGGCTACTCCGTTCGCAAAGCGCAGTTACATTTGCGGGTGAGATAGTCTCGCTGTAGTAGCGGGTTAATAAAGTAGCTATATCATAAGCATTTTCACACCTTTTAACTTAATTTTGCCGGTTTGTTTTAATTGGATTGATCAAAAATGGTTTGTGTAACTGCAACAGCTTTGACAGTAACCAATAATTTAATATTTGTCTTTTACATCAAATAGAGCCCATTTTAACATGTAATTTATAATAATATAATACGTAAAGAAACCGTCCTCCGGATGTCCGTCATGGCGGAAGCTAATTAAACTACTAACAACAACCTGTATGCATATCACGTTTTACTGCACTATATAAGCCTGTATTGTTGAACGAAGACATATTTATATACTTATCCCAGACAGCCAAAATGTAAATGTTTACTAATCGAGGGCACGTCAAATTTTGGCTAATAGGATAAAAACGTATTGTACAAATTTAACCCCACTTAAATAACTGTCCATGCGTCATAATGAATCATTCCAAAGTTTAAGTACAGCTAAGCCTCCGTCTTATTTATACGTTCCGTCTATTGCAATATAGCCTTATGCCCGATTTACACATCGACAAGTACAGTAGCGAGTTAAAAAAATAGACAGTTAAGTAGTAGATAATAAGTAGTAAGTACAGTTCACACGTAGGCGAGTACAGCTCATAAGTTGCCGAACAGAGACGAAGACTAGTCGCGTCGTGCGTGCGTCGCCTGAGAATGTTTACGGTTATTTTAATCGATAAAATGGACATTGAACAATTGAATACCAATTTATGCGCTATTATACGACTTAACACTGAACATGCAACACATTGAAAATGAAATTTTAATAGAAAAGTAAAGAATAATAAAAAAATAAATATTTCTCACACTTCCACACAACGCCATCTAGTCCCAAACTAACCAGAGCTTGTAATATAGGTACTAGACAACGCGTAAATATATGTACTTAAATACTTTTGTAAATACTTGCACGACAAATAGAAAAATAAATAGACCCAAACGCACATGGGAATGAAAGTGGATTGCTAGAAGAAATTAACGTGGTAGCAACAAACACTCATGTTGTCACAAAAGAAACTGTAGTATTTTCCGACCATTTCATTTTTACTTAATTCATATTTAGAAAACAAAAACACAATCTTACGCAGCCGCTTTGTACGAACTTGTGAACTGTACTAAACTCGCCCGTCTACACGACGGGCAACGCGTGCGCCGAGCCGGCGAGTAAGTTGGCGGGGTGCGGGAGACGCGAGAGAGGGGGCTACTTCGTACTTAACTCGCCAAAAAATAGGATCGAGCTGTATTCAAATCAACATCATCGGCAACTTACTACTTAACTCGCTTTTGCCGTCCACACGCAAAAAGTGACTTAACTCGCCAATGAGGCAAGTTAACTCGCTACTGTACTTGTCGATGTGTAAATCGGGCATTAGCTTTACCAACTATCTTCGCTTTACTTGAACCCATTTACATATTTAACTCGGGTCGCTTAATAGTAGGCACTCTGTATTGATGTTTCGGATCAACTGATTTATTGTGAAGTGCTTGTAATGTACTTCATTTTGTCAACAAATTGCAAGTCATGTTTATTCATTGAAATATTGGTTTAGTTTATCTTATACATACATTATCGCCATCGGCGAGGTCACCCGCTGAAAGTAGTACATGTCACTACTGTCACTCGACTCCAATGACAAAGTTTTAGCTATGCATTAGAACATTTGCAAGCCCTACGTAGTACCTTGGCCCATAACAATTGCGAGACTGAAATGCCAAAGAAAAGGAAAGATAACATGCCCTCTTTATATTAACCGACAGTGCGCGGATGTGACATTATTAGCAAACATAGCATAAGTGAGGTAGACCGATGACCAGAAAAAGGATGGATGAGGGTGTTACAGAAAAGAAAAGATCGACACGTGTAAAGAATGGATATGTCCAGCTGTAGATGTCCTACTACTAATAAAATATGACAGTATTTTATGGTCAAAATGCAACGATAACATTGGTTAACTATTTCGAAATTGACATGAATAACCTAAATTAAATCACAAAACAAATACATTAATTTATTCTACCATGCAAAACCCAATCTGTTGTTTGCTAACAATTGGCAAATTTTAATTAGTTGGAATGAAATCTATACATATAATAAAACTGTAAAAAAGTCTTTTTGTACATTAAAAAGAAATAAAAAAAAAATAGCCAGGGTGTTAAAGGACAACCAACAGAACCCGTTTCCGGCATTTTTAGAATTTTTGTATGTTTGTCTGTTTATCTGTAACCTGAAAATTATTTCGGGCATCACGTAAAAAGTAAGAAAGCAATGTAGATGACTTTTATACACAACGGTTACGCGTAAGTTGAAGTTACATTTAGTCATTGTTTCATTGCAATCGGTTCAGTCTAATAAAAGATATTTGAATTTAATTAATTAATATTAAACAGCGCCATCTTTCAAACTTAGGCTGAACTACATCAAGAGTTAAACTGCGTGCAATATTTTTAAATGTAACGTAAAATGTACGTAAGCAATGTAGATGAATTTTATACACAACGATTAAGGGTAACTTGAAGTTCCATTTAGTTTTTGTTTAATTGCAATCGGTTCAGTCTATCAAAAGATATTTATAAGTGCTCAAGAATAGTTTTAGTTTTAGAGTGTTTTCAAAGTGAAATATTAAACAGCGCCATCTTATGAACTTAGATTGCAATATATTTTGAGATAAGCTGCGTGCAGTATTTTTGAATAAATAAAATAAACACAAACACATTTAACAATAATTTAATGTTTTGTGATTGTATTTCTATATTTTATTGTCAGTTATGTATTTTTTCAATGTTCTTAATTAGCAATAATTTGTTACTTAGTTGATTTTATAGACAAAAGACGAATACTAGGTATCAAGCCCTGTGTCGCGGGGACTTTACAATCATTAATTTAACGGACACAGAGAACATTCAGACTCAGAGCAATAATTTGTGGATCACACAAAGTATTGTCCTCCATGTAAACCGAACCCGTGACCTCATGCACGCCAGCCAGCTAATGCCACCACCGCGCCATCGAGGCAGTTTATTTATTTATTTATCAATGGACATGCCAACAGTGTGTAATAGGTTACTAAGAAATTCCCGTTTTATTTTTACGCAGTCTTTAGACTATATTCTTTTAAAACATTAACCACCTTACTCATAAACGCCTTTTAAATTTAGTCAGTAATTTAGATTTTTTTTAAATCTAATTCTACCATAACGTGACGTCCGAATGTATTCATTCATATGCCATGTCATTAATTCTAACTTAATTAAATTTGACAACAGATGACGTTGTACGTGTGACGTCATTTTTGTATCGCGGTGTTAAGATTCTCCTTGAAAGAACAACCTTTGTACATGTCTGCCAGTATGACTTTTGAAGCAGTCTCTAAAGTTCTGTCTTCAAAAAGGTGTTGGTTTATTAGGGTCCGGACCCGTGCTCCACCTAGGTTCTCCACCTGGGTTCTCCACCTTCAAGCACGGGGACTTGCTAGCAGGGGGAGTCAACTCTGTTCTAAACAATGTTTCTATTAGGGCTGTTAGTCACGACAGAGAGAAAAGATGAAATAGAAAATGTTATGTCATTTCCTAGCAACCACCTAATACTTGTTTATATGGAGCTGTCAACAGTCAACACTACAAGAAAAGAAACCGTTTATTTTGTAAATTCCTAAATATCTTGTAAATAAATAAAAAATCTCGATAAATAACAAGTTTATCCTGAATTAAAAACGTTGCACGAGCATCCTATTCCTTAGTTGAAGTGTTTTTGTGAAATTGCATCCTATTCCTTAGTTGAAGTGTTTTTGTGAAATTGAACGTTATTGACTCCAGTTCTGAGAAAGTGACTCCTATAGGGTTTTTGTTATGTTACAATGAGTTTCAATGTAGAGAAGAATGTTTCAATAAAGAATGTGAATATTTTTTATTATGAATATTATTTACATAAATAAATTGTAAAACAAATGAAGTTTTTTATTATCAAATCCAACTCTAAATACAGTCATCCTAATTTAAACCTTCAACAAAATAAACAAATAGATATATATATAACGCCCTAATAATGTAGGGCGTAATATAATATATCTCTTTGTTTTTATTAAATAAAAAAAATAATACAATTTCCCGCGCTGCTGATTTTAACCGCAGTTTTGGCTCCCGATAGATGGCGCCGCACGCTTAGGAAAAGTTTCCTCACGAATTTTATATGAAGTTGACATTCTTCTCCTTTGAGTATAATTGTTCTGTGCTTGCTAGGTCCCGTGGTCCAACTGATGACGTTATTGTACAGTAAATCAGTAAATTGTTTTCCCTAATGATTAAAAGGGTCTAAAACAATTCTGTAAAAGGAGTGAAACAGTTTATCTAATTATCTAAGTATACTTCTATACTTAAAATATTATAAAGAGGTAAAGTTTGTGTGTTTGTGTGATTGCGTGTTTGTGACGTTGTAGATCTCTGAATCTAAAGAACCAATTTTAAAAACTCTTTCTGTGAGGAATAGTCCATTTATCGGGGAGTGTCATTGGCTATAAAGTATCACGCTATGACAAATAGGAGTGGAGCAGTAATGAAATATGTTTAAAAAACGGACGAATTTTTTCGCCGCCCAACGAAGTGGGCACGGGTCAGCTAGTTGAACAATAAAAACAGTATCTAAAACATAAACAGAACATAACCGTTTTTCAATGACAATTTACTACAACGACACCGATACGATAAAATATTTATTCATCATAACAGCCCATTAATTTCCCAATGCAGGGACGGGCCTCCTCGCGTGACGGAAGGATACTCGGCCCACCAATACCACGCTGGCCAGACGGATTGGTAAAGGGTTTAATTTCAAGTTTTCCTTCTTTTTACTTCGTAAAGATGATATTTACGGTTACTCCCTTAGTCGGTTTTTACGACACCCATGGGATGAGATGGGGTGGTGACATATTGTATTCTTACTCCGTCACCACACGGACAACATATCATATTACCATTAAGTATTGTGTTCATATTAAAAAAATGACATATTGACATAGTGCGTCTGTTTACTAAGGTCGTAGCTTTTGTACTTAAACATAAGGCTGCATTGCTTACGCCAAGGCACAGTCCTTGTGCACTCACTGCAAGGGACAGTATAAGAGGGAAAACCCAACATAATTTCGTGCAGATAGTATATACGGTGATTCCCAACACAGTTTGTAAACGACACCTAGAGATAAGGAATATTGTAATGAATATATAAATTCTTGTGATTCATGTTGTAAAACATCGTATCGTTAAATAAAAGTAAAGTTAAAATGATCACAGTGTTTATAGTTATTGTAGGAAATAACCGCTCTCAATTGAATAATCATAGTAATAGCATACAATAACGAATCTAAGAGTAAGTATATTAAAATTTTAAAAGCGTCCTAAGTTTAAAATATGGTCTTGTAAGATGTTTTGGAAAAAAGTAAACCATGACAGAGGCGTAAATTTTATACAAAATTTAATACGCGTTACAAGAGAATATGACTTAATATAATCCCACTAATATTATGAAGTCTAAAGTTTTGGAATGTTTGCTTGCTTCACGCTCAAGCGACAAATTTTATAAATTTAAATAATTTGACGTAGCTGACAGCCTCGATTAACACATAAGCTACTTCTAAAAAATCCGGAAAAATGTGGCGTTTACGTGAAACGAGCAAGGAGTTAAAAGAACCATTACACAGGTTTTAATTAAATTTGGTGCCGGTGTAGTTTACAGCTTGATAAAAAATAAAGGCATTTCGTTGGGATGGTCGACATCAAGTTGGTGTTTAGTATAACCACTTTTAACATAAAATTTTTAAACGTCTTAATGTTTTGTTAGAAGGAACCATGTGTTAGTATTTCAGTCATGAAGCAACATTGTATCTTATTCATAATACTAACACAGACATTCGTAAAAGTTTGTTATTTTACTCAGTTCTCTGAGATATTACTCTGCATTGTATTTTTAGATGCTCTCTTATTTTTATAACACTAGAAATTTGCATTCTTGTGGTATACTGTGGACGAAAACGTTTCAACCTTTACTACTGCAAAATAGCAACGAATAAGTTCATTGACTCTGTTATTCTTACATGGAAAATTTTCTTACGATTTGATTCTTTGGAAATAAAACGTTATATTTATTGTGGTATACCTATACCAGGCCAGCGTGGTATTAGTAGGCCAAGTATCCCTCCGCCACGGGAAGAGGCCCGTCCCTGCAGTGGGGCAATAATGGGCTGTTATGATGATGATGATGATTTATTGTGGAGGTTAACACTCATAAATATTTTTGAATAAATACAATGAGGACTTACAAGAACTTACTAAGTATTACTCGTAATATCTCTAGATCAGAAAAGAGTTTGTTCAGTACATTCAGATATTCAAATTGTTTGTACAATTTATACTACGTTGGTTATAATGTTGGTGGGAATAATATCGAAATATTCCACAATGCACAATTTCTAGGAATATTTTGAACCACAGTTGGGTTGAGCTGTATGCCCACTTTATTCTCGTTTTCGCCAGATTGTGTCAGAAAATACTTTAGCACATTTCAAAACACTGGAAGATTTGTAAATGAGTATGGATTGATACAGTTGTTCAAAATCGTTTGCTTTTTTCGTAATTACATTTTGTGGTCTTAACATAATATGATTCTGATTAAGGGTAGTGTCGCAGCAACGAGTATTTTGGATCCAATACGGCATAAATAAGACCTGAAAGTGAACTTTATATACCTATAAACTTCACCTTCAGGTCTCATTTATGTAATCAAGTCACTTATGTGTATAAACTCACTTATACCTAGATTCTTTCGTTCATATTCCTTGTAATTGTTGTACTACTTAGTAGTTTGTCAATTACCGTAAAGTGATTACCGTAAATAACATAGATATTTTATTCATAATAGTATAATCGTTTAATTGAGAACCATTGAAAGTTTAAAAATAGTCGTCGCTTTAATTAGGATGATTGCCGAGGATTGAGGTAGTGTAGTCCAGTGATACTTAAATCAGCAGGTTCCAAAATCTCGGGTATAAAACATTTTTGGTAACTATTATTTTGAAAATCTTTCTGTTTATAATTTCACTTTTAAATCTAACGATGCTTACCACTAAGCTCTTGGCTATACTAGCTCTATCAACAAACAATATCTACAAAAAGCTTCTAACTATAGCATACACGCTTCACGTACAGTCTTATGCTAGTAAACAATGTATAATCCAATCATTATTAATATTGCTGAGCTGGACCATACAGCACACAGCTCCAACTAATTGGAATGAGCATTGCGTACATTCGGCGAATTATTAATCTATTACCTCGCTCTGCCTACCCTTGAGTAGGGTAGCCATAATGTTTCGTTCATATTCTAAGTATACTTAATAACGTAAGCATAAATGAAAAGCTAATTGAGATGATGACAATGTATTATGATATCTATGGTATTATCGGATATAATTGTGGATTTTACTATTACATTAATTTTGTACCTATCCGTGCGCTGTTACTACGATACTGATTCGACTTTGTAAATATCTAGGGAGTGTACAGCATATCATCATCCAACAGACGTATACTGCTGGATAGTAGCCAGGCGGTCGGCGGTTATCTTATCTTATCTTTTGTTATAAACCTGACGTAAAACGATTTGGACAGTACGATATTAGCAGGACACGTTTACCTCCATCACTCGATAAGTAACAGTTAGATATTATTATTATTTATGAAGTTTGGTTGACCCAAAAACAAACGCATGGTTTGTTAATCATTTGTATAGTTTTGTAAATATTGTTTGTTCTTATTTAAATTTCGATAACAATACAATGGCAAGTGTATTAAGCATGGTAACCCTAATTCAACTGCCTACCAGATGCCTTGTTCGGAACATATAATTTGACATTGTTATGGAAATTTCAAACAGCATAAGCCTTACTGAGAACTCATGCTTTGTGATTATTGAACCTGATAGTTCTCCTTCTAGGTACGTAGTTTGATTAATTAATTATCTAACTTTTTTTCAAAAAATGCAAAATAATGCAAGTTTTTAGATATTTCAAGATAAGTGCATTACAGTTAAATAAAATATGCCTTATAATAACAATGTGGAAATACCGAGCGTCACTAAAGTCTACAAGGGTCTTGGGCATGTAAGTCTTAAACCGAGTCAGTCCACACTCTGTGCATTCCAACTGTGATATGGTGGGGATTCGAGGTGATTCCTAAAAAGGATAGGTCTAGAATAAATACCATGACGGACATTGATCGCTTTAATGCCTAACTTTTACCTACTTATCGAGTCACCTAACCTAATGGTTGCAGCTAACCTGATAGTTTAAGGCTTATTCACTTTAAGCTATCAGGTTCGGTCGATGAGACTTCAGGTAGTGTTCGTAGAACTGTCTGATACATGTTATAACAGACAGTTTTACGTAGTATACATACTACTGGGGTTGATATAACAAAACTTCAGGGTATTAGACACATCGTTCGTATCAGATACCAAACATGATGTTTAAAATTGTTTCAGTTTAACAAATAATTAAGGTCTACATTGCTTTTTAAAGACGGATTAGTGTCCTGGGTTAATATAAAAATTATATATGTTACAACTTACAACACTATGTCCGTTCCTTTCTCAAATTTAGTGCTGACTGAAATACTAGAAATAGGCTTTCAGTATGCTAAATGTGCTTTACGCGCCATTGTACATTGTAATGTAAAGAACCACTTATGAATAAACGTGTATTGAGTTGATTAACAATATTCACGATGCATTTCCCAGTATTAATAAATAACAAAACCAACAATTTCATTAAATTTACTTTGTTACGCAACCTCTTGAAAAACAACTCAAAATACTCGAAGCCACTTTTCGCACATTAATACAAATAAAACCTGTTTGTATTTAAATATGGCTGAACATCTGTGTCGTGTAATAATTGCATTAATTTCTGCTTTGTTTTTTTCAAAGGACGGATCTGATCTGCATTGCTAATACTGGGTTTATCATACTTTAGACGACCGGCAGATGGCGCCATTGTCTCTACAAGTGTTCTGATGTTATTTATTTATAAATTTAACGGTAATTGGACAATCTGTTTAAGAGTTTAGGGGTGGAGGATGTTGTTCAGAAGTAAGATGAAATGTTCCGATTTCATTAATTCAATGAATCAAGTCATTAGGTTTTAAGTGGATCTGTCTTCTGATTGATTTGTGTTCAACAAACTCAGCGTTACGGCCAGGTTACGGCAAATTAATTAATCTGTCTTGATTGTAGAGGTATTGAAAATAGTGTATTTTCTGAACTTTGGTGCGTGGCCATGGTCAAGTTAAAGGTCGTTTTAATGTCTAATATTTAAACTACAAGCAATTAACTATTATACATCGACCTAACCAGGAAAAACATATGAATATTTTTGTCTTTAAAGATATGATGAAGATCATTCGATAGATGGATGACATAACAATGATAGCGCGCAATGCGGGCAAAAGAGCCAGTTATATCTAATACCAAAAGATGTTCATTATTCTGCTGAGTCTTTGACTCAGAGTTTCACATTAGACCTCCATTACAGCCATGGCCTACGTTATTTTTCTTCATGTTGCCTCTAATTATATTTTTTTACCCCAAGAAGTTACACGATAATAATAAGATGCAGTATCTCAATTATCTTCGCTATATCTACCCACTATTGTGCAGATAATAAGCAAACGCGGTTTACTTACACAGCTAAGCTTCATGTTCATTTGCAATCTAGCACTTCCCAGGGGCACGATACATTGTAGTTTAAAAAGCACTAGACACGTTAATCCTCGTATAAAATAGCTTGCTGCACGTTCTCTACTTAATTGAAATCTGGGTTTATTTTATGGTCAGACATTTTTACACGATTTTGTTGAGTAAATGATAATTTTTGACTGACTCCAAAAAACCGGGAGCTTCTTATTTTTAAAAGTTTGTTGATTTAAAACTAAATATTTTGAGCAATTCGAAAATAACTTTTCTTGCTTTTTTAATTAAGTACCCGAATTATAACGTCGAGTATATGATATGTATGTGCGTAGGGACAAGTGAAACAACTAATGGTCGAGATCACACTGACGTTTAATGACAAGCGATGGATACTTATAGGAGTGGACGCAGCCACTCACCTATGTACATATACATATATGCAACATTCCTCCCTCTATAGCTTGACAATATGGATACAGAAATATATAATATAAAATAAAAGAAATATATAATATCTACACAAGAAAATTTACTACCTAACTATTACAGTAAAAAAAACTTTTATAATCAACCCTAGGTACAGGGCGTAAAATCTTTCCACAACTCGTTTGTCTATCAGGTTGTCGAGGTTGTAGATCCGATTGAACTTCAACACTCGTGTGTTCTACAGCCTCATGAAACTCTTCTTCATCTTCTCCCCTCGGGCTCGGGGGACTGTTAGCAACATTCGTCGACTGTGACGTGTTAGCTTGCGCTGAGGTATGCTGTGATGTAATATCTTCAATTTCGATAGGACTGTCACTGGATGATTGACGATCGCTGCCTGTACCTCTAAAGGGTATTATTTGATTCTGATGTCTTTTACAAATATTGGAATTTAGACTGTCTTTAATAATATATATCACTTTACCTATTCGTTTTGCAATAATTCCTTTGTTCCATGATTGATTTTTATTTTTATTAAATGTTTTATATAAAACCAGGTCTCCCGGGTTAAAATGAACATGTCTTACCCTAGACTGTGAGCACTGTTGGACGTATTGAGTGGAAGTGACATATGCCGGCGGCAGACATTGCGGTGTTGGGTTTATTAAATCTAATCGTGATCGTAACTTACGCCCGAATACGAGCTGTGCAGGTGAACTGCCCGTACTAGAATGTATTGAATTCCTATAGTCAAATAGGTACTTATATAATTTATGCTGTACCGATTTAACATCAGAGTTACATAAGATAGCCGATTTAATCCCCTTTTTAACTACCTTCACATAACTTTCTGCCTATCCGTTGCTAGCCGGGTGATAAACAGGTGACGTCACATGCGATATTCCATTCGATAAGCAAAACTTTTTAAATTCTTCTGATGTAAATTGTGTGCCATTATCACTAACTATAGTGTGTGGCGAGCCGAATCTCGCCATATATTCGTACAGTTTACTAATTAACGAAAACGATGACGCGCTTGTCCCCATACAGTACGCCTCGACCCACTTGGAATACGCGTCTACTATAACTAAATACAAGCGATTATGAATAGGTCCTAAGAAATCTACGTGTATTCTGTAAAATACCTCAGGGGGGCGTGGCCACGGCTCAGGGAGCGCGCGCGCTGGTGACGGCCGCAGTTGTATACAAATCTCACAACCGGTTATCATATTTTCTATAGCTTGATCTATCCCGGGGAACCAAAATCTTCCACGAGCCTCTGCTTTTGTTTTCACAATGCCTAAGTGTGATTTATGCAACTCAACTAAAATCTTGGTTCGAAGCGATTCCGGAATAACTATTTTATGACCTCGCATTATGCACCCATTCTCATAAGATAGCTGGGCCCTACAAAGAAAATATGGTTTAATTAACTCATTAACTACATGTTTAGGCCATCCCTTCGAATTATAATAAATAACTTTGCACAAAACTTGATCCTTTAAAGTTTCCGTACGAATATCGTTAACTGTAACGGGTAAACTACTATCTATTACAAAGTTAATATAGGAGGCGCGATCCTCTACCGGCGCTAATGAGTCATAGTTGCTTGTCGCGGCGTGCTTGTGTGCGTGTGACTCATCGTCATCGGGCAAACTCGCGCGAGACAGATAGTCCGCACTGTTGTCTGCACTACGTATATATTCTATAGTGTACTTATATCCACTAAGGAATATGGCGTAACGTTGCAGCCTATTAGCTGAGACTTCAGGAACGCCTCTGTAGGGTCCAAAAATGGATAATAGGGGTTTGTGATCAGTTCGAAGTATAAACGGGGTCGCCCTCCCATATAAATACTGATGGAACCGCCGCACTCCAAATATAATGGCTGTGGCCTCCTTTTGGATTTGCGAATAGCGCTTTTCCGCTGCATTTAGCGTTCGTGAGGCGAACGATATGGGCCGTTCCACACCATCTGTTCCTGCCTGAGACAGAATTGCTCCTAACCCACTAGGAGATGCATCTACTGTAAGAATAATTTTTGCATTCTGATCAAAATGAGCCAGTATTTGCTCAGATGACAAACACTCTTTAATTTTCTTAAAAGCATTATTATGTATAGGGTCCCATTTCCATTTACTACCCTTTTTCAAAAGTGCATAAAGAGGACTCAGGATAGAAGATGCATTTGGTACAAACTGTCTATAATAATTAACTAACCCTAGAAAAGACTGTGAGTAGGCCTGGGTCAAGTCTAATTTAGTAAATTGTTGCCCCCCGTGTAGTTTCACAAACAATTCCCGAACTGTCGGCAAGGGATAGTGTTCCACCACTAACTGTTTATTTACGCTAACAGAATAATCAGCGCACAAACGAACAGAACCATCGCGTTTTAATATAGGTACAATAGGAGATGCGTATTGCGAGTGTTGAACCGGTTTTAGGACACCTATACGCACTAGACGATCGAGTTCACTATTAACCTTATCTCTTAATGCGAACGCTATAGGACGTGCTTTGCAAAATACCGGTTTTACATCGTTTTTTAATTGTAAATTTATTTGGTATTTTGAAAAAACCCCTAATTCGTTGGAGAATACCAATGGGTAACGTAATTTTAATTGTCCGACAATATCAATGTTTAAATTGTTTATTTGTTGCATTTGTAACTTGAACAAGGAAATAAAATCGCGTCCCACTATTGGTGGTCCCCCGTCTTGTATTACCCGTACATTTATTGCGTGCGTATCATTTAAATACGTAAAAGGCAAATTAATAATACCAAGGCATTGAATTGCCCTTCCCGTGTACGTATATAACCGGTCTTTTGTTAATGATAATGGCATAGAATTAAAATATTTTTTATATGTTCTATCGGAAATCGCAGTAACCGCCGAACCTGTGTCCAGTTCAAATTTTAAGCTAACGGCATTTATTAAAATAGTTAATGTCATTGGTTCACCCCTTTGAGAAAATATTTTTAAAATATTACCGTCGTCACCGTCACTTTCACTCAACTCGCCTGTGGTACCTACAAAGTTCACTTTTTTACACATTCGGCGCAAATGGCCTGTTTCGTTACACTTTTAGCATTTGTACTTAGAGAACCGACACTGAACCGCATTGTGGTTTCTATAACCGCACACTGTACACTTTTCCTTTGTATTACCGTTAGTATTTTCCGTTTGCTTATTACGCGCTATCTTGAAAACCGGCTCGCTCGGTGTTGGTCCTACTGCTTCTGCCTGGGAAGATGAAGACGCTGTTGCTCCTTTGCGCGCACTGCGCACGCTCTCCGCCAGCTCCACTGCCTTTGCCAGTGTCAAGTCCTGGAGGTCCCGTGCAAACAACTTCTCCTTTTCCGGCCCAGGTTGCATACCCATTACAAAACGATCCCGGAGCGCCTCCTCTACGTTCAAGAAACTGCAATGTGTAGTTAGCCCACGTAGCCTCGCAGCCCACTGCGAATACGTCTCTTCTGCTGTCTGCGTAGCCGCATAAAAGTTGTGCCGTTCCCCGAATCCACACTTTTTCGGTGTAAAGTGGTTATCGAGCAGTACCAGAATGTCTTCAAAGGGCACCTGTGTTACTTGCTTCGGTAACGCCAAATCCGCAGCCAGTTTGAAGGTACTATCACTGAGTGCACTCAACAAGATTGCTCGTCTTTTCACTCCTGCTGGGTCCTTTATCGCGTCGATGTCGTTCGCGATAAACCACTGCACAATACGTTGCTTATAGTTTTGCCATGTATGCACCGTATGGTCAAAACTCGATAAAATACCGAAATGCGACATTTTAATTTTATTATTTTCGAGTCGCGGGTAAGCTCGTCGCCAATGATATGTATGTGCGTAGGGACAAGTGAAACAACTAATGGTCGAGATCACACTGACGTTTAATGACAAGCGATGGATACTTATAGGAGTGGACGCAGCCACTCACCTATGTACATATACATATATGCAACAGTATAATAGTTTACCTAATATTTAGGTTTCATAAAAAAAATTACACTAGTAAACAAAGCTGGATTATTTTAAATTGATTGAAATATATATTTCAGTTATTGGCTTTATTTAAAAGACAACTTGGCCTACTACCATAATAATAATAATTTTCACACATTCACACAACGCTATTTAGTCCCAAACTAAGCAAAGCTTGTACTATGGGTACTAGACAACGGACAAACATACTTAAATACTTTTTTTTTGTAAATACATACATATTATACATAGAAAACACTTAGACCAATGCAAACAATCATGTTCATGCGCACAAAGATTTGCATTGAGCGGGAATCGAACCCGAGACCTCTGCGTAGCAGCCATGTAATATACCGACTGCGTCATAGTGGTCGTCATAGCCCGGACGGAACCGGTCACCATTGCATAGACACATAAACAATATGCAACTTTACATTACTTAATTCAATAAGAGTCTTTAAATACTTGTAAGAATATGAACGTGTCATATAAGAAGAATTAATTTTAAAAAAAAACGAAAACAATTTAGCTAAACTAAGTCGTAGCAGCGCTAACAATGAAAGATAAAATAGTCAACAAACACACTTCATTACTGCAATGTCCTATTTCATTTTCTCGAAAACTGCATAATTAAATTATTTTTCCTCGTACATATTCTTATACAGCTTATCCAAGATATCTCGGCTCACGTACTAAGAACAAGCCTTGCAAAAGCGCACGAAATTAAGTACGAAAAGCGTAACTACTTAAGCTAATATAAGCGTTCTAACGAATGGAACACAGTGAGAAATGTAAAGACACCGTTTGTATGCTAATTCTTATTTGGCGAGAGAGACAAAAACTCGGCAACGATCACAAGCTGGGAGACGAGCTTAGTGCGCCGACATATTCTGAGTCTTACTCTTTGTATGATACGGTTTTTTTATTAAGTAAATTGTTTCCTAAATAGAAATGAATATTTCAATTAGATGTATTTTAGAAGACAATTTTTATTTCTTGGTCTATTTTGGTGACGATTTATCTGAAGGAGAAATAATATTAAGATTTTCAGACTACAACATGGTTTCAAGCGTTTTACGTTGCTCGTTACAGTATAGATTCTATCTACCTGACGCTCTCAGACATTCTGAGTAAAGGACATACTATCTCACCGCACTTTCTCGTATATTATTATGGACATCGAAACTTTAATTCGTTCTGTATAAATAAATAACGATACGGAAAACAAACAACATCGCTAGGTAAATCTAGGTAATCTGAAAAGCTTTCCACTGAAGGAGTATGAAATAACGGATCAAACATTTATTTCCAAACATCAGAGCACATTATCTGAAACAGCTTTATCTGTTTTCCATGACTATTGGAGCGTAATCAATAAACCAAAAGCCGAAACAAACTAAAAGCCAAAACTAATCAGAACACAAATCACCCAAAAACTAAGCACAAGTTAAAATTCCCCATTTCAACATGAAAGGATCCAATAAACAAAATTCCAGTCATTAACTCCTACACTAACGTGATCACTTTTTGAAGTAGTTTATTTTGATTCTAAACTGAAGGCGATCGGAAATCCGAAAGTTGTTGAAATAATCCTAAAGTTGTCGAAATTGGAATAGTTAGGGCGTCGAAAGCCAATGTTGGCAGAGGAGCTCGCCCACCGTTGTGTAACTACCGCATTATTCTACGTTTTAACATAACCAATGTTCTTAACTTAGCCAGAATGTAGTCTAGTTTCTATTGATTAATGTCCAGGACTTCTGTGGTAAACGATACTTAATCAAATGCGGTAAGGTATGTTGTTTCCATTTCTGTTAAATTGATTCAGTCAGACTAAAAGTCACCTATGCTATTACAATATACAATTTCATCTTCAATATAAATCCTTTTCGGGATTATTCGGCTGAAAAGAACTACTTCTATCTTGTATTTACTTTTTAAATTACAACAGTACCTACTAGTAAGTAGGTATCTTATTTATATCTAAAAGTTAGCCTAGGAACAAGAAAGATTTTTCGCTTAAAAGAAAATACATTGTTTCAAAAATAAAACTTACTAAGCACTTGTAGCGGAATGGAATGGTGTCTCTTACCTGCTAGTGCCTGCAGAATTTTATTCATAATACTAATTTATACTAAGTATGATGTGAGATTTGCATATACATTTGTTTTACCCAATGGAGCTCTGGAATTTTATATTAGTTGGTTTTTAAGGAAATCTAGAAGTACTAATCAAATCTTCTAAAATCGAAGCTAAATTTTAGTTTAATACAATTTAAATTAATTTATAAACAACGAGTTGCAATTAGTCGTTATCTTTTCTTTTACAACTTTTGGTTTAGACCTCTGTCAAACTTTTATTCTTCGAATCTATTATATAAGAGCATCAAGGCAGCCATGGTTAAAATAATAGGTAATTCATATGTTGCCATGCAATCACATAATTAAAGGAAGAAAACCTGTATATATCTGAGAACCTATCACCTGAAAAGGGTTAAGAAATAATGATGACAATAATAAATAACTTTATTACAATAAGAAACCTAGAATACGTTTGTATTTTCTATCACCATAAGAAGCTGCATTATCTAGTAAAGACTTTATTGTGGTAGTACAAAGATTTACGAGTGGTACTCACCATTTATGAACAAGCATACACACGACGGTATATATGAATAGAGAGTGACATAAGCTTTAATAAAAGCTTTATGCTTATATCATAATGTGCACTCATGACGGCATTTTGACAAAGCAACGTCATTACACAGGTACGTCGCACCATGAAGCTATTTATTCAAAAGCACATCTTCTTTACATTATACCATATTATTACAAAAATATATTACTTGGTATGAGGGAATACTTTTGTGGAATGGCACAATGGTCTCGCGCTGTAATCTCGGCGTAACCTCGTATATGCCATTGTTAGACGACATTATGACTTTGTGTTACACCGCAGAGAATGAGTGTGTTTTAACTATTAAAAAAGTCTAAGAATAGACATTGCACCTACTTTTTAACAGCCCAATATGACGCTGCACTGCAGGGCCTCGTTGTGGCCAGGTGCTCAGAGAAATTGATAGGTATTAGGGTTTGTGTCAAGAGCCACTGTACTTACTACGCCATAGTAGTTTATTTATCGACGTTTACAACGTCCTCAGGATGCGACGCAGTGGTGAAAAATAGATAAAAGTGTGAACGCCTAGTTTTATCCCATGGGCATAGTATAAGTATGTTATACGTAGCATAGGTACAGTTTTTGCAAATAGCTTGTTCAATAAAATGAACTGAATTATATAGGTTCTATAACATTTTAAGTTCATTAGTATTAATTAATCGTTGAATACACAACGGACATATTTTTTCAAACAAAATTAATGATCAGTGATCATTAATTTTGTTTTGTTTAATGTATTGTTTGTTGATCACTCAACAATAATATTTCATTATTTTACTTTGGAAAATTAATAGGGATTGAAATTTTACTGAAATACTGGATTCACTTAATCATTTATTATTTCAATAATGAGTGTGTAATTTAAAACCAATAATACTGTTACATTATTATGATTATTATAAAATATATTTATATTACAAAGTAGCTATTGCCTGCGGCTTCTGTCGGTCACTAAACGTAACAGTAGATATTTTAATATATTTACTATAACATTATAATTTACTGTTTACAAATCCGACTGAAAACCGAGCATTAGTACTGATTATGGCACGTAAATTTTGTTTACTTTATTGTTTTCCACACAGTTAATACGTACGGAGTTTATGAGATTAAACCCAAATACGTTGACCACTAATTCTGATGACCTTTACATGAAGCAAACTTAAAAGAATCTGCCCCTTTAAACACAAGATTCAATTCTTCCAGAAATTACTATATTTTATGATACAGACATTGAATAAAATACAATCCAATTGTAAACTTCTATTCTTTTTGAAAGTAATTATTGTCATGGTACATAATATTTTTTGTTTCTCTTGTCGAAAGCAGTTTATATTTTTATGAAGATAGAATTGACTATTTAGCCAATTTTCCAACTGTAAATGAGTACCTATTGCTTTTCATATCTGATTTGGACATTTTAATATATAATAACACTATATCAATCAGACTACACCTAATTTAAATCTTTATGTCAAAGCAGATAAAGATCACAATTTATAACTATCATTCATCAGAACGTGAGTAACATATTTTAAATTCACTACATTTGAGTTGAGCTGAAAATAAACTTGTTGTGAATTGGAAATCGTGGACGCATTGTCCAGACCTATAATGTGGATCCTAACCTTTACCCTTGCCCTCTCCATTATATTCAACATCTGTACGATAAGTAATGTAGTTTTATTTTGAAGTGAAAACTATTTTAAAGTGGACAAGGGCCATAGCAATTTATTAACTTTACAACGTACCCATTATTCAAAGCAGCAATTTTCAAATACGCAAAATTGCTGTAGGTACTTTATCTTTTACGTGGTTTCAATTTTACCGATTTAATTCAGTATTTTTATAAGCTTAGCGTAGTTAACTCAATAACAGCTTGCTTAATTTATATATAATAAATAAATAAATAAAATCATTTATTAATCACACAGGTGACAACGTTGCAATAAAAAACATGAACATTAAAAAAAAAAAATAATAACAATGTGAGCACACGGAAAAATTACAAACAAAACAAAAAGAAATAAAAACTAAAATCTACAATAAAAAAATTATATAATAAAGTAAAAATGGGCCAAGTCCCGCAGCGTCACACCCGCACCCGTGCAAAAAAAAGGACCTCACTCAGCATAATGCTGCGGCAGGCAGTCATGCGTGACATGACTACCAGCTTAGCAGCGCTGGTTTTCAGTGAGACCCTTACATGTATAAATAAATAAATAAATACCCGAAGACGTGTGATGTGTTAAATGTGAAATTGTGAAGTCTGTGTAATTGAATAAAATATTTCGTAGTGTGAAAGTGTAAAATATATTATGTGGTGTGAAGTATATGAGGCAATACGTCCGAGCGCATGCAACACTGACAGCGCTGTCATCGCGTCATTGTCAATGTCATCGCACTCGCTCGGCGTCACTCGGCGTCCACCGCCATCTTAAATACCTTTGGTATTGGTAAACAAAGCGAAAGATGACAATGATGCAGAAAAAAGTTATTAGTGTAGTCATAATGAACTATAGTAGTGTGGTATTTGGTTACATAAACTTATACTGTGAAATGTATGATAATACGGAGAATAAAGAGTTGTAAAGAGTTGTGTAACGATGGCAAACCAGTGTGTGTGCGCAGTGAGTGAATACAATAGAATTAGATGCAAGAGGACAGTACATTACCTAAGCTTAACAGAGGATTACACAACACGTTGCGTTGCTCAAAGAGTAAGTAATCTAATTTATTAAAAATTAAAACACAGGCCTGTATTTAACTGCTCTTCTAGAAGCAGTCCCTTCATGTGTTTTGTAAAGGTTTCTCTGCTTTTTAGGTTACGCACTGGTGGCGGCAGGGAGTTCCAGCAATGTGTTGCAGCAAATTTGAAGCAACCCCTAAAAGCCACGGTCTTATGCATGTGCACCGATAAAGGAGCTATCTTAGAACGCTGGCTGTACCTCTCCTTTTCCTGCCTCCAACTCAGCTTGTGATAAAGGTATGCTGGCTTGTGGGTTTTAATTAAGCCAAACAGTACACAAGACATATGTAGCTTCCTCCTTGCCTCCATCTTGAGGATCTTATGTTCATTTATATATGGAGTGACATGGCTCCTCCTAGGGATATCGACACAGAATCTCATACAGGCATTCTGGACACGCTGAATGAGGCCTGCAGTTCTCTTCAACAGACATGGACCATAGACTGTATCACAGTAGTTAAACTTCGCCAAAACCAGACTGTCTACAAGCTTTTTACGCAATGAAATACTGAGATACTGTCCGATGCCATATAAAACTTTTAGTCTGTAAAAGCAGTTACTTGTAACCCTGCTTACATGCTTTTCAAACGTTAGGGCAGGGTCAATTACAAGCCCAAGACTGGTAACGGTGTCAGCCCTTGCTATAACTTCATTATTGAGTATAATTCTGGGGCCTGCGGAGCTGACATTGTTGATCTGCCCTTTAGTACCCAGAACAATATACTGGGTCTTCTTGGGGTTAAGCACCAGTGAGTTTTCCCGCGACCATGCCATCACACGTTGAAGATCCTCATTGAGATTTTCCACTGCTCTCCTGGTGTCTGATGGTTTAAACGATATGTACAACTGGGTATCATCGGCATACATATGATATTTAGAGTATTCAAAGCATTGCTTAATGTCAGCTGTGTACAGGATATAAAGCAATGGTCCCAGAATGGAGCCCTGAGGGACTCCTCTGTCTACACTTAAGGTGGAAGAACTGGTTCGGGTACCATCTCCCTGAATCAGTTCAACATATTGTGATCGGTTAGAAAGGTAGCTCTGAAACCAGGCCACTGTTTCACGGGTAAATCCATAGCTAGTCAGCTTTGAGAGTAGCAGTGTAACATCAATACAATCGAAAGCACGGGAATAGTCCAACAGCACCAGTATTGATGCCTCCCCCACATCTCTAGCCTCCAATATGTTACCAACAACATCCGATAGAGCTGTAGCAGTACCACGCCCCCCCCGAAAGCCAGATTGCAGCTCAGGCAATAAAGCATTCTGTTCAAGATGTTCAATAACCTGATTGTAGACCACTCTTTCAAGTATTTTTGACAAGCAGGGGAGGATACTAATCGGCCTCAAGTCTTTGCTCGTTTGAGGGTTATTGTTTTTAGATATGGGGCGCACAACTGCCACTCTCCAGGTGTTCGGAAATGTGTTTGTAGTGATGGATGCATTCATTATGTCAGTGACTGTCTGAAGTGTGGCAGTTAGGGAAAGTGATAACATGTCGAGACTGATACCATCCACCCCCATCGCGTTTGTCTTGATGCCCTGTATTATTTTGGAGACTGTATCTGTACTAATAGGTGACAGCTTAAATAGTGTAGAAGTGTACTTTGTAAATTCAAAATATGTCAGCTGGGACAGGGTGGTACTTATGTTGCCAGGGACATCCAAAAAGGCCATGTTAATTAAATGAGGGTCTTTAAAGTGAGAGGGTAGTAAAGTATCCTTATGATGAGGTATTATATCCTTTTTAAGGTTCTTCCATAACAACTTCTGATTCCCAATATTGTTGTTGATGTGGTATTTGAAATATGCTGTCTTCTCATTATGTAAAGCCTTAGACGCCTGGTGTTTCATGTCCAGATAATAGATCCGGTGCTGCTCAAGTCTGGTACTGTGAAATCTTTTACGTGCCTCATTTCTTAATCTAAACATCATGAGTATAGTATCCGTAATCCAGGGAGTAGGTTGATTTTTAAAAGTTCTAGTTATAGATGGGGCATGCATGTCGTATAGGTAAATAATGTAGGAGTTAAAGGTCCCAACCATGGTGTTGACATCCCGTAGACCTTTAATATTAATATTCGCCCAGGGTAATGATGACAGGTCCAGGAAAAACTGGTCTTCCATGATATCTCTGATTGGTCTATAAGTGATTGTTCTTGGTTTTGGTTTAATCTTATTAAAAACTGTTTTGCAGATAATAAATGCATGGTGACCAAGCTCACTTATATGGTCAACCGTCACACTGAGGATGTCAATATCTGTGCAAATCAGATCAATTAGGCTACTACTGTCCCCCTTGAAATGGGTTGGAGTAGAAACCAATTGTTTAAGGTTTGCACACATGAGGAAGTTTTCAATTTTTTTTGTGTTAGTACTATCAGCCTCCAACATATTGACATTAAAGTCACCCAGCAGAATCACCTGGTCAAAGGGGGCAAGGGCACTTAAGGTGTCTGTTAGTTCATCCAGGAACTGATCAAGGTCAAACCAAGGAGGTCGGTAAGCGGTACCTACTAAAACTTTCTTGCCCATCATGCCCAATTTATGGAAATTAATAATTATTTTGTGAATATCGGCTTCCATGATACCAACCTTAACCACTGTCTTTTTGCGAAGAGGCTCTTAGAGATGTTATCAGAATAATCTACAGAATTTAAGTCACATCGATTTAGAAAGAAATGAAGTTGTAAAAGTCGCAAGAAGGGTAGCCTTCGATTGCCCCAAGGGGTGGTAACATTGAAAACAACAGTCCATCACCAAAACCACTTTAATTTCATATAATTCATTCTATAATTTTACTAATAGCATAATTTAATTAATATCACTTAGGACACAAATACATAGTATAACTCTCCAAACATAACTATGAAGGTAAAGTTTCCTAAAGTTGAGTACGTTCAAATACAGAAGCGGTACGTACTGTTAGATAAATCGTGTGAAAGCCTGTAACTGCCGAGTCAGCATTTGAATGTAGAGCGTTGTCAAGTGGTTGCGATTCGAATCGTCGTCTGTCACACAAGTGGATTTAAAAGTGAAATGCTGCTAAAGCGGTTTTATTAAAGTGTGGGTGAATGGCAAATAGTGTTATGTGGATTGGCAATAAGTACCTTTTGTTCCTGTAAATGGAGCTGTAGAATTTTGGAAGAAGAATATTGAAGCCAGATTCTGATGCATTCTATGCTTAAAGTGATTTATAATATTGGTACCATCAAATTAAGTTAACAAAAACGGATACAATGATTTTTGTGAATCCGCACAGAAGTGACGGGCTTTAGTTATAACATTTTTTTTTAAGTGGCGCTTAGGCTTGACAAAAAGGGTGGGGAGACCCCTCACACGGTGGACCGACGACCAAGTTAGGACGGCGGGAAGCCGATGGATGAGGGAGGCACAGGACCTACATACTTGGAGAAGGCTTGTGTCCAGCAGTGGACGTCGATTGGCTTGACAGCTTAGCAAACGGTTCACTTAAAGTTTCCTTCACTTCCAAGGATAGTAATATTATTGTACTAAGCCCCTGCTTTTTTCAGATATCTTTTGAAACCTCATTATTGTACATACTTGTGTTAAAATTACAATATAAAACCTTGGCTAACGAATTTACTTAATACAACAAATCTTTTAAGTCCAACATAAACCAAAGATTTTAAGATCAATTCTGAAGCCAAGTCAATTATGAACAACTTTTATAACCCCAAGTTAAATTTGAACATTTGAGTAATGGTGGAGGGTAGTCGTGAATATTTATTACTTGTGCCTTAAACTTAAGCTGCATGGAAGTAGATAGTTCTGATGGTTGATTAAAACTTGTTGTTTTCATCATGTTGCATCCCAAGAGCTCTGTAACTACTTTAGTTAGGGATGTAGGTTTATCGGTCATCTTTACAGCTCATTAATGTCCGTCTGTAGATACCGGTCTCCTCTTTCTAAAAAACAAATAACCTTTGACCACTATTTTTTTCGTTTGTTTAAAAGACAACTCCTGCACTAGGGATCACGCCCTGTGTCGCGGGGACTTTTTACAAACATCAATTTAACGGACACAAAGAACACCCAGACTCAGGACAATAATTTGTGGATCTCACAAATTATTGCCCTGCGTGGGGATCGAACCCACAACCTCGTGCACGACAGCCGCTTGCGCTAACGTCGCGCCACCGAGGTCGTTAGATTGGTTTAGATTTTTACGTCTAGTTTTTCTTGTTTATGTTTCGTACGGATAGTTCACAAGAATGCGATAGTTTACAAGTCCTTGGAATGAGATAGGGTGATAAAACTATGTATTCTTCTTTTGATAAACTTAAAAAGCAAAACATGAAACAATACCTTGCTACTAATAAAATAAACGCAAAAAATCAATATAACAAAATCACGATAAATTTCTCAAAAACTTAAACTTAATTAAAATGAAAAATAGCTGGTTTCGTAGCCGGTTAGGACTGACAACTTCAATTTATAATCGTCTAATTACGAATGGACGGCAGGTGCGACGAAGCCTTCGCTATCAATCTCAATAGCTACGCCTTCAAATTCTGATGTAATGAATAGGACAAAATTTAAAAGATTTAAATGAAAAAAGAATCCTAATTTACTTCGAATAAACGAATAACTTAAAAATAAAATTAAAATGACATAATTTAATTGTTTTTTACATTTATAAAATGCCTCGGTAGCGCAGTGCTCATGGGAACCCTACATGTAGCCGGGATTCAAGTACCAGCAGCGACAAAATGCTTGTCAAAATTATTTTTATTATCTAATTTGACTTAATAATCCCGTTTTAGTTGCCCCATGTTCCTAGCCTACTACCCTACTATAAAGCCTATTATAGTTTAAAAAAATAAGAGATTTACACTTTTAACAATATCCTGTTTTTGTTTATTATTTACTAGCTGACCCGGCGAACTTTGTTCCGCCTTAATGGCAATACTGTAATTAAAAAAATACAAAAAATATGAAATACCTACATTAATCATTCATCTGTATTTTGGTACATAGGTTGCTCTTCACTTAAGTACCTTGTGATACACGACATTTTTTTGTTTTATTATCAGGCGCAAAAACAAACAACGCAGATGGTTTTCCGACCCGTGAACATGCCACGTATAATTGACCATGGGAAAAACATGAATGTTCTAGATTTAAACCACAAACTTTTAAGGACTGGCCTTGTGATTTGTTGATGGTCATGGCAAATGCAAGACGTATCGGAAATTGAAGTCTTTTAAATTCAAACGGCATATCGGTTGGGATCATCGGGATCCTCGGAATGAGAACTTCCTCACCTTTGAATTTTCCTATCATTATCGTAGCGTAAATGACATTGTTCATCAATTTTCTAACCACCAAACGCGTACCGTTGCACAGTTTTGGTTGGTTTATGTTTCGAAGCATGATTACTACGGAGCCAACCTTTAGGCGTAAATTGTGCGGTGGTAAGCCAGGCACGTCCAAAGAGTTTAAAAATTCAATTGGATAGTTGGTGGCTTCATCTTCATTTGTGACGCAGTCAATAGATTTGAATGAATGCATTGTTCCAATGATCTTATTTTGAATTATGTAGTTCAGGTCATCTACATCTTTATTTTTAGCCGCTAAAATTGCTCGCTCACTCAACCATTCATTATTTTTGTAGTTAGAAATAATGTTTGGAAATACATTGTTGATAAGTTCGTCTTTTGATGAGACAAAATTACAGAAATTATTTGGAAATGATATTAATCCGCTCGATTCATCGACAGGTACTTGACCATTACCGATAGTCAGCAATTTCTCCAAAAAATCTTCAGCAGATATATCATTAAGCAATGTAACTCTCATGTTTGTTGTCAGCTGCAGTTTTTTCACATAGCGCCATAGATTTGACGATTTGAGGCAAGCGTTTATTTCGAGAAGAAAAAAAAAACGAAAAAAAAAAAAACTTTAATGCACCACAATACTCGCAAACAACGTCCATTTGCCCAATGCAAACGCTAGGATGCAAGCTGTAATCATTGCTGCAATCGTATTGAAACGCTGCTCGATTCAAATCAGCAGAAAAAAAAAACGGGATAAAAAGTATCCTATGTTCGTCTCCTGGCTCTAAGCTAACTCCCTACCAATTTTCAGCCAAATCTGTTCTGCCGTTCTTGAGTTATAAGTGGTGTAACTAACACGACTTTCTTTTATATATATAGATGTGCGTAACCTGCAATATTCAATTACCTGCTTAAGTAAGTTAATGAACCGTCACTTAGTACTATCATTAATAACATTTACTTAAGCTATTATTGTCACAAATACAACAAAATCAACAAAATAGCCACATGACGTCCATTGCTGAATGTAGGCATTCTTCAAATATTTTAATTTCGTGCAGTCCCGTGGTTTTTACATCTACTGGCTTACCGCCTCTCTCTCATGTAATCGTCCACCGGATTGAAATTCAGAATCAAATTAAGGCGTAGTTACACAATAATTTTATTTATTTTAATAATAATAATATACCTACTGTGTTGGTAACGTAGCGGTTGAAATTCGGTAAACGTGGTCGAGAACATGGTTTCAAATCCGTTTGTTCCAATGACAAAGAGAAACATGGCCTATAAGTACTATACCTACTATGGCTTAAACTACAACTTATCAGGCGTATAAGTAAATTAGGAATTTCATAATGTTTCCTTTCCTGGCACACTGAGACAACTGATAGTCAAATTAATTGGCTTTAAAAAGAAGCACCTTGTTTTATTGGTTATTTTAGAAAGTAATGGAAGTTTGGTAGATAATATTTATTTTACTTACGACTTTAACAACTAATGCTATTTATTAATCTCCAACTTAACTAAGTTTGTATTGTAGGCACTGGTACAGTCACGAGCAATAATATGTACACATTTTCAAATTTTCTAAACTATCTGCACGTTTATCTAGACATTACAATATCAAAATGAATTCGTAATTTAGAAGAGGTTCCGTACAGTTTTGAATTAATCTTCGAATTTTCAATTTTGGATTGGCAGAACTTTAGATAACTGGTTTACAAAATGCGAAAATGTGTACATATTATTGCTCGTGACTGTACCCGTCCAGTAGGTAAATGCCGTAAACTTTTTTTTTAGTGTAAGTGTATAACCTTACTAAATCTAATAGTCAATGACTTGACTTTCCTTTCTATCTTGCATTATTTAAGTACTTAGTAAATATAAAAGTAAGTTTACATTTTATGTTTGTTTTCGAAGTGCCTCAACATAACTTCATCATTCAGCACTTTGCGAGTATAAGCTTACTATTTTATCGCACCTAACATAGTTAAAGATGCCATGGAAACTAGAGACGGGTTGTAAAGCGTTTATTTCGTTTTTATCCAACCATATTGACTCTACTCTACTCTAATTTGTGCTCAGGTATATAAAAGATAATGTTAAACGTTTGATCAAAAGATTATAGTTAAGATGTTATGTGTTATAATTTCTTTAGCAGTCCAAAAGAGATCGAGTGCAACGACAAGCGACCTAATTAGTAAAAAAAACCTTGACCTA
This sequence comes from Schrankia costaestrigalis, assembly GCA_905475405.1. Lineage (NCBI taxonomy): Eukaryota > Metazoa > Arthropoda > Insecta > Lepidoptera > Erebidae > Schrankia > Schrankia costaestrigalis. The sequence continues at coordinate 20,970,079 of FR997833.1, forward strand.
TAAATAAACACGGATTATTATCGGTCTTGTATCTAGTTTATTTTCTTTTTTTATATATTAATTGATTTTTAATAATAATCATATTACTTTATATACAACCACACACCAATCTATCTGTCAAGCGTGGTATTAGTAGCCTAAACACTCTAGCTCCTGAGTGTGGCCCTATCCTTGCAGTAGGTAGCTAAATGAGTCACGTATTACTTCAGTATATTCTTAAATAAATTACATTTTTCTAATATCCAAGGATACTTTATTTCTAGAACCTTTTATTGTAATAGATATTTTTTGCTAGATAAAAGGAAAGTCTATGGCTAGCAGTAACAATGCTATTTATATAACTGAGAGACGAAATAAGAAAGGTTCGAAAACGAATCTTGTCAGGACGAAATGATTGATCACTCAAAACCTTACAGAAGTCTTATAATAAAATCTACAACAAATATGTACAAGTACAAAACTTTTTGAATATTTTCATGTTTAATGTATATTTTGGTTTTAAATGTTATATTTTATGAAGTTGATGGTGTAAGAATAATTTTGCTTTTGACTACTACGAAAAAAACTATATAAAACTTAACTTGAAATTTAACTTAAGAAACAGCTTCACTGTCCCATAAGTCATAATTATATGAACATTTGCATTGTTTTATTTGTATAGTAGTGCTGTGTCCATTGGCTTAAGGAAGGTATTATTATTATTATTTTATTTTAAAATAAATTCCAAACATTAGTGGAAAATATAGGTCTTACCATAATATAATATTGCTGCACGTACCCTTAATATGGAGACATGAATTCTACAGGGAATTGTCGTTAAGTTCATGGTTTTAAACGACGTTAAGAGCTGAATCTCGTCCATGAAAACTATGAATTTAAAGTTCACTTAAGTAAGGGTACGATTTTTTTTTCGATGAAGCTACGAGTATAAGCTTTATTTATTAAATTGATTAAGTTTATAACAAAAAATAACGTTTCCCAAAAAAAGTACCCGAATACACAATCTATGATTTTGAATCAATTTTGATATTAATGAGAGACAACATTTCTTTCAATGTGCAGCGATGTGCGTTATTTTAGTAAAAATATATTTAGCTAAAAGGTGCAAATATCACTTCACACCCCAACCTCATCTGATAAACAAACAGAATCCACAAAATCATAATATTTCCAGCACACAGCACATCTCTTTATTAAGACGTGACCTACTTTTAAAACCCAATATTTTATCACATTTTCCTATGCGACTTGGGAATCGAACCGCCATTAAAGTAACGAGTAAAATGTGATCGGCTAATCGTCGATTATTGAACGGCAACGCGTATATGCCGTACATCCATTATGACTGTTTGATAATAGATGTGTGGGGCGACCCTAGTCGGTGATTCATCGTAATTCATCTTCCTTAATCGTTGCTCAGTGTTGGGGATAGGGCTGTCACGCTACAGATAAGATGTTATCGTTAAACTTCTACACGGATAATGGCCTTGAACTAACAGCTATTAGAATGAAAAACTTTAATGACAGATTGAATCGAAGTTATGATGGAAACTATAGTTGTTGAAGTTCTGTCAACACCACATTGTATGACATGGATTCAGACATAAATGTCTCCTTCTACGTGGACATACAAACTTTCTAAATATTTCGTATTTTAAACAATGACACTAATTTGTACTTAATCAACTCTTTTTCTTTACAAAAAGTTCAAAATATTATAAATAAAAAATGTATAATATTATTATTTTGCAATGTCATATTTTGTGGTTTCACTCATTGTTTCTATCTACGTCAGATGCTACGTATATCTACGTTGCTACAATAAATCTTGCTTATCATGTTGTCCTGCATGGGACATAAACCGACGACCGGCCTTATGCTCATCAACTGCATTATAGATTTTTATATCTTATTCTAAGTACATTTTACAATAATACTTATATAACAAATATGTATTACACAACAAACATATTGGAAGTAAACAATATCCCGAAATTATCAAACACTGACATATATAATACACAATATTTTGCATTTACCATTCGTTTCTGTGGTCTGTGGAGTGTCATATTCGACCGCATATAAAATAAACCTCGTTGGTATGTAATATTCGTGTGTGGCAGCCCTGAGCTTCACCGCTACTACGCAATCCATCTCTTATCGAAACAAAATTTGAGTTAAATGTTAGTTTTGGATTTGTTTATGATACATACATACATAATCTCATGCCTTGTTCCCGTGGGTGAGCCAGAGACTGTTCTGCTATTTACTAAGACCCTTACAAACAGGTTTTGCTTCCCCTACATTCATAACACATGGTATGAGATGTGGCTATACTACCATGTATGCATAATTGTCACCACACAAAGATTTAGGATTATACTGTATAAAAATGATTTTCAACTTATTTCCATTTCGTACAAAATAAGGAACCAAAAATATTCAGGACATTTTTTTATATTTTAATTACAATACTCGGTATCACGTAAAATTTTCATGAAATGGAACAAGAAAGTAAAATCAAAGTGATCCGTATAAAAACCCGCATCTGAGCCGGCTCGGTATTGATTGGTACAGGGCGGGGTGACTGAATCAAACTCTGGCTAATGAGCAGTCGTAGCTACGGTTTTGTATGTAGGGTGATGCTGATATACGGTTGGGAAGTTCGGAAGGACAATATTACTGCTGTTTCTAATACATCTTTTTAGACAAAATAATGCATTTGATTGAACATGTGTGTGTCTATCTGCAAGTTTCTTAGTTATAATAAATTCAAATTACTCTCGAAAAGAAGAAAGACAATAGAAAAAACTGGTACTCGACTCGAACCTGCGTCTCTGGACTATACGAGCTCGCACGCAAGTTTTCTATTTATACCTAAAAGCCTACCTTTGTAGGTAATTAAAATTGAGTTATTTAGGGTACCTAAAAAGTTTTGTTTTGTAATGAAATGTACAAGGTAATTCCTTTGTAGTTTTAGATCAACCTTGGGAGTAGTATTATTTTGTTCTTTGTGTCTCTTCTTATTATAATACTAGCTGCTGTGCCCGCGACTTCGTTCGCGTGGCGGATGTTACTTACTTCGCAATTCGATTTAATACTGAAAAATCGTTTTTTAAACCTTATAGCAAACAGATATACCTACACACGAATTGTAAAATTAACGAACGAACCAAAACCTTTTCAAAAACAGATCTTTACAAAGACAGATCTATGAAGACTGTGTCTAAACTTATACTGAAAGACATGAGCGAACGTCATTCTTTCAAGTAAAATCTTAATACCGCGATACTGAAAATGACGTCACAGGCACAATGCTATCTGTTGTCAAATTTGTAAGTTAAAATAAATGACATCGCTTTTTTCATTATAACAGCCCATTAATGTCCCACTGCAAGGACGCGCCTCCTCCCGTGACGGAGGGATACTTGGCCTACTAATACCACGTTGGCCAGTCGGATTGGTATAGGGTTTAATTTCAAGTTTTCCTTCTTTTTTATTTCGTAAAGATAATATTCACCGATAGTCCCTTAGTCGGTTTTACGCCACCCATGGGATGAGATGGGGAGGTGACATATTCTATTCTTGCTCCGTCACCACACGGATAATCGCTAATTAATTATGAATGAATACATTTGCACGCCACGTTATGGTGCGGCAGAATTACCTGCCTCGGTGGCGCGGCGGTCGCATTACATGGCTGGCGTGCATGAGGTCGCGGGTTCGATTCCCATGGAGGACAATTGTGATACACAAACTATTGTCCTTAGTCTGGATGTTCTTTGTGTCCGTTAAATTGATATTTTTAAAGGCTAGTGTGAAGACTTATAATAATTGATATTACACATACGATTCATGGTTAATTTTATTAACATTTAAAAGGAATAACTTATTAATAGCACTTAATAATAAAATAGTTATATATTATTTAAAAACTCATTTATTTTATGATTACTACTGGTAACGCCATCTCGTGAACAAAAGAAACGAAATTTAAATTCATTCAACATTGAACCAAATCCATTTTTCATGACCCCTGATTTGTATTGGACTGTTCTAATAAAGATATCTAGCGATATCTCGAGTGTTACTTATCCGATTCCGATTGTTTTATTATAGTATAGATAGATACCTACCTACTTTAAACTTAATACCTAAAAACTACGTATCTATGTATTTTAATATCTAAAGCTCGCTTATTCCGAGAAGAGTCAATAAGAACCACGTCCGTTCGCATTAAAAGTCAATGTGAATGAAATTATATAGATGCACCGGTTGGCCGTTTCGGACGTTAAACAAAAATCAACCGTACTGCCGTACTCATACTGGCGCGGCGACATTTGGAAATTTTCTTTCATCTAAATCTTGTGTGTTTATAAACCGATTTCTATAATTTTTTTTTTATGAATAAGGTATTAAAGTGTACTTTTGAAATATGGTAGTTTGAAAAAGATATGTCTATGCAAATTACAATATATTTATGTATTTAATACACTTTGAAGAAAACCCTAACGATTAAACAGGTTATTGTGACTAATATATAAAAGATAGATATATACTATTCAGGACTTTTTTGTTCATCGTTTGAAGACCATTATTTTTGTAATACATATTTTTGGCGTATGATCAACGTATGCGATGATAAGAGCTCGAACGCGCTTTTTTTCAACGGACTTGCTTCAAATTTTTTGCCACTGCTCAGCTCCTATGTGTCTTAGCGTTATGTTATACAGCCTATAACCTGCCCGGGAGTATGGACTACAATTGTACTAAGTTTGGTTAAAATGCCTACAGTAGTTTTTGACCCATGCGTGCACATACAGACAGACAGACAGACAGACAGACAGACAGACAGACAAAAAATTTATTGATTGCATTTTTGGCATTAGTATCGATCACCATTCATCCTCCAATATTAATTTTTAACATATATTCAATGTACAGAATTGATCTCTCTACAGTTTTATTATAAGTATAGATAATAAGATATACTTATTATATCAAATTTAAAAGTATTAAATAGGTATTTATTTTATTAATAAGACAACTCTTGCAATATTATTAAAGTCTTATATTGCATGGATCGTTTCGTACATTCAATAAATACCACAATTAACTTTAGATCACACAAATAATGTTGTACTAGGTAAGAGTCGTACCCCCGGCAGCATAGCTAGCTACAGCAAATGAATATAGCACGAGTTTACTATGATTTCAAAACGCCATTGTGTCAGTGTGACGGCGTGAAACTATTAGAAGGGTGCCTGTGAGACAACTGTCGCCTTCAGCGGCTGAGGGAAACGAAGAAAGGGATCATTTATTTTGGCTTACATGGCTGACGGTCTGTCGGTTTTGCGGCTTCACCCTCCGCTTTTGAATGACAAGTTTGCTGGTTCGATACTCAGATAGGAGTAATGTTAAATCTGCACGCAGATTTGTTATTGTAATGCTGAAAGTTTTCCGTGTTTCTACGTGTGGTAATAGAGTAAGGTGTCAAGTAATGACATTCTAAGCGGATTAAGAAAAAAATTGCATTACGATACGCATACGAATGCACACGAATTACAAAATAATATGTGTGGAATCTCGGCAGCGTGATATTAGTAAAGCCTGAAAAAAGAAAAGAAATTATATACATCACTAGAGGTCTTACATTAAGAACATCTGCATAGCTTATCCTCTAACCTGCTTTTAAAGTGCCCATAAGTTGAGATAAAGTGGTGGCAATTTATCTTCCTCCGTAATCAAATTTACAATGGTACTTTTCAATCACAAGTGACAAAATAGAAAAAAAAATTACACAAAACGTGAAAACTTAATCATTATCCTTAAATAGAGTTCTAACATGCCATAATTAATCTTCATCAGCATTAACATAAAAATGCAACACATTATTACCTCAATCATCATCTGAATACTTTTATCAAGATATTTCGTTTCAATTCATCCGCAGATTGGGTATCATTCATTACACCACGGAAAAGGGGGATACAAAAATGAGCGACAATTTTTCTGCCATCCATCAAACAGATTCAGTTGATTAATGAACAGCCCCTTCATGCGTCCAAGTTTCTTTCTCCAGGCTTCAGCAATGGCCCAACTTTTGTCGTATTTCTTCCGAAGGTGGAACATTAAATTCTAACGTCCGAATATTAAATTCGGTACTCAACTTATTGGTTTTGTTCAAATTTCGCTACTGTTATTCGACTTTGTTGCGAGTTTTGACTTCTCGGAGGCATTTTATTTTTCTTTGCTTTCATAATCTGAAGAGTCTTTTGTACTAATTTTGTTTACAACATGAAATCTTTTGTACCTAATATGAAATGAGGAAAACTAATTATAATTTTAAACTTTTTTGTCCTACAAATATTGATGTTTTGTAAATTAAAATTTACTTTGGACAAAATGGTGATTACCTAAACAATAAAACATTCATTTGACTGGATGGAGAAGTGACATTATAAACTTGCCACAGAGGAGATTATAGGCTAAACCATCGCATTAGTCAAACATTTATATATAGCACACATAGCTGTTTTGGTCTGCGTAAACAATATATAATTATGTTTATCAGTTATTTAGTACCTAATCTCGGCTTAGTTTGTGATTAAATTTCGTTGTGTGGTTGTGCGAGATGAAAATTAGTATAATTTGTTTAAAATACAACAGCATTTATCACACGGCCTTTTATAATTTAAATATTCTTTTACTTAATAATATAATACAAGTTGATATGATAGATCAATATGACAAGATCTTGTAGATGATACAAATTACCATTATTAATGCGGCGGCGGCGACGGCGTAAGTAATCCGGAGTTTTCCGTTCCACTCCATCCTTTTTAAAGTTGGAGTATAATTTGTCAACCGTTTCAATGATTTGTTGCTGAGTAGATAAGATATCTTCCATTTGCGTCATTGTAAAGATAATATAGAAAAAAAAACCTTACTTGTGAAAGCTTCTTTAAAGATGATCGGCACAAACCTGGTTGGCTACTCGACCGGGTTTTATCGAGGAGCAGTTCCGATGAGATGTAGGTCTTTTCTTGTGGCACTCTTTATGATTTTTAGGAGAACCGAAGTCAATATAATTCAATAGGATGAGATTGAGATAGGTATCGAGGTCATATGCTCAAAGAGATGAGATGTACATTAGGATTACGAGGGTATAATGTTCACACACTGTCTTCCAAGTTCTGGTTATATTGTCTAGGGAAACACGTACACAGCACTATGTCTTTAGCACACGCGTAACAGTCCCGCCTATCCGGCTCGAAGGACCAATGTTCGAGGTTGAATAAGATAAAGAGATGAGATTATACAAAGGTATAAAAGATATTAAAAGTATATTTCAGAACACGATCTAATTTTAAGATAAAATGGGATGAATTTGAATCGCGCACAGTACGACGTCGAAATACATACTAAATATTATAATTATGACACTACGAGTATAATGACTCGTCACTAGCTCGGTGTCGCAATAGTGCTGACACCGCAAGTCCTACTTTATAGTACGGTGATTGACCCGTACAATTCTTTTATTTTTAAAGATATTGTGAAATTGTAGGCAGAAATATCCTCTTCAATTAATATAAAAATATGCATTACAAATTCACATTACACCATCTACACACCTCAACAAAGTCTAGGGATATTTTGTATAAAGTTTTGAAACTCAAAAAAAATTGGTTTCTTTTTAATTCTTTTGATGAAAACTTACTTTGATAACCTTTTTTAACCATTCTAAATTTGAATTTGAAAAATAAAATTAAAAATAAAAGATTTACGCGGCCTAAACGTAGTCAAGTTCGAAAATTTCATTTGCCAACAGTAAGTTTTGACTGCAGTTTTGTGTAAAATTTAAGTTTTATAACAATTTAAACGTTTATTTCGAATAAATGATATTGTGTGCATCAAGCAGCGGCGCCATTTCATCAGAAACAAAATGTTATGGGCAGTAGGCATGCTCCCAGCTGCGGATACTAAGCGGAGTATTGCTGAAGAGATTGGAACAATACAAAATGTGAAATCAAGGTTATAATCACGTTATCGTGTTACTAGTGAAGTGGCTGAAAGATACTACGGCAAAAAGTCTATCACCACTCAACGAAATAATTGACTTTTGCAAGTTCCCGCGAAACGACAGCCAAATGTTACTACCGCATGGTAGTAACATTTGGCTGTCGTTTCGTTAGAGGCTCCACCAAGAGCTGGAACCTCTAAACCAGCTGCACAGCTGGTTTAGAGGTTCCAGCTCTTGGTGGAGCCTCTTGCGGGTGAACAAACTGTCAGAAGAAGTCAGCATGGAGCTCACCTTTATGCTTGCATACCGCTTTGTACTCCAGCACTACGCCGAGCGAATCGCGCACGACGACAAAAGTGGGCTCGTGAACATTTGCTCTATAAAGATAACCTGTTATCTGTAGTGGTGTTTACACATGAGTCCCGGTTCGGTTTCTACTCGGATTCACGTAGAGAACGTGCTTGGCGAGTTCCTGGTTGTGATAGCCGTCTACAACATCATCAAGAAATCTATTCATACCACGATAGAACAATTATGGTTTGGACGGGAATTTGTGTCGATCGAAGAACAGAGCGCGTTTTGATCAGAAACACCATGACGGCTGAAAAATAACTTAACAAGGTGCTAGTACTAATAATCTACCCCCGTAGACTACAATTGGGCCAAATGTTTAAGCTCATGGACGATAACACCCGTCCGCATAAAGCGAGAGTGATGACAAGCTTGTTGCAGGAGCACGAAGTATCGATTTTACCACTCAATCGCCTAACCTTAAAACCATAAAATACGCGTAGGACATGTTCAAAAGAAGGGCTTTGATAAATTTTCCTCCATAAAATTGCGATGGAAGGGCTACTTGTTTTGTATCCTAGTCGACCTGGAACAATATACCGCACCGAACCTGGATAACTTAATCCAAGCATGAAAAACCATTGCAGGACCGTTATTTACGGTTTTTTAAATGTACTGACTGATTACTCACATAACAGTTAAAAACTGATAAATTTTCGCTTATTTTCACTTTTGCTTAAGAAACACATACATTGATAGTTTTACTAATTTTAAGTTTTTTTCTAAGTTTTTTATTTATTTGAAAAAAAAAAATATTTATGCTAAAAATGTATTTTTATTTAATTCTGGATTGTAGCCTGATAAATTGCCTTTATAAAAATATAAACATGTTGTATGTTATCTCCAATAATTTTGGAGTTATACCTAATAAAATTGAGTAAATACCAAATATCCCTAGACTTTGTTGAGGTGTGTATTAGCAAACTAGGCTTGAGCTTAGACAAGTAAAAATAGCATGCATAGTTTATATGGATAAAGTTTTAAAGCAACAAATTTACTTTATAATATAAGTGACGTTGACGACCTCGGTGGCGCGCCGGTAAAGCCAGCGGCTGCCGCGCATGAGGTTGTGGGTTCGATCCCCACGCAGGACAATAATTTGTGAGATCCACAAATTATTGTCCTGAGTCTGGGTGTTATATGTGTCCGTTAATTGATGTTTGTAAAAGTCCCCGCGACACAGGGCATGATCCCTAGTGCGGGAGTTGTCTTTTAAAGAAGAAAAAAAGTTTATATCTGGAGTAAAATTAATGTTCAGAGCTTTTTCTATTTTGATGTTTCCATGAGTTCATTCCTAAAAAAAGTGCTTATTGTTGATGCATGTACTTACTTGCCTTCCGCGAACGTATTAAACTTTTAGCTAGAAGTAATAAAATGATTTAGTGCTGGATTTTATACCTTGCCCATTCAAAGTGCACTTCAAAGTAAATGAAAATTCAAATAAAATGCATATAACAATGCAAGCCCATTATGGTCCCACTGCAGGGGCCTTCTTCCGTGACGGAGGGATAATTGACCTACTAATACCACGCTGGCCAGACGGATTGGTATATGGTTTAATTTCAAGTTTTCCTTGTTATTTAGTTTTTCTTTTTATTTCGTAAAGATAATGTTCACGGATAGTCCCTTAGTTGGTTTTTACGCCACCGATGGGATGAGATGGGGTGGTGACATAAGGTATTCTTACTCCGTCACCACACGGATGTGTGCAATGCAAATGCAAAACATAATTCCTTTAGTGGTGCAACAGTATGATTACCATCAACTTTCAATCGCTCTCTATCTCACAGAAGGAACTATATCCTTGCACTGGGACATTGCAAGCCTATAAAAATAAGCAGTTGCAATAGCATAGCGTCAAGAGCTATAGGCTTGCTCGTAAACGTTGCCCACACTATGTTCTCTGAGAGTCTCATATCACTATGACTATAACTCTCGCTCATCACTCTGCTCTTGAATTTTATTGTTAGTGTGAATGGTGACGCACTAACACTTAGTTTATTGTTATGTATAACTCTACGAGATTTACTCATTTATATCTGTTTTTCTATTGCTATTAAATAATAGAAAAACTTGCACTTGGTACTTGTAAAGACCTAAGTTGTCATTTTCACGATAGGGTGACAATAATATTGATTTCAAATTAGTGTTAAGAATAGAACAATTAGTTTTTAAAATCGTCTTAGCAGAGATACATTGAAAAGTTGATGAAAATGATACGTGTAGTGAAAAATATGTTTTTGCACATTTAGTAATATTTTCCTTAAAATTATTTTCTAACAACAAACAAGATTATTCCTAGAAGGAAAAATATCATTATTTTATAACAGATCAGATAATAATCTATTGAATTATTTACAAACTCTTGTTTTTGCCTTTACAACCATAACGATGTGACACGAAAACATAATTTGTTCAAAGAAAAAAAATACATTTATTTTGGAATAATATGAGTACCAAATAAATGAAAGACTCTCCAAAGGTTCTTTCTTTTAAAGGTAAAATGTATCTTAACATAATTGTGAGATTATAATTAAAAGAGTTTACATGTAAAATAATATGTTACTTAAACAATGTTGTCTCGTCACCAAAGGAACACTGGTTGCTAGGAAACGGAAGCTGTGGCCTCAAGCTACGTCTCAATGTATTAAAATTGTCAAAGAGTATCCTTGGTAATATAATTATGAAAGACATGGAGACAAACCTGTCCCCTGGTCTGATGGTAAATTTCACGTTTGGTTATACCTGATTTAGAAGTACTTTGTTCTTTGCATTATATAAAGTGCGAATGCTTTAGCACTGCGCTCATCAGGCTGGGACACAAATGTTAAGCTCCACAGCCCTAACATTAAAATATCGATTAATAATATGTTATTTATCAATTATAGCGGACCGGTCACCGTCGGGTCGCGGGGCGCGCGGGGAGTGCAGCGCGGGCAACGCGGGGTATGCAGCGCGGGCGCCGCCGCGGGGGTCCATATTGGCTCACCTAAAGTTCTTCTTCCGATAATGTTTTTCCTAACTATTTGTAATCCGAATGATCACTCTTCCTAAAATTTTAAATCCTAAAGTTTTCATTCATACTATTTGTATTGCTACCGGCGATGTTCATAACACTCATGTTTCCGAAAATCATTATTAATAATATCGTTACGTAAATATATTTAAACTCCTAATGTTTTTTGTCATAACTCTTTTATCCCTAAACATTTTCACCATAATATTTATGAAAGTAATAAAAAGGTTTGTTTTTATACTATTTCTTGTGATTTTACTTAACAACTTTTTTCATTTTTACATTAAACCATTTTTTTTAAATTATTGTTTTTGTTTTTGTCTTAAATGAATGAAATCCATAAAACATGACTCGTTCACGGTTATGCTTATGGCCTGAGAGTTTACCGTAACCGTAACTAAACCAATAAGTAAAGGACCAATTCGGTTCTGGCACTTCGCCGGCCGCTGCCGCGGCACGCTTGCTGCGCTCGCTCGGCTCGTGCGTTGGGGTTCAGTTCTACCATAACCTAAACAATAATTATGAATAAGACCCATTTCGATTCTGGATCTTGACTGAATGATTGGAGCGGGACTCTGGTTTTGCTCTGGTATTTGGTATATTATGTTATACCTACATGTTGTCAACAAAGTTACGCAAAATTAATGTATAATAATATTAATTATTATGAATAAAAAGAAATCTAAACAAAAAAGATATGACTTTAAATTATAGTATAAAAGATGGTTATGTTGAGAAAATATAGGAAAACAAATAATAGTATAATAGATGTTTATTGCTACTGAAATTATGAAGATGAATGCTTCGGATTATTAACATTAGAGACAAAAAAATTAGGAATTGCGATTGTTAGGATGAAAAATGTTAGGAAGAACATTTTCGGACTTCCAATTATAGGAATTGAAATTTTAGGTGAACTTTGGCGCACCCCCGCCGCGGTATGTTCATAATATATTATCTGTGGAAACTTTTAATTGGCCTTTATTTTTTATGTTCAATCCTGTATATTATATTTACTAGCTGTAAGTTTTCCTGAAATTGTATAATAAACTAGCTTTTGCTCGCGGCTTCGCTCGCGTTAAAAAGTATTATTATAAATTATGTTTTAAAAACAACCGGAACCCTTATGAGATCACTTTGTTGTTCGTTTGTCTGCCTGTACGTCAAAACCTTTTCTAAGGTGCGTGGAGTAGCTAAGTCGTGATGTCACAGAATTTTGAAAAGATGATTTGTGACGTCATCGTCATAGAATTTTAGACAGTTGAGTCTTGACGTCATAGAAATTCTGACAGATGAGACGTACGTGACGTCATAGAATTTTGGCGGGAATTTGTTTTTTGACAGTACGTACGTCATGACTTCATAAAGTTTTGGCGGGAATTTGTTTTTTACAGCAATGTCGTGACGTCATAAAATTGTGGCGGGATTTTGTTTTTTATACCTACATTGTGACGTCATAAAATTGGGGCGGGAAGTTTATTTTTACTGCTACGTTGTGACGTCATAAAATTATGGCGAGTAATTTTATTTTTACAGCTACGTCGTGACGTCATAAAGTTTAAGTGGGAATTTTTTTTTACAGCTACGTCGTGACGTCATATAATTTTGATGGCTAAGTCGTGACGTCATAGAATTGTTGACAGTTGACACGTGAAGTCTCTGACAGATAATTCCTGACGACATAGAAGTTTGACAGATAAGACGTGACGTCATAGAATTTTGGCGGGAATGTTTTTTGACAACTTCGTCGTAACGTCATAGAATTTTAACAGCTGAGTCTTGACTTTATAGAATTTGTGGCAGCTGAGACGTGACGTCCTTATAGGGGCTGAATTAATCAGAATCCTATATGAGCGGACGTCTTTATCATAGTAGCTCCAATCTTTAATTTAAGTTTAATCATTTGAAAATGTAAGAAGATTTATACAAACTTTCATCCTATTTTACCCTTTTAGGGGTAGAATTTATCAAAATACTTTTTAAGGAGATGCCTACTTCATGGTAGCTGCTATCTGCATGCAAAGTCTCTGCCTGATCGGTTTAAAACTAACAAACTTTCATACAAACTTTCATCCCCTATTTGATCCCCTTGGGGATAGAATTTTTAAAGTCCTTTCTAAGGAGATGCCTACGTCATAGTAGCTATATGTATGCAGAACCTCCGTCCGATTGGTTTGAAATTGACAAAGTTTCATACAAACTTTCATCCCCTATAATATGATCCCATAGGGGTAGAATTAACAAATCATTTCTAAAGGGATGCCTACGTCATAGTAACTATATGTATGCAAAGTCTTAGTCCGATTGGTTTAAAATCGACAAAGTTTCATAAAAACTTTAATCCCCTCTTTTATCCCCTTGGTGGTAGAATTTGTAAATATCCTTTCTAAGAGGATGCCTACGTCATAGTTACTATATGCAAAGCCTTAGCCCGATCAGTTTGATTTTGACAAAATGTTAAATTAACTTTCGTTCCCTATTTTATCCCTATAGAGGTTGAATTTAATTAAATCCTCTCTAAGGGGTTGCCTACGTTATAGTAACTATCTGCATGCAAAGCCTCAACCCGATCGGTTTAAAATTGACAAAGTTTCATACAATCTTTCATCCCCTATTTTATCCCCTTCGGGGTAGAATTTACCAAAATCCTTTCTTAGCGGATGCCTACGTCATAATATCTACCTGCATGCCAAATTTCAGCCAGATCCCTCCAGTGGTTTGGGCTGTGCGTTGATAGATCACTATGTCAGTCACCTTTGAGTTTTATATACACTTCTCATCAGAAAAATCGAAACAGTTGCAAGTTTGTGTTTTGTAAGGATTATCTGAAAAATGTGTATATTTAGGAATATGTGTTATATATCATTTAATAGGGAATTTAATGAGGTTTTCAAATAATAATGTTAATGTTCTAAATTCAAATTCAATTTTCATAGATTTCGTATTTTGTTTAACAAGTCGTATTTACCCTGTGCGTAGTTTGACGGAAATTGACAAAATTAGGCACGTAAATGAAAAAAAAAGGTGACAACGTTTATTTAATAACCCTCGCTCCTCTTATTACTGCGTCCACGCGATGTTTACCCGCAAAAACCGCCAAGTGGTGGCATTGCTGAATTCTGGACTTAGTCAGGTTATTACGGCTGAAAGATTGCATCTAAGCTATCATAGAACGTCGCTCGTCTTTTCATAGAATCTGCAAATGCTATCAGGAGACTGGTTTGCTCACGCGCCGTTAGAGATCTGGCAGAAAACAGGTAACTTCAGACCGAGTAGATCGATTTATAGTAAGACCTTTCTTACAAAATCTACGCCTTAATGTCTTTCAACCGCAGCAGCAGCTTCAAGATGAACCTATGGTGGCTGTAAATGACTCTACAATTAGAAGAAGGTTGAAGAAACGTGGACTTGTACCGTACAAGCCAGCAAATAGGGAGGAACTACCTGCAGATCATCGAAAAGCGCGCCTTAACTTTTCACGTAATTACCTAAATTGGTCATACATCTAGTGGAACAAGTTCCTCTTTTCTGATGAGTGCAAAATTGTATTGTATGGTAACGATGGAAGGACTAAGGTCTACAGAAGTGATGAAGAATGCTTTGCACCATGCAGGATTAAAAGCAAAGGCCATCCATGGTGGCGGTTCATGGACTGTTTGAGGAGAAAATAGTGTAACGACAAGACAGAGTTTGTCTTTGTGTTTGGGTCACGTCTGCCCTTATTTAACAGTCATAGGTACATCGAACAGTATCTTGAACCTCTTGTGATGCCCTATGCACATTTATTTGACCCCGGTTTGACATTTATGTACGAGGATGCTAGGGCAAACACCGCGAGCGTCGTAAGAGATTATGTTACTGAAGTCGATATCTTTATTATTGATTGGCCAGCAAGAAGCCTGGACATGAATTCGACTAAACATCTTTGAGATGAATAGAAATGACGAATTAGTGTTAGAAAGCATGCCTCAAAAACACTTAGCCAGCTTTAAAATGCAATCCAAGAGGAATGGAATAGGACGCCACTATATTTGATCGTGACTCTCATCCTATCGATGAAGAACCGTACAGAAGCAGTAATGAGGGCTAGGAAAGGGTATACGAGTTATTAAATATACATTTCCTACCTTTTTTTTATTTACGTGCGTCATTTTATCAGTTTACGTCAAAGTACGTACAGGGTAAAAACGACTTGTTAAACAAAATCCGAAATCTATGAAAATTTAATTTGAATTTAGAACATTACCATTATTATTTAAAAACGTCATTAAATTCCCTATTAAATGACATATAACACATAATCCTAAATATACACATTTTTCAGATAATTCTTACAAAACACAAACTTGCACACCGTTTCGATTTTTTTGATGAGAAGTGTATATAGATAAGCCACACAATAGATTTATGAAAACGGTTGTCTTTACTAATCGTATTTTAGAAACTTTAAACAAATTGTAGAAGCAATTGAAATGTTGAAAGTTACATCAAAACGTACCTAAAAATAAGTTCGTTTTACCCAACTCAGTTATATGTCGTCCCAAGATACCTTCATTTATTGTTGTTTTATTAGTTGTGAAGTCTATTAAAAGTTTATATTTGTGCTTAAAGGAAGTATTTTAAATGTTTCACTTATAGTTTTGAAGCAGTATAACCGCTTGTCTGAATAGCCGGATTGTTTTTGTAGGAATCTATAGTAGGTAATATTATAAAGTTGAGGATTTTCTTTGTATGGTTGAAACTTGGAACGGAACTAGAACGAATCGTACCATTGATTTTGAGTTGGATGTTTTATTTAAAAGGGGAAAGTTATGGGCTACATAGTGTCTTATTGTGTAATATCCAATTCATGTTGTGTAAGATCTCAGTGTCTATCTATATTTTTGATCAACTGGGAAAAAGAAGACGGTCTTAATTTGGTTAAATTTTATTATATTTATATTTTCCATGCATTCTGCAGTCTGTCCCTCTTGCGTTTTCTGTTACGCGATTGCCATTCCAATACAGCATTTACAGAACTTTAATTGTGCATCCTACTTTGTTCTGCTGTGTTAACTATTGTTAATATCAAATAGTTATTACGTTGTACAGCAAAAAATATCAAACAGCCTAAACAAAATAAGTAAAAACCCTTCAGTATAATACAATCAGGTGAAAACGCGACAAGTGATAACAATGTAGGTACTTTTTTTCACTTTGTCACTATTTGAAAAAAGGCAGAAGTAAAATCAAACGACGGGAGGCGAAGTGCAAACGTGCGCACTATGGAAATTCAGAAATGAAATATGAAAGTGTATTTGCTAGCTGTCTCATGAAATATTTATGTCCTATCGCCTTGTCGGTGAGCGCAGTGTGAGTGCGTTCACAGGAGATTCCTTTGAGATAATACTCAAAATCGTTGCTATGATTAAGTGTTAGGATATAAATAATAAAATAAAATAAAAATTGTTTGAAAAATATATTGTTTGTTTTTTATAAAAAACCACAGTCATTACTATATAGTTAGGTGGGAGGAACTCTTTTTAAATTCTAAAAGTACTTACAGCTGAAATCATATGCCATCATTGATTCGTTCGTTTCGTAATAGTATTCCTCAATACTATTCTTATGTAAGTATTTTCATCAGTTTTTAGGTACTCTTAGAACAAACCAGTTTGTTTTAAAAAAAATTTGATGTGAATGTGTGTGAATAATGTGGTATCAATAATTTATTACATTGGGTATTTAATGTTAAGTACTAACATTGGTACTGGGACCGAGACAGTAAAGAGTCCTTGCAGTAGTACGACGACTCTTGTCATTTAAATCTAAAGTCCTAAACGTCCGGAACCATAAATAGCTAATAAGAACATAAAGCGTGCAAGATAAACTTCTTACTATAACTATTTAGCACAAAATATCAAAATATTTACACAAATTTACTAACAATATAAACAGGATAGTTTTGTTACACTCCAAGTAGCTGAGCCCGGAGGCTGGCCAACAAGAAAACAATCGAATTAATTCCAAACTAAATTAGTTTCAGGCTGTCGTCTAATTCATTATAAGTGGTGGTAAGCAAGCTCAGCCAAGTGGTGACAACTTAAGCTTAGGGTTATCTCGAGCGCGGCACACGTTTAAAAGTTTACGTAACAAGGCGAGTAATGTTAATGATAGCGGTTGTGGGTAATTACAATTAATTGTTCTTCTATACAAGTTCGTTTAGGAAATAATGTAATTGTTATTTTGCGTAGAATTACCTACTTAAGTAGATTTAACTTTATATGACATTGTATAAAAGTAAATAAATATGCAAAGAGATTCCGTTATAGGCGCTTATATTAAAAAATTTAGTCAAACTGGGCAATGCAATCATAGCAGAAGCATTTAAGAAATAAATAAAAAGAAATTTGAAAATAATTATCTAGTTTAAAATTTACTAAGTGTGTGAAAAAGGATTTAAAAAGTAACACAGCTTTGTACGTAGGTATCGTAGTGCAGGGTTTTGTTTATACTAAGTAAAAGGCACAAGTTGTTTGTCTCTTCAATTATTGACCGTTTAAGGTATATTTAAGGTCTACAATATCGTCTATTTATAATATCTGTTGAAAGTACAGCAAGATATTAGAGACAATATTTGGAGATCACATTATCCTTACAAAGCAAAACGTGATGCCAAAATAATAGGTTAACGAAGTTACTATTTATTGAAGCGGTCTGAGCGGAGTGAGCGAATTTACTTTGAAATTATTTAGAATGAAAATATTCCAATCCACGTTTCTCTTTAGAAACTTAAGTGGGTACACAGAAGTAACTGTTCATTGAACCACGATTGAGGTTTAAATTTAGAATACTATCTATAGATAACAATACCTAGTATCTATAGACAAGCAGATGGGGTAATGGGTTGTTTGCCATGTTGCTGATTGGATGTTACATTTCACGAGAGGTTGGAGTTATACATTGGTAAAGACAAAATATTTGATTTCATGTGAATGATTCTTTATACAATATTATTAATTGCATTAACAAAAGAAAGTGTATTGTATTTTATATAAGTTAGTTTTATATTAGTATTTAAAAAAACGAATCTTGCAGTAGGGAATCCTTTATTAGGACTTAAGCTATTGTAAACAAAGGACTCAAAACAATATCTTATGGATTACATAATTATTATTAATCTTATGTTGGGTTAAAAAATGCGGCAAAAATATAGTTCAAGACTTACTTAGTTTTAACTAGATGACTTTACGTAAATATTCAGTAAGTAAGAAAGCAATATATTGCGATAAAAAAAAATGTTTATTCATCACCCACGCAAATAGATAGAATAGGCAAAGTAATAATTTATACCAAATTAATACATACTATTATAACATAGTTGGTAGAATTACGCTATGATATAGGGCTAAAGGTCATTGAACGATGTTCATGTTAATAGATTAATTTCGTAAAGCCTCTTTGACTTCACGCTCTGAATTTAAACAGTATGCTAATTGTTTTAATGTTGAACTAAGACTTATCATTGAGAGCATACTGACCTCTGCTTCGAAAGGACGTTTTGCTTGCGTAAATCTATAGACTGTTATTTAAACATTGCAAAATAGATACTGCTAAATTGTTACATAGTAACCGTTTTCTAGGCTCACTTAGATGGTCCAGATCATTATAATCATAACAGCCCATTGATGTCCCACTGTAGGGACGGGCCTCCTCCCGCGACGGAGGGATACTTGGCCTACTAATACCACGATTACTAATACCACGGATTAGTATAGGGTTTAATTTCAAGTTTTCGTTCTTTCTATGTAAAGGTAATATTCACAGTGGTCCCTTAGTCGGTTTCTACGATACCCATGGGATAAGATGGGGTGGTGACTTATTGTATTCTTACTCCGCCACACGGATGGTCCAGATAATATATTTCAAAAGACAGGTAACACTAGTTTTCGTTTTCTAAGGCCAGAGTTTTAATTTTGAACAGATCTTAGAAAAAGCTCTGTAGGGTTATTTTTGCTTTATAGTAAAAGTATTTAGTCTACTCGATTTCGTTCCACACCAAAAGCTACATGAATTCTTATCTACGTCGTAACATTAAATTGTAGAACAATCTGTAATCCACCAGCAACAAAGTTTACAAAGTCAGTAATGTTTATTGTATTTTTTTATTATTTTAAATTACGTTAAATTACTTTAAAATTTAGGTTACTTATAATACATATTTAAGCTATAATGATGTTTAGCTAAATTGAATAAAGATTAGAAATTGGAAACTGAAACTCTAAAAAGCTCTTCAGTTTTGTAATAAAATAATATATTTTAAGAATTGTTTGATTTATTAAAATTGCTACGTTGTTCTTGTATGTTTATTTTGGTAAAATAAAGTACTTTTTTAGATAGAAATAGAATAAAAGTAAAATAAAAAAAGCAATAAAATAAAACCTCTGCTATAAATGTTTGCAATATAGTAATAAAAACACTCGCCGGACCAATCCCGGGAATGTTTAGTAAAATTATTCTTTCTCCATGATATATGAGGTTGGGCAACCAATCGAAGACAAATGTGACTCACGGAATCAGAGGTTGTTAAACTTTTAAAGAGTAAAATCACAACCGAAAACTTGGTGTAGATACTAATAATGGTAAGATGACAGATAACGTCTTCCGCTCTATCTAGGCTTCGCTAGTTTTAGAATATTATTTGGAACTTTATTATGGGCATTACCTGTCATGACGTAGTCACATTCTTTTAACATTATAATACATATCTCAAATTACTATTGAAAGAGTGGTCAAAAACCGACATCAATGGTTGCATTGGTATTTTCATAGGGTAATCGAAAACACAGTATCTTAACACTATGCTAATAACCCCTAACTATCAGCATAAACCAACATAGCCCTTTCACCTTCGTGTGTATTCATCGTCTAACAAGGCCATTCTTATAACGATCAACAACGTCTAACCTTTGCTTATCTTACCAGGTAATGAAGATAATAAATAAGAAGGCAGTACAATGTATTAGGTACTGTACTGTACCAAAGAGTAGTAATTTGAATGGGCAAGAAGTTATAAAAACTACCACCAACAAAGTCATAGTATCGGACACAATCTTAGATCACAAAAAGATTTATGACGTGCACGATACCATCGGAAAAGTCCCTCGCATGACTCGTAATGGATTCTGAAGATGCCGCTGGGAGACGTAGAAATGTTGAGAGCCGCTGTCGGGATACGCATATCAAGAAATTTCTCACTTTAATATTTGTAGCACTTTGAATATGAATGGCTTTTAAATGAGATTTATTTTTGTATATGTTCTGAGGAAACGACGAATTGAGTTAGATGGAGGTTGTTAAATGTCGCAGCTTGGATGGAAATGAATCACATTTATTTTTTATAAATGAGTTCGCCGAAACTTTATTCGTTTATATATTCTCGCGTATGATGAAAACGAGAGGAGGTGAAATAAAGTAGGCTTTGCACAATATAATGTTTTTCATGTTTATTTTAACTTTTTTTGCGTGGGTTTTATTTGACAAAGTAAAACCCTGAAAAAGATGTTATGTGTTAGATGGAATGCGTAAATCTAACGTATAAACAGGCCATTTAAGTTCTACTGCAAGCACGGGAAACTTAGGCTTCTATTTATTTAAACAGAACTGGACGTATTTTAGTTCATATCATCATCATCATCTCAGCTAATCGACGTGCATGCTGGACATAGGCCTCCTCCAAATATTGCTACCTTGTGCGGTCCTGCGCCTCCCTCATCCATCGGCTTCCCGCCGTCCTATCTAGGTGGTCTGTCCACCGTGTGAGGGGTCTCCCTGCCCTGCGTTTTTCGGTACGCGGTCGCCCCTCCAGAAGTAGTTAGTTAGTTAGTTGATATGATAAGTATAAATACTTATATAAAAATAAGTAACTGTAAAGAGCTTCTGCTGTATTCATTACAGCAGAAGACAGTACTTTTTGGCATAGCATCCGTTGCAAGCAGGGTCAACCTTTTATTATGTCAATATTTTTATACATGTAAAAAAGGAGTGGAAAAATTAATCATAACAAGAAAATTCCTTCATAATAAAATTCCAAGGTAAATATTTCCACAGAATCCAGGTAGGTAATAAATTCTGAATACCCCTTGCAGGTGCATCTCAAAAAACTTGAGTGGCCCGAGTGTCACAAGAGTCCTAAACTTTTCCACTTAGTGAGGTTCCTTTACGCTTAAGTTTTCCACTTAGGTGTCGATCTTTAAACGATCTGTCTAAGTACGGCTTGCTAACTAGTTATGGAACTTGTGACGGTACAATGACTAATGTAGATACTACCTTAAAAACTGTTAAAAGAAATTGCGGTTATTTGTTTACAAAATACGTATTAAACAATTGCGTAAGAAAACATTGTCGGAAAACGACATGTTATAATATGGGAGATTTGTAATAGAACCTTGAAGTTGATAGCTGGGAAACCGTTCTGATGGTTTAGGTTGCTTCAATAAAAGGTTAGGGATAGTCTAAACCTTCAACCCTTAGTCTATATCCTGCTTAAAACCTAGCCATTCATGAACTGCAATAATGGTTCTTAATATTTCATACATGTCACTTTGCCAAATCAATACATAAATCTGCTGCAATCTGCTTCTACCATTCCTGTTCTAACACCTATCGACTTACATACAATATTGCTGTAACGTGAAGTGTACATAACTGAGTGAACGAGGCTCAGGGATTACGGATATTTGAATCAACCAATTATCCTCGCCACTACAACATCCAAACTGCAAGCAACGTAGTGTAGGTGTCGAAAATGATAGTGTATTGCATACAGGTTATGTTGGAGATACATTTGGTATTAGTTGCGTATTAGTTAAATAACACTAAAGACTCATATTGTTTGTTGGTTTATATTGTGTCAAAATAAATTAAATAAAACATATTACTTAATCTTATTTCTGTCATTAACTATTAAAAGAAAGTGTAGCTATTTATATAGTTAATTAACATAGAACCTAGAATGTATTATTCAAACGTTAAACCTTCAAGGAAAAATTTCCACACTTCCAAAGGTTACATACACATTAAGGTTGGTTTTCACAAAACTATTCTAAGTTTATAAATTAGTAAATGTTCATCTTTGTGCTCATTACTTCCAAAAGATTAAAGACTCAGTGGGCAACGTTTCAGGTCCTTTTATGTAAATGTTCACTCTAGTTGGATGGTTCATATACAAATACTACTAGATAATATGCTAGGTTGTTATTTGAATGAGGTATTCATATTTACCTTTAGTTTTCTACTCGCCCTTTTGAACTCGAAAAAGATAACGAAATTTAAGAATCAGATTTTACTTAATGCCTTTTTAACCTTAGAACAGTAATTTCTGAAGTAAGTATACGTATTACTTGTATATGGAACGTTTTTGTTTAAAATGAAAGTTCAATTAAAGTAAGTATTAAATAATGTCTGTAAATTGACTGTGTTAAATTGAAATACATACGAAACAAAGTAGGGAAAATATTAGTTCTACATGCATTCAATAAAAATAACACATGACATGTTTTTAAAAGCTTTGAAAATAAATAAAATAAAACTCAATTACAATCGAACTAGTTAGTATATCCAATAAAAAAACAACATCAGATTAATAAAATTCAATTTATCAAAAATATTTATATTTTGATTGAATAAAAACTCTAGTTTTGTACAAAACTAGCAATTTAGTTAATACTTTTTCGAAGCGCATCCTTTCAAAAAGTTTGTATCAAATAGAATTTTTCATAAAACCCGTGGGATTACGATTTTGGTTTTTACACAGCGGAAGTTAGACGATTATTTTTGTGTTCGTAAACTAACGTTTTATTCTCGGAAATTGAACGTATGTTTGTTACAGTTCTGTTGCTGTAATTGGGACACTGGGAAAGAATTAAATATTTTTGTGTTATAACTAAATGAAAAACTACAAAAATAAGCTTTTTTAAAGCCATGTTGTATAAACAAGATGTATACTGAGTTCACTTCCGCAAACAGAACGTGAAGTGTGACAGAGTGGGACAAACTCTGAAATCTATGTCTTCATTGTATCATTAACGGGTTTTATAATGACAATATTAAACATGTTGTAGTTAGGTAATGTTTTGTCTGTAGCTAAGTACCTATCAGATGTGATATACCTACTAGCAACATGACACGTTGTTGATAAACCTTTTGTGTAGTTTATTGTTTGTAACTAATTGGGAAGTGATAGGCTAGCAACATGTTCTATCCATCCATCCATAGGCTGATATGGATGGATGGATGGACATCGACAATTTAATCTATAACATAGTTTGTATTCCAATCCTTGCAATACTCTAGTTTATTATTAATACCAATAACAACCGTCTGCTACCTACAGACAGACTAAATCTTATAATATACATGATTTGGCAAAACACAGAGACCTCTCAGTAAGACCACACCCTCAACAAAAGCAATTGACCATTGCCCACAAACACACGCACAGTATCACTATGCAAATATTAGGTCCTGACAATATGAAACGGGCGATTTTTTTTTGCGCTGTCTTTATCCTCTATTGTCTTTTAAAACATACAGCTTAAATTTTTTTTACCTACAACTAACAAAAGGAGAAAAAAAAGTTTAAAGTGAAATTATTTTTATTGATATTAACTCTGTAAATATGGGTCCAAATTAAATTAGCGGATTTTATCAACTGTTTAATGGTAACTTCTTTCCTGATATTTTTTTCTCTACGATTGAAATGTTATAAGTTACCTAAAATGTGCGGCTATTACTTATACTAAATTTTATTCTATTAAGTTTAATGATTACTGAGAAAACTGAAAAAACGTTGGTATGAAAAATCAAATTTCTGATAAAATCTTCATACAAAACGGCAATTTCATAGGTAAGGCTCTTATACATTACACAAAAGTGGATACGTTCCAGCTGGCAGGACATGCAGTGAACTATTAATTGGTCGAGAGGGAGCAAACAATTTGGGTAACAGATTCGGCTACAGACGATGTCTCCAGTTTTCCAATGCAAATACAAATGTTAATTCTACTACGTACTTAGAACGCCAAGCTAGTTTGTCGATAGTATCAGACTAGATTGTGTGTCAATATGTATGTAATATAACAAGAGATAAACAATGGTATAGTTGTGTTTCGATTTACCATATAATATGAATATCAGAAGATTCTGATATAGTTTGTTGTGGTACAATAAATACCTTCTAATATTAACTATTAACATTATTTTTATACACTTTATATTTATTATTTTCCGTGAATATTACCTTTACGAAATAAAAAGAAGGAAAACTTAAAATTAAACCCTATGCCAATCGGTCTGGCCAGTCCGTGGTATTAGAAGGACAATTATCCCTCCGTCACGGGAAAAGGCCCGTCCCTGCAGTGGGACAATAATGGGCTGTTAAGATGATGATTTATTATTTATACAATATGACTGCCAACTTGCATAAATCATATCAGTTTGCGTAAATCGTATGTTTGTAACTCAGTACAGGAAGAATGTTGTATACTATACCAACGGTAACTTCTGCTTTAAGAATAATATGTTACGCTTTTACTGTTTCATATGTCACCTTGTACTCGTATATAATCTTAAAGTCACCACAACAAACTTTACGTAACATATTATATTTCCTACATTGGAAACTTATCAATGTGTTCTTCAAAGAATCATAAAAAGGTACTGTAAAACTTTCTCCTTTGCTCAATTCATCTGTTCGACGAGTTACCTTTCTGAATTCATCATAACCCAGGAGCATAACCGATACTGCAAGCGATGTGCAAAGTTGGAGCTTTAGCACCGAGACATCGTCGCCAATCCTGCGACCTTACGACATTGTGTATGTTACAGAAAAATTGGCAGAAAAACAACTTCGAGACTACAGCCAGATATTATTATAAATACAGTTACATAGATAAAAAAATATCAATCCATCAATCAACTAGCCTATTGCAGTCCACTCCTAGACATAGGCCTCTCTCAACATGCGCCACAGAACTCGGTCCTGCGCCTTCCGCATCCAGTCCGTCCCAGAGACCTTTATGAGGTCGTCGGTTGGCTGCTGAGGGGCTAATATAAAAGAATATAAAACAAAAAAATATCCATATTATTATTTTAGTACATTATGTTATGTTACGACTGTTAAATAACCAAATGTTGATGAGTAAGTCATAAAGCAGATAAAGATTGTTAAACTTCTTACGCTGTTATTAAAATGTTGCATATTTTTATGTGTATAGGTGTGGTGTAACCTAGTATTAAAAGTTTTATTATCTGCTCACAGACCACTGACGTGGCTAATTGATTGCTGTCACTAGGACAAAAATCGAGCCTAACCTTGCTTCGTCGTCTCAAGGTTTGTCCGTCATATGAAAATTTGATGTACACTTCAAAATATTTGGGACTCCATTATTCTCTTAACCCACTGCATTTGTCTGTGCATGGTGACCTCTAGTATAAAACAGGGAGCGTTATCTTGCAACGTGCGCAAAACTTGAGGATATTCATTCTGAATATACCTACAAACCATATGAACGAGCATTTGTTTTACAACCAACAATACGTATTGAGAGAATAAAATTCAAACGAATAAAATGTTATTTCGTAAAGTTTTCTTGATAGGTGAGGATAGCACTATACATTCTTATATTGACTATTCTTCGTTTTGATAACAATATATTTTGGATGGAATAGATAAATACAAACAATACTTCATACCTATTTCAGTTTATTTTTTTTATATAAGACACGTTTTGTATTTGCCATACCAGCTACACAGAGGGATAGGGTTAGATGTCCGCTATGCATTATACCATAATGTATTGGTCTGGGTGTTTTCAATGTGAAATATGTTTTCCTAATAAGTCCAAAAAGAACCTACACTAGTATGTTTAGATATTGTCTAGTATGTACAGTACAAGCACGGCTTATTTTAGGACAAGTAAGTGTTGAGTAAAAGTGTTAGAAATAGTATTATTGATAAACAAAAGGTGTAAAACATTACGAATTCATAGCTGATAGAATTATGAAATTCTAGGAAAGATATTATCTTTTAAGTAACTTAATTTTATTAAATCCATTTTTTGTATAAAATTAAGCCAAATATAAATAAAGTCGTACAATGTTATAGGAATTACTCAAAGTTATGTGTTCAAAGGTGTAAAGAAAATAAATGTTTTCCTGTGGAACACTCCCGTGGTTTCCTGACAACTATAGGTACTCATAATTTTTACCTACCATTGTATCATTGAAAAGGTACATAAAACGATTTTTATAAAGCTTTTTTATATAATTTTCATGACAGATTAACAGTCATTTTATTTAATGTGTTGTTTTTCTGTGTTACAATGTTTATAATTTTAATAATTGCTCCGCAAAGTTCACGGGTTCGTTTCCCACTCCATGCAAATTTTTGTGTCTATGAACATTTTTTTTAGCATTATATAACTGTCAATTTAATTAGAAAAGTTACCGTATTTTTGTTTCTGCTAAAAGCATTAGTAGAAAGAGTAAAACTTAATTTTAAGATTATCTTTAAATTTAAAAATCAAGAGATTTATAATCCTAATCGCTAAGATGACATGGCCAGTACCACAAAAAGTTCACATAAAGTGACCCGCCATTATACATGCAAATTCATTGTCGTCCAGCTCAAATTGAATTGAGTACGTTTAGCAGTGTCGGAACATCTTTCTACACGTAATAAAATCGTAGATAACCGAGTTAAATCCTTCGTTACGTGAATTACTATCTGTAGTATTTTCGCGCCGTGACTATGTGATGTGGTATGAATGCAAAGATGAAGCGATTTGTTGGAAAAACTTACAGTATCAATTGTACGGTGGTGAAAGAGTAAGAATACAATATGTCACCACCTCATCTCAATCTATGGGTGTCGTAAAAACCGACTAAGGGACTAACTGTAAATATTATCTTTACTAAGTAAAAAGAAGGAAAAATTGAAATTAAAGCCTATACCAATCCGTCTAGCCAGCGTGGTATTAGTAGGCCAAGTATCCCGCCGTCATGGGAGGAGGCTCGTTCCTGCGGGACATTAATGGACTGTTAAGATGATGATCAATTGTTTTTACTAATTGTAACAGCAACAGCAACCCACTATCTAATGACGAAAAAATTTTTAATAAATATGCTGGACATGCTTATTTGTTTTGAGCTTTCTTTCTATAGTATGATGCACTTGTCGAGTTTCCTTTCTTAGACTTTACGACTCCTTTGGGACTAAAAGTGGTAACGAAGAGACATTTGTATCACAGATTGCAAGGCTTATCTGTGGTAGTTTACGTGCCTTCTTTATCAATAGATTCTTAATCCCTTACCAGGTTTACCCGTCAACAGACTAAATACCGTTAATGGTACTAAACATCTACATTTCTTTCTGTTGTTTAAATATAGTTAAAACTATAAAAGGAATGATGATATCAGGCCACCAGAACCAGAGCGGCCCAGACCACAATTTCTGATTTTTTTAGTTAGGCACGGCAATGCCCCCCTAAAACCCCTAAGTTTATAATCAAAATGATTTTAAGTTAATTTTAAAATAAAATCATAGATGGCGTTATAAAAAAGAGTTTTGCCATTTCGAATTTTAAAGTAATAGCGAAAGACCACAGTGACCCAGATCACTTGGGTCACTATGGTTTTCGGCGCCATTTTGGCTCATGTGACATGAGTTACTCTGGTTTTGAAACTTATGTATTTACGGGTAGAGATTATTATTTTTGTACTTTTTATTAACTGAATAGGGATTTTTAGAAATAAGTGTGTATTAATTTGTTATTATTTTATGTAAGCGTGCGAGAAGTTTGCAGTACTGCAATAAGTTTATAGGGATGAATATCAATTTATTAGTCAATTTTTTTTGTTTTTTGGCGGCAACTAATTCATACTTATAAATTACCATAATTTATAGTATTTTTGTTTAGGATAGATCTAACTGGAGTTACATTGAGTGTAATTAAGAATGAATCCACTGACTACATTGAAGTTGACTTAAATGGCAAGTTTATCTTTCTAGATTTCCGTAGTAAAACAATGTAAGTATGAAGTTTTTCGCGGGTCTTGGATAGTTAATTTGAAAAAACGTTTTTAAATGTAGGGGCGTTACAGACGGGTAAGAAGTTTACTATAATATATGATCTTAAGATTATAAATTATATATTAGGCCATCACAGACTACAAAGATATGACATACTTATCACTACAAAGTAATTATTAGTTTTCCCTCATCAAATTCCTGTAACTAAGCTTTTCTTTTTATCTGACTCCAAATGAGGAGGAGGTTTCTCAGTCCGTCTGTATTTTTTTCATGTTTAGAACTTCATAACTCAGGAAATTATAAACCGATAAGAGAGAAAGAAAGAGAAAGAGTTTTCATTCTGGTTAGTAATTTAGTTCTTAGTATTACTATGTAATACCACCAACTAAATTACTAAAAACACCATACCATTATAATTAAGTTTCTAGCTTAAGTCGTTTTTTTAACTGGAAATTAATAATAAAAAAAACCGTGTGGTGACGGATTAAGAATACAATATGTTACCACCCCATCTCATCCCATGGATGTCGTAAAAAGCGACTAAGAGACTTTCCGTGAATATTATCTTTACGAAATAAAAAGAATGAAAACTTAAAATTAACGGCAAGTGGATTGATGGTATAGGGTATACAATCCGTCTGGCCAGCGCCAGCAGCTTGCAAACTTTCATGTTCATGCTAACAAAGTTTAAGAGGGAATCAAACCAGAGTTTTAAATGTTTTCTTATTATTCACAATTGCTTTATTTAATACGAGACAAATGTAAACATATCCGTGTGGTGACGAAGTAAGAATACAATATGTCACCACCCCATCTCATCCCATGGGTGTCGTAAAAACCGACTAAGGGAATAACCGTAACTACTATCTTTACGAAATAAAAAGAAGGAAAACTTGAAATTAAACCCTATACCAATCCGTCTGGCCAGCGTGGTATTAGTAGGCCAAGTAACCCTCCGTCACGGGAGGAGGCCCGTCCCTGAAGTGGGACATTAATGGGCTGTTATGATGATGATGAAATGTAAACATTTGTAAATTGAAATGTAAAATGGAAACTGGACGTTTGAAAAATCCAGTAATAGAGTTTGTAGTAAGTATCCCTTCTTCTTTATTACCTAGACAGCGGTGGAAAAGTTTAGTAATTTTTAACTGTGTAAACTTAGATTGAGTAGAATAAAATTAAAGTCAATAAGTTAATGAAATGAATTGAGTTAAGACGTCTGCTTAGCAGCCATGACCTATACCTCGTCACAGAAATGGTTTATTTATCTTTTAATCTGTGTTGGTATAGGATCTTGACACGATAGTCTTATATGATGTTAGGTAGGTATCCTTCGGAATATTAACTACGTCGGTCTAATTATTCGATATTGAGCCAATTTTCCAAAAAAAATCAAGCGTATGAGTCATAGAAAACTTACTCCAATAGTTTGGCTAATAAAAGCTTTAATATTTGCATTCGATTATTGGCACTTTTTATCCATTATTTTGTATGTAAACCTAAAAATTACCAAAAGTGCGATGTTATCATTAGAAGCCTTATTTATTTAGTTTATTACAATGTTCTGACATTCAAAAATAGTCTAGTATAAGTATTAATAGCATTGGAAACGATTCCAAACTAGTTGTGTAAGTGCAGTGTTTACGTGTTAATCAATGTATGGTTTTGCCCACGTAAATGAAATGTTATTTTTCATTTTAAAAGGCTAAACTAAACTTATTTATTAAATAAATAACGATAACAGATTGTCCTAAGACGCGCTAAGTGTTTATAAATAAGCTAAAATGAATATAGACTTAAGTTAAAATTAAACTAAGAAAAAAAAATTAAGATAAAACATAAATTTAATAAAAATTACACATTAAATAAGTTAGTTTTAATTTTAATTAACCTCATTTAAGTTTAAAAAGGCTAACTTG
Source organism: Schrankia costaestrigalis (assembly GCA_905475405.1). Classification (NCBI taxonomy): domain Eukaryota; kingdom Metazoa; phylum Arthropoda; class Insecta; order Lepidoptera; family Erebidae; genus Schrankia; species Schrankia costaestrigalis. The sequence continues at coordinate 21,000,462 of FR997833.1, forward strand.
CATTTAAATCAAAAGAAAAGGTTATAAGTTTCATACCTAGTGGCCCATCCCACAACACTATTTTTAAATTTATTGTCAATGCTAAATGCCATAGTGGCCCATGTCCAAATAAAATGGCAAATAAGTAAAATACCGATTGTTTTAATAGTTAATCTGAATTTTAACAATAACTACATCATATTTTCACAAATAATAAACATACTGTCCATATATTTTTTTTAAGTTACATTAACTTAAAATTTCGCATAAACTCTTTTGGCAGATATCCACATAATTGTATTTTGGGTCTGGGCCACTCTGGTTCTGGTGGCCTCATATTATGTATTACTCAAACCGTTTATATGAAAACTTAAAATCATTTAACAAAGCATTTACATTTGTACATCAATACATTAATAATATAAATAATAAATGTCAAACATTACGAGCAAATTTTATATAATCCTAACAAACACTCCGCTGTTTCACCGCAAATTAGAAACCAATCACAAATCAAATAAGGTATATTAGTATTAATTATTTGAATAGTGGAATGATAATTTGACATGACATCTGTGCTCACACAATGTAGGTTATTGAATGTAATTTTTGACCCTTTGCTGTTGGGCCAGTTAGTATAGTTAGGAGTTCCTAATTAAAATATTCAGGTTGATTCCTTTTTATGGCAAGTTATTCTAGGATTTTGTTCTGTCTGAAAAAACATTTTTTTTAAGAATAAAAATAAAAGTAAGAAGAAGTGAGTAGTATTTATAGTTAAAAGCTAGTATTTACGTAAACAGAAATAATAAGAAAAAGTAAAATTCTCTTGCATTTTCACAAAGAAAAACATTGTACACTTTCACGAAAATGGGGAGCAAAGGAAATAACGAATTTTATATGACAAATGAAGATTACACGGCACGAACGAACAAAAAATCTTTTTACGCAATCATACAATTCTAAAATGTGACAGTAACAAAATGCAAATTGTTCATACTCATAAATTAATGATCATTTTATTCAGTAGGTGCTTGTTAAGAAGCCTCTTTAAATCCAAGGCTGCGGTTCGTGCCTACCTTTTAATATTCCTGATTAAATTAATGTCACAGCCTTACCTCAAAACCTTATTTTTAATTACAATTATATTTTTAAGAAGTGTTTTTGTTCATTATAATTAAGTAGGACAAGATTTTAAGTAGATGTTTAGTGAAGTTAATTATGAGTTAATCATCATTTTATTTGTTTGTTTCAAAAGGTAAATAGCATTTACATGTTAATTTTTATTAAGCTTGATTGCTTGAAATAACTTTAATATAACGCGTAATGAAAACATTAACAAACAACAATTACAAAACTCAATTAAGTATACTTATATTTTTTGCGTGTGTAATGTACTATGGTGGAAGGTTAAAAGTATGTCGTAAAATTACATAACTAAGTACATAATAAAACTTTACACCTTATGTCTCGGTGACGAAAGCGCAATGCAGACTAAGACACTCTGAACTTAATACTTAGAAAGCACGGAAATTTTTCGCATCTGGTATGGGCAAGATTGCAGCTTATCAGAAAAGCGACTTATTAGTCTGGTCATCGCTTTAAAAAAATATAAGTAAGTATATATGGACGCCTACAAGTAGGTATTGTTATGTAAATAACCCTCGTGGCAATAACCTAGCCGCCGCCGATTGAACTTAGGGCTGCCGCACTGAGAAAATATTTCATGAATATCAAAGATTTATCAAAGTATTAAAACGAACGTATGTATGGTGAAAGAAAAAAGAAAGAAAGAAAATTTTTATTACGTTGCACAAGAATACATCGTGTCACTTCCCCATCTCATCGTTTTGAAAAAGCGGACTGATGAAATAACTTGCTTAAAAGGACTAAACCTATGTTTTTGACTATCAGGTATCACTGAAAGAAGCCATTCTCTATGTGGACTTATTGTGATGTCATAATTATTTACTAAATAAATACTTGTCTAAAAACATGAAACTATTGAAAAACTTTTGATTGGATCTCACACCCAAGTTTAACACAACACTATGATATTGGGTAGGTACTCCAAATGTAGTGCATGTCGAAAGACCGGTATTTCACGAAATGTCAATCGCAGTACGAATAAATAGTACGTGTATTATACGAAACATCCAATTACAATATCACACCAATTTAAATTTTTAGGTCTCTGTCTTGCAGTAGCACATAACTTCTTATGATGAATATAAAGTTCCAACACAAAACCCAAACTATAATGATATCCTACAATATTATTCCATTTTATCTTGAACCTTAGTTTTTCAATGTACATTTTTCCTTATAATCTGGGAGCAGTACAAGCACGTATTTTACCCCAATACAAGTAGTCCCCAAGGAGCGAGGAGAATAGTGAAGGATTTGCGGCCTCACAGAGTGCAACCTCTTCGCAAGATTGAACCATACAGGGTTGGTACTCTAAAAAATCTTGAACGTTTTTAGAGGTGTGAAATTAAAGCCCTTTTATGTGATGGGATAACACACTTGTTTGTATAGCCAATACTATCGGTAGGTATATATTATAGGTAGACAAATAATTGCCGTTGATTCATATTTTAGTAACTTTTTAAAAGACGACTTGTGCAAGGAATTCCTGTGTCGCGAAGACTTTTAAAGACTTGAAATTAACGGACTTGAATAACATCCAGGCTCGTGACAATAAACTGTAAATGACACAAATTATCCGTGTGGTGACGGAGTAAGAATAAAATATGTCACCACCAAATCTCATCCCATAGGTGTCGTAGAAAATATCTGTGAATATTACCTTTACATAGAAAGAAAGAAAACTTGAAATTAAACCCTATACCAATCCGTCTGGCCAGCGTGGTATGAGTAGGCCAAGTATCCCTCCGTCACGGGAGGAGGCCCGTCCCTGCTGTGGGATATTAATGGGCTGGTATGACACAAATAATCATCTTGCTTGGGATACAAAGCCGCCGTGACTTCGTGCACGGGAGCCACAGACACAACCGTTTTACCAACGAGGTGGTGAGTTGTAATCGTCTTAAGCATGTGACTTGTTTGATTTCATGTCTATAAAAAATTCTAGAGAAACTATGCTCGATAAATAATTAACAATTACCATCAAAGTAGTTAATCCAATATATTTTCTAGTTCTAAATTTCTATTAAAAGCAGGAACAAAGCAGGTATGATCGACGTGATTCGCAAATAGATATCTGTAATTTCGTATGTTAATTCGATGTAATGGGTTCTTAATTGGAACATTCACCTCATTGACATTCGAGCAAGGTAACGAATTTCCTTATAATAGTGTCCTGATTAATTGGGGAATTCAGGTTAATGCATAACATTATGAGCTTTAGATCATTGATTAAGAAAGTTTAAATTCAATAAGAAGTTTATTTTTTTTTTATTTCATACCTTTCATTAATTTTACCCATTATAAAATTTACAAAGATATTGTAAAAAAAAATCAACTATTTACAATAAGCTACATTTTTAGTATAAAATAAAATACCCTAAACCATTGTTACTAGATCACTGACATCCAAGCTATGGTAAAGCACTGTCTTATGGGTGTCAGAAAAATAACTTTTCACAGCACTCTCCGAGGTACATAGAAACCGTACAGGGCAAGAAGAGATGATGTTTTACATTTTTTAATCCAACACGACGTGACGGTGATAGCGATAGAAAAGATTTAATAGTCATTTAAGGATTTAATAGTCCTATCTGTCTAAATAATATAATAGAGTTGTTAAATCCTTTCTACTCTATATAATACGAGTATACATGTCGAAAGGCAATCACTTAATAAATCTATTTTCAACAGAACGCCAATCAGCGATAGTAATCAAATAGATAACTATCACACTGAAATGAAATAAAATTTTAAAGTGGATTTTTCTACAATATTATGCTTTGCAGTGATTTTTATTCGGCCATATTTTCTGACTGAATGATTTTTCAAAAAAAGTATGAGGTCTTACCAAGAGGCTATTGAGTGGAACAAATCACAGTCTTAAATCCACATCACAGTCTTTCTGGTCATAAAATAGTGTGTTTATAATATTGCAATAACAAATCTCCCAGTTTCCCCCGATTTATACATTCGAAAATGAGACAAATTTTTCCAAGATTCTCATTTCCCCGTTTGGAGGAAAGTATTCGGGGGAAATTCGTGTGAATAGACCAATCAAACAATCAAACCTACTACATACCAAACTAAGCGAGCATACAAATATCTTAAAAGTCATAAACATAGACTTTTACAGTGACCTAATCGTGTTATCTCACGGTAGTCGACACGTCAAACTAAAAATGTAATTAAAATGTGAAAGTATAAGTATTTCGTTAAAATAGGTAAAGCTATTTTTAATGATTTCTCAAAAGGAGTACCTGCAGTAATAATAGAATGACATCTTTCTTCTTCACTTAAGTATAAAATCCATTAATAATATCGATCATTTTAATCCTTTATCACCTGCTGTGAGATAGATAGAAGATAGTTAAGATATTTAATCAGAGTCTGTGAAACACGCCAGGAATTTCTACGACTACGCACGTACCATTCCACCTGAAAGACGGGCTTTATTACTGCAGAGCTGAATCTAAACTATGACATAATCATTTTTCAAAAGATTTTTGTGTAAAATAAAAAGTACTAGAATTCGATTTTTACACTAAGGGCTCGTTTAAGGGACGTATCTTTCCGCGGCGCATCGAGCGTTTTGACTGTTTATAGTGAGGCGGCGCGTGAAGCGGGCTGCGTTATCTCACGCGCTAACTCAAACGTATAGAAATGTACGAGTTCGTTTAAGAAAACGCGGGGCGTCGACGATGGTTTGGCTTCGCGCAGCGCTTCTACCAGAGCTTTCCCCCTGCGTGTAACTCGTTGGTTTTCACGCCGCTTTATTTGCCGCGGCCGACGCGGCGCCACTCGTCGCGTGCGCAAGTACATATAAAAAATACGCTTTCAAAAACGCTTCTCCTTGAACGCTCCAAACATTGCCGTATGTTTGTTTTTCGGGCGGCCCGCTTCGTGCAACGCACCGCTCGACGTACCGCGTCTCCTTAAACTAGCCCTAATACTTACGCAAGTAACTTCACAAATTCTTTAGTACGTGACAATTCGATAAATTGTCATTCACAAGCAACATTTACCATTTCAGTTACTCATGAAAGAATTCGTAAAAGTTAAGCCCCAATTTATATTCTTCCTTTCGTAGTACCAAAAAAAGAATTTTTAGTTTTCAATACCAATATCCTATTTTTCCTAACGATAAAATGTTATGACTTCGCTACTAACTATTTCGTCGCGCTACTATCATTACTTTAAACAGTTATTTTATGCTATGGTATGTAGTAAAACTATTTTTTTCTAGTACTCGTACATGCTTAGGTACTTTAAACATATCACGTGACGTGAAATCTTCCCCTTTCAATGATGCCTCGAAAACCACCTCTACATAATAATATACTTAGTAGAAGTGGAGTCTTCCTCAGTAAAACGCGATACGCATACAAAATGTTTGCACTTATGACGTAACATTTCAACTGTGCTCAACCTCAGTCGAGTTAAAATTTTATAATTAGGCATGTAAATAAAAGTATTAAGCAGTGTAAAGAAAACTTTGAGGTTAAGTAAATGGTGTACTGAGTTTTCTTTAGCTCATTTTACGCGTGTACGGTTGTATAACAAAGAGTGGAATCGCTCTTTCAGCTGAAAGTTACCACAGCGTATGTTTGTGTGGATTCGTACAAGAGAACCGCAATTCAAATTCATGTTTAAGTTTGTAGATTGTTCCGAGTATGTTTTGTGTGTAAAACGATATCTGTTTACGTTGTTTTTTGTCGGTGTTTGTTTTATATTACATGTTTCTTCGTAGACGTCTTACGTTAGAAAAAACTAATACCACCCTATTCCGACGTTTTAGCAGTCGCAAAAGAATATAAAGTTATCTGAGCCTACGTTTTTTGTGGTTCGAATATAATGGAAAAAAACTAGAATGCTCTCGACTTCAGTTGCCTTTGTTTTTTTTTTTTTTTTTGAGAATTTGTATTACTAGTACCTACCTAATAACATATCAAGTTATTTTTTGCTTAACAATAAAATTGTAAAGCAATCCAATCATATGTTTTTCTATCTATACGAGTAACATAGGGTCCTTCAAACATAGTGTAAAGAAGTACATGCATTACGTCAGTAGAACACCGTCGTCCCTTTGTCTTCATGATTCTTTAATGGTAATCGTGCTGAACATCGAGCGTGTTGTAGTCACTTTCCCGCGTTATTATAAAAAAGTAAGACAGAACAATTTTGTCACAATTTTGTAAGTAAGTATTGTACTAACTTGATTTTTTCAAATAAAAATTCTGTATAATATAAGCATATACTGTTTCCCATACTAGACGCGTATTTTTTGTTTATTAAGCAGTACGCTCTTTAGATGCCGTCTAAAACTATATAGGAGAAAGAACAAGAAAAACACTTAAATATTTTCATAAAACTACAGGTAAGCTTAGGTAAGTATTTTTCTTTTTTTTTTTAGAAAGTTAAACTAAAAAGCAAAACAGTTACAAGTGTAATCGGTTTCGAAACGAGTGTTTTGTGGTACAAACTAAAAACTAAAACAATGTAATAGTTTTACTGTTCTACAAGTTTTTGTAGCGTTTACTTTAAAGATAAAAATGGTAGTTGAAACAGGACGGTACGGTGAAATATTGCCTGCTTGATTGAACTGACTGAATGAACAATGAGATAATAGTGAAATAGCTTCAAGTGAAATGTAAAAAACCTTATGTGCGGGTAATTGCGCATTTATAGATTTATCTACCTTTTTATTAACTTTTGTAGAAAATGTTTTTGACTTATTTTGAACTTAGTTTTCATATTTAAAGTTTATTTTGTTTTTTAGCGGTAACGCTTAAATTTGCTACGCCAGTCTTTATTCATGACCTTATTTGAAATCAAAGGAAAAATATTCGATTTGTTTGAACAAGACCCTCGAGCGAGAACATGAGATTCATCTCGAAGCTTCAAAGTAAGTCAGCGTGTGAAGGTAATTTTACTTATTTAAAAAAATTTATAAGGTAATATTTGAATTACTTAATTTTAATATTTAGGTATAATAATTCTTACACATTCACACTACGCCATCTTGTCCCTAACTAAGTAGAGGTACACTATTCTATACTATGGGTACTAAACAACGGTTAAACAGACCTAAATACTTTTTTTTTATTCATAATATCTCAATACTATGTAATTTGTCTCTACTAGTGTATTAAAAATATTGGCTTGAAGTTGCTTCGTTACGTAATGTTAGCTCACTGTTAGCTTGAAGTTTTTTAATTACTACGATGTTGAGGTATCGTTGTTAAGTATGTACTTGATCGAGATTAACATTAGCTTTTATCGTTTACGTAAGAGTAAACGTAGCTAGACAATTTACTTTTGAGATAGCTATCATGTAATGACGACATTAGAAATTGTTTGTAATTAATATTCGTTTCATAATTCGAAGAATACTAACTGCAACCATTTTTTATGTAGGCAACTACTTACTAAGTACTTATTTGTATTAAAATAGTGTAAGCGAAAGGAAAATAAATATTCTTAGTAAAAAAATATTTGTCCTATAAAATGCTTTGATAGATTATAATATGACACATATATTCACAAAAATAATGACTAAGTAGTCTGCCAAACTTATCTGCATATCGCGCGATAAGCTTTAGGTCACATGATAATTTACTGCGAGGTTTTTCAATGAAACACGGCATAGTAATATATTATGCACATATACGTAACAAATTTAGATCCAGATATCTTCAAGAAACTCATAAATCTCTGTTTAAAAATTCCAAGCCAATTGGGTTGGAACATCAACATTATTGGACGCCATCCAAAGCGATTTACTATGTTATAAAGACATTTAAGAACACAAGCATTCTTAGTGAAAGCAAAGGCATTTTGAATATCATTATGTTTTCCAGTAAATGTGTTACGGCATAATAGAGTCACCCTGATTACTACGAGTATAGCATAATCATAACCTTCTTTAAAGTACCAATGTTAAGCGGACTTCATTGGCTAGAAATTTTATTAAAATTAATACAGAAAACAAGGGAAAAATATTTTTTTTTTTTTGTTTTTGTTGAGGACGAGTAGTTGTTGGTCTCTGACGACCGCTACTACTTTACACGGGCTGTGGTGGGGCTGATGGCCCTCAACCAAATATAATATATGTAATAAGGTAATTATGTTAATTTATTTAAACGTAACATTACAAAGTCATCTATCGATTAAAAATGTTTTTCACACATTTTATGCTATAATTTATTTCGCAGTGCGGTGGGTAAGTTAGGACAGAAGGTGTCACAAACACGACTTATCCCGAAGGAGTCATAAAAGGCCAACAGGAAACTACTCCTCATAGGGCAGTAAAAAAGAAAATATAAAGTACATAATAAAACTCACCTAAATATAAATGTCAAGCGAATCTTAAAATATTGTTAACTTTTTTAATTAAATCTTGTCTAAAGCGAATTTATACAGCTTTAAATTTATTTAAATGCCAATAAAAAAGAATAACACATAACAAAAGACAAAGGTAGGAACAAAACAAAGAACTATGAATCAAGAACAAAAATGTTTTAATTAAATCTCTTGTTAGCGGAGGTTCCGTTTAAGAGGCTTGTTCAAAAGTCGCCTGCTGCCTTATACTCGTAAACTTTGACAACATAGATGAAACGAATACGATAATTCGCGTCAGGGAGTGCCTTCTTTACATTTATTCATTTTTTTGCGCGAGATTAATGACAAATACTTGTGTACCTGCTGTTGTCTACAGGAGTAAAGCCCGATAGACACATCGACAAGTACAGTAGCGAGTTAAGTAGTAAGTTGTTGATTAAGTTGATTTGAATAGATCTCCATCCTATTTTTTGGCGAGTTAAGTACGAAGTACCCCCCTTTCTCGCGTCTCGCCAACTTAACTCGCCAAAAAATAGGATGGAGATCTATTTAAATCAACTTAATCAACAACTTACTACTTAACTCGCTACTGTACTTGTCGATGTACAAATCGGGCTTAATGGACATAGAGTCAGTTAAAGAATTTCCTTGTTAAAGTGGCGGAGACCAGTAGTACGTAGTATTTAAAAGTATTGTAACATATTGTCTTCTTAGCTTATAAATTTATTTTAGTTTATATTTCTATTTCATTATTATATTTCATTCATAAACTAATTTTGAATTCCATGCATTTTAAATTTTGAAATCAGTAGATTAAAAAGAAAGTATCTTCAATGTCAATACATACAATTAATTTAAAGATTGGTAAATAATCTGATTACATACCTTCACAAAACACACAAGATAAATCGTGTTATGTAAATGCGTGAAGAAAATTCAAAGAAGTTTGGCACTAAATCAAATATCTAGCTCAGTTATATCTAGATTTAGGGATTAAGACTTCTAATACCTTTTGTAATACTATGTACGTGAGACACACGTCTTGCATTATTCATATTCAGTTATCATATTGAAGCCTCTTAACTTAACGTTATACATATTATTATTTAGTAAAAGTTGTTAAGTATAAAATTATATAAGTTTTATAATATTATAACTCCTAAAACAATACATTTTCTCAATGACTGTAAGGTGAAGCTTATATTACCCCCTAAGCAAAAATAGCCATTGTTGCTTAACTTTTAGCTCTGAAAGCTATTTAATGAAGGGGTAAAACAAGCTGGTCTTAAGAATTATGGTTGTTAAGCCAAAACCGGAACCGGACCAAAATCGGACTAAAATAAACTACGAGTAGTAACATATTTGTATGTTTTTTTTCTACAAACAAAATTTTTCAGTAGAGATCAAGTGTTTCGAGGACTTTTACAAACAATACAATTAACAGACACATTATTATGTAGATCGCACTAATAATTGATGAAGGCTTAAATCACTTTGACCTGGCTTCTGGCACCTCCTAACCTTACAAATACTCCTGAACATCTAGAACTCAATCAATTGAATGACGTCGTTAATTCACCTTCAAAGACCTCCATGTGTTTGCATAAGTTTTTAAACAATTTTAGAATACTTAATCTTATTTAGACATTAATCATTTCATTCAGACAGGTCTGGACAAGTTTGGACATTTCATCAATCACTGAGCGGTTAACTATGAAGGGTTAATTCGTGTCAGGTGTTCTTTCACAAAAGTTTATCGTGTCGTTGAAATTGTAAAGAATTTAATGAATGTAACTCAATATAAATATAATCTTGTTTATTAAGCTATGGGCTATTTAATGGAGTGTTAGTTTACTAAGTGTATTCTGAAAACCAGCGCTTCAGCACACATCGCTTTGGTAGTATGTTGGAAAAGCCACATTCTTCGTCATCTATATAACGCGTACAACAAATGCAGATTGAATTCAAATTCAAATAACAACTTCAATTAATTAAATACTACCTACTTACCTACCTTTAAACCAAAGTGGGTAAAAATTCAAAATTCAAAATTCAAAATCATTTATTCTGCATAGACCATTAAATCGGCACTTACAAAACGTCATATATACAATAATAACTTAAAAAAAAAAAAAAAAAAGACTTAAAGACTAGTTTTAGCAAATGGACCACCGGTTCGAAACGCGGCCCAGACCTGAGAAGAACCGGCAAGAAACTCAGCGGGCATTTCTTTTTTTTTGGTCTACTTACAAACAGGTCACTTAGTCTAGTGCTTATTGGTCTAAATACAATTATCAACTTGAGCAGCATAGTTGAGTGAACAGCTCATTTCCAAGCATTTTTGTCATCTATATACTCTTGGATTTTGTAATAGCCTTTCCGGCAAAGTTTACGTTTTATGACATTCTTAAATTTATTTATTGGTAACTCTCTCATTTCTTCAGGAAGCTTGTTAAAGAAGCGTATACAGTTGCCCTGGAAAGAATTACTTATTTTGTGGAGTCTACTGTTACAAACTATAAGATTGTTTTTGTGTCTAGTATTTATGTTGTGCCTGTCACAAAGTCTTGGAAATGTTGTTAAATTTTTCCTGACATACATTAGGTTTTCAAAAATGTATTGTGACACTACGGTAAGAATGTTCATTTCTTTAAATCTCTCTCGGAGGGAGACTCTTGGGCCCAACTCATAAATAGCCCGCACAGCCCGCTTTTGCAAAATGAATATTGTATTTAGATCTGCGGAATTGCCCCAAAGGAGAATCCCGTAGCTCATTATACTGTGAAAATAGCTATAATAAACTATTCTAGCCGTATCCACGTCTGTCAAAGTCCTAATCTTCTTTACAGCATAGGAAGCTGAACATAATCTACTGGCAATCTTTTCAATATGTGATCCCCACTGCAGTTTGGTATCAATATTTAGACCCAAGAACACTGTCGATTCCACAAGGTTCAACACCTGTCCATTGAGTTGTACATTGGTTTCCACCTGTGCTACATTAGGCAGAGTAAATTTAATACATTTAGTTTTGTTCCCATTGAGGCAAAGATTGTTTGTATTAAACCAATGGACTACTCTTGTGATGGCATCATTCACTTCGTCATAATTATCTTGTTGTCTTTTTATTTTAAATATTAACGAAGTATCGTCAGCAAATAAAATAATACTACTTTTGTTTCTTACGTAGTAGGGAAGGTCATTAATATAAATTAAGAATAAAAATGGCCCAAGTATAGAGCCCTGTGGAACGCCCATCGAGACCACTGATCCTCCTGAAGGTGTACCGTTAATATCGACCCTCTGAATTCTATTGTTCAAATAAGAAGTCAGAAGTTCGAGAGCCTTGTTCCTTATTCCGTAGTGATTTAATTTCCCGATTAATGTGTCATGATGGACGCAATCGAAAGCCTTGGAGAGATCGCAGAATACACCTAATGCATCATGTTTATCTTCCCAGGCCTCATAAATACAATTTAATAATTCTACCTCAGCATCGGTAGTCGAGCGACCCTTGGTAAACCCAAACTGCTTCTCGTGAAACAATTTGTTTTCACCGAAATGAGTCAGCAACTGTCCTAGGATAATTTTCTCAAATACTTTACTCAAGGTCGGCAACACAGAAACGGGTCGGAAATTCGAAGGATCTGTGGCGCTGCCAGCCTTGAACAAAGGTATGACTTTGCTATGTTTCATCAAATCAGGAAATGTACCACTTTTGACACAATCATTAAACACAGTTGCTAGATGGGGAGCAATGACATCAATTATACATGATACAGTTTTGACTGATAATCCCCATAGATCCGCGGTCTTTTTAACATTAATTGATTTAAACGCTTTTATGATGTCGTTGCTATTAACAACCGAGAATATGAATGCGTCCTCACGCCTGTTTACTGATTCTATAAGCAATGACTCAGCGGAAGTGGAAGACGATTGAAGAGTTTTGGTTGTAGCTAGAGGTATATTTGCGAATATAATAATATAAGTTCAAACTCTGTCGCTACCTCCAAATCCTCCGTGACATGGCGACCTTCTATTTTTAAATGGAAATCTCTTACAATTGATGAAGATTTCCCAGATTCGGAATCTATAATGTTCCAAGTAGTCTTAATTTTGTTAACAGCGTTAGATATTTTGTTTTTAATGAAGTTCGACTTCGCCAAGGAACAGGCTCGCTTGAATATTTTGGAATAATTTTTAACATATTCTTGGAAAGCAGGGTTGAAATTGTATGATTTTTCAGAATATAGATCATACAATCTCCTCCTGCTTTTATAAATCCCCGTTGTTGCCCAGTCACTAAAAGCAGAGCGCCCACCGATCGATAACGTTTTTGAGGTAAATATTCTCCCAAACTCATCATTGACCAAATGGAACAAGTCTGCATAAGACTCTTCTACATTATCATATGAGTGCAAGAATGGTAATCTTTTAACTATACTTTCTTTAAAATCGTTTAAACGGTACTGGTTAATTGGTACAATATTTATATGGTTTTTACTAATTTTACAATTATTTCTCTCACAGGTTATAAATTGTCCACGGTGATCCGAATGTACAGCATCTACAATACATTTGTTCATTGGTTTAATGTCCGTGAAAATATTATCAATACATGTGGCACTATCTGCAGTTATTCGAGTAGCTTCAAAAAACATATTGCTCAGATTAAAGGATTTGAACATGTTTAACATCTTTTTTTTCTCTACTGGCACTTTGGTATTATCTAAAATATTTACGTTAAAGTCTCCACAAACTATTACTGCCTTATTCGAGTAGCGGCATTTAAAAAGCGCTTCTTCCATCATTTCTTCAAATCTTGCATAGGGCGCGTCCGGGGGACTGTATACGCTTATTACAATGAACTGCTCAAACTCAATACTAGCTATCTCAATAACTCGCTCAATAGAGAGGCTTACTAAGTCTCTACGTTCTTTAAATTTTATATTTTTATTAATAATAATTAGGGAGCCACCACGTTGGGAATTTTTTCTATTGAACGAGCTAGCAACCTGGTGATTTTTGAAGTTGAATATGAGCTCATGGTCTTTTAACCAATGTTCCGTTACACAAAAAATATCGATTTCATTAAGGGTCATGTACAACTCCAATTCCAATTCTTTTCCATATTTCAGTCCTTCGACATTTTGATGCACCAGGTTCAACACTTTATTCATATTATTTAATTTACAAGCAGGAGACTCAACTGTCTCAAAAGCCACATGGCCAAGTTCGCTATACTCGGACGTATTGTGAAAAAAGTTGCTAGATTTTTTATCTGTTGTCATAAGATTTAGTTTTTTGTTTGCAATGATTGGATATTCCTATCCACTGTGTCAGTAATGTCAGTTTTATTTACTTCAAAAGAAGTTTTATTAGTCAGTCCTATGACTAAATATTTAAATAAAAAATCACTTAATATAAGCGCAACTTTGCGTTGCAAAGATTTTGATAGTAAAAAACTATCTAATGTCAAAATATAACTATTCTGTAATACAAAATTACAGTCAAATAAATCTATGGTACTGTTGTACGTTGTCAAGGTATGTAATTTTCTATTTATATTATACCTAATGTTGTTTTCACTTGGTGTGAAGGATTTACTGTAAGGTAAAGCACACAAAATTACCTGTTTAATTTTTAACTTTGTTAATTGATTATAATAGTGAATGAAGTTATTTACATTTGCATTACCTCTTCTGCCAATAAATATAATCAGTGTTGACTGTGGACAGTGTGTGCTAGATAATGCTCTCTCAATTATTTGGGAATAGGAGGCCCCAGGAAATGAATTTGTTATGACTGAATGACTCAACTGATTTGTTAAATGACAACCCAAGTTCTTACCAATCTCATCACAATACACAACTGTTTTTCCTGTATATGAAGGTTGTGTTATTTTTGTCACAGGGACATCGTTGGCAGACACATCCAACCCAGCAAAGCCATGATTGCTTACAGTGTCAACCGATAGAGGCGGTGACCCTCCAGGAGATGCCATGGACTGGTTTGAGTACGGCAAGGAGGTTTCCCAGTCTGCTTTATGCTTGAATAGGTTTTCCAAAGAATTAAACCTAGCTTCATTACTGTGACATGAGTCCACTAGGCTGTTTAATGCCTCAATGTACTCTCCTATTTCTTTTTGTGCTATTTGGTATTTAATAGTTAAAGAATTTAATGAGTCATTCAAATGGCCGATTTCCAATTGGAGTATATAAATATCAGATTCATACTGGTCTAGCTGTGTTTTACTTACCTCTACTAACTCCCTTAATTCTAAGTTAGAGTGACAGGCCCTTTGGTACTTGTTGGTGACCCTTTTTAAGCACCTGAGCTGTTTCTCTTTCCTAAAGATGTGTTTGTTTAATTTTACATATTTTTTACACTTATTTATGTGAGTACTAGCTAACCTAACCGAAGAATTCAGTAAGGATTCATTATTACATACTCCAGCCATTGATGTCACTGGAACGCTCGGTGTTGATATACCTATATCTATAAGGTTTGCAGTGCTGCATGGCTCTAGACAAATCAGGTCAGGTTCTCCAGCCACCAGCTCATTATAGAGGCTGTTGGAGAGGGTAGCCTCATCCTCAAGTCTGGTGAGTTCCCTATGGGTTATTGAGTTATGCACATCACTCAATTCACACTCCAGAAAGCTAATGCGTTTCAAAGCTTGTTCATGGGTGCTGCTGCATTCCTCTAAGCCTGTTAGTGTTGCCTGAAGGTGATCCCGCTGGACAGTGAGTTCCATGACCTGTGTATGTAGTCCGGCCAATTCCTTTTTTAGTTGGGTATTTTTATCAACTACCACTAAAACCTCTTTTTCACTTTCTTCCCGTTCCTCCATCAGCTGCTTGTTGAGATTTTTGCTAATTTCAAGCTCCCTTAGTGAGAGGTTTAATTTGTTTTGCAAATCACGGGTTGTAGCACTGCGTGTCATCATTGTAGGCTTCATTATGAATATAATTGATGTACTTGGTGGCACTTGATTTCAAAGTCGCAGGATCAAAATCCGTTTGATTGAAGGTAAGTGGTACTACTTTTTCTTCTTCCGTTATTAATTAGTGTACATCACTTGTGGCAGTAGATTAACTTATGGAAATACTTATTGTCGTAAATTATAGCTAAATACACAATTTGATCTCACTTTTTATTACTTTAAATAAATTAAATTAATAAATTTACTAAGAGCTAACAGTTACACAGCTGATCGGGCCTGTGTTGCCAGACCAAAAAACGTATGTGTACGTGTAAAGGTATGTGTACTATAATCTGTATCAACAATTAAGGCGATTTTATGGCCGTTATCATTTATGGCTGAATGATCTTCACTAAAGGCTTTCTTGAAACTTAGATAAATTAAAGGTTTATGTAAAATTTCAAAAAATTGGTCAAACTAATGTGACAGATATCAACAACCAAGCAAAAATAATAACACACCAATAATAATCTTCTATAAGTATAAGTTGTGTCATTCTGTTCGGCCCATTTAATAGACGCAATGGCCCATAAATGTCAGTCCTCAGCGAGCGTGCTCGTAACAACTTTGTTTAGAGCTCAACCGTCACGCCAAGAACGGTCGCGGCTCGCGAATTAATGACCTCGTATTACTCACACGTACCACTGTTTACATTATAAATTTATCTCATTTTTTAAAATACAAAATAAGCTCTCAAACATTATTTTACATGGATTTATTCTCGAGAATATTTCGCTTCGAAATTGCGAAATAAATGTTCGAAATGTTTTTGTAGAAACGTAAATGTCCCATGGCAGAGACGGGCCTTATAAAATGAAAGTTTAACGTAGTAACGAAGAGAAACTCAGCCTAAAAAATACAACACCGAGCTTTTATTTTCATAGAGTTATTTTCGGACATTCTCGATAGCGACATTGCATGAGATTGGTTGGTGACACCTTGATTTCTTTGTCTTTCTCCACTACGATATGATTTTAATGAATATTTTATAGAAACTATGATTTAATCGTGTTTTGCGTGATGATATTGCTCCACATCCTATTTCAGTAAACAATACGTTTTTTTTTCAAAAAAAAAAATACTTTTATGTACCCAATTCTATCGAAATCAGTTAAGCAATTACACCACAAAAGCTTGAATGATAGAAATACAGTCACCCTTATCATAATAATGTTACAAATAGTTACAGTATGGGGACATTGATAATGTGATTGGCTTTTAAAGAAAGACAGCAAATCAATGAGTAAGAAAAGTACATCCGATTACCGAAAATAGCTGAATAAGTTTTGAAAATTATCACATTAAATGTAGCTTATGGCGTACGGCATAAGGTTGAAATTATAAAAGATTGAATCCCTACTTACTTCTATTTGACATTGTATGTTTCATCATGTCTTACTGAGTGACACTGGTGACGGAAACATTGCACTTCGACAAAAAGTCATTGCAGTGCAACAAAATATAGCACTTATTGTTAACGTCATAATATACAATTTCAAAATCATCAATAAATTATAATCTCAGTTTCTCGCTTCCTCATTGTTGTCTGTCTTTCTTTAAAAACCAATCATATTATCAATGTCCTCATACTGTACTTACATAAAGTGTGACGTGTGAGTGATACCCCTCACAATTATAGTTCGTTTCGCCGGCAAGTATTCTTGTTTATTTCGGTCACACGTCGCATATTTTTTCGAGAGAGAAATATAATGTGCCATATCTTTATTAGTTTAAAGGTAAAACTCTTGACGTTTTATTTATGGTTGTATCATTATTATTACAACTTTTTAAGATAAATAAATTCTAATAATTATCTCTAGGAATCCTGTAACACAGGTTCTACCTACTTCAGGGATCAGAGAATTCAATCATAATTTGTAAAACTTTTATGTGAATAAACTATTTGTATTTGTATTTATTAGGAAAATCAAATAATGGAAGCTTCACATAATTTAGACGAGAAGAGCCAGCATGGTAGTAGTTGGCTAAGCATATCAGCTAAGTAGAGTTAACTGAAGGAGTCTGTGCCTCTGCTCTCTGCCCTGCCGTGAGACTTTAATGACTGTGTTGATGATTATTTTTAAAATTTATTGTTTATTTTAATTTACTTGTTTAGTTTCTATTACTGGGACAGGCTCTCTTCTGTGATTGTGTGTAAAAATGTGAGAATGCTTGCACAATTTTACTGCACGTTTTGTCATCAAAACAAAGAAATATAAAGTATTCCTGTTCGACAAATGTTAACCAGCACACGCATAAAATAACATGTATTCCTATTTCGAACAAAAACTCTACTCAAACCCAAACAAAATACACAAGTTTTACGCAAAGCCGAAAACAAATCGAGCAAGCAATCTTAGTTATGACCAAGTATATGTGTTGTTGTTGCACTCATACACAAATATTCCAAATGGTGACATATAGTGGTAGTGAACGCGACACATAAATAAGAGGGCATCGAACAAATAGCAGAACGTAGGGTTTATGTCCCGACCAACGACGCGTTTGTATGCACATAACCGCATATAGAGGAAGGAAAACAGAAGGACAACTTATTTTTCCCTCTGTAATAATAATGGTAATCCTCAGATATTCATATCGATTTCTAGTGATTTATGGGTACTAGACAACGGGTAAAGATACTTATATAGTGTTTGTTTGTTAATACATCAAGATAAAATAAAACACAATTGATTTATTCAGATAGATTTTCATATGGATATTCCTGCAATAAGAAAACATGTAGTGACGCATGACTACTTTTATTTAAAATATTTTTAGGGTTCCGTACCAGTTTTGAAAAAACGGAACCCTTATAGGATCACTTTGTTGTCCGTCTGTCCGTCTGTCTGTCAAGACCATTTATCTCAAGAACGCGTGAAGGTATCAAACTGAAATTTTCACCAAATACTAAGGCTTGTTGCCTCTTAGTGCCGTACAAAAATCAAACTGCTAATCCAACGCAATCAAGAGATATAGCCGTTTTTGTCGCAAAATTTAGAGGGGTAAGAGCAAAAACCTACAGGGTACTTCCAGTCTACCTACAAACTTGAAATTTGGCATGAAGCAAGGTCTTGTAGTACATGTAATGGGAAAATTCCGAAAACCTTAAATTTTTACTTCAATCACATTATATTTTGATTTCATAGAATTTTGGCGGGAAACCTGAGTCACGTGACCAGTGACGTCATAGAATTTTGACAGCTGTCAAAGTGACAGCTGTCACTTTTGATAGATGGGACGTGACGTCATAGAATTTTGACAGATGAGTTGTGACGTCACAGAATTTTGGCGGGAAAACATTTTTTGACAGTTGTGTCGTGACGTCATTGAATTTTGACAGATACATCGTGACGTCACAGAATTTTTGACAGATGAGTTGTGACGTCATATTATTTTGGAGGGAAAATATTTTAGACAATAGTCACTTTGACAGCTGTCACTTTTGACATCTGTCATAGATGGGACGTGACGTCATATAATTTTCGACAGATGAGTCGTGACGTCACAGAATTTTGGCGGGAAAACAGTTTTTGACAGTTGTGTCGTGACGTAATTGAATTTTTGACAGATAAGTCGTGACGTCACAGAATTTTTGACAGGTGAGTTGTGACGTCATATTATTTTGGCGGGAAAATATTTTAGGCACCAGTCACTTTGACAGCTGTCACTTTGACAGATGTGCGTGACGTCATATAATTTTTGACAGATGAGTCGTGACGTCACATAATGTTTGACAGATGAGTTGTGACGTCATAGTATTTTGGCGGGAAAATATTTTTTAATAGAGCTGAGTCTTGCCGTCATTGAATTTTGGCGGGAAAAATAGTATTTAAACAGCTGAGTCCTGACGGTATTACATTTTGACAAATAGGTTTGTACGGAACCCTCGGTGCGCGAGTCAGACTCGCACTTGACCGGTTTTTTTTTTTTTAATAAATTGAGTAAATTAAAATAACTTGTGATTTCAAGATTACACAAATCTTGTTGTAAGCTATCTTTTACATAAAATGTTGTAAGTCTAAATTTATAAGAACAAGATGGTAGGTAGGTACAGATATTGGGGAGTGTTAAAAAGTCAGGGATCGCAAGGTATCAAGTAATCTTAACAAGTTCCACATGAATCTAAAACCACTGCTTATTTCCTGTTCAGTAATCGAACATCCCCAAGTATTGTGAAAGGTCATTTATCTAGAGATTGCGCCTCCGCCGCGCCATAAATCACTATTGACGTATCTTATAACGCTAGTCACGAGAATAATATCGTTCTAAAACATGTCCGAGAACTAAAGTTTGCTTATAATTCAAACAGTTTGAACATTGAGGGAGAACTTGTTTCAAAACGGTACGTGCTCCCAGTACGACTATTTAACTAACTTTTTTTTAAGACAATTAAAATAGGTTGTTGAATTTAGTATTCAACTGTTAGAGTAGTTCTAGTCTTAGTTAGTATTTGAGACACAAAGGAGGTTGAATATTCATTTAAATTTGAATAAAGACTTTAGAGCTTGACCTTGTTGAGTCTGAGCTAAGAATCTCAATAACAATACTGGACATGACCGAGTTTGTCTGGTCTAGAACAAGCCTAGATATTTGTCAAAGTAACTTAATCTACAACAATTACTCAAACTCAATTAAAAATACTCGAACTTAACAAACGAAAGTACAGGTTTATTAATAAAATAGTAAATGCTTATTAACGAAATAGAAAAGAAAAGAAAAAACATTTATGAGACTTAACAAAAGTACAAACATGGGCTTAACAACAGTAGTTTACAAACTAATGAAAAAAAAAACAACTCGAAAAATAAACCGGAATCAAAACAGGGTAGAAAGTCCCATATCGTGTGTGACCCATCACTGTCAAACTCGGACACTGCTCAGTTAAACGCTGTGAGAGCCAGTAGGTAACTTGCAACACTGATTTCAGTTGTGCCTGTAGTGTGAATGACGTTTTTACTTTCTTGATTATATTTTTTATTTTCTCGTTGAATTATTATAAATATTAAACGTAAATGGGACATAAATGCGAGATGCATGCTTTTTACTTTTAGTTTCATTTACGTTTCTGCACAGTCTACACTGGCCGTAAGCTGACGTGGTCTCGAATTGAGTCAGCTTGAGACCACGCCCAGTGTATCCTGTGCAGTCAAGGAAAAATAACATGCCACCTTTATTTTCCGTTTAATATTAATATTTTGAAATTGCTCTATCTGAAATTCTATTTACTAAATTCTAATTTAGTGTTACGTACGTATTGTAAAGTTTTCGAGTTGTTTATCTGACGAAAAATTTTACAGCTCCGGGAAAAACTTTACAGCTTTTAGTTACCAATGCATGTGAGCTATAACAAAACTAGTTTGATACTTTTACAAGCCGTCAAAGTGTCTGATACGGCTCGAGTAACGACCTCAATCAGATATATACCGGGAACGAAGCCCTAACGTGCTCTACAAAGCACGGAATCTGTTTCTCGATGCCCAATCAGGTGAGCCTAAGCTGCAATGTCTTTAGGAAATTGGGAATCTCGTTTTGTTGTTGTCGTTTATTTTAATTAGTTGATACGAAATAGAGATAGAAAGAAAGAAAGAAAGAAAGAAAAAATATTTATTTTGCACCTCACTGCACAATACAAGAATTAATAGAATCAGGCAGCACTTTGCGGAAGTCTTTGACTAATTGATACGAAACATTATTTATTATTTTTAGGCACAAGACCGCGCAGAGTGGAAACTTTTAGATGAGGCCTATGTCCAGCAGTGGACGTCCATAGGCTGATATGGATGGATTATTTGAAGGTACACCACGGCTACATTACTGTTTAAAACTGATGGAAAGCGCAAATACTGTAAAAATGAAGTAAAGGGACAGTATTATAGTAGTTTTGAAATAGCATCAGTTGGTTCATCTGACCACATGTACGCTGGATGTACATGCATTTGCGGATGACTAAACACGAAATGCATTCGTTCATGTATGATATCTACCTGGGCGACCATTAAGTGACCTCCCACCAAACTTAAAAAAATGGTCTCTAGACGTTTGATCACTATTCATGACTAAATATAATAATATGATAACATTACTTGCTAAGTTTTAATAAACTATTGTTGTATAACAGTAATAAAACGTACATTGTTCCACAAAATAATGAACTAGTAATGATAATGAAGTTATCATTGAGTGATTATTGGTATTCGAACTCATCAGTGTGAATATTAAAACATATAACAACAGTTGATATATTATCTCAATAATGAAAATTGGAATTTCTACTAATTATATTATCATTTGAATCGTTTGTCATATTTGTCAAGCAGGATTATTATCGTTATATTAATTGAACGGTTTTAATGAGCTTGTCCGATTTGATAAACTTCTTCGCGATGATATTGTTTTAATTAGTATAATTTGGTGTTGTTTATATTACTTTTGGTCAAATTGGAACAAATCTACTTTAATCAATAATTAATACTACCAACTAATCTCTAAAATTTATTTTGCAAGTGTAAATCTAATAAGTTTGTTTTTATTTTTCAATTGTTTTTCACAAAACCATCTAGCCGACTGTTACTTATACTCGCTTTTTTCTAAATACATAATTAATATTCATACATAAAAAGCCCAACTATAGACTACTGCAAATTTTGGCTAAAATGACTACACGATAGAGGTTAAATCTATATTGTTACGTTACAGGACAGATAGCATCAAAATAATAGAGAAAAGATAAACAGCAAAAAGATTATACCGACTGAGTGGGTACTTTATAAAATAAATTTAGATATTATTATGTTTATTCGACTATATTTCCCTTAACTTTAGTTAACTGAAATGATAACGTGATTTTGAGGACAAGATAACAGAATAAATTTTCCTATTGTTTTTTACGGGTCACAAAGAATAGAAGCGACAATAATTGTTATAATTTGCTATAATGTAATTTTTTAATAGTTTTTTATCACAACATTTCATAAATAATGTATTATTTAATCATAAATTCTCGTACTTTTTTTTGTTTTTTCGTTGTTTAAGAGTATTACAAAAATGTGACATGTTCTTTTTTTCATTAAAAATACTCAAGAACAAGAATTTATTATAAAGTGTCATTACATTTGGCTTTTGATGAGGAATAACATGAAGTTCTCTCATTTTTTTAATAGAAAATTATTAAACCAGAATGACCAATGACACAGACACAGAGAGCTGCTAAACATAAATCATAATATTATTTTAAAACATTATAAAATTTAAAAAGATTTATCAAAAGGCCACATCTTGTTATTACTCTAGCCAATAAAACTAAATCGCCATGATAACCTTTATATGTGCCGTTTAAGAAAACATTAAGAACATAAGATATTACGTCTTAATACGAACTGAATGTACGTAAAATAAAATTATATTGAGTCAATACGATCCCTAAAGATAAGGTTCTACGTTTATTCAGTATACGTATATTATGTAACTATGTCTATCTGATCGTTCCTGCACAACCATTTTGTGAGTTGAAATTGCCGGTTTTTTCTTTCTTAGTTAGTGTAAAATTTTGGGATTGTATTAGTTAGATTTTTTTATAATATATTGGGAACATCTACACAGTCCCGTCTTATTTTAATAAGGAAAATCAAAAAATATTTAAGAATTTTTAGTAAAAATTTGATTATTGCAAACAACAACTAGAAAATTAAAGGGATCATGAGTTACAATTGTGCTCACCACGAAACTCATTTTGCCAGGTTACAAAAAAGAAAAAAAATATAGAAATTACTTATACAATAACTAGCATTTTCTATTTATACTAAATCACGCTAGGTTTTATCACTATCGATCTTTTTAAAACTTCCTAACGAATAAAAATCAAATGTCTGGATAGAATTAGTTTTTATTCAATAGGCCGAACAGTAACAGTATATCGCTGGCGCCAATAATAGAGGACTATTATTGACGTAACGTTACCGTTTTTCGATAGACCGCTCTGCTATGCATTTAAGTGATTCAATATCGAAGGCATATAACTGAACTATTATTTTTCCTATACATATAGTTGCAGATTTTCTTGTGTATATTGCTGCTTCATGTGTTTTAGGCTATAGAGAAAATTGAGTAAGATATGCGTCTAAGATTACAAGTTTTAAATAAACCGGCCAAGTTTCTTTAACGAGACCCTGTTAATAATTATATTTTGAAAGTTTATTAAATGCGTAAATATAATATTATTGCGTAAATATTATTTTTAAAACCAAATAACAGACAGAATACCACGATAGACAACGCCTAAAATCAATAGAGATGAATACTTTGGCTTCATTATCATCTAATTGAATAACATTGATAAAGTAGAAATATCAGATGAGATTGCTTCGTCACTACTAAAATACTTTGAGAAAGTAACAAAAAAACAGACCAGATTTGCCTTTTAAACTAAATCGTATAACATTTCAATATCACAACGTCTGTATTTACGTTTGATTCAAAACTTGTGTCTCCGCAGCAAAAATATATTTACAAGGCGAAGTTTGTCCGTCTTCCAAGCTAGAGATTTTAATCGAACTTTTCGAAACTTCGATACAAGGTCTAATCTTTGTAGGTATCTCGGAGGAAATTGAAAGCAGATAAAAATGTTTTGCGACGTACGTACGCTCACCTGCCTTGCCTGCAATTGCTGTTGAATGCTTCGATGCACTTTCGAGAAGATTCGAGATTTGATAGGGTGAATACTATTGCTATCGGCGCGTGTTGGGAATATTTTATTCATGACTTTTTAAGCTCAGACATTTTAATCGTAAAAAATAAATAATATCACAGACAATAATCTTAACGTGTTTTCTATTAGGAGATCAATCTAAGAGGCTATAACGGAACTATTTTTGAAGTGATGGAGTAGGTATGAATATGAAATGTTACAACAATATCAGAATCTTGTCTTATTAACAGCAAAGGCAAAAAAATAGAATAGTCGACATAAAACCCTGTATAAATCCGTGTGGCCAACGTGCTAAATTAATATGTTTTTCTTCTTTACTGAAAGTAGTCAATGTCGACTATGAAACTTTCAAAGACTGCTAGTAAGCTTCTACAGACATCCAAGTTCACACAAATTACTAATCTAAATTATTCACATACCAAGATTGCACTATTCTGTATTGTAATGACTCTCAGAGAGAGAGAGATTCGTAGTCCGTGCATGTAACACTCCTATTTACTAGTGGACAAGAACAATAACAAGCCTATTTCTCATGTTCCACGATTATTTATAAAGTGTTTGATAGTCTGCATAAGAAATAGTTAACTAAAGGATTATTCGTCGCAAACACTTTGGGTTTAGGTCACTGTCCACAGAAAGCGCAATGCAGTATCTTATACCGTTATATAAAATTCATCTTAGAAGACACCTGTGTATACCTTTATGTCATCGCTTTATCCCGGGTTTTCTATCTTATGTTCTATAAAATTAAGTGGATAAAGCTATAGGATCTAAGCTTGTACGCATACATAATTTTTTATTTTCAGAAGATACTCCCTTCTACCTTTGATATTGGGTCCTTCAAAAGTGTGAAGAAGAAAAATTTAATTAAGGTAAATCGGCAAAGAGCTGTTTATGGTGGGGTACAGTTATTTTCGCACTTTTTCCTCCAGGGTAAATATGATAAATTTTTTGTGTTTTATAAAAAAATAGGCACTTTTCATGCTATGGAAAGATCAAATATACAAAAAAAAAACATATGTACCCAAAAATTTGAACACAAAATATCACACAAAACCGTTGCAACAAAAACTAAACCATATTTTGAAACAGACTGAAACAGTGTCAGCTACCCCGTGCGATATTTATTTATCGAAAAATACGGCGTTTGCGATTGGATGCTGATATCGTTTGGTTGCGGCCCCGTGATTTCCGTGACTCGAATTTTTTGCAGATACACCGCCGTTTATATTCTGACTTTCATTAAAATGTTTTTAAAATATATTATTCTAGATTGTTTTTCTTACAAGATGATTCGTTCGCAATAATATGAATAGCTGTATGAATTACTTTCATTTATACCTGATTCTTAGCATTAAAAGAGACGTTTAAAGGAGACTCCTAATTTCACAGTAGTAACCAGCTTCAATGTCCGTCATGTTTCTCTTTATAGTAACTAAATTTGGTAAGTGCTTAACTCTTAAACGATAGGCTGCAATGAAGAAAAGTATGAGCAAAGCAGAGTGAATTTATTTAGGGTTGATAGCACAGGCCTTTCTTAGTCTCCTCTCTGCCTATTCTCTTAGAACACACACTTGAGTTTTATTTAGTAGGTAGGTATGTAGTTAACAAAATAAACCCAAACTTAAAACTACAACCCGCCTATTCACTAAGAACATATTAACCAGGGTCTGGTTAATATGTTCTTAGTGAATAGGCGTACCTAAATAAAATAGTTAATATTTAATAAGACATGTAGCTAAACTAAAATAATATTTGACAACAAGAACGTTCGTGCTCGGTTTATTTCAGTATTCCTCATAAAACACGTAGCAATTATACGAGCAAAGCTATGATAATGCCCATGTAATAAGCTCTCTGCGGCGATATATAATCTTTTATTCCGCTGAATATTTCGCAATACTGAGCTAAAATCTCTAACTACTCGTATTATATTTATAAAAGGGTTTTGTTATAAAAGTAAAAGATTTTTAGAAT
The DNA here is from genome assembly GCA_905475405.1 of Schrankia costaestrigalis. Taxonomy (NCBI): domain Eukaryota; kingdom Metazoa; phylum Arthropoda; class Insecta; order Lepidoptera; family Erebidae; genus Schrankia; species Schrankia costaestrigalis. The sequence goes on from FR997833.1 coordinate 21,026,597, forward strand.
TTATCAGTTGTATGTTTAAGTTTTGAGTACATGTATTAACAATTGTCGTAAAAGTCTGCTATCTCAAAAACTCTATACTTATTTGTCCAGCCAGCTTGCTTTAAACAGACTTATTTAGTTACTCATTACCTTTACTATTACGAGTATATTAAAAGACCTTTCGGGCTGGATGGCGGTTTAAAGAAAATCTTGAATTGGGGCCTTGTCTATCAGTTTTATCACAATATGAATATTTTGCATAATTTAAAACTTATCAAAAACGAAAACAATACTTTCGTAGGCATTTTTGGATTTAAATGTAATTAATGACTCAGGATATTATATTATAACTGCACCGAACCCAATGAAATGTGGGATTACATTTGCCGTAAAATTTAACTACCTCACGTCAAAGTTGTACGTGATAAATAGTTTCATTAAAGTTCAATGACATTTGTTTCGATATCAACGTTAGCCAATAGAACGAAATAAAACCTCAAACTTATTCATAGCCTTTCGCTAATTTATCTTCGTAACACACTACGTTACATCGTCTCCCTTTATGTTTCACTCAATTGCTCTAAAGACATCCTGAATAACACATACAGACATCCATACAAAACAATCAGCAAATACACGTGTATTGTAGTACACTATCTGTATATGTGTGTTTGCTCCCTTAAGTCCTAACATACATACTTATACACTACAAAAGATGTCCGGATACATTTCACACAAAGACGAATATATTACAATTGATGAAATTGAATCGCCACATAATCCTAGATTATTACTCAGTGCTCACAGCTACTTCTATCATAATAAACGTACCTATTAATATTCTTAGAATACTAAACTTAATAATAGTCCTAAGCAGAACTTTTACTATGATGCGGTGACTGACTAAATACAAAAGATGGTTACGTACAATAAACAAAATAATTAAATAGCTAGTTTTTATAAGTCTTTGTCGAGTAAAATTGATATTAGAACCGTGCTCAAATTCATTTCGAACATAGTAATCTACACATCTAACACAACGGCTCCAGTAAAGCTTTTATTTTTAAGTAGGCCTTAATAAGTGAGAATAGTCGATTACCTGTATGTTCAAACTTTTTCGGAAAGTTGACACACCTGTAATGACGTGTGAACAACCTATAAAAGTTTTACCACTGATCAGAAAAGGAAAATATTCCTCAATCGTTGGAGATCAACTCAACTTTTAGGGCTAGTAAGATGATAGCCGAAAAACTATAACTATATACTACATATTGTATTTTCTCCGTGCGGTGACGCAGTAAGAATACAATATGTCATCTCCCCATCTCATCCCATGGGTGTCGTAAGAACCGACTAAGGGACTATCCGTCAATATTATCTTTACGAAATAAAAAAAGAAGGAAAACTCGAAATTAAACCCTATACTAATCCGTTTGGCCAGCGTGGTATTAGTAGGCCAAGTATCCCCCCGTCACGGGAGGAGGCCCGTCCTTGCAGTTGGACATTAATGGGCTGTTAAGATGTTATGAAATACTACATGGCATAATACCTGAATACTATTACAACACACACCATGATCTCAAGAAACTTTCTGCAAATAACACCTACCTCATTAATTAAGCAAGTGCTTTTATGTATCAAAAGCTCGCAAATAAATGAATGAGAGCCACACTTGTATCTGATGATACAAACAAACGCACTAATGACACTTGATAGACTGTATTCACCAAATAATCGAGTCGTTGGAATTCAAGCGCCGTTCCCGCACATTACCGACCATTGTTTGTGCCAATGTATGAACATTGACAAATCTGATCCTGTTAGACAAGTATATACTATAATGAATTGAATTTTCCTCCTATTATTTACTATGTTAATGTCCATGTGTTAATTGAATTGGGTGATTAATTCAATTTTCGTATTTTTGGGATTAAATTCTTTTCTGTAGAATTAACTACAGGCCTTTAGAAATATATAATAAATGAGTAAACGCATTGTGCCTGACTGCCCTTACCATTTAAACTCCGCGTTTATATGTTTATTTAGTTTTAGCTCAGCTGTAAATTCAGATAGAAGTTCTTGAGGTCTTCAGTCAGATATAGACTCTGTGTTCGACATTGATTGAAGTTACGGTAGATATTTTGGACTTGGAACTAAAGGAAATCAATACTTGTGTCGAAAGGTAATTTATTCATAAACGGAACTTAATACAAAAATTTACGTTTTTTATTATCACAACAGCTTAATATTATTAAAGTACAAGGATGTGGCTCCTTCAGTGCTTCAGATAAATTGTTAAACCAATATAATTAAGGTTTTATTAAAAAAAATATTTTCGTTGTTATTAAAGAGAGATAATGTAAAAAAATTTAAGTGGTATACTCGTACAACAACGATTGCAGCACTTTATTACAGTTACAAAATTTTTGTAAAGTTATAGAGACGTCTTAAAACTGCAGCTATAGAGTTTGTTACGACGATTCTTCTCTACTAGCGCCTTGGAAGCTGTGGTAAAGTTTTAAAATCTTATAGTATGTAAACTTAGACTAAGTAGATTTAAACTGACGTTAATAAGTTGTTATTTTGTAACATTATGTTGAAAAATAAAGAAACTAAACTAAACTTTCAATTAAGAATCAATTGAAAGTGCTGCGTATTTTCAGAGACCTTTCACCACCGACATTGATCATTATTATGATTAATTGAATATAGTTATTGTTTTTACTTTATTATTGCTTGTTATTGTACCATTCAACAAAAGTAAACTTTTTAATATTAATGCAAAGTGTTCTTCTAAACCTTGCTGACAAAACGAGGTGTAACTTTACGACTGAAATATGACCTCGCCCTTTGTTTCATTAAGAACGTTCTACCTCTCTCCTTCCACTTGCGACAATAGCTCGCGGTGGCATTGTTCGACCCTAAAAATCGTGAAAGCTCATACCGGAAAGACGATAATGTGTAAAATGAAATAAACTGAGCATGACGTCACACGGATGAGTCCGGAAACATTACCTCGTTATAAATCGTGGAAATAATTTATAACTGCTATCGTCAAAAAAAAGGTTTCGTGTTACCTCCTGCTGGTTCATTGGTTTTCGTAATAGGCGGACGTTTATATTAAGATTTTACTTGACTTTTGTTTGACAAATGTTTTGTTATTCAGTTAGTGGTGGTCTTATGTATATTTGTAGTCATTTGTATACGTACTTTTGTAAATATAGTTTAGTTAACACAAATAAAACTAAAGCTTCAAGTAATAATTTGTGGGTCAGGAAAATAAATCTTTGAATTTACAACCGCGACCACGGCAGCTACGCGACTTGGGCAACCATCAAAGTATCTTATATTAATTCGGCCGAAACCCGTGGCTTTTAGTCGTAGTAACAGGGGCGGATTGACAATTTGACATCCAGTAACAGTTACCTACCACATTGTCTGGCTCTGCATAAATTATTTTACGAAAACAATTTACAACATAATTCATAAACAGATGTTTATTACAAAGTTTTATATTTAACGGGAAATTTCCAAAAGCAATATGTTTTATCGGATAGTTTCCAATAATACATAGACAAATGCTTATTCACAGTACCAATAAAATATAGGTACAATTATGTGTGAACTGCCACCATCCAGTTTATTTTGTTATTATATTATTACGAAATAAACAAAATATTAAAAGCATAGTAAAGTAGCAATTTGCTTCGTTGACCATTTTAATATTTTATTATTAATTCACATTATAAAGTGTTATAAGCATATTAATTTTAATGGTGTTTCTGGAAAATATGACAGTTTGAATATTTTGTTTTGTTTTATTATAACAGCCCATTAATGTCCCACTGCAGGGACGGGCCTCCTCCAGTGACGGAGGGAAACTTGGCCTACTAATACCACGCTGGCCAAACGGATTGGTATAGGGTTTAATTTCAAGTTTTCCTTCTTTTTATTACATAGAGATAATATTTACGGATAGTCCCTTAGTCGGTTTTTACGACACCCATGGGATGAGATGGGGTGTGTGACACACTGTATTCTTACTCCGTCCGTTTTTGTTTTATATTTATGTAAAATTATGTATTAATTTATTTATTGATGTTGTTGAGTGAAACAGTAATGAAAGTCCGTGTTTATTCAGACACGATGTATATAGGTATAAAGGATTAAATATTTAGTAGATTCTTTAGTAAAAACATAATTATTTTTAGAGCAGAGCGCTCTAGATAACTATTTTAATCGTGTTAACATTACCTTTAAATTTGCGCAATAACGTTCCTCTATCGTTCTTCTCTAAATGACTTTTTAACTTTAGATAAGTAGCATATACTTGTATATTGAAGGCTAGTAAAATGCCATTACGATACCTTTGACGAGATCAAGCAATCAAGCTCCATTTCTATGGCTTGTTTCTGTAAAGGACCGGCGGCGCCGAGTAAGTATCTGCTCTTATACAAATACCTTAATTATTAATTAGTGGCTATGTTTTTGTTGAAAATGGATCTGTTAACAATGTCTTACAGTACTTACACACCTGTACAATCAAACACAACTCCCACTATGGCTCAAACGCTGCGTCCCGGGGACTATTACAAACATAAATTTAACAGAAAGAGAGAACATTCAGCTTCAGTACTATAGTTAATTTGTAGATCACACAAATGATCTTGCGTGGGATTCGACCCTGTGCACAGCAGCCTCGCGCGACCGCCATGCCAACGAGGCAATTAGCAAAATGTTGCTATTATTTTAAAACCTAAATGTTATTTTGTATTTTCTTATTAAAACAAACGTGCACACGAAGCTTTGGATTAACAATTAAGATTGGGGTAGCTAAATTAAAGTTAAACAGAAAACACTGAAGGTTTCATTACATAAAGGAAAATATTGAATAAACTGTTCTTTTGCTAATAACATCAAAATTGAATTAAAATAAATATCTGATCTCGTCGTAAGTATCACTATAGTTAAAATATCTTTTAACAGCAAATGAGCTATCTTTTGCGCTCTAAACTATAAGATTTATAATATTATCTATACATATAATAAATCTGTAGAGAAGTCAATTCTGTACTTGAAATATATTCTCAAAATAACTATCAGGGTGTGATTAGTGATCGATACTGATGACAAAAATGCAATCAGTACAATTTTTGTCTGTCTGTCTGTATGTTCGTTATAGAAACAAAAACTACTTGACGGATATTGATGAAACTTGGTACAATTATTCTTCATACTCCTGGTCAAGTTATAGTATACTTTTCATCACGCTACGATCAATAGCAGCAGAGCAGTGAAGGAAAATGTTGGTAAAACGGAAGAAATTAGAATTTTTAAGTTTTAGGTAGCTATTAAGGTAGGACATGTAACTTAGGTTATTTTGTTAGGTATGTTAATAAGCAAGAAAGAAAGAAAAATGATCGCTTGAAAGCCCTGAAAAAAATTATTGACAAAAAAATGTTTTACCCTTTAAGAATTTTATATACATAAAATATAAACATTGCAATGAACATTGATATTAAAATTTCATCAGGCGTTTAAAAAATGTAAACAATTTTTTTAGAGCTTTGAAGCGTCTGTTAGGTAAAACGGCCTATACTTTTCATCACGCTACAGCAGTGAATGAAAATATTGGTAAAACGGGAGAAATTAGAATTTTTAAGTTTAAGGTAGTGATTTAGTTATGAAATCTAACGTAGGTTATTTTGTTAGGTTGGTTAAAATGAAAGAAAAATTATCGCTAGAAAGCCCAGAAAAAAATTACTAACCATTTTAACTCCTCGCAATAGTCACGCATATGAGATTAATAAAAAAATACTGTCGAATATACAAGTAGAAAGTAAACTTTATTTTTCAATAAATAGAATGGTCGATGAACAAGAAACCACTAATTACCCTATCGACGGGTCCTACGTAGACTAGACAAAAATAAATAGTCTTTTCCTGTATTGCTAATAATGGCGTACAAACTTCATTTTTTAAAGTTAAACTATATCTATACTTAATCATAAATATTAAATTGAATTAAAATAACATTCCTTATCTCACAATCTTATTATAACTGCAATTATAACACACCTAAATAACTATTTAATAATTAATAATATATGGGTAGAATATAACAGACAACATAATAAGTAACACGTTTTTCTTTATAAAATCATTTTACAAATTATTGCTATTTGTCAACATTAAAAAATACAAAACTGACAATAAAATATAGAAATACAATCACAAAACATTAAATTATTATTCAAAGTGCTTGTGTTTATTTTATTAAGTAATTCAAAAATACTGCACGCAGTTTATCTATAGATAATAATAATAATATAGTCGAGTCTAAGTTTAGTCAAATATTTTTTGCTAGATGGTAAAAAGGTGTTAGGTACAATAAGTTATTTCAGCATTTTTTTTACAAAAGACAAATCCCACACTAGCCTTTAAAAATATCAATTTAACGGTCACAAAGAACATCCAGACTAAGGACAATAGTTTGTGTATCACGATTGTCCTCCATGGGAATCGAACCCGCGACCTCATGCACGCCAGCCATGTAATGCGACCGCCGCGCCACCGAGGCAGGTAATTCTGCCGCACCATAACGTAGCGTGCAAATGTATTCATTCATAATTCATTAGCGATTATCCGTGTGGTGACGGAGTAAGAATACAACATGTCACCCCCCCATCTCATCCCATGGGTGGCGTAAAACCGACTAAGGGACTATCGGTGAATATTATCTTTACGAAATAAAAATGAAGGAAAACTTGAAATTAAACCCTATACCAATCCGACTGACCTGCGTGGTATTAGTAGGCCAAGTATCTCTCCGTCACGGGAGGAGGAGCGTCCTTGCAGTGGGACATTAATGGGCTGTTATGATGAAATAAGCGATGTCATTTATTTTAACTTACAAATTTGACAACAGATGGCATTGTGCCTGTGACGTCATTTTCAGTATCGCGGTGTTAAGATTTTCCTTGAAAGAATGACGTTCGCTCATGTCTTTCAGCATAAGTTTAGACGCAGTCTTCATAGATCTGTCTTTGTAAAGGTCTGTTTTTGAAAAGGTTTTGGTTCGTTCGTTAATTTTATAATTCGTTTGTAGGTATATCTGTTTGTTATAAGGTTTACAAAACGATTTTTCAGTATTAAATCGAAATGCGAAGTAAGTAACATCCGCCACGCGAACGAAGTCGCGGGCACAGCAGCTAGTTAGGAATAAACGCGTAAAAATAAATAGATTAAATAAATAAATAAATATTCCTCACACATTCACACATCGCCACCTAGTCCCAAACTAAGCAGAGCTTGTACTATGGGTACTAGACAATGGATAAACATACTTTAATTCTTTTTTTTGTAAATAAATCAATATTATACATAGAAACACTCAGACCAAAGCAAACAATCATGTTCATGCACACAAAGATTTGCATTGAGCGAGAATCAAACCCGAGACCTCTGCGTAGCATTCATGTTATATAACCACTACGCCACAGAGATCGTCATGAGAGAATGTTTTCGTTATTCGTTTTAGTAGTGCTCTTAAACCTGTAGTTAAAATTATTATTTCAATGATTAAAACACCACTAATGTGCATGATCCCTTACTTTAAATGTTTATTTAATCGCGTCAAAGGTCATATTTCATACATTCATACATTTGTTGTTTTTAGCAACTATTGCAATAAATAACATATAAAAATTTAACCGACATAGTTCAGAAAGTATTTATAAATAAAATACCTTTTATAATAAAGCATCAAGCTCGGAGCTTCCTGTATTACTGTGAACAGTAGAATCCAAGTGAAAATAATCACAACTTTTAATAACCTTTGTAGCCGCTACCCTACGCCTCTAGTCTCACATTGAACCAGCCTTCGTGGCAAACAAAACGAAATTGAAAGTGCAACTCAAGCTTGACGAACCAAGGCGCACAGTTTTCTATTTAACAATCATTATGTTTTAAGGCGGCTTGGATTTTATTTATTGTTTTATATTACTATTGAATAAAATAAAAAAAAATATTACGAACTATTTTTTTTAAACGTTTCACAACTGCATAGCTGGTGAAAGGTTTTATTTCAATTTTTGAACTTTTATAATAGGAACTTTTTTATAAAGATTTTACTGTTCTCTTCGTATCTGCTTCTTAGTGTTTCACTGTAGCGAAAGGCTTCCTCTCACATATTATAGCTAGAACCGATTGGTAAAAGGTCTCATCTCAAGTTTTCCTTCTATTGATTTGCCAACAGATATTATCTTCGAACTTTATCTTAGTCGCCTATAGTTATACCCATACAATGCAATGGGGTGGTAACGCCGTTCTTTATCCATCACAGTAAAACTGTATCAAAAAAAGTTACTTAATTATAATTGTTAAAATATCTACGCCAACTTTTCCATTAGACAAAGATCCACAAAAACAAATGGAAGTTTAGAATAGCACACAGTACAGGTAAAAGGTAACAGTCATGGGACTCGACGCGTGACGATTTAAGCTTATTAACCGCTGGACAGTCTTGCGTCCGCTCGCAAATGTTGTGTGTAATTACCCTAAGCGTAGGGCCAAGAACCTAAAGGCGCATACGTTTGTGATACAAAATACGCCCGACCAAAACCTATGCAATGGTTTAAGAATAGACATAATTTGTGACATCTTTCAGAAAGGGCAACTGCGTTGCACTCGTAACTGATGAACAGATATGAAGATACGCATCATCATCATCATAACAGCCATTTAATATCCCACTGCAGGGATGGGCCTCCTTCTGTGACGGAGAGATACTTGACCCACTTATTAGAGTAATACCACGCTGGCCAGACGGATTGGTATAAGGTTTAATTTCAAGTTTTCCTTCTTTTTATTTCGTAAAGATAATACCTAATCACGGATAGTCGCTTAGTCGGTTTTTACGACACACCCGTGGGATGAGATGGGGTGGTGGTATTCTTATTTCGTCACCTCATGGAGAAGATACGTATGAACAAATACAAATCAAAGTAAGTTTTTGAGGATCGTAGAAGATGGTGCTCAATAAGGCCTCATGGCCATCTTCTTTGTATTTATTATTGTATGTATTTATTATTATAAATTTTAAAATTTACGCTATTTAAGCCAAAGGAGGTCACAATGAAAAAATGACAAACATAATACTTCTCCTTATATAACCAGTATGTAAAAAACCTTTATATCTCTCTCGCAGTTTTCCTTACCACACACATACTCCGCGATTTGGTTTACATTCATTACTTGAATTAGGCAGCGGTGACCACGTTTAACGTTTATGTCGAGCTGACCCCGCACTGTCATTGTAATGAGCTACAGTTTTTATGGTCTCTGTCTACCGCACATAAGTCTTAATATAGAACAATGAGTTTCTGTTGAAACCTTCCCGGCTATGAAAGGATTATAAACGTTGCTAACATTAAAATGTGTTTTAATACTTAACTAAAAATGCAAGGTAACGAGCGAAATTGTGTTTAGTTTGATGATTAACTGGGATAAACGATATTACATAAATTGCACTATTAATACTAGACAATACTGAAGACTGTATTGTGAGAAAAGTGTTGTAACAATATAATATGAATCCTTTCCTTCTTTAAAGAGGCGATTTCAAAATACAAAACGCCTACTGTCATTTTGTATATGCTACTCCTTGGGAATGACTGCAAAAGATATAACATAGGTAAACTATCAGGTATGCTTTATACATTGCTCATCATCACAAAAGGACTTAAAATAGTTTTGTTCATATTTTATTTAAAATCCTCATCAAAATAAAACAATTCACCATAAATAAAACAAAAAAGGTATTCGTTAGTACAACACACTTTCACTCAGCTATGTACAAAGCAACATTAAAGTTAACATACACGTACGAGTAAACCAGAGCCCCTCTGCTTCAATGTGTGGAATGCGTGAGTTCTCTAATTAATTCGTGTATGTACCCTAGTTTATACAGACACAATTATTTGAAACATTAACGCGATTCCGGTACTGTGGAGATGAAGGCTCGTATCATTGAACATTGCATACAGTTTGTTCGTTGTTACAAAAGCCAGAGCTTTGTGTATTATTGTTGAAAATGTTTACAATTAGATATATAATAGATTATGTAAGGTGCTCACAGGTAACTGCAATCACTGATTTATATACTACAATACTGGTTATAGAACGTTGACAAAGTTATAACATGTATTATTATGAGTGTTTAAGTAGTTAGCCCGTAAAAGTCGTTCCCGGTTAGTGTTTTCGACGTCCTCTGTGACATAGTAGTTATTTTTTTAACACTACTTAAATGATTAAAGAAGAAAGAAGTGATTATTAGAAACACGTACGCTTGAAATTCATACATAGAAACATGCAGTCACGCATCCACGGATGGACTGGAAAATACTACATAACACTAATTTAAAGACACATTCTTTAAAAATAATTTAGGTGATTTGTATAATGAGCTTAGGTGTCGCAAAACAGGTTTGGCAACGATCTAGAACTAGTAATAGATTTGGGTATACTCGATAAATCCATTGGGTAGCTTTATACCTCAGCCCCAACGGAATGGTTCGCTTAACCAAGCACGTTAAATGTTTAGAATTTAGAGACCTTGAGGCCCTTAATATTATAGTTAAACTATTCTATCACCGATAACTACAGACCTTTACGACGTACTTAGAATAGGGATAGTATGGAGTGACCACGTAGTCATGGATCATCCTTTATAGATGGTATAGGATAGAATAGGGCAGAAGATGCTGTTTTCTATATTCTGAACGTGGTGACACAAGAAGATTCTGTACCAAAGATTATTGTAATTAATTAGTGGTTATGAGAATTACTCTCATAGCTATCTTGAGATGCGGGATACATAATTAATAGCTACATATTAACTAAATTAAGGAAATGGAAACGTTCAATCAATGAATTAATAGAATATTCATTAGAACAGTATTATTGAATCATCTCGAATACAAAGGCAGAATTTAAATTGAAATTTAATATTGATTTCAGGTTAGGTTCTCTTTAATGAGATGTCGGCAAGGACCGGCCCTCTTACTTTGAGGTGGAACCTTAATATATAACCAAATTTATTAGTGCGTGTTAGACGATATTGTACTTGTACTGATTGTACCATAATAGTTTTAGAATCCTATTAATAGCTTGTCAAGATTCTTGTCTAGCAACATACAAGTTCATTCTTCTATTACATTGCAAAAATGTTCTCTTCCGTAAGAGAGCGTATAAGTTGGTGCCACCGCTTTGCCTGTCTACCTCAAGGCAGTAGTATGAAAATGTTGCTTTGTTTAGGTGGAAGGTTACAATAGCTAGTGATAGTGCTTGTGACATTACCAGGGTAGGCAGCGGCTTAATTTTGTTCTGGCACTGCTGACATGATGATGCAGTTCCCATGCTGGCCTCTTGTAAAGTTTATTTCTCTATCCTGTGCCTCCCTTGTCCGTTGATTGCCCGCAACATTTACTACCACGCGAAGGGTTCTTGTACGTGGTCGCCATTCCAGAACTTTTATGCCTAAACGGCAAGTCTGCGTGCTACGTACCCACTGCCAGTGAGGCAATCCTATGTGCTATACACTTTCACCTTATTTAAAAGTAAATAACAACACAAAATCATAAATAAATTCCAGGCATAATCTTCCTAATTATAAAATCTAAACAATATTTCCCTACTCTGTACCGTAGTTCTAGCGAGGCGTGTGAATCGCAATTAAAATTCTGCCAACATCTCTCCCATTATCACTGATTGTTATGTCCATAATAGTAGCACATTAATTTTACGACGGTAAAGTTATATATTCATTGGGGAAGCGTACACTACAAGGTTCCTGCTTAATGTTACTTTCGTGATTTGTATTACTGTTAGGGTGATTATAAGCCACTAATCATTAGTCTTGGAATCAGAATGTTATGTGATTTTAATTTTATTTCTATTGAGATATTTAATTAATATTTTGTATTTACTTTAATGTTAACATAAATTTAATGAGCTTTTATAATACTATAAGATAATAATCTCTTTCATATTTCATGTAAACCATCTAAATAACAATTCAGTTAAAAATTCCATCTAGTTTTTTTCTAATTGCACTTGTTTGATGGCTAGAAGTACCTAGTAATCTATTGAATCTCTAAATAATTTAAAAGTCAAAGTAATTTAACACATGGCTTATGTAAGCATTTAATTTTATATTTCAGGAATTTATACCTACCTTAACTTGACTTGTGACAGACATCTTTATTAAATTAAGGCATTACAAATGTCAAACAAAAACCTTATTTAAATCTACTGTTTTGATATAATGGATATAAGATCCAGGAAAGTAATTAATTAAATAGATGTTAAATCATATATGCCAACAGGTCCGAATAACCGAAACAAGTTGCAAATTTCAACTAAAATTTACTGTTTAATTGTTTATACCTACATAGGCTACGCATGATGAACTCTGTACTGATTTGTGATGCGACTGGCCTTAGAAGCTAAGGTTCCTGTAAAATGTAGTTGCATTTTCTTCTAACATAATCTGGCATTATTTTATTCATAAGTTCTATGCAGATAAAAGTCAATAACATTCTCTGCAACTTACAATCACTAGATACCAAACAACTAGACAAACTAGCATGACGCATGATGAACTCTGTACTGATTTGTGATGCGACTGGCCTTAGAAGCTAAGGTTCCTGTAAAATGTAGTTGCATTTTCTTCTAACATAATCTGGCATTATTTTATTCATAAGTTCTATGCAGATAAAAGTCAATAACATTCTCTGCAACTTACAATCACTAGATACCAAACAACTAGACAAACTACAAGTAGTATTCGGAACAGTAAATACAATTTGTATTTGTACATCTAATGTAGTTAGAATGCATGTTCTTCGCACAACGATTACAACATCTAACAAATGTTTCACAACAAAAGGAATTAATTGAATTCACAAAATTCCGAACAATCTAGAACACTGGAATACTCAAAGCAGTTAATTTCCATTGAAACAATTGTAAATTTAAATTCCGTACAGTTACTGCACAAATGTATTTAGCAAGTGCTGCATTCGTTTTACCTTACTCATTGTTTTTCTAGAACCAATATAAAAAGCAATGAATTTAGATTAAGACCTGAACTAATTTTATCATTCTAAGTATCTTGAAGGCTTATTTACAACGATTTTTTAATTAACAGGAATAAAAACTAAAGGATTCGTTTGCTGCAATTGTTGCTTGGGGAAAGAGCGTAACGAATTTTCATTTCTCGGTACATAGATAGAAGTTAAGTTTTAGAGTGACGCTAATGTATTAGGGTGTACAGAAAACTTGGTTCCATAAGTTTTTAATTTAGAAAAAAATTCTCTATAAATTCTAAAATTAATCGTGAAGCTTCTGTTTGTAGAACGAAAAAGACAGATATATAAAATATCTATAATACACCAAAAAAATGAACGTTACCGTTTAACTTGCTTCAAGGGAGAAACAAAAATATATTAAGTGCGTTTATAGGGCTCACCAAAGCCGCCAATTGAAAAAAATCATAATTCCCTAATAGGATAAATAATATAAAATGTTAATAACAAAGTCTTCCACACACGCGAATGTTTCTGGCGAGGCAGCACCTTTGGGTAGGAAAACTTGTGATAACAATTTGTCTACTGTTGTATTATTTTATTTTGCGTACCATGATGACTCGAGAATCGTGACTTCCTATAAATTTCTAAACGACATTCGTGAAAGAGTTGTGCCATTTTGGATGATTAATCTTTATATTCCGGCTTTTATTTATAACCAGTAGGTAGTAAGCTTTTTACTTGTATTTTATCCATTTATGTTCCTATGAGGATTAGGGCAATAAATTGCTAACATATTCCCTTTGCAAGAAAACCCTAGATAATATTTAAAAAAGAGCAATTTAGGCTAAACCACTGAACCATAAAGTAAGATTAGGCTATCAATTTGAATGCTAAGTCTTCAAAAAATAAAGCCAAAATCGTCGATCTCAGGCCATTAAACATACAACTTAAAAGTGCCGCAAATCATTTTCTGTATTTAAAATGATCTCGTTTTCTTACATTTTAGAGTTTTATTATTATTGAAATGAGACTATTTACTTAAATTTTTTCCTTATTATTAGTGGTTTGAACAGTGATATAAATACCAAGAAGCCCAGATTGCCCTTTATAATTTGGTCCTTGTATCTTACGGCCTTCGGTCCTTCAACAGATATGACCAGCCCATTGCCACTTCAGCTTGCTAATACTACGAGCTATGTCGGTAACTTGGGTTTCTTGTCGGATAACCTCGTTCCGGATTTTATCCTTCAAGGAGTGGCCGAGTATAGCCCGTTCCATTTCCGTTACCAATTCTATCTTACTATGCGACTGAACCCCTGCCCTTACTATGTGGACTGATGGCCTAGTTAGGACGGCGGGACGCTGATGGATGGCACATGACCGCGCATAGTAGACATATTTAAGGTGTCTAACATTAGACGTCCTTTGGCCGATATGATGAATCCTTCTAAAAGAAAGAAATATGAAAAAGTATTCTAAAAATGTAAAATGTGTATGATACAAAAAACTTTCGGACCCTATGTAAACATTCACGTTCTTTCACACAAAGTGCAAGTATGAAGCGGGATTCAAATCCGAAACCTTTGCGTAATAGTCGTTTATTATACGAACATTTGCGTACAAGTCGTGTATTATAACCACTAAATTCACTTCAACCACAAAGCAACTAATATACCTTAAACCACAGTAAAACATACGTTTAACTCAACATAGTTACGTCCATATAACTTCCTAAAACTGTATCAAAACTCAGATACGTGTTGAAACTAGTCATACTCTGCCCATTCTCACATACGTATCACATAGTTTATACTATTAAGAGGACCGGACAAAGAAAGTGCGATAACAGCCGTCGAAAACGTGACTTGAGTGCTTGGGTACGAAAATGTAACATGTTGGAATAGAACGAGAGCTCCTTGTCTTATTTTACAAATAAAACTACGTATTATCAAATAGATATCATTGGGATTGTTGGAAATATTAGGTTAAGATAGTTATTTTAAAGTATTTTCATTTTGTTTAAAAGAGATAACTTCAGCACTGGAAATCAAGCTTTTTAACTAATACAATAACATCATAACAAGATAATAATGTGGAGTTCAAATATTATCTCTTAGCTAATGTCTTTAAGCAACGTAATGATTTTTTACAGTGTAAGGAGTCTGTTCACTTTGTAAGTAAGTATATATACTTTTTTGTCTCAAGCAACGGATACCAATTTTCTTGATTACTTTACCAACACTTTGTACAAATAAACCTAAACGCTGTGTCAGTTTCTTTGGTTCAAGTGTTAAAAGAACTACTGAAGTCACAGCCCATCCTGGTAAGCTTCTCCTCATGGAGACACAACCCTATGGTCGGTCTTGACCACATTATCATCGGTGAATCAGAGATGCGTTGTCTCATCGTTGATATTGATATCAAGTTTAAAAGCGTTACTTTCCTCGATGCAACTGTTATACAAGCCTATCTAAGTTTCTAAATAAATATAACAGTAAAGTATTATGTACCTAATCGTACAGAAAAAAAATTGAAAATTGTCCTTCTACGCAATGCGGGAGGATATAACTGCAGAGATAGTATCGTGAAATACGGGGTCAGAACCCTGCCACCGCCATTAGATATACTTCGAAATATTATTTGTTAAATTGGAACTAAAAGAAGGAAATTGGTTAGGGTTTTTGTCTATCAGTAGGAAAATAAAGGAAGTACTAAGTAATGTCACATTGTTATGACACAGCATAATATTATAAATAAATAGGACCTTTTAAATGTATACACTTATTTTTAAGACATATTTGTAATTTTTATTTATTATTGAAATGATATTGTTAAATTCCCAATTAATTATTTAATTTGAATGCCCAAGTGGCAAAACACAGCAGAAAATTTTTACTGTAAGATCTTTGTGTAATTACTTGTGTTTAACAAATAAATTATTTCTGATTTCTGAATGTCAATATCGTTATTGGAATCGGATATCTCTTGTGGCCCGTGCGTTGGTCGTAGTTCAACTTTAAAGAAAGTTTGAAGAAATTCTACAGAATCAAACGAAATAACATGTATATTCAGAAATATAGCAGAACTATTAATATCATTACATTACCTAAAGCATGTCGGCTGGGAAATAAAACACTAGAGCACTTAAGCCTCAGGCAACTTTTCTTGAAGAGAATGTGCAAAGCTACAGTGACATTATTATGAGCTTCCAAGAAATTTTATTTTATCCTAGAAAGGGTACTGTAACAGAATATGTGCTCAACTTTATTCAGTGGGCGTGTCTAAATGATAAGGTTCAAAGAATAGCCGCACTCAATCAAAGAAAAATGAAGTTATATCGATTTGCTATAAATTTCTAGAAAGACTACATCAAAATCAGAAGTTTTTCTCAGAGTAAATAAATAAATATTTCTTACACTTTCACACTACACCATCTAGTCCCAAACTAAGCAGAGCTTGTACTATGGATACTACACAACAAAGTTCAAAGATTTTCTCTCCCTCTATGAAGTTGTTATAAGTGATTACTACATGATAAATATAAAGATATGATAAATTATACAGGAACGTTTAATGCTAGTAACACCATCATAACATCAATCAACAGACATCCACCGCTGGTCATAGGCCTCCTCCAAATAATTACACCATACGCTATCTTGTACCTTACCAAAAGATCTCCACATTTAACTTAAGAGCTATCACATTATCATTATTTTCCATCTGAAAACCAAACAGTATTTGCATAACAAAACTGTGAGAGTAAACAAACTCGGCAGTAACAGAGACAGCATTTCATTACTTCACGACTGTCCGAAACAGTTTCAATTTCACCTCAATTTTATAACGTCCTCTTTGAGCAGAGTAAACAACACTTAGATAAACTATAGTTGTGAATGTTTAGCTGTTTGTAACACAACAGGATGCTTCTCTAAACTGTATGTTGTTATTTAGTTTATCTTATCAAATCAGTGTTTAAATATTTATTTATTCATTGGTTTTTCACAATAATGACAATATTCATCGTACAAAAATTATGTAAATAATACGTCAATTCAAATATTTGTAGACTTTTTTAGTAGACACGGAGTAACAACGATAAGACGAACAACGATACGCGTAGGAATCTAGATAACATTTTTAATTTTTTGAACTTGGTCAATCAACTTATTGCAGCGCGCACTTATGATCCGAGACCGTCAAAATGATGGTGACAAAGGGAAGTCATTTCATGAATACCAACCTTGCCCATTTCCCTACTTGGATTCTATTCCTGACCTTCATTTACAATGTTCACCAGGTTTAATACAGTCAAATTGCCGAGTTCTATTAAAAAAAAGACAACAGTTACAAATCGTACTCTTGTAAAGTTTACTTGAACATTGAAAAATGAGTCCGGTATTACAAAGCGGGATCATTGATCTACTCGTTGTACAACATCTGCATCAGCGTTACGTAATCAGAGGTTGAACGTCTGTAATCCTACTTTATTGCTTGTTTCTATTGTTGATGGAGGCATAATGTAACTAATAGTGTGTGCTACTGATATACTATTGCTATACGTAAATAGGCATAGAGCTGACTCAACCTTATATAGTACAAAGGTGTTGTGAATGATAGCTTATGATTGATATAATTTCAGGTGATCGCTTGATACACATTTAGACAACAAAATAAACATTCAAATTAAACTTCTGAAAATGACTACTTTAAGCAAAATGTTTTTTTTTTTTTTATTTTTTTTTTTTTTATTTATTTGAAAGAATTACATGTGTTTTCTTATAGCTAATTTACAATTAACAGTGTCACATAAACCATTACTGATTTTTCCGTACACTGTAATTCATCATGGTGTCACCCATTAACAACAAAAGATATCAAGTGCATCGTATCTAAATACAAACAAAGTTAAATCTAGCAGTATTATTTTATACAAGTACAAGTTAAAATATCATTAATTTAAAGTAGTTAGACAAAAATGTATCGTTGCTCGTATGCGCACTAGATAGAACAGTTATCTGCTGTTTGTAAACACACGGGTGAACATTGCGACAAATACTTTTTAATTATTATTTAATTTTTATTTTTTAATTTGTTTTTTTTTTGTTGCCGTTTGTTTTAAGTAGATTTTAATATGGATAGTAAATAGTTCTTTAGTATTAGTTTAATGTTAGATTCCTTTATTTTTGTTTTTACACTCTCAGGTAGTTCGTTCATTAATTTAGGTATTCGATGTTCAAGAGTTTGTTTACCGTATTGATTAGTATACCCAGGTACCTCGTATAGTGTCTTAGATGAGCTACGTGTATGTTTTTCATGTTGTATTTTATTTAGAAGAATTTGATTAAAATAGTTTTCTTTTAGTAATATATAATTAACTTGTTCATGAATAGGTAGTATTTTACTATATTTAAAAATTTCGATTATGTGTTTATTTAATTTAGATTTGACCTTATCAGGGGTTATTGTTTTTAATATACGTACTTGTAGTCCATAAATTGAGTCTAGATTGCGTTTTAAACGTTCTGCCATAGCTACTTAGGCCATAGTAAATAATTGTTTCTCCTAAAGCTTTATACAATTGTAAAATAGAGGAATATGGAATTTGTCGTTTTATAATAGTAAATTTGGCTAACATTGCTCGCAGCTTGTCGCATATTAGTGTAATATGTTCAGTCCATTTGAATCGGTCGTCAATTAGCAATCCAAGATACTTTTGTTTAGTCACTATTTCTATAGGTGGGCACTTACAGCGTAGTTGGTTATTATGTAAACACTCACGGCTGTGTGCTATAATCTTAGGAGTTATTTCGTTGCGTAAGTAGGTAAGTATATATATTACTGATTTTACTGTTACGTTGTGTATCATTCTGCTCTAGTAATCATGTCAGAAACAATGTCGTTAGACAATTGCAAGATCTTTCGCATCAATAGAAGAAATGTTTAAAGTAACTTTCAGTTAACCAATTCTGCACTTCTGAATTCAGGTTTCGTATGTGATACGTCAAAGAATAAGAACTAATCTTCTAAGACATTTAAGTGCTGTAAAGTAGAAAATTTAAACTTTAACCCTCTTACTCATAAACGACGCTTAAATTTAATCACTGTTTAGCGAGATTTTTATTAGTAAATTCAACCTTATACCAAACAAAACCGTAAGAATTTAAGCTAATAAATTGACTAAAATTTAAGAGGCGTTTATGAGTAAGGGGTAAAAGTATTGCTGTAAAAGTATAAGTAGTAAAATAAGAAATAGAAATATCTTAATCGATAATTTCAAACCACGTAAAATATAACATTTAAAGTTTAGAACAGAGTATTTCTCTTAATGCTGGTGCTTGCCACATCGTACGTGACTTGTTAACGTAGTTGCCTTAAATATCCTCTAAGTAATATAAAAGAGCTAGAGCTACCATAAATATGTCAGAATGTATGTGCGTTCGTATGTGATATGTGGTGCGGCTAATACAATACATGGCTTGCATTACACTCGTAAAGAGTCTGAGGAATACTATTTACTTTAATTCAGGTGTAAAATTAATTAACTAACTTTTAATTTAATCGTCATCAAAATGAAGTTTGTGAAAATATATTTGGAGGCATAATACGAGTATGTTCAATAAGAAATTAGGCCTCCTGCAAAAATGTCCACGTTACGCGGTCATATGCCTCCCTAAAATAAATAAATAATCGTCATTCATTCACACAACCACGCCCTCTAGTCCCAAACTAAGCAGAGCTTGTACTATGGGTACAAGACAACGGATAAACATACATAAATACTTTTTTATTGTAAATACATACATAATATACATAGAAAACACCCAGACCAATGCAAACAATCATGTATATGCGCGCAAATATTTGCATTGAGCGGGAACCGAACCCGAGACCTCTGCGTAGCAATCATGTTATATAACCACTACGCCACAGAGGTCGTCTAAATAACCTCCCTCCCTCATCTACCGGTTTCCCGCTGTCTAACTAGGCCGTCTGTCTATCGTGTTAGTGGCCTTCCTTTAAATTTAAAATATCATAGGACATTAATTTGTTATTAGACATAATTATGAAGTAAAGCAAAACCTGTTCAAAATATGGTGGGTAACAAAAATGTAAACAGCGACCGCTTTGACGTAGTACTTAAAGTATTTTTTAAGTACGGAGACTTTGTTTCGAATGTTTCAATATGAATTTTACGTTCGTTTTTAAAAAAACATTTTCCGTAGCCAAAGATTTAATGTCTAACATTATTAAAAAATATAATTATAATTTTTCGACGATGGAACGAAGTTCTAAAAGTTAGCGTCACGACTCTATCTCATGTTAATAGCACTCGTAAAAGCCGACTAAGGTGACATACCTTAGTCGTACGTACTTGTCATAAAACTTGCACTAATCTTAAAGTTAAGCCAACGTCACTTAAGTAGGCCAAGCAACGTCTGAGTTTGTTTCAACAATTCAGTTCTTTAAATATAAAATATAATACCAACAATAAGGAGGCACGTAAATCCATCACAAAGAGTCATTAATCTCAGTTTATTGCGAACGCAGTTGCATATTCCTTCCGCCTTGTTTATTGCACTCAAATATTCACAACTGTAAGACTTCAACAAAGAAACTGTTTTGATTATACCTAGTTTCAAATTCATTGGAAAGTTTTCCAAGTAATCCTATGACGATTAAAAGGGAATGACCTAGTTGTACTTGTATATTGGGTTACTTTAATGTACAATAATCCCTAATTATAGGCGGCCTTATAACTTTAGTGTAGCGAAGTTTGATGAGGTAGTGAACCCGAATACTGAAACACCGCACTTATGTACTTATGTTACTTATATAAGTCATTATGTAAGTGTACTTAATGTTCCTCTACTACTGGCAAAGCTAACCTATTATGGATGTGACACAACCACGGTAAATTGGTTCAAAAGTTATATGTCTGATAGATCGCAATATGTTCAACTGGACGGTGGAAGTAATGGTGACATAGCATGCTCTTCTTCTTGTCCAGTGTCCCGTGGAGTGCCACAGGGATCTGTGCTAGGGCCACTTCTCTTTATTTTGTATAGTGCAGACATCACAAATCACATATGCAATGCAAAATACCATTTTTTCGCAGACGATTTGCAGTTGTATTATAGTTGCCCTCCCAAAGACTGCCTAGACGCTGCAAACAAAATAAACGAAGACCTAAGTAGAATATCCAAATGGGCTTCCAGAAATTCACTTGTAATTAACCCTTTAAAATCAAAATTTTTGATATTAGGTTCAAGAGATTGCATTAAGATTATAAAAGAACATAATATCAACATAACTGTTGATGGCTGTTCCATACAGCAGGTAAATGAGGTCCGTAATCTGGGGTTGATTATGGATGGAGAGCTACATTTTGAGAAACATGTAATGGAGGCTGTTAGGAATTGTTTCTACCGTCTCAAAATTTTGTATAATATTAGGTCACATCTGAGCACTGAGTTGAGAGAACTACTATGTGAATCACTGGTACTATCAAAACTCAATTACGTGGACACTGTGTATGGCGCATGCATATTGAAGAGAACACAAACACTTATACAAAGGGTACAAAATGCGTGTGCTCGCTTTTGTTATAATATTCCTCCACGAGCGCATGTTACCCCATACTTAAACAGTGGTAATCTAATGAAAATGCATGCACGCAGACAGTTACATTTAGCTACAATGCTTTTCGGTATAATTTACTCTAAAAAACCATTATATCTCTATAATAAGCTAACCTGGTCATGCGATGTAAACAAATATAACACAAGGGCTGCATCACGTCTTTTAATAATATCGAGACATCGAACAACTGCCTTCCGTGGTAGTTTCAAATACGCTGCATCACGTTGTTGGAATGACCTCCCACCACCACTACATAACCTCAAAACAATACACACATTTAAAAACACACTTAAAGAACATTTACTTAACCATCAAAAACAGGGACAATAATGGAGTATTACAGCACGGGCATTTACATGACTAAATAGTTGCAACAAAACAACGCCTTAAGTTTATTAAATATTTATGGAACTACTTACACAATAGTGGACGCTGGCACGTATCTATGAAACTCCTTGCATTGCATTGCCACATAACACATACACTTCATACACAACAAACAATTAATTACACTATACATTACAATATATTTAGTATATTTATGACCCTTGTCCTATCTCATTAAAATTGTATAATTTATTCATTAGAAAATTATATATAAGCATATTACTAGCTATAAACTGTATTTGCTGTCGCAATTTTAGCCGCTTTGTTTGTTTGTATTTGTTTAGTTTTAGTCAGACCATAGACAACTGATCAGTCATTCGATCAGTTTCATTCACTATCTAGCAATTGTGGACGGCTTTATGTAAAAATGAATATTCTGTCATAGGTTTTTTTTTTTTTTATTTATTAATTATTTGTACCGTTTTATTTCTATCTTATTTTAAATAACTTTTAAGTGTTTGGCGTCCGTGACGTCATAAACGGGGCCAGTCAGAATAACAGCGCTGCAGCTGTCATCGTTGCAGCATCATGCTGAGACTGGTCCTAGTTTTGCACCTCATGTGACTTTTTAATATGTTGAATTGTAACATTAATGTTAATTCTTGTATTGTGCAGTGAGGTGCAAAATAAATATTTTTTCTTTCTTTCTTTCTTACTTAGAACCTAGTGTAATTTTGAGTTTAGTTATTTTTAAAATATTATTTTTTGTACAGCGTAAAGGTGACAGACGAGTCAGCTGTCGACCTAATGGTAAGTAGTGACTGCCTCTCATTGATGTTATTGCCAGAGAATCTTCCTTAGATATAAGTGGTTTAGTCTTATATCCCTGTCATCACAGTACAGTATTCTTAGAGGCAGAAAAGTTCAAACTCTCTACCAATCCACCTGATTGATATACTACTTACGTAGACTTTTTTTTTCTCTGCCACAGGAAGTAGTAAGTCCTTGCACTGGAATATTTAGGGCTACATAAAAAGGGAGCACACAGCTACCCCTAAAATTATCAGGTATATGATTGAAAACATGCTATAGCTATTTAAAAGAAATAATTGAAATTAATGCATAAAAGTACTATTAAAAAAACCACAGTAAACCACAAACTCAGCACGAAAAACACATTAACATAGATTGTAATTTAGTTTAAATTAATTTTGCATTCAAACTGAAAGTGCTTCAACACCCACACACTTTCGCAAATACAAGTGCACCTGTAATTAATCGCAAGCAACTAATTAATATAAATAAAATTACTTCACACGGCTTCGATGCGAACATACTCGAACTAGGTCGTAGGGAAATTAAAGTTACGCCTCGTTTTGTTCACTTAGTTTTACAGCTTCTCAATCTGATTGATATTTTCTCGAATGCAGCTGCAGATTTAATTTAAATACAGTGAAAAATGTTTTGTATTGGATAGTTAAGAAACGAAGTCAATATTTTATAGGAGGAGTCGTTTATTACGTCCTTCTTGATATTCCTTTGTTCTTTCCTTTATTTATTCATCCATTAGTACCATCTTTACTTAACATATTAGTTCCTCTCAGGCCAGAAGGTCACTTCAGCGGGGCATTAAATGAATTCAAGTAATATCCTAAAGTATAGTTTCCTTTCATCACAGATACGGTAAAAGACTGCGATAAGTTCGTGCCTGCAGTGAAACGTAAAAAAAGCTAAAGCTATTATGTTGAGTCAAAACTAATATTATATTATAATAACATATTCGCTTAAACTTTTTCGGCAGCCACAAAAAAAATAAAACAAACTTAAAACACCAAAAAGGAAAAAGTGCGTCAACATGCAAATTGGACACATTGAAACAAATCGTCTCCACATCAAATCAGAGCAAAAACAAATGCTCTTTGTGCGTTATCCTTAAAGGCGCCACTGACACAGAGCATAAATAATAAAAACGAGTGGAATGCGCCACAAATAGGTTACCTTATTTCAATATCCTCTGACCCGAGGTCCCGTGGCTCGCGGTACAGCACTTTATTTCCCTACCCAAAAACCCTTTATGAGTGCCTTAAGCGATCAGCGTATAGCGGATGTTTTGTTAATTTCTATTAAATACCTATTATCGGTACTAGTGTAGTAAATGTATTCATCCTTATCCTTTAAGGAAAGAAAATCACATTTCTATGTTTACCCAACTGTGTCGATTGCTTTTCAGAGGATAACTGTAATATTCGTATTATTTTGATGCAGAGTAATGTGTAATATTTTGTTTTCTTTTATACTCAATATATTTATTGCATTCCACAATGTATACTTAGGTGGTAGCTTAAAAAATTATATTAGATCAGTTTGGACCCTGTCGGGCATAGCAATACGAGAGGGGAAGGGACCTAACCCAATATAGAAGTATAATCTTATTTATTATTTATTTTATTAATTATAAAAATCGCTTAGTCACTTTGATCAACAATTAGAGTAAGGACAGCACGGCCCTGTTACGACAAAATGCTGTAAACTTTGAAGTGCCAAGTTTCAGAAAACGCGGTTTTAAGTTTTAATATTCAACTCGTTACCAAAT
This sequence comes from Schrankia costaestrigalis, assembly GCA_905475405.1. NCBI lineage: Eukaryota > Metazoa > Arthropoda > Insecta > Lepidoptera > Erebidae > Schrankia > Schrankia costaestrigalis. The sequence continues at coordinate 21,051,230 of FR997833.1, forward strand.
TACATCAAGTATAGATAGGCGTTTGATTTTTTTTTTAAATTATTGTTAATAGTGTTTGCTAACTTTCATTAGAACATAACATTATCAAATTTTGATTAGAAACCTCACAATTTAAGAAAAATTGATTTGTTACGATAACATGTATTGGCCAGTAAGCGACAGTATTGTCATATAACGATGCAACCTGAGCTTACCGCGTTTTGTTGTGATAAGTATAGGAAGAATATAATAAGTTAGGATAAAATTTAAATAAAAACACTGAGCTTACTGGTGTTTCAAATTTAAATATTTCTGAAGTCTCATCTAAATCTTTAGTTATGTTAACATTGACTGTTAAATTATAATAAAAGTGGTGCCTGGACGTGGCCATAAATTTTAATAAATCTTTTAAATCATCTTTATTTTTTTGAGAAATACCTTTTGGTGTGTAAGAAGAACAGGCCAACAAACCCCTCAAAATGATAACACACAAAAAGTAGGGGGAGCGAAGAATCTCCGGGGGAGGTCAGGCTACCAAAACAAACGACCTTTGGCCCTGGCAATATACAACGTGCCACACTGCGTACCGATGAGAAGGTCGTAGAACTGGAGGAAGAATTGAGCAGGTTACGGTGGGATATCGTCGGCTTATCGGAAGTTCGGAGACAAGGGGAGGATTCGATAATCCTGAAGTCCGGTAACCTGCTATTTCCGGGGGGCGACCAACAGTTCCAGGGTGGTGTTGGGATTTTCGTCCATAAATCGTAATCGTAAATAACGTGGTGAAGATCGAAAGTGTGTCTTCAAGGGTAGCGTACCTTCTCGGCAGAATTACCAAACGATATTCGTTGAAGGTAATGCTGATATGTTGAAGGTATGAAAGCTGAGGTAGTATCGTAAACCAGTTTACGATCCCACATCAGCTCATGCCGACAATGAGGTGGAAGGAATGTATAAGGATATTTCCTAAGCCATACATACATACCTTTAAGACCCATTACACCATTGTCATGGGGGACTTTAACGCGAAGCTGGGCTTTAGAAGTGGAAATGAGTTGAGAGTAGGTTTTTTGGGTATGGGCAAAGAAATCCACAGGGCCAAATGCTTGCGAACTTCATGGAGAGGGAGGGACTTATTATGATGAACCTCTTCTTCAAGAAGCGTAACTACCGTAAGTGGACCCAGCTTAGTCCTGATGGTGTCACAAAAACTGAGATAGACTTCATCATGTCGACAAAATAGTGATCAATTCGGTGAAAACTGGTAGTGATCACTGGATGGTGAGAGGCACAACCACTTCAATAGGCTCAGCGAGAGCGTGGGTTTGGATGAATATCACGAACGGTTTGTGGAAGCTCTCCGTACATTCGTTTCGGTGCATGAAAAACCCAGCACCGGAGAAGATCAAAAAAGATCTTCGACCACACTCTGTCGCTCCTGGGACAAAGGCCTAAGATGGCACTGCTGTCTCCAGACGACGCTGAACAGTATAGGCGGCTCTATCGGCAGATCTCAAAGTCACTAACTAGCGACTTTCGGAATTTTAATATAGTTTGTATTAAAGAAACCATTGAGCGAAACAAGGACTCAAAAGTGTTGGCAAGAGCCAATTATCTAGGCTCAAGGTGGCTCACTCGGTGTGGCAGAATAATGTCATCAAAGCCTGAACTTCTAGAAGAGATTTGGAAGTTTTTCGGGCAGTTATACACTCCAACACAACCACCTGGAAAAACGCCAAAGGCGTAGGAGAGAGATGTGTGGTGGTACTGATCATGAAAAACGGCGATAGAACGCTCCTTCAGAATTACAGACACATCAGTCTTCTGAGACACGTCTACAAATGCCGATGTCATTGTGGTCATGGCCGAGAACGTGGAAGACCTAAACACAATGCTCGGGGACCTCAGAGTCTCTCAACAAGTGGGTCTTAAAATAAACATGGACAATACCAAGATCATGTCAAATGTTTGGGTGTTGCAATTGTCTGCGTATAAAACTACCCCTTTATAATCTCTACAGAGTTTTTTTTATGAATAAAACATACTGTTGCCTAGTCAAATGCTTTACGTCCAGATTCGCCTTCGTGCCACAATATAGTCGTCACCACTTTATTTCCTTTACCTATTCTGCCAAAGGTTTCATTAACCAAATTTAATTTTCTGCTAAAGAAGAAATTTTTATTACATAATATAATATATAATTTTGGCATGGTAATACATTTCTGCATATCTACAGTAAATAAGCCAATTTCCAAACGTACCGAAAAACCGAAACCGAAAACCATTTGTAAGTTAAACTGTGTAATTAACTTCAAATCAATTATTTAGTAAGTTATCGTATATTATTTTGACAAAACGCGGCAACCCGAGTTTGCAGCGGTTTGTTGAAGTAATAAGAGGTTCGCCGCTCGCTACGATTTCGGTAGAACACTGCAGTCTAGTATGCAGCGTTTTGTCAAGATTTTTAGTTAAAATTTTGGGTTGCAGTAAAATGTTATTAAGAATATTTCAGTTAGGGAAAGTGATATTGAAATTTTGATTGAACTAGTAGCAAGTTAACATGCAGCAGATTATTTTAAATCATGTTACGACAAAACGCTGTAACCCGGGTTGCAGTGTTTTGTCGTAACAGGGCCGAGCAAAGATATTTCATTATTGTAAAAGCATACATTTTCTTAGGCAATATCATCAATGCCCAGGTTCCAAAACAATGTTTAGATTTCGCTTATATAATAAAGACACGATAAGAAATAAATATATGCCGTTTTGGGTGACATTTGTAACAGCTGAAATTTACATTTTATTGAAAGGTAACTTTTGCATTATGAATCCAAGACATAAGTATCTAAGCTTATTCAAAATAGAGACCTCAAACACAGTCGTTAATACTGACCAACTCTGTCATTATAATTTTATTGATCATCATCATCATCACCTCAGCCAATTGACGTCCACTGCTGGACATAAGCCTCCTCCAAATATGGTGGGGAGACCTCTTACACGGTGGACCGACGACCTCGTAAGGACGGCGGGAAGCCCATGGATGAGGGAGGCCCAGGACCGCACGAGGTGGCAATTTTATTAATACAACAAAATAATTTAAACACAATTATTATTACTATCCCAAATTTTCAACTTGTACCGTACATAGTGTAAAATAAGAATTTATTATTGGATTCGAGAGGTTCTCAGCTAGTGACCTCGTTTTATTGGCGTAGTGGACAGCGCACTATTATGGAGCAGGACGACTGTTATTTTTTACGCTCCTACTATACACATAGCCCATTTGAATCGAATGTTCTCGAACCTTTGTTTAGTTAAACATTCAAACGATGGTGTTACCGTAATGAGTTCCCATGTTTATAGGGATGAAGTTAACGTGATTGGGTAAGGAAATGTGAAATGAAATTGTACTTATGAATTAATTATTAGAACGGTATAATGTTGTTAGTGAGTTTCGTTCAGGAAGTATTTTCGCTACTGGTTTTTGTAAGTCAAACAAAATTGCTTTAGTGGCAAAACGAACTTGTATGTAGAAATGTGTTGCACCTTGTTTGTGTGAGGTCGGGGTTGAAATCCCACGTAAGTTATTTTTTTGTACTATCCAGAAATTAGGTCTAAATCAGGTTAATCCTGGATGTGCATTTTAAGTCCATAAAAGTAGTTACTGTGACGCAAAAATAGATTCTTCGTAGGAAGTTGTCTTTTTAAAAAGCAATAAAGTCAACGTGATCACAGGCTTGTTTTCGTTGCGATAATATCTGCTAACTTTATGTTATTAGATTTTTACGACACTATCAGAAAAGTATAGGGCGGTGATATATGTACCTATCTTGACATTGACAAAGTAGTGGATTGGAGTACTAAAAACAAATTACAATTTAATACCTCAAAATGTGCAACTATCACCTTTACTCGAGCACGTACTCCAATCCAACACAACTATAACAAGGGGCGCTCCATTGGTACGGGTTACAGAAATTAAAGATTTAGGAGTGAGTATAGACAGCGGGCTAACCTTTCGTAATCACATAATCAAAATATGTAAAAAAGCTTACAGAAACCTTGGTTTTCTGCTCAGAACTGTGAGAAACTTTAATAATCCTTGTGCAATAGTTACACTGTATAATGCATTGGTGCGGAGTCAACTGGAAAGTAACGCAGTCATCTGGAGCCCACATGAAACTAAATATAGTTTAATGTTGGAGCGTGTACAAAATAAATTTGTAAGATCTGTATATGAAATTTTATGGTGTGTATCCTTTTTACCCTCTGTTGTATCCAACCTTATTCATCTTGGGTATGGTTGGATATAATGAATTACGGGTGAGAAGAGAATTAGCATTAGTTTTGTATATATTTAAAGTTATAAGAGGTAATATACATAATCCGGAGATGTTAGAGCGTATTCACTTTAACGTTTCGGATAAGTACATGTGTAGGCGAAGAAACACACAGCTGTTACGGTTACCTCGCGCACGCACCAATTTACAGCAGAGGGCGCCTCTGTCGCGCGCATACGATACGATCAACAAAGTTGCAGACACCATAGATATATTCTGTTGCACATTGAGTGACTTCACAAAAACGTCACTATTTGTACTATGTTATTAAGTAGGTAAAACAGTTATTATATATTAGATTAGATTAGATATAAGATTTTAATATGGATATATAATAATTTTAAGTATTAGCTACATTATTGTATTAGGGCGTACCCTGTAAGAATAATGTATGATGATTAAATAAATATAAAATATAATAAAAAAATCTTATAATTTTAGTTCCTCACCACACAGGAGACTATTCAAAAGTTCATCATTTAGCTCAAAATCAACAAAATCAGTGCAAGTCCGCCAACATTATTCTCAACTGAATATAATCCAAAGACAATTTTGATTGATAGTTAATCACGTACAATATTGTATCGCGATAATATATTATCTTGATCATGACGCTGTCAACCCTTTGGCTGTATATTGATTTATATATGTTGACGTGGCCTCATTTTATGACCAAGATTATGAAATGCGTGCTAAGTTGACCCGATTATCTTGGATCGGAATATTTGTTTAGTCTTGTTTGGAATATTTGCATCATCATATTAGCCATTAATGTCCCACAGCAGGGACGGGCCTCTTCCCGTGACGGAAGGATACTTGAATAATACCACGCTAGCCAGACGGATTGGTACAGGGTTTAATTTCAAGTCTTCCTTCTTTTTTTTTGTAAAGATAATATTCACGGATAGTCCATTAGTCGGTTTTAAGACACCTATGGGATGAGATGGGGTGGTGACATATTGTATTCTTACTCCGTCACCACACAGATCGAATATCTAATAATAATCTTGTTATTTTTCCAAAAACCTTTACACGGTGCTTTATCTGTAAACCCAAATAATATAGGGATGTATTGTCCGTAACTTAGTAGACATTTGACGACCCAGAATGATTCGTTTTGAATTTAAAGTTCAAGTTCATGTAGAGTATTGATAATCTTAAATGTTGTGACGAAATGTTTATGAATTACCATTTTTAACTAGTGTAACTATTTTTAACAAAAACAAAAAGTGTCAGTGTTATTCAATTTTTTATTCTTAAACACTCAAAGATATTGCAGAAATATATATTTCCGCTGTTGGACGTAAGTAAGCTAACTAATCGTATCGCGAACAGAAGTTGTTAAGCCTCATAATCCGGTTTTGAGAAAAAAGGTTAATTCACCATCTCAACCAAAAGACATATAACAGACATAACAAATGACTGAGTTGAGAAACTTCTATTTTCGACGCATTATTGTCATGTAAGACAAGCTTAAATTGCAGGCAACTTTTTCGAAAATTGTTGTGTTGCAACGTTTTTTACAGGTAAATGCTATTAACCAGGTTGGGGATACATCGTCCTTGTCTCGATGGCGCCCCAGGGATCCTGCGTCCATTTGCTGCTTCCCTATACTGTACAATACGGCAGGTATTACACGATTAAACAAAATACATTTGAAATATATTTATTAATTTTAAAATATTGCTGGAGTTTTATGTTTAAAAGTAAACAATGTTTCATTAGATTGGTGTTGGATTTAAGGTAGGATTAAATGCGATAATCACGTATTAACATTGTAATTTAATAGTTTGAATGTTTTGGGTAACCATTAGTATTTTTTTCTCTACGGTTTATTCTCGACTGTATATAAAACATTTACAAACTAAACGCATCACACAACAATATTTTACTCACAATCGATATAAAATAAAACTGAGATTGCCACCAACGGATTTGTGCAGCAGGTATTTGTTTTTCCTATTTTATTTATTGGCTGATAGTAAAACCTCTAACACAGATAACAGTCGGTAGTTACTTTTGTAATAACTTCTCCAAAAATTATGAATACAATATTCGGAATGGTCAAGCTTGACTTATGACTATCCCTTTTCGCTATCTTTGTAAACCTAGTTAATTTTGTTTATAAGTAAGTACATCACGAATTGTGACAAATAAAAAACAATTATAAATATAGTTTAACTGTAATCACTGACCTATACACAATCATCTCTATTTACAATACACCCGCATCAAACTCACAAGCAAATAAAACAATACGCACGTATTAAAGCCAGAACACAGGGAGCTTAAGATTTATACCTTCAACCTAAGCTCAGTGACGTAGGTATATAAATAAAGTCCGTCGTCCACAACACGGTGCGCCCTGTCGTCGCATCAACACCAATTAAAGTGTCCCTTGTCTTACCGCCAAGTTGCCAAGTTCAAATTAAATCTAGCGCTTTGTCACAACAACCCAAAACTTTAGCAATTATAAAAGTTTAAGGTATATTTTTTGTTGATAGCTAAGAGAGATACAGGCTAACTTTATCATTATGATTCAGGAGGGTTTAATCTTGACTCATAGTTCAAAGAGGATGCACAAAATGGACGTTATATATCTTTTGCACAAAGTAAAGACAAAAATTGTGTCATGAATTTTCTTTAGGAGCTGCTAAGTAGACTGGCAACTTTTTGTTGCTTTATTGTTTTAACAGAACATACCAAATAAAGGTGAAAGTTAATTAATAGTCATAACATGACCAGGTTTAAATGTTATTGCTAGACAACTAAAACATACTAATGTCCTTGTTTGTCACAACTTATAAGTATTGGGCATAAAGACTAAGTAATAGAGACATGTTCTATAACAAAAATGTTTTACTTAGGGAAACCGCAACCTCAATTGTGGAAAACTGATACGCTAAGCATTAGGGCTTTAATATAAATATTAAGGTATTAGAAGTTTATGTTTGTAAAACTTAATAACAGCTAGGTATTTTCCTAGGGAGGGTAGGAGCTTTAATGTGCTTTGGCATTAATAATAACGTCCAGGAACGGAGGTTACCACTTTATATCAGACTAGCTTACCCGCGCCCTCGTCGGGCGGCGAAAAAATGGCGTCCGTTTTTTAAACATATTTCAATACTGCTCCACTCCTATTAGTCAAAGCCTGAAACTATATAGCCTATGACACTCTCCGATAAATGGGCTATTCAACACAGAAAGAGTTTTTAAAATCGGTTCAGTAGATCCAGAGATACCCCCTACAACGTCACAAACACACAATCACACGAACACACAAACTTTACCTCTTTATAATATTAGTATAAATGACAGTTGCTCATCTGCCACCTTAAAGCAAAAAAAAAGTTTTACCCAGGAAAGCATGTGTAAAGTACCAAAGTGTTTTATACAAATATAATAGTTATAAGTTTATTGGAACTGTTCGCGGAAGTAATTATACGCTTCTACACTCTAGAGACTTAGCGCTTTCCGCAAGTCGACATTCTGGTAATGAACTACTGTTAAAGACACTTTGTGTCTTTATTTGGATGTGGGTGAATAAACTATTTAAAACGAAATTTAAATATTTTTATTGTTTAAATAAATTAAAGTTAATAGTGTTTCGTAGTTTCTGGCTTCCCCAATAGGAACAAGCCATGAATTTATTAATATTTTTTTATTTAAAGCTTATACTGTCTCACATCAGGAATAAAAGACCTTTCCTGATACTTGCATTTTGTTCGAAACGAGGCTTCTGTCTGAGAATTACTTTTGAAGGCATCCAGGCAAATGAATATGAATAATTTTATTAATTTTTAATTTCAGCTATGAATATCGCAGTGCTGAAACGAGAATTAAATACTTTAATAAAAGTCATATTTTATTAAAGGTAACCAATACGCTAATAATATCATTAAGCCGAGCTTATTTCAACTTTTTTTAAACAACTCCCGCACTAAGGATCGAGGCCGGTGTCGTGGATTTTTACCTACATGAAATAAACGTACACAAAATACAGACTCAAGGCGATGATTCGAATTGACAACTGCATACAACGAGGCATTTGAGCACATTGATATTTTAACAGTTCCGAAGCAAAGTTTAGGGTTCTTCTGTTTGACACCCTCCAGTTCAGTGAACAAATTTAAAATTTAATATATTTAAGTAATATATTTTAATATTTTAACTTAAGAAAATGGAAGAAAAATAAAATAAAACCGTAACTATATTTTAAGAGTCAACATACAGCATAATCCTAGTGTCTTTACAATATTTTTATGGTAATCTGTGAACTGCATATACGTGGGCTGCATTATTGTTAATTTATAAGATTTTTTAATTTTTTTTATATTTATATCTATAATGTAGCTGCTTGTTGTTCCAATTTTAAATAAAATAAAATAAAAAATAAACCTGTGACGTTATGCACGTTAGCTGTTTACACGACCACCTTGCCATCGACGCTGTTATTTTTTATATTGGCCTTCTATAATTTTTATTACAATACATTTTCATTTTCTTATGAACGGTCGTAAAGACTATGCTGTAACACTCCCAACAAGCGACAGTAGCAAGCAAGTTATGCTAAACGTATCGAAATAACAACTTGGTACACAGGTACGCTAGTGAATTTCAGCGTATTCTGCAATCAGGTAGTGCAGGTGTATGTAGGTATGTTGGTGTAACAAACAGTCTCACGGATATACCCTGTACTATGTTTGTACTACAAACACAACCACAGAACTGCTGCTTCTATGTGCTTACCTTGAATTAAGCAATTTGGAAAGTGTTGTGTACTATAAGGATTTGGAGATGCATAAGTCAATTACTCTACTTTAAATGTTTAATACATTCACACATCTCCATATACTCTAAAGCTAAGCAGAGCTTACACTGTGGTCTAGTGCCCCCGGTAGCTGAGTACTGACAATACGTATAAAGATGGTTTTGATTTTTCTAATTGTTATTATTATTTTTGTCATGTCTCTGTTAGTTAGTTAGTTTCAGTACACGCAGGCAAGGTTATACTCTTCGCCAGTAAATGTACACAAGTCACCACAAGGAGCAAACACATCATCATCATCATCACCTCAGCCAATTGACGTCCACTGCTGGACATAGGCCTCCTCCAAATATCGCCACCTTGTGCGCTCCTGCAAAGCAAAAAGCAAACACATATTTATAAGAAAATAAGAAAGACAAATACTACTGCCCACTTTAACAACCTGCTCCGTCTACATTTAAACACCATTGTTGTTTATGTTCAATGCAAATCTCTCACAAACAAAACATACATAAACCGGGTGTACCCATTACGCAACCACAGAGCTTCTTGCGCAGTAATGTAAAAACAAGCTTCGATCATAAACATAGAAATCGTCTAGTTTGATGTTAATCGCGTGCAGAGCCCAGTCGTCGGGCAATTAAGGCAACAGCACGACAAGGGGACATTGTAGTAACTGATTATTTAAATCAAGTCGATTGTATGTTCCTTCACGACTGAATAAAGTGTGCTATGGTAATGGCTTCGGCAGCTCATACGAAGAGCGACAGCGGATTTATAAGGAAGGCAAAACAAATTCCTAAAATATACATTTTTAAAATAGAACTAAAAAAATAGGTATATATATAACAATTCAAATTACATAAATACCACATTAAATATAAGAGTCTTAAGAATAAGTTGAAAATAGAAAATGTATTATCTAACAATTTTAATTTACAAATATACATTTAGTTATCACGGTATGTTTTAGAAATCTGAAAGACCTTATTTGAAGCTTACAGAAAAGGTCACTTTCGTTTGTAAATAAAATATATTAAATAAATCTAGACACACTAACAAGAATTATAGAGCTAACCGAATCTAAGAATGGAGACTATAGTCGGACATAAAACGTAAGTCAGACAGATTTACCCAAGTTCCTTATCTGAAGTTATTAAGCAACCCTCGCGCGCTCGTCGCTTGGACATAAAGATTGCGTCGCAGCAAGGCTACAGTGATTTGTGTGGTTTGTGCGAAACGAATGGAATAGAAAATGAGATCATTTCGTCTTCCGCGCCGCTTTACAATAACTCCTCTTTTTTGCGAAGAACTTGGTTCTGTGTTACGTGCGTCTTGAGACCTTGTTGTACTTACGTTCTTATACAAACGACAAACTAGTCTCCGCTGGAGGTAAATCGTTTGGGAAATCTATCGTTTCATCGAAAGTAAAGAGGCACGGGTAAAACGCAAACACTGTATTATTTTTTCAGAGAGATTTCACTTACGTAGGTTCGTACTTACTCTTGAAGCGTAAATAGAGGTAAAAATTTCTGATACTTCCAGTTTGCTAGCATTATTCTGATTTTTATATTTAGAAAGTTGATCTTAACGCAAGATAAAACCAAACTGAATAAAACAAACAAGATAAAACACAACCATTATTATTGTTACAGTAAAGCTCTAAGAAAAATATGATCAAGAAACCAAAAATCCACCTTTACCAGGGCTGGAATATTGCGGAGCTCTGACATATTTTATTTTACATTGACTTTATTATATCGAATTTTGCTAAAGCCAAACATTGGATATGAGCTAGACTTCTGAGAATAGTCTTGAACATGAACTTAAAAGGTTAGTTACCAATTACAAGTACTTTAGTAACTTTTAGTAACCATGTTCTAAGAATTACAAGACGTTGAAATAACGTTTAGAGTTGGCAATACGCCCGGCCTTCCCTAGTTAGTACAGGACTCTTTTACTAAAGAGTTTGGACTACTTGTGATGAGTAAGATCGTTTAGATACTTCTTGAATTAGGTCAGTGCAATTTGAGACCAACTATTAAAGTTAGACATTATTGTTTGAGTTTAAGGTCGTCACAAATGGTTTTTGCAATATCCTTGGCTTTTCCCTGTTAGCTGTCTCTGTTGTAGTAGCACGTGGATTGATGAATTCACCCAACATTGAAAATGCCGAATAAAACATTGTTTTCTTTTACGCAAAAATAGATTTTTGAGTATTTTTTACATCGAAAAATTCACAGAATGAAACCTTTGAAAGAGGGCTTGATTTTTTGAAAATAGAATACTTTTGAATAAACGAAAAAGTAAAAAATATTTTTCATTTTACCCTTTATTTGGTTAAAATTTAAAGAATTGAAAAATATATTTTTTCCTATATCTTTCATATTTTATGTTAGGGTTGATAACTAAAACATGGAATACTGCATTTTTTTAAGCTTACGAATGAAATGTTGAAAAAGAATAAATGCTACTAGAAAGAAACGAAAACATTTTATTATCATGGTAAAATCTGCCATGTAGTTAACACGTTAATTATTAAATTTCACTTTATATTAATTAAGCATCAATTAGTTAAATTTTGAAATAAACTCTCAGGGGGAGCTCAAAGTTTTGCAATAAAGATTACCTAGAAAATATTAATTTACGTTTAACATTCTTTGTTCTTAAAATATGAAGATACTTCTAGAGCTAGATTTGCTATAACCAAACGAGATAGACAAAAAAAGAAAGTGAGAAATGTCTTTTCAATGACTTAAATATTTAATTTTACATTTGGACGTTTATTATTAAAAATCTTAGATTGCGCTGTCCACTGTCCAGCATATGAAATATTAAAGATGGGTGGCCTAGTGGCCAAAGGTTACTGGGATGCTTAACAGGATGTTTACATGTTAGCACACCTCACGTTCCTTTCTTTAAATTTTGTCTAAGTAGTTATCTAACTTGAATTTTTTTCATAATTTTCCAGCTTATTTTGCTATAGCCTAGAGTTAAACTAAATTTTTTCATCATGATATGACATCAAGTAATACTACTAAAACAACAAAAATTACAACATAATATTCTACAATATTTACAGTATAATATATTACAAGTCCACCTTCAGACGATACATACAAATCGCAAAATAATTGGCCGTCATACCCAGAGTCGCCGCGGTCGGAGTTAGTTGTATGAAAAATGTGAAATAAAAATATTGAGCCCGGACCAGATTGCATGGTTCAGTGACGTTCGACGCTCGTTACTGGGGTACAAGCTAGAGAAAATATGGAAGGGGCTTGGGAAATATCGTAGAGCGTCCATTGTTGAAATAGAATTTTAATTCTTACAACGTTGTTACGTTGACAGAGTAGATTGTTTTTGCGATAGATGTTTTTTGTTATCCTTTATTGTTGATGTAAGGTTATTTAAAGTGCTTGTATTTGTGTTATTTAAGAAACTAAGGTATTTGTTAAAATCAACCTTACTTTGTCTGCATCACAGAAGAAACGCATTAGCGTACAGCCTTCCTTGATTAAAGAACAGTAACTTTTACAGGATTTATTTGCTGACGGATTAGGACATTTGCAAGATAATTTTCGTATAATTTTGAACGACATAATGATGTCCTAAATTGAATAATTAATTTATTTATATTAAAAATAAGTATATAAATGACTTTTTCAAATATTCTTTATCAATATTGCATTATATTTTATCTAATCAGTAATTTAATTCATCAGTAATGTATTTTAATTATAGAATTGTACTTGTTTATTGTAATTCTAAAATGTAATGTTTTTTTTTTTGTATTATTCTATTGTATTTTTATAAGGTGACAAGCATGAACCTACTTAATCTTGTAAGCGCTTTGGAAGTAAATCTGTTAGCTTATAAGGTGAAATGAAATAAATAAATAAATAAATAAATAAAACTGGTCTCGTTACTTCACTTAACCAGCTTTAAAAACTCACGTTTTTGTAACATGTTGATTGGTGCTTAGCCTCGATTGAGTGAGGCTATAACGTGTATGGATGAATGAACAATTCAACACAAAGAAATATTTTTAGAGCGAACCAGTAGTTTACTATATTAGCGCGTATGGAATCTCAATTCACCTACTTAATCATTCTTTTCATTGTTCAAACAGTGCAGAGTATAGACTGTACCAAAAAAAAATGGTAACACATTTTTGGGATTACTATTTGAATCTTTTGAATTAAATCAGGTTGTGTCTTAATCGATTAATAAACAATGCAGAAACTAACTAATTACTTTTGATTTACTCTAATTGTCGTAAAGCTGCTTTATCATTTGCCAGCCGAAACACAAACTTGAAGTGACACTATGACAGAACGCTAATGGCTCTAAAATAAGGAAGCGTACTGTTTTAGCAGGTTTTAACGTTCGTTAAAAGTTAATGATTTTAACTTTTCAAATTCAGAGACACTGATCCTTACTTACTTACTTACTCCGCTGGCTCAACGACCCAAAATGTGTCTTGGCCTCCGACACGAGAGAACGCCACTCTGCTCGATCCTTGGTCACCTCTTGCCAGTTGCTGACTTGAAGTTCCCTCAGATCGTTCTTAACGATGTCTTTCCAGCGGTACCTGGGGCGACCGACAGGGCGACGTCCTGTTGGTTGACCCACATACGCCCTTTTAACTCCTCGATCCTCACCCATTCTCTCCTACGGTGATAAAAAACTAGGAGTACCACACTAGTCAGTCAGATGTATTGCCAAAAAAACATAATAATACGCTAAACGGCTCGAGTTGAAACGGTGACGATCCCATTTCATTTTGATATGTTTATTACCCTTAATCACCGTTAATTGCCTATAAAAATACCCAATAGAATGTTACTTGTTCTCTTAATCTCAAAAGTAAATAACCGATAAAATAAATAAAGTTATCTCAGTTTTCGATTACTTACTACTAAAGCTATGTCACGTCTCTATCACCATTAGTAACTAACCAGTCAATTTCAATAATTGTTTTAATATTAATTACATATTCCCCTAATAAAAATTATCTTCCACATTAATTACCATCAAAAGTGTACCCTAAACCTTAAAATAAACCTAACATTAATGCTCAACCCCAAATACGGTAACAAAAGGTGGTCAAAGCGACCACTTTGACCTAACTGACTTAACCCTGCCTCTTCCACAATTTAGTCTTTACGTTCCTTGTGAATGTCAAGTGCACAGAGGGTGCAGTCGACCACAGCGATGGTTGATTGCGACCACTCAAACGGCCGGCCTTTTTCACAAACAACTACTTTGCCTTAACTGCTAATTAATAATAGGAGGTAATTAAAGCCTTTGCTAAAAAGTTTTGGAAAATTTTGACAAGTTGGAAATCAATTTTCATTAATAATTTTTGTTTTGCACGTATTTTTGTTTATAAAAATAAAAACGAGAATCCAAAAAACATTCTGCTATATTTATAGGTAGGATTTGGAATCGAAAAAAAAATGGAATTGACGACCTCGGTGGCGCGCCGGTAGAGCCAGCGGCTGCCGCGCATGAGGTTGTGGGTTCGATCCCCACGCAGGACAATAATTTGTGAGATCCACAAATTATTGTCCTGAGTCTGGGTGTTCTATGTGTCCGTTAATTGATGTTTGTAAAAGTCCCCGCGACACAGGGCATGATCCCTAGTGCGGGAGTTGTCTTTTTAATAAAAAAAAATTAAAAAAATGCACTGGAAAGCGTTTGTCAAGCAAGCACTTTTAGTTAGCATTTACGATATTAGCAGGATTATACTTGTAATGCGTAGCACTTTGTTTTCTTGATGCATTATACATGCACTTAAATAGTATACCATAGTTAAAACACATTAACGCTTACTCTTAAATCACTGATTCAAAAGTGACACATCGCCGTCACAGATATTTAACCTCAACATAGCAGTAACTCAAGCATGTATAAACAGTTAACTTATAATCTATGACGTCAGAGAATTTCGATCACGCGTCGGTTATTATTCTAAGAGCGACGTGTGCCCAATGTAATACCAGTCTTTGTCGCGGTTTCTAAACGACAAACTCACGACAAAACGAAGTTTCTAAACGCCAAACTCACAAATAATACGTGCTTTAGTTGAGCCTGCTTGGCATTCTGAGTGCGGAGGGCGTATCATCTCACGTTACCTAAACTTGTTACTTGTTTGCAGTTAGTCTTCTACTAGTTTTTGCTTCATAGGCTATCGGGTAGTTGCGGGTTTCTTTGAGTAGTTTACTTGTTTTCGTGTACGACGAATGATTATTTTGTGACCTTTATTTAGAGAAATGGTTTTGTCTTGTTTTTTTATACAAATCTGCACTAGGTTTCGAGTTTATATTTATTAAAGATACTTTGACTGACATGAAACTAACGCACACAACGTATGTCCAGGCTCAAAAAATTATGGAACGCGTTAGTTCACAGATTAAGATCGTACATAACATAGTTAACTTATATTATTTAAAGCAACGTTCTTAATGACGCTTTTAACATTAGGCATCGTAAACTTCAAACGTTTAGATCTTTCAGCGTATAAAAGCTGGTAATTTCCGCGTAGTCATTACTTAACACTAAATGAAAATAAACTTTAACATAACACTTATAAATATTAGGTATTAATAAGATTTCTTAATCCGTGTGGTGACGGAGTAAGAATACAATATGTTACCACCCCATCACATCCCATGGGTGTCGTAAAAACCGACTAAGGGACTATCCGTGAATATTAACTAAACAAAATAAAAAAAGGAAAACTTGAAATTAAACCCTATACCAATCCATCTGGCCAGGCAGCGTGGTATTAGTACCTAGGCTAAGTATCCCTCTGTTACCGTAGGAGGCCCGTCCCTGCAGTAGGACATGAATGTTATGATGATGAGAAAGATTTAGATTTCTTAATGCATTTTTTTATTTGTACCTATTTAATTTTCTTATAAACTATTAGATCTTTACTTTAAATTACTAAATAAGTTACTAAGCTAGTAACATATATAAGTAGTACATAATTATGTCTAATAATGTGAGGTAAGGACTTAACTAAGTTTGTAAACGTCAAGAAGTTCATAAGGAATTTGAGATGGAATTACCCCAAGTCTTGCGTAGGGACCCTTTTCCCCGTGCTCAATTGTCCGTTAGACGGAGGACGGTCCTTCCGTCTGTCTGTCACTACCCTTTTGGAATTAATAGGTATGCTATTATTTACTAAGAGGACGTACTTCGAATTATTGGGTTAGGCGTGTTTGTAACATATTGTTGAATTTTATTTTTATTGCTTGTCTTAAGCTGTAGAAGAAATCTACGAAGTCTTAATTGTTTGCGTTAAAGTACCTACGAATATAATATTTACTAAGAAACATTTTTATACACTACAAACCTTTATTAAAAAGATGTTCCATTTTTTTTCTTTTTTTTTTGTTGAGGACGAGTAGTTTGTCTCTGACGACAGTTACTACTTTACACGGGCTGTGGTGGGACGGATGGCCCTCAACCAAATAAAAAGATAGTTTAATAATAATAATAGTTTAATAATAGTTTATTTTCAGAATAAAAATGACATATAGTTTGTAACGTTGGCACATGTATTAGTGAAATTACTGTATCACATGTGCCAGCGCCCTCCATTTAAAAGTACAGTAACATAAAAGCATACTTAATACTATTTAAATTACTTAATACAATACTATACGGTGTAATCGTGTCAACGTGTGTGTGTTTGTGAGTAAGTATCTGTTTGTGAGTGAGTATGTGTGTGTGTCTGTGTGTTTGTGCATGTGAACATAAACATTTATTTATCATTTTAGTATTTTTAAGAGATTTTCGAAAATCTTCTAAAAGATTTTAGAAAAAAGAAAATCTATGGCTCTGAAAGCTATGGCTTTCAGCCACGTTGTTAGCGTTGTTTTTAATTTACGTTTTGTTAAGGGATAGATGTTAATTGTTTTGTTGATTTTGTTGTACAGTCTGGAGCTGTGAATGTAATATGTTCTATCTGCAAGGGATGTTTTGTGTTTTACGATATCACAGATGCGGTCCTTCCTTCGTTTATCGTTACTTTTAAAAGGTAACGCAGCATGTTTCCGTATCGTCGTACGAAGCACAAAGAGCTGTCGTACCGTGAGGACAGAACATTCCTGGAACAAGGTAAACGTTGGATACCTGAATGGTTTTCGAAGAAGCACTTTAAGAACAGCTCTTTGTGCCCTCTCAACTTTAAGCACGTGTGTAGTACATGCGTTACCCCATATGGGGATGCAGTAGCTTATTACAGACTGTACAAGAGCCAAATATACCAACTTTAGCGTGTCTATGTCAGCAGAGGATCTCAACTTTTTTATGACGTACATTAATTTTCTGGTACGAACCGACAGAGTTGCTATATGTTTATCCCATCTAAGATAGGACTCTATATGTACACCCAGGTACTTAATAGACGATGTATGTATCAGAGGAAGGCAGTCACAGTTTGCATTGCTCCGATCACAAGTATGACCCTTTATTTTTAGATCGTTGTGCGGTTGTGAGGAAGATGTACACGAAAAGGTTATGTATTTCGTTTTCTCGACGTTTAGTGTGAGTAGGCTGGTGGTAAGCCATGACATAACTATCGAGAGGGCTTTTTCAGCATGACAGTAGGCTTGAATCCAGTCTTTCCCGTGGACTAATAAAACTGTGTCGTCTGCATAGGTGATTATTTTGCAGTGTGGGATAGGAAGCTGACTTAGCTGATTTACATAAAGATTAAATAGTGTCGGCCCCAAGACGCTTCCTTGGGGTACGCCATATGTAAGTGATTGTTCAGCACTAATGTGCTGACCAATTTTCACACACTGAGTACGATCACTCAGATAACTATGAAACAGGTCCAAAGCTGTGCCTCTAGATGTTACAGTACTTGAAATTAAATATAATTTAACGAAGGGCCTCGGTAGTGCGGCGTTTGCGGTAAGCAGCTAACGTGCACGAGGTCGCGGATTCGATTCCCAGAACGCAATACTGCTCTTCGTGTGATCCACAAATAATTGTGTGGATGGATGTTGTATGTGTCCGTTAAATTGATGTTTGTAAAAGTCCCCGCGACACACATGACCCCTAGTGCAGGATTTGTCTTTTTTAAAAAGAACGAAAGGAAAGTAAGAAATACAACTAAACAAAATCTATTCGCGTGTTGGGACATGCCTTTGTCCAGCAGTGGACTGCAATAGGCTAGTAGATTGATTAAAATCTATTAATATTATCAAATAACTCCGTGGGATTCGAGACCACGACCTCGTGCACAATAGTCATACACAAGACCACATTGCCACAAAGGTTTTACTTTGAAATGTAGATATAAAAAAAACAGCTACCAAGACTTACATTTTATGTCAGGCCTATGTGACATCACAAAATAAGTGACGTATTCTATGACGTCACGCATCACACTAGGTACTTCATGGATGGTCATATGGTTAATATAAAACAACCATTAATAATGGCCTTTGGTTTGTATAATAATGCACGAACTGAGAGGTCAAGGTATATCTCAGAAACTATATAACTAACTAGCTGACCCGTGCCCACTTCGTTAGGCGACGAAAAAAACGCGTCACTTTTTTAAACATATTTCATTACTGCTCCACTCCTATTAGTCATAGCGTGATACTATATAGCCTATGACACTCCCCGATAAATGAACTATTCAACACAGAAAGAATTTTTAAAATCGTTTCAGTAGATCCAGAGATTACCCCCTACAACGTCACAAACACACAAACTTTACCTCTTTATAATATTAATAATTAGTATAGATTGGAATGTATAATAAAATTTTCATTAAAATAACTCTTGTTCCTAGCTCAGACCTGTCGTTTAACTAGCTATTGTACCCTTTCATTATAACACAAAAATGTATTTATATTTGGTGAATTAAGCAAGCACAGTGAAAACCTTTTTCCTATCCTCATACCAGCCCATTAATGTCCCACTGCAGGGACGGACCTCCTCCCGTAATGGAGGGATACTTGGCCTACTAATACCACGCTGGCCGGATTGATATAGGGTTTAATTTCAAGTTTTCCTTCTTTTATTTCGTAAAGATAATAATATATATTATGTCTTTTTCCTATAGAAACCTATAACCTGATAAATTAGGAATTATTATGAGTTTAATTGGAAGTGATAGTGAAAACTTAAATGAACTAAAGCAGTTGAAACAATAAGTGTTAACCGGATATTGCGTAAACTTAAGTAATTAATAGCGACATAAACATGTAATGAAAGAGCGAAGGTTGTATATCGAGGCAATAATTGGCGCACCTCCCTACAACAAACAACTAATTGAGATAAATGTACTATCATTATGTGAATACTAATACTAAATTATGTAACAACTATTTGTCTTGGTTTGATTTTGTTTTACTGCAGTTTGTAAGTTTAGTGTAATTTCGAGTGCTTATGTGTTATCCTGACTGTTATAGTTTGTATTAAACAATCAAATAAAATTATTTATAGTTGGTAAAAGGTTTTGTAAAAAAGAACCTAGACGTTAGGTTGATGATTGATGCTTCTAATCAAATAATCCGTAGAAAGACCAGAGCTGGAGAATCTGCTCACTCCATCTCATTACGAGATTATCGTAAACATGTTTTCATAAATAAAGTCACGGTGATAACCTGTATTATTAATGCGTAATTTAAAACAGGTTTTGTACCCTTAACTATTTTAAAAAGAACTAAATGTAACTGTTCAAATTAACTTAAAAGTATTTACCAAGCTATAATTAATCATTCTAAAACCAGATTTTCTATTTAATGTCTGGGCTTATTCTCATAAATAAATCTCAGTTCTATTTCTATCATTTTCCATTAATTTTTATTTAATCAACGAATAGTTCCCTCTGTATTTGAAAAGAAATCCCAAACCGAATGAGGCTAATTAATAAAATATTTGATCGCAAATAAAACTTTTCCAAGTAGTCGAGAACTCAATGCTCCATTTACCGAGTAGCGAGCGTCACATAGATTACATCTAGATAAGGTGAAGTGAAGCTGTGACATCTGACTGGAGTATTATCGAGCGGGATCAAAGTTGGCCGGGCCTTACTATCTGTGCCCCTGGGATTAGACTTACTTTTCCGTATCTGTACTAGCTATGATGGGTCGATAAGATCAGATAATTGAAGGATGTTGGCGGCCGAGTATCGGAGTAAGATCGTTGCAGATTGTGCTGTTATACGTACCTTTACTAAGCTTAGATTAAAATGAAGCAACAGATAATTTTGTCTAATACTATAGATAATGATAAGGTTTAGGGTCGGCTTGGTTTCTTATCAAAACTAAGATATTATTGAAGTTATTTTATTAATATTTGATTGGATGGTATCATGCTTAATGTATGTTTAAGCGACTTGCAGTGGCAAAGGTTTTAAACCTCGCAGTGAAGTATGACTATCAGTTTTAGTAACTTTTTCCAACCAGGGTTTTATTTTAGGGATTAAATAATCTAGATTAATTTTAGGATAGCCAAGTAACAATATTATTGTATAATATATACACAGCCAATAAATAATAATTTATTGTCTAGTATCCATAGTACAAGCTCTGCTTAGTTGGGGACTAGATGGCGTTGTGTGAATGTGTGAGGAATATTTATTTATTTAATATCTGATGTTAATAAATTTTGGGATAATTAAGTATTTGAAATAATTATTAGAATATATATTTTCTTTTGAAAGGTTGATTTGCAGGCTTCATGTTGCCATCCTATTCAGGTTAACTCTTTGTAAAGTAAAATGGTGTTCGTGTTCCAAATACCGAGACACGTCTTGTCAATTTTCATTGTGAATCTCGTCTTTAATTACATAAAGGCTTCGTTGTAGCCTTCCAGCTGCCTGTCTTCATAAACTTGATGTAGTTTAGAACGACGTACCCTGAGGGGTTTACTGAATTTTTCATTATATTGTTGCTTTTATTGGAAAACTCAAGTAGGTAGATGTTGCAACTAGATGTGCTTAAGAAAATGATACAGAAACTTAAGTGAACTCTGGAAAAATAAATTAAATTAATTTCCGCTGCAGACTATATTATCACACTTGATATTTTTATATATTTTATGATATACAATATATAAAAATATCAAGACATGATATTCTAGTAGTCAAATACTTCATTATATTTCTCTGAAATCAAATACTTGATTGGCTTCACTTAGTCAGCATATTCCTTCAATGTTGATGGAAGATATCAAATTTGTAGCAGTTGCTACGAGACACGCTACTTAGCTACGAGGTGTAGACTTTTCGTAGCAGACGTAGTGTTGCAGCGTTGCTCCTTAGAAGATGTTTAAACGAAGAAAGAAATATTACAGCAATGGGTCTAATGAATACATAAATGAATAAATTAAAAACTCCAACTCTTAACCAAAACTTCGTCCCTTCGAAAATGTATTATAATTAAATAAAACTAAGTAATAAAATAGAGAATATTATTAACAAATCCCCGACCCCAAACTAACCATAATAGTTATTAAACTACTATCACATTTCACCAAACTAGATAATAAAAGGTACGACATGATTAAGGCTGTACAACCTCGTCCTATTTTAATACAATAAAATGCTAATTCTAATTTGTTAACTACAAATCGTCGCCTGAATGCTTATTTGCTCAACCGACCATTTTGACGAATTTCACTTTTTAATGCAATTTTATTAAGGATCAAATTGCGGTTCGATTGGTATATAATACTTGCTGTTTGGACTTAAAATACATTATTTATAAGGAATTTAAGTTTTTGAAAACTAACACAAGAGAATTTAAGCTTAATGCTTAATTGCTCAAAGTCCGTAGAGAAACACCAAACGTGCATCCGAACATCGATTAAGTGCTTAAGTATTCAATCTCCTCACAGGTAACCAATCACGACAGCGCATTTTGATGACGCAATACGCCGCCATTATTAATTTATTTTGTAACGAAGCTGGCGCTCGCACGCATTTGAGTTAAAACTAACGCGAAATATAGAAAAAACGTAATATTTTAATAGAAATCAGTACCCGAAATGTCCGTGACGAAATATAAATCGGAAAATATAGTCACAACTATAGAAAAGAATCGGTAACTTGTATTTTTGTTAACATTTCTTTGCAGATTATCACTGCGTATCGTTAACTTATAGTACAGGATGTTTAAATTTAATTCTTATAATTTCAGATTTAATTAAATCTTTAAATGAAATTGTGACGTATCTATAAATGAACAGATTGTTTTGAACATTTCGTAAGGTTGTAAAATATAACTAATATAATAATAAAAAATATTGCTTTTGTGCGGTGACTGTCAAAATATACCTGCTACTTGCATGTTTGCTCATTGTTAAATGGGTAAATTTCTTAGCATTAAATGGGTAGTTTTGTATTTACGTATACCTACGCTTTGTGTTCGCAATGATGTTAGATGCTAGATAAGAAGATTAATACTATTTTTTACTCGCCACAGATCCATTGCTCACATTGTACATCTATTTTTATTATGTCCGTTGCTTTGCATTTTCTTCCCTATTTTGGATGAGAAATTCAGAACTAATTACGCCGTTGAAGGATGAATAGCCGCAAAACTAAAGAATTCCTTATGAAAACATAAAGAATCGTCAAAAAAGGGTTATTTTTCTTAAAAAAATCCATTCTAAATTGTTTAAATAATTAATCAGTATATTAATTATTTTTTATACGTATAGGTATGGTCTTATCACCGTTTTATTTTCAATTTATGTCGTTTTTATTGTACATAATGAAATGAAGAAGTAGAGTCACGGTAATACCATAGTTCCATTTTATGTTGACATTACGTACGATAAATTAAGAATCCGACGAAAGAAGAATACGACGAATAAGGACTAATTCAAATCAGACACTAACCGAAAAGAAAATAAAATATATTAGAAGTACCTACAAATATATGAAAGCTGACGACAAAGCCTTTATGGAATCTCTAAGGTTTTGACAGGATCAGACAACATAAACAATACCAGGCGAAGTAAACGATCTTGTATCGGTACAAAAACAAAAAAATATTGTATTTTTTATTTATACTCGTATTGTATTATGTATAGGTACCTAGTGTAGCAACCAACCAACCACATTCTTAATTTATGAAAAAAAAAATATCTGCTGGTCAAAAAACGTTGGGTTTTTATTTATTTTATCACTTTTACCAACATGTGTTGTGAATTATTAATAATTACTACTAAAAGTAATAAATTACGATCGATTAATCACATTTACCAAAACATGTAATTATTATTAATAATAACCGGTAATTACTAATAATTTTCAATTAATCACATTTACCGTAACATATATATCAGTGTTTTTTTTTTCATTCCGTGTTTTTTTTAATAATAAATAGCCAGTTAACTAGTAATTTTTTTTTACCACGATACCCAAACACACTGTATTTGGTTATAGGGCACTTAAGTACTAAATATATTCGAATGCAAAATGCTCAACCTCCACTCCAGTAGTGGTCTATCTCCAATTGCATAATTTGTTTTGTGTTTATTTGCTCAACCTCCATAAAAAATTGTGAAAATAAACATAACTGTTTGACTTTTTAATGATTATTTGTAATATATCATTTCATAAACACGTTAACTATTTTTTTAATATAAAACTTTTATAAAATCATATTATTTGCTTAAACTAATCAATAAAACGTCTCTGGTGTAAAATGTTGCAAATGGAGGTTGGACACTTAAGTATTCGTGCGACGAAATGTTGGCAAAAGGTTGTTAACTCTATTGTGTGTGTAACATATGGTAGTTTATATAGAGCCTACAATAACATTATTTAGTTTATACAAGCTGAATTAATTAGTCCTAATTGTTCTATCACTATTTCGTGTTCGTGTTAAAAGGACGACTAACTATTTTGTTCAACTAATTTTATATTATTCGCAATGTTATATGTATAACTGTGGATGAATTTGTCCGCTTAGATAGTGGTTAATTAAAAAAATAATGATAGATATACCCTATACAAAGTTACCAGTGTATAGTGTGTTAGTTACCAGTGTATAGTGATAAGTTAGTTAAGAACTATCTATGTGTACCTGTATTATTGTGCAATGGTGAGAATTAAACATTTTATTTATTTATTTACTGTTGATGAATAAATTAATAAGATGACAGCGTACGATGATGATTGTACTTAAGATGTAACGTAATCAAGCATACTTGCTTGTTTGATTAAACGCGCAAATCTTGCGAATAACTGAATAAAATTAGATGAGACTTTATTTATTTATTTAAGCAATAATTATTGAAGACTTACAGCTAATATTACAATTTAGTTTATAAAGTGGTAATCTGACAGTCAATAATAAGTCTATCATATTGTATTTCTATTGTTTAGGGTTTGGCGACTATGGTCTAAAACGAAAAATGATGAAGTATAATAACGTCAACTTGTATACCAATGTCGAAATATAAAAATGCCAACAATAAATTTTGTCAAAGTAGAAAAATGGCAAAGTATATTTTGGTCCTCGTGGATAAATGGTGAAGTATAATAATGCCCACTTTCTGCCAGATTAATTAAGATTTTTTGGATGTTTTTTTCACTTCCAAAAGGCTATTAAAAAGAAAGCCAAAGACATTTAAATACTGACATTAAGTTTATCTAGTAATGAAATTTCCCCATTGCAACTTATTCAAAAAATTATTTATTTGAGGTTTAAATACTGTTAAATTCATTTTTTTATGTTACCTAAAGATGTTATGAGCTTAAAAAGGGTTAGGTTCATATCGACTGAGTAGTAAATGGTCTTTACTTGAAAATTGTCTGAATTTAAGAGTAATTTTGTTTTTTCAAAGAAGTGTTATTTTTTTATGTGATAATAAAATTAAATATATATTGAATAATATGTACTTTTTTCTTTTTATTTAGTATTTGGCAAGTATTTATATCTTACCTTGTGTGTGGCTAAAAATAATTCATTGAATAGGCTTTTTATCCTTTGTACTATAATTTTCATAAATAAATGCGAAACATTCATTTCAATTCTTAGGCATTACCTCATATTGGCTTAGTATTTGTGACATTTTTTTAGGTTGACATTTTTATATAGTGACATTTTTATAGGTGGACATTTTCATATTGTGGCATTTTTATAGGTGGACATTTTCATATTGTGGCATTTTTATTGGTTGACATTTTTATACATTGATTGTGGACGTTATTATACTTCATCATTTTTCGTTTTAGACCATAGTCGCCAAACCCTTCTGTTATAAGTCACATATCCTCCAAGCTTACAAAGCATGGATAAAAATAATTACAGAATTACTCCAAGTAAAAGTAATCGGCCAAAACATGTTGGCTCTATAAGCTAAACATCTTAAAAAAAATTTGACAAGTATTATTAATCACTACTTAATTTCCGTGAGCCTACATTCAATTTATCAGTATACTATGCGATAAAAAGCATATTAAAATATAACTTTGTTTCATAATACTAACAGGTATAATAACATAGAAGGTACTATAACATTGAGCTAGTGAAATATACTAAGCATAAAGCGGTGAGAGACGCAAGGATTCCAGAGCAATAAAATGCTAATAATTTTATAGACGTAGTATTAAACCCATTTGAGAGTCGCTGAGCAACTTTCTCGCATTCAAATCCAGTTTCATCTAGTTTAGCTTTCATTGGGAGCGCAGTACCTAGATTTAAATTTACTTTGTTTCATTCAAGCAATTACTTTAATGGATATTTTAGCTATAGTGGTATATATAGGACTTCTGTGTGGTAACAATGTAATATTCATTATTTGCTTTTAAAAAGACAACTCCTGCACTAGGAATCATGCTCTTTGTTACGGGGACTCAGGACAATAACTAGTGGATCACACACAAACTTGTCCATCGTGGGAATCGAACGCGCGAACTCATAGCATAGCAGCCGCTTACACGACTACTTTGACACTAAGATAATTTAATTAATTATACATAACACAATACAAAGTTACCCGTATCATTTTCATTTCTCCTCACAATTTGTTTATACACAGAAAGGTCCAATGACCTCTTCATACAGTTTCCTCAATATAACGTAATAAAATAAACATCCTGCTACACAAATAGGCTCAAGTCCCTGAGCAATTGACACTCTAGTACCGAGTTAAGTGACCTCTTAGTTTCAATGAGATAGAAATAAATATTTCCTTTTTATTTTATTTCATAATAATGTTTGAATTACAGGTTTTTATTTAATACTTTGATGATGGATGATGGAGGCACAGGACCGTGGCGTAAGGGGATATTTGGAGGAGGTCTATGGCCAGCAGTGGACGTAGATTTGATAATATAATGTTGATTTTTCTAAATACTATAAATAGAAAAGACTCCGACCAATCATTCATGTTCATGCAAAATAAGTTTTACTTAAAGCGGTAATTTAACCAATACGTCACAGACGTGGTTTAGACTAAAGTTTTTCGCAAAGATAAAACATTACCTTAATTGATGTCAACTTATAATGATAATTACAATACGTTCTTAAAAGGAAAAAAGTTTTTATTGGCAATTAAAATAATGAAACTTATCACATTTAAAATAAGTGTAGGCTGTCACTTACAAACGTTGAGCTAGTAATGAATAGGTCGGTGCAAGAATACCATTTATCAAACTAGTTGGACAATGGGCGCTGGAGAAAGGTCACATTCAAATTATTCAAGGATCTTGAGAGGTACCATCCGTTTTGATAAAACTGAGATTAAATTAAGTGGTTAAATTTATATTCATATGTGGCGCTGAATTTCAAATATAAACCTTTCTAATTTACTTCGGCCACAGATAGTATGATAAAATTACTCTTGTATTTATATTGTATGTATTGTATAAATAAATCCAGTTTTTTATTCACTGTCTACGGAAGTACTGGTCTTTATAAACGTTTAACGATGTCAGACGTCACACTGTTCGGGGAATACAGGAACCTGCATCAGCCACTCCATTAACTTGCAGAGAAAACACGTAAGGTCAACCCTTTTTGAGATTGAGGATGAAATACTTCTATTGAAGACAAAACCATCTTAATGACTAAATAAAGCAAAAAAATATAATTCAAACTGGCAAAGACGCGAGAAAAAGCAATAAAATATATAGTTTGTAGAGTTTTGTGGGTCAGGGGTGTTCAACACTAACTCATAGCTAGGGTAAGGTTGCGACTATTGGACCACTTAATTTTAAACAGACCTGGTATCTAAAATAGAGCGTGAAATGAAACAAAATCTGTGTAAACGAGTAGTCTGTATATTCAATTATTGGTAACTAACATAATTACGTTAATTTTATTATGTATATAGTCACAAAAGAAGAAAATAAAATTTTGTGATGGTTTCCTTGTTTGAACCACCGTCTCTTTCATCGGACCACTTAGTTGCTATAATCGGACTTAGGGCATTATAGGTGGCTGGTCCATTCAAGGTGCATGTAAAAAATTAATAAAGCAATATATTTTTTTATCAAATTTCTTTTATTTTCGAAAATAAATAGACAGTTACATTAATTTAACGACTCTAATTATATTTCTTTATTTGGCATGCAAAGCCACAAAAATATTTCAGGTACGTCAAATCTTCTCTTTAACGTCGGTTTTAGCACTCAAAACATTCTGATTACCTCATTCAATCCAACTTCTTTTTTCCCTAAGCTGGTTTCATACTCGCTTCTTTCTCCTTCTCTTTTTGCAATGCTAAAATAAAAAGATTTGTTTTTTAAATAACACACATTAAAGAAGTTGCCATGATTGGACCGGTTCAATTAAAGAGCATCGTGCCAGTCCATTGAGACTCTTAAACACAACCAGCTAGCAGTGTCAAACCAAAGTTTATTCAAGGAGCTGGTAGCCCCTAGCGTCAATTCTGCTGCAGTTGATATAAACAACCCTTGCATGGTCATTGACCTAACTCAAGATAGTACGCCTGTCAAAGTAAACTCAAACTTTAAATATATCAAATGCAGTAAGAATAAACTTAAAAAGTACATTAGAGTTAAAAGATATATTACTAAAACTAAAAGATTGATTCATAAGCATAAATTTTTTATTGACAGTATGAATTTAAATAGGCAAAGATTGCAACTCATTGACCAAATCAACAATGTCCAACTCCAAGGAGTACATACGTACTCCTTGGAGTTGGACAACATGTCATCTCAATATTTGCAAGATACACAGGCACTGCAATGTGATGTTGACCGGCTTCAGGAACAACTGAATACATTATCTTATAAGTATAGCTTAACAGAAAAACAAAGTAAGGAACAGGTGTTAGCTATTGGGAGGCTTGTTAGTTCATGTAACTGTCGGAATGACTCATTGTCAATGATTAGCCTGAATCAATCAGTAACCTCCCATGATGATATATCCTTCTCCTCACTTACACATAATACACTTACACATAATACACTTACACATAATACATGTATCAATGTAGGTAATTCAAATAAACCTGTTATAAAACACACAAAAAATAACAATAAATTTATAATGTTTTGTGATGAAATTGGAAAAGGCTTAGGTTCTTTATTACATGCTTCTGAGCAAGGTTTTAGTAATATGTGTCAGCCTCAATTAGGATATAGTGATATATTAGACAAAATATCAAAATTGAGTTTTGATAAGGAAACCACATTAGTCCTATTTAGTGGACATAGGGGCAATTTAAATAAGCAATCATTTTTAAACTACTTTGAACAACTAACTAAACTGGATGTTGAAAAAATAATCTTGTTTACTCTACCTTACTGCAAAGGGTTGTCACAAGCAGAAAATAATATTAGATATAAGCTTAATATTATGATGCACAATTTAACTTGTAAAATTAATGGAGAACATATAAATAAATTTCATATGATCGACTCTAATATGCTTGTTAGAACTAACTTCTTTTCAAAAAAAGATAGATATTACCTGTCTCTGTATAGTAGGAGACAAATAGCATCATCGCTGTCATACATTTTTAAAATGACAGCCAATCCATTGGTTACATTAGATTGTAAGTTGACTGCTCCTATAGAGCAACCCTTAGCTTTTAATCAGACTGCTTCTATAGAGCAACCCCTAGTATTTAAGTTGACCGCTCCTATAGAGCAAACCCTAGCTTGTAAGTTAGTAGCTCCTATGGAGCCCACCTTAGATTGTAAGTTGACTGCTCCTATAGAGCAAACCCTAGATATTAAGTTGACTGCTCCTATAGAGCAAACCCTAGCTTGTAAGTTAGTAGCTCCTATGGAGCCCACCCTAGATTTTAAGTTGACTGCTCCTATAGAGCAATCCCTAGATTATAAGATTACAACTACACAACAAAAGGATTTAAACTAAACAGTGAGACAAAAGAGTATACCTCTTGCTCACCTCTAGGTAATGCAAAGAATGTCAATCAATTAAATCTGGTTCATCAAAACATTCAGGGCATGTTAGGTAAAACATTAGAAATCGAGTTATTTATTAATAGTAACAACATTGACATCCTTTGTATTACTGAGCATTGGTTAAGAAGTGGCCAATACATGTTTAATTTTGATAATCACCAGATAGGCAGTTCATTCAACAGAGAGCATGCAATACGAGGTGGCTCATTGATAATTTTGAACAAAAAATTTAAATATAAAGAACGACTTGATATTGTTAATCTCTCGGTTGAACGTTCTGTTGAGATAGCCTGTGTAGAGTTGAAGCATTTTATTGTATTAAGTGTGTACAGACCCCCTTCGGGTATGTATGATTGCTTTGAGAGAGTTATGGAGGATGTCTTAGATAAGGTAACCAAGTCTAAAAAATATGTAATGGTTTGTGGGGATTTTAATATTGATTTACTGGTAACAGGGAATGAAACCCCAGAAAGGGTATCTAAATACTTAGCTCTTTTTCAATCTTTTAATCTGAAAAATGTATTTTTGGAGCCCACTCGTATAACTGAAACAACAGCAAGATGTATTGATAATGTATTTATTAATTTTCTAATTACTGATAAATTAATAATTAATAAGCTTCAGTCAGACCACACTGGTCAGCAAATTACATTTTTAAATAGAAGGGAACAAAATGTATCTAAGTACATTGTTGTTATACCTAAAACTGCGCATAGAATTGAATGTTTTAAAAACAAAATTGAGTTAGCCTTTAGTTCCACACCAATTATCAGTGCGGATGATAGTGTAAACACTTTATTTGATAATTTTTTTACTACTTATTGTAATGTGTTTAAATCAGTTTTTATTCCAAAAACAATATTAATTAAAGGCAACGCCACATTCAGTGAATGGGCAACAGTAGGATTACATAAGAGTAGAATACGGCTTTATGAACTTTATGAAGAAAGGAACTATAATTTTAGTGATACATTTCAGAGTTATGTTAAAAATTATTCAAAATTATTTAGGAAGCTTGTAAGGTAGCTAAATCACGTTTTCTGAGTTCAAGAATTAAAAACAGTAATGATAAGATTAAGACCATATGGAATATTATCAATAGTGAGACAGGCAAAGTAGTCAACCGCGACATTGAGTACAACTTAAACATCAATAACTCAACAATCACATCAGATGTAGAAGTCGCCACTGCTTTTGAACAATTTTTCACAGATATTCCAATTACTACTACTCAATCTTTGAACTCTTCACCTATAAACGCAGAATTAATTTTAAAGGATAACGTACCGATTTTCAACAATGATTTTGAATTTGAACATGTTACTCCTTTTGATATAATTAAAGCTTTTAATACCATTAATGTAAAAAAGACAGCAGATTTATGGGATAATTCTGTAGTTATTACTAAGCATATTATTTACTCAGTTGCAACGCATTTAGCTCTTATATTTAATTATTCGATAGATAGTGGTGTGTTTCCTGATTTAATGAAATCCAGCAAAATTGTTCCTTTATATAAATCTGGCTGTACATCAGACCCAACTAACTTTAGACCGATTTCAGTACTGCCAACTTTCAGTAAAATTTTTGAAAAACTTATTGCAGACCAACTGCAAACATATTTAAATAGATACAGAATTTTACATATTAAACAATTTGGTTTTACAAGGGGTCGCTCCACAACCGATGCTGGTGTGGAGCTTGTAAAACATATATATGACGCCTGGGAGAAGTCTTACGATGCTTTAGGTATTTTCTGTGACTTGTCCAAGGCTTTCGACTGTGTCGATCATGATACACTTTTACGGAAACTACATCACTATGGTTTAGGTAAACTTGGATTAGATCTTTTCACGTCTTACTTAAATAACAGAATACAAAGAGTTAATATTAATGGAAAATTATCTCCAGGATCTGTCGTAAAAATGGGCGTTCCGCAAGGTTCCATACTTGGACCCCTTTTGTTTCTCATCTATATAAATGATTTACCACATCTAGTTAAAGATCAACATGAGATAGTTTTGTTTGCCGATGACACTTCGCTTTTATTTAAAGTGAAACGACAACAGACTAGCACTGACGAAGTGAACTTGGCTATCTCTAAAGTTGTTCGTTGGTTTGACATTAATAACTTGCTCCTTAATAGCCGCAAAACCAAATGTGTTAGATTTATAACGCCGAATGTACAAGAAGTAAAATCCACAATAAGAGTTAAGGAGGATCAGGTAGACCTTGTGGACACTACAAAATTTCTTGGTATAACACTAGACTCTAAGCTTCAGTGGGGCCCACATGTTAGGACATTGGTAAAGAGACTAAGTTCTGCAGCTTATGCCGTTAGGAAAATTCGAGAACTGACAGACATAGAAACTGCTAGATTAGTATATTTTAGTTATTTTCACAGCATAATGTCATACGGTATTTTACTATGGGGACATGCTGCCGACATTCATTCTATCTTTGTGCTGCAGAAGAGAGCTATTCGTGCAATTTATAATTTAGGTAGGAGACAATCACTTCAAGAAAAATTTAAAGAAATCAATATATTAACTGTAGCAAGTCAATACATTTATGAAAACATAATTTATGTTCATAAAAATAAAGACCAATTTGTCAAAAGAAGTGATGTCCATAGTATAAATACTAGAAATAAAGATAGACTTATTCATCCGTATTCTAGGCTCCAAAAAATACATAGTTCATTTCAGGGTCAATGTGTCCGATTTTATAATAAAATTCCGAAAGATATTCAAGATCTAAGTTTTAATAAATTTAAGAATGTAGTCAAACAAAAACTTATCGTAAAGGGATATTATACTATCCTAGACTACACGAAAGACAAAAAGGCTTGGGATTAACTGCTTCTGTTCCCCAGGCTGTCTCAAATAATGCAAGTTTATGCACTTTTTTTTATTTATGTGTGCTACTTGTGCTAATTGTTTTATCTCTAAGTTCTTATTGTATTATTGTATCCTTTCTATCTTTTTTTCTGTCTTCCTTGTTCTCATGCTTGTCTTCTATTTTTCTTTTCTTTGATTATTATTTTTTATGATGTATAAATGGTGTATTATCCTGTCTGGTACTGTCAAATATTTTCATTGGATATATGATTTATGTAAAAAAAAAATGTAAACACAACTGAATTTTAAAAGAGTTGCCATGAGTTTCTTTGCCAGATTTCTTCTCATTGGCCCTACCATTTGGAAACTGGAATTTATAGATCAACACAGACAGACAAGTAGATTCGAGTAGTAGATTGGTTTTATTTTTCTCCTTTAATTTACATTTGACAATACAACGCGGCTTTTTTAGTGCTGTAGCGTTTGTCTGTGTCGATCTATAATTTTAATTGTAGCTTCAATTTTAAGTAAACGACGATTTCAAACAATTTGTAATAAATTTTATGAAATAAAGTATTTTGAAATTTGAAAATTTGAAATTTGATTGATAGAAACTCACTAACATCCACTGAAATATTTATTTTAAAAAAGTAGCACGTTAGTCAACAAAAATATACGATAGTATGTATTCTTAACTACTGTACTATACTAGTAAAAAAAATCACATTAAAATAATTAATATAACGCTACTTACATGCTATTATTTGCCGCGTAAAAATTACACTCGAGGTCCGAGAAACAAAGCGAAGTACGTCCATCCCTCAAGCTGCCTTCTGCGGTACTGGCGGTTGGAAGGCGGTGTGGGGGGTTGTAAAGCTATCGTTTCGATGCAAATATCGGGTTCAAATATGAATAGGTCGCTAAATATTGAAATGGTCCAAACAAAGCGCTAGTCCAATGATCGCAACCTTACCCTACTTAATATCCTTTTTCCTTATCCTGTCTAATCTCATCCTTATCTCGTACAGACGTGTCTTACCATTTCCCTAACAGCTCAGCATTTTACGTCACGCGACAGGACGTCTTATCACGTTCCTTTACACTGAGACTTATAAGCTTATTCGTTTGTGTGCTCTCACCTTTTTTTTTTACCGACTATGTAAAATGAAGGATATTTTAATAAGGTGTATTTTTGGTTATTTTGTTGTCGTAAATTACTTAATGTAATATGTTAATAGTTTATCCTTTTCAGAAAAGAAACACCCAGACTTTATGGTGTAGTTTTGTGTTTAGATCAATGGGTTTTTTTAAGACACATCGTTATAGGTATCGAGACTTTTAACAGACATAAAATTAAAAGACAAAATCTCTATCCAGGGGCTCTAACATGACAATCAGTTCAAGATCACGCAAATAGACGCTATTAAGGCGCACGGGTGCAGCATAATGATTGCCTTGGCACCAAGGTTGTTAAAATGAAACTTATATCAATAATACTTATGGTTTAAATAATCCTTGCATGAACCCTCATTGTAGTATTAAAACAAAGCGAAGCGTACCTGACTGTGAAATAGTCCATTCATGTCAATTTTAATTCTACCATTATTAGTAACAGAAACATAATTAGTGTGTATGTTGGAGTAATCTCTACTTTGGATTAATGTTGTAATTATTCTAACGTCGGTAATGAGAGCCCTGATTACTAAGCAAAGCGGCCAGCGCTTACAGTGACCACGCATCATTACATTTACAAGACGTGTCAACTAGATTAAAAAACTATACAATTCTTTGGGCGATCCTGAGACTGTTTTTCTGAGTTTTGATGGTCTTTGTATCAAATCTCTATCTTTGTAATAAAATAATATGTAATATAAAGGCAATTTTTGTAACATGAATAAAACTCAAAATATGACTATTACAGACATGAAATTAACAAACATGAATGTCATCTAGATAAATAAAACTATCCTGTAGAAGATTAACTCTGGGGATTTCGTGCATTACCTACAGCTGGTACAAGATTACAAAGGTAATGTCGCTTAGACATTTTGAATGTCGTGCAACTAAACTAGTAGGAAACAAGCTTATCAGAGAGTAAAAATAATAAAAACTGTTTATTTCTCACCAACAGATTTATAGTGTAGTAAAATTAGGTGTCTACAGTGAATAATACAATACACAAAACAGCAGTATGTGGTGGTAAAGGAAGGTTTTTACAATAGGCATTGACTCTATTCTCTGAAGTAGGCTTGGCCTCTATCTCAGAGAATAGCACTCAGCTGCAGACAGTCACATTATTTTTAAAACCTTTAATTAGTAGTGTGTCTTACTGTTTAACAATTTATGTATCCCTTATATATTTAGAATGTAAGTATTTCATAAAAGATAATGTTTTCGTAAAATTATAACAAATTCTTTTCTAACAATTTAGTCTTGTATACAACATGGTCACTAGAACGCTGGCGGCCGTTTGTAATCATGTTAACGTCCAATTGACAGTTGTGGTCGAGGCTTTTAAGGATTGCCCCGCACCAACGATTTTCAATCATTGGACTTTAGACCGCGCTGTGGTGCAAATACGCTAATTTATTGCTGTGTGAGATACGACAAATACGATATTATAGTATGTACTAGAAATATGAATATTGTAAACTCATTTGTGATGTAATTTCTGTGACGAGGTATTGGAAGCAATAACCTAAAGTAAGCGGTTTACTAATTTGTGCTTTTATAATATTGTGTATTTTATAGTTGAGTGTGAATTTAGCTTTGTCTTTTGTCTTTTTTTTTTCATTTTAATCCCTTACTCATTGTATGCTGCCTCTTAAGATAGACTTACATCACTATTTACTTTCACATATTTTCACAACACTATTTATTTCAAAATAATTAATTAGATTCTTAACCAGGGTACTAGACAACTGAATAAATGAGTCCTGAACTCCAACACGAGAGAATACCCTATTAATTGCAAAAAAATACATGAAATCATTAAGTTATGTTTAGTTATACTTTTGCAATGGCAATAAGAATAAGGTGCAGTAAATATGTAATCATAATGAATAAGATAAAAGTGAAACATTTCTCAAGTTGTGGTAAACGTATAATCCTTTAAGGCTGTACCTTCAGCGGAGCGGATCATCACAAGTTTCCTAATTTCCTTACCTCATAGCTTGTTTTAAAGATATTTCGAGGGAAAAGGGTGTATTGAGTACATTTACTTTAGGGCAGGCCCTTGCTCGTCAAATGACTTTTATTCCATTTCAGCCATATAATTTTATTAAATGTGTACGTATTATATATATCGACAAATGCGTTTGCTGCGGTTTTTTTTTTCACAACAAAAGGAAAAAATCAATTATAGTACTTATGCTAGAACAGATACACATACGTATATACTTATTTTTGCAAATATAGGAAAACTATTTCACATAGCAAGTACACATAACAAAAAAAATGTGCCTTAATCAAACCTGAGACCTATGTGAACCAGGCATTGACAATAATTACTGCGCCATAGAGACCGTCAATTGATTGCTGTAGTAGTAGTAGCAGTCTTAAATATAGATTCTTTAGTGGCTTAAAATTCTAAGTAAAACGCTTCAACATAAAGCTAGCAGCCCTACTAACAAAGTCAGTACTTTCCAAAACTTTGTCCTTAACTTAATACGGCAGTTGCGTGTGGGACAGTTGTTAGTTTATATTAGTCCACTGTTGGACAGTGGGCAACCGCATCGTATATATAAATTACATGAATGGTATATCTTGTATGAGTTTGAAGTACTTGCCGAGTTGTGCATGTTCTCTCTCTTTTGCATAATATAGTTTGCAAAAGAGATTTGCAACTAAATTGACAGTAAGTTAGTCATGTTGTGTGTGAATGGATTTGCTTACAGTGGTACATTGAAGAGGTGGTAAGAGAGAATACTTATAAAAGTAAAGTGATCCGTTGATCATGCCCTGTATCACAGAGTCCATGTTTTCATAAATAGTCCTTTTCAAAAATACTGATACTAACATACCGGCTATTCTAACTTAAGCAAAAAAAATAGTAAGTAAACAACAAAAAAAAATTACATCTTCTTACAAACTACGTGAATAATTAAAAGTTATTGTAAGAAAGGCGACATTGCGATCCTAATCGTGAATGTATGTGCAGCCAAAAAAGCGGTGTTTGAGAATCCTTTGATAGAAGGTTTTAGTCGGTAGCCCAGTCTAAGAATCCAACATCACCTTCTTGCCTATCTAAGGCTCGAGGTACATACAAATTATTTCCTCCACAAAAGGGACATCGTGAACTAAAAACAACAACTACAAACTATTAATAACTTATATAAATAGGCGCAGAGTTATAATTAACACAATTTAGCGAAAGCCTCGACCATAACCGAAGTATAACCAACTAAAGCGAAGACGATGAAGCCGTTCATTAATTATCGGAAATTTAATATTTATGCTTTGATCTAGTTCTTTGATCCGATGTTACCTTTCATTCGATATCCTTGTGGTTAGGCTTAGATTGAACCTGTTTATAAAAGTAGACGTTTAACTAATAAACTATCGGGAAAAATTTAATGTCAATCAGGATTTTCTCGATGCTGAAAATATTAGACAAAATATTTTGTTTCTTGGTATTATTTTTCAGTAACTAAAATTTTATTAAAGGAAAAGTTACTCACTCACGTCTTTCACGTCTAAATTATCAATACTTTAATTTAAACAATCACCCTATAGATAAAAGGAAAATTAAATGAATTTTAACTAACTCCAAAAGCAAGATAAATTTCTCATTTTTTTAACCAGAACTTATAGTCATATCTTGAGAGATTAAAAAAAACTTTTATTGTTAAAATTTCGCCAATTGGTCCCGTAAAAAAATAATTAAATTTTGATGAGAGGTTTTAAAAATTTAATTTTTATCTCAATGACTATAAAATTACGATATCATCCAAGTAATGGTATTATAAAAATCAATACCAAAGTTTTGGTTTTATTGTCAATTTTTAATTAGACAATGTTATTTTCGGTATATTTTAAATGAATCATGAATCGTGTTGATTTATGATGATAATGATCATTTCATTATCATCATAAATCAACACCGTATTCATGGGTAAGGGAGATATTGGAACACTTAAAGTAAAAATATTTAGAGTAAGTCTATGTTCAGTATTGGACGTCAATTGGTTGATAATAGAACGGTATAAGTATAAGCAGTCACGGCCTGGTCTTGTGAGAATAAGCAGAGAGAGAATATTATAAAGTATAATCTTCAAATTGGTTTTCTTTACGTCTCCTCATATTATCATCATTAGTTACGCCCATCAGTTGAGAGTCCCACGCGTTTGTCCTAGATGACAAATATTACCGATTAGATTTCTTTTAGTCGTTCTAAGGCGTCCCTTACGAAAAACAAATTCGTAGGTATGTTTTCTTGCATAATATTTTCCACAAGCACTAACTCGTATATAACAACGCAATTACCCAAATATTCGCTATACTCGTACAAAAAAGTGTTTAAGCCGCCATCGAATAAAACACCGGTATAACTTAACCGGTTTATAACTTAAAGTTATACCGGTATGAAGGGGGCGGGATAAAAAGGATTTTCTATACTCTCCACGAACGCACGTGATCCAAGTACGGATAGTACAAAAAGAGGCGCATTATGTTAGAAACATACGGAGCTTAAATTGTACCGAAATATTACAGAAATTGTATTACGGTTTTAGTTGTAATTTGTTGCTCATTCTACTGCCTAACACTAGCGCCTAGCACTACCGCCACCGCCGCCGCTTTCTTTTAAGCCTGGATGTATTTTGTGTTTATAACCTAACTTCTAGTTTGTAAGTCTTTGGAAAACAGGGCTCAATCATAAGAGGCCTTAAAAATTTTACATACCTACTCACTAAAATGTTATTTTGTTTTTTTTTTTCAAAACATTCAAAACATCAAACCTTCCTAATAACATCATTTTTTTTTTTTTTTTCGGTTTAAAATATTAAGAGATTAATTATATTTTTCTCCTTCCGCACCACCCAGTATCACGCGGACTTTTACAAACTTCAGCTTAAGAACACAAAAAATCAAATTTCAGCATAATTATTAGTTGTGCACTAACTGGTCTGCATGGGAGTTAAACCAAAAACTACACATGGAGGCTGCATACCATAACCCTCGCACAACCAAGGAATTTAAATACAAAACAAATGACAGTCGAATTCTTTAAAACTTCTCCATTACATGATGACCTCTCTGACGCAGTCGGTATTTACATGGCTGCTACGCAGAGGTCTCGGGTTCGATTCCCGCTCAATGTAAATCTTTGTGTGCATGAACATGATTGTTTGCATTGGTCTGAGTGTTTTTTATGTATAATGTATGTATTTAAAAAAAAAAGTATTTATTTATGTTTATCCGTTATCTAGTACCCATAGTACAAGCTTTGCTTAGTTTGGGACTAGGTGGCGATGTGTGAATGTGTAAGGAATATTTATTTATTTATTCCATAGCCGGTGACGCTCACAAGTCGCATCAGTATGTTTAATAACTGAAACTAAAAAGCACTCAAAGCACCGAGCACTCATGTGAGTCGTCCAAGAACCGATCGTACCATTCACCTCGCTAAGTAACCGCGTGATTTAAAGAAATAAGGGTCGCGCGTGTTCGACAAAATGACCTGCTCAAATTTTAAGAAGGGCTGGAAATTATTATGGTCGTAATATCGGTCTTATTGTGTGATGGACCCTTGTTGAGGGTCACAATGGGATTTTGGGATGTGATTTATTCGATTATTTAAATATGTGGTGAGAGACTAGGAATTCAGGATTGTGATGTCTTGAAGAGTGGCAACAGGAACTTCTACTTTAGTCAATTACAAAATCTTTTCAAAAAAGTATAATTATATAATATTTAATCCGATACCAACTCGTCTGGTTAACTAAGATTTCTTTTCGTTGAGGTGACCTGTCCCTGTTTGTCAACACAACTGTTATTGTTATAGCGGTTCTAGCCCTGTGTAGCACGACACAAATATACAACGCTTTACCACCGAGGCATCTATATAATTATAATTTATAATACTTAAACCTGGGATTGTACCACGTTGTATCCGTGTGGTGACGGAGTAAGAATACAATAATATGTCACCACCCTATCTCATCCCATGGATGAGATAAAAACCGACTAAGGGTCTAACCGTGAACAT
The DNA here is from genome assembly GCA_905475405.1 of Schrankia costaestrigalis. Classification (NCBI taxonomy): domain Eukaryota; kingdom Metazoa; phylum Arthropoda; class Insecta; order Lepidoptera; family Erebidae; genus Schrankia; species Schrankia costaestrigalis. Next base: position 21,090,768 of record FR997833.1, read on the forward strand.
TAACTTTACGAAATCATAAAGAAGGAAAACTTCAAATTAAACCCTATACCAATCCGTCTGGCCAGCGTGGTATTAGTAGGCCAAGTATCCCTCCGTCATCACGGGAGGAGGTCCGTCCTTGCAATGGGACATTATAGGCTGTTACGATGAAACCTGGGATTGTATGGCAACATTTTATCGTTACTAAAAAGCTCTAGAAAACTAAAAATAAACTCTGTTTCATTCAGTATGAAAAAGCAACATTAAAAGGTTATATTCAGTACTCTTTAAAACATAACTTAACTGTAGCCCAACTAAAAGTATGTTCAGTTGCCAGTAGATGTTTTAGCTAATGGAACATTGTTACAAATTATTGTGAAAAGTACGTTCTTACGTGATTCGAGCGCAAGTTTCGAGCGCGCAACTAAAAACGAGTTGGTACTGTTTCAAAATGTCTTGTACTGTCGGTAATTACGCTACTTATGTTGGAGCTTTCATCAACTATTTTGAATTTAGTTTTTGTCATTTATTTTGTTTGAATGAAAAAGTTATTAGGACATTATTTATGTCATATTTATTATGTGTTGAACATAATTATTGTATTCGTATAGTGTGTAGACTGAGAATATAGTGTCACTATATTACGACATCCTCAAGGAGACGTGGAAACCTCACCCCTAGGATGTTGTAAAAGTAAAAGAGCAATTACCACGTGAACACCTTTTTACCAATAGATGTTTTTCCAAATAAGACTTCTAATAGGTAATTCCGTTTACTCGGCTTGGTAGAGCATGGTCACTTTTACGTCTATTAGTTTACTGCACGCTACTGCTATTTTGTGTTTCCACAGCAAAAGAGCCTGTCATCTCGACCTTCCACTTTCTAAACAATATTCCAGGAACCTAATGATACAATTAATTAAATTTTCATACAATTACAAACATAACATTTGAATTAAAAACAATGATTGACTTATTGTTTAAAATTAGCTTGTCCAACACACACGTAGAGAGTTGTGTCGAGCAAACAAAGTTTAAACAAAGGGTATTGTGTATTCACCTGCCACAAACAACTTCGTAATTAAAAATTTGATAATTAGTACCATTTAATTAACAATAACAAAAAATTAAAGTTTAAAAACATTACATATACCATGTAATTACGCTAGGGGTTAACTTACATACTTTTCTACATTCAGGGAGATATTTAGCAGGCTAAATAACCACCCCGCTGCCTGGGATAGCTCAACTAATGCATCGCTTGTGGCTGACCTGGCAATTTTTAGTGCAAGAACACCGTAAACTTTAATCGGTAAACGGTCTTTTTTGCGAAAGATGTTTGTCACAACTCAACTATCGTGTGCACAAGTGCCCACCCTGCATGTTAATATACGCTGTTGCCATTTCAAAACCTTTCTTCCCTAAAGGCCATCCTTTGGTTCTCCAGAGAATCTCGGCATATCTCGTTCGTTCTAGAAAATAAACTCTTAATGTATCTCTCTCCATTTGCCCTCTAGTTACTCTTTTCAGTAGGTCCTTATTATATTTTTTTATAAAATGTATGTACGTGTAATGTCCTCCACATGGACAAGAACTTTATATGCCAATGTAGACGAACATTAGCAGGAGGAGAGCTCTTAATACCTGCGGAACGATTCCCGAGGGAATGATTCAGTCTTTTAAACGTACCTATAAAGCTTTACTGGATATTCTTTGTTTGTTTATTGGAGCATTATTTTTATGAAACGTCGTCGCTCTGAGTATACTAGTCAACAGAATTGATTAAACAATCGATACATAACATTTTTTTGCCGATTAAGTTATTTCTATTATTTTTTCTTATTCATAAACAATATTAAGTAAATGGCAATCATAGCCAAGGTGATGCTTATCTTAGACATGAGCTGTTAAGTCTTATCTGGCGTTTCACGTCATTTCACAAGCTACTATACCCTTCCAGTTCTACCTAAACACAGCAATATTTACAACACCAAGACACTACTTGGTAACTAACCTAAAAACGTTATAGAAAAAAGCAATATACTATCAGTATAAAGTAATCATGGTCATAGTAATATTTAGAGGATTATGTACAGTTGTAATTACAACCTTTTCAACTGCATTCACGTGAGCAATACTTACCTATCATGTAACAGTCACATCCAGTATTACGACGAATGGTTATCTATGTTCCAACCTCTATCGCCGGCGGTCACAGAGTAATGATAATATCAGAGTCCGCGACGTTCTCCCCCGACGCACGCACATCTAACTCTTCACTAAATGTGTTCACGTGAAGCCAAACTAAATGAAATCCTATATTTACTTTTCATAAAGGTAACGTACAGTCAGCCCCTAAAATCGCTTGTACATTGAAATATACATATTAGTCTGAACATTAAACATGCCTTAAGTCAGTGATGCAACAAAATTTCAAAATAAACTCATCATCACATATTTCCATAAAACAGTAACAGACATTTTTCAATTGTCACTTAACATCTCAATGTGTCATAAGTCGCTGATAGTTCTTTAATACAAAATTAGATTAACAAATCATATTTGGAAAGTTTTGACTGTGGTTCTGTCGTGTGAATCTACTTTAGGCGATTGGAATGTTACATGATTTTGTATTTTATTGTTTGTGACACGAGGTATTGCGATATCTGTCTGTCTGCGTCACCATGGACGAAATGCCCACATCTGCGTTGATGGCGCCCGGATCGTGGTAAAGGCCCAGGTGAAGTATCTGGGCCTTGTCCTGGACAGCAGATGGCGCTTCAGCCCATATTTTAGTGAGCTGTCGACGCGTCTGCTGAGGATCGCGGGCGCCCTCTCGTGGTTAATGGGGGTGGGGGGCAGCACACGTTGCCTGCTATGGCATACTGCGTAACATGCCCCTTTCGGTGCGCCTATCTGGACTCGAAAGGAGGGAGAATTTATCCGTCCTTCGGGCGCCCCAAAGGGCCATTGCTCAGCACGTAGTGCGGGCCTACCGCACAGTGGGTGTTGCAGCGGTGTGCGCTCTGGCGGGCACCGCTCCTTGGGAGGTCGAGGCATACCCATGCCTCGACCTCCCAAGGAGCGAGTCCCAGAGTGTACAAATGGAAGGTGTGCGAAGGGCGCTCGGAGAGCGTCCAGCTCCAGAAGAGTGGGAGGCCATCCGGCAGGGGACGAGGATTCCCACCGTCCTTCACTGGACGGAGGACCTTGCCTCCACCGTGTTCGGCCGATGGACGCTCTCGGACCTGTCCTTCAAGATTGGTTGGAGCAGCGGCATGGCTTCCTCTCCTTCTGGATGGTGCAGATAATGTCGGGGCACGGGTGCTTCGGCTCCCATACCTGCACTGGATCGGAAGGAAGGAGGCACCATCGTGCCACGGTTACGGCGCGGCCGCGAACACGGCGCAGCACACCCTGGAAGTGTGCCCGTTGTGGTCGGAGCCGCGCCTCAACAAGACCCTCTCGCGTCGCCACATCGGAGGAGGCGAGAGGGCAGGAGAAGGCGGACGTACCGCACCCTCCTACATCCCGGTGGTTCGCCTGTCTGCTATGAAGATGGGTGAATGTGGAAGGAGGCTGCTGAGCGAAAGCGAGAGAGAACCGATCCCTCTCGAAAAAGGCGACGCCGTGGCAACAGCTCCGGCACCTCAACCAGGATTCGCTAGCGGCTTCAGTAGGGGACTGCACCGCTAGTGCTACGATTATTTTAAGTCGTGGGAGTATGTGAGCGGCCAACAAGGCACTGTTTGACGAGCCTTTTGCTTTTGCGAAGTGAGATAGATTTCGGATGATGCAATCGCGTTCCCGCAACCATCGTGGAGGTTTTAGTCGGTAGACCGGTCTGGGAATCCGACATCACCTGCTCGTCTTACCCCGAGGTGACAGGTATACGCAAAGTATTTCCTCCACGGAAAAAAAAAGGCTCGCCTGTAACAGCGGGGATCGCCGGAGGGGGACTGGACGCAAAGGCTCGGCCGGTTCCCCAGGCCCCCTCCAAGTAGGCGATGAAGGAGTGCCGCTGGTGACTTTTAATGGGTACTCTGGGGGGGTTGCCTAACCCCTGGGAGCCCCACATATCCCTCCCGTCCCCCAACGGAAGGGGATGCGTAGGCATTTTACCCCAGCGAAAACAAAAAAAAAAAGATTTACACGGAAGAACATTGCAAATAATAACTTGTTAATCTACTTTTGTAACCAACGACTATCAACGACGTATGGTATGACTTATAGTGGTTAAAATACAAAAATCGATTAACATTATTAACGCCTAAGGTAGATTCACATCCGAAAACATTGAAAATATGATTTGTTAATATAATTTTGTAAAGTATGACTATCAGCGACTTTTGATATTTAAGATGTATAGGGACAAATGAAAGACTATCGACGACATATCATCGTTTTATTACCATTTGTGATGTTTAGTTTATTTTGATATCTTGTAACGTCACTGACTTATGGTACTTTGAATGTTAAGAAGTTTTGTAAATTTAAACACGTTAAGCGATTATTGGAGCTGACTGTACATTTTGTTTGATCCTCATTATTATTTCAAAGATTTTTATGATATTGTTAGTTTCTGTGTTATTACAATTATTATTTTCTAACAATGTATTATGTTATAAACGTAATTTTAATTTTGAGGAAATTAGTCTATGAAAACTATTAGTTTTTTGGCATAAATTTCATTGTTGTCTTACTCGTATATGGTAAGCCATAAAGGTTCAGTGTAAGAGTACCCCATCATATTTATAAATGGACTATTTACAATTTACATAATAGAAAATGTTAATTCTAAATGAATTAGTTAGATAAATCAGCTAATCTTTGGTGGCGTAACTTTTTAGTATACGGCTCATTATTAGTGTAATTCATAAATGTTTGCATTACGAGCGGATCCAAGTGTCCTTTAATTTCGTGTGTATAACAGTCCTTTTTATAAAATATAGATGCCGCCGTTTTTCCCATTATTTTTTTAACAATAAGTCTATTATATTATATATCAAATAAGTAGATAAATAAGTTATTTATCTGCTTAAGGAAAACGGCACAACTCCTGAGGGCCTCGGGCTTCACAAAATTATCGCAACGACACATGCGTACAATAATATAAGAGGATATATTTTATTCAGTTAGTTGTTAGAGGCTTCATCATAATATAACGTCATTTACAAAGTACATTAAGTATTGAGTTGTCCCCGGGGTACGTGAGCACGTTATAGGAAGCCTGCGGTATTTGAGCTCAATTATTATAATTATCGCAAAGCCTATTTATTTTTATTTCTTGGATAATCTAACTGCCGCACTTTTTTGTTTTCTGTTGCCGGGGTTCTTGCAAACATCGTTCTAAAATGCAACTAAAATATTTAGGCTGTCGCGCACAAGCCGAAAGGATGAGGGTAGAGTAGGTGGAAGAGGAGGGTAGGTGAAACAGATTTCTCTTCCACCGACTCGGCGCGGCGTACTTAAAGCAAAAGCTACTTAAAACAAGCTAAAAAAGTAATACAATACATAACTATTATTCCGTAAAATAAGAAGGTACCTAATTTTGTTACAACACATTACATAACATTCTTTAAATGGCCAGATTGATAGAGGACAATATCCTACCACCGTAGAAGGCATTTTCTCTCCGTAGAGTTCAATTTTATCACAAGTTTAATTAATTACAAGAAGTAAAAGTTCAACGTTCTTATTTAATTTATCAATTTGAACAATGTTGTCAAGTAAACATTCATCAGTGATACAGAAGAGTTTATTTTATATTCGTTACAGCGCAGTAACAAGTACAGCTAATTAGAAACTCATGTTACATGAATACGTTTAATTTATATTTGTATACTAAGTGAAGCCCACGGCGTTGTGCACATTTCATATTTTAATTTTGGCGTTGATTTAACAAGCTGTAAAAACACCTGTTAAATCATATCGGACGTCAACAGCAGGACATCATAATTATACCACCTTTTCAGGTCATCGGTCCATCACGTAAGGGGTCTCCCTACCCTGCGTGGTCTCTTTCGATATTATAGTATTACAGATTGCCCATAATATAATAATAGTCTTGTGACGGACTAAAACGCGCGTCCTCCACAATACTTAAATAGTTCAAAAAGTTTCATCATCATAGCCAAAAAGTCGACTGCTATACAAGGGCTTCCTCCAAGTGTCTCTGCAGCGTTCAATGTTGTGGCTTCCTCATTCATGAACCTTCCGTAACTTTTATACAGGTCGTCAGACCACCTCGTGAGCCACACGTTTTGCCCACTCTGCATATTCATACGCCATTAAGAATGTTTGTTAACAGCTTTTAATAATTATGAATCCACAACACAATGAATAAATACATGAACAATTTTAATATTATCAGATGGCTCGTTTATTTGTGTGACCCCAATAACATTAAAATATTTCAGTTCAAATTTATCCCATTTTTAATATTTATGCCTAAAGTTTCAGTTTTATGTCGAGTAATTATATTTTCCATCCAATCCTTAAAAGTTATTTTATTATACATTACAGGGAGCACTTAGATTAAACAGTGGTGGATAGGAACTCGGGACTTGTAATGCCTTGATTTATGTCTTGTATTAACTCACTTAGTGTGGTGCCTAAATGTCTGAAGAGACATTTTCCTAACGCAATTCTTTCGAGGTTGATGACCTTTGTTATGTATGTTCAGATGATATTAATGAAAGTACGTGTAAATTAGAGTTTATTACGTAGTATTTATTTTATTTAAAATTAATACAACTTTCGTTCTATCTTTTTTGACGTCATTTATTCTAGTTCTGGTTTCGGTTCCGACGTTTATTTTATGTTTATAAAGCCAGCGACACAGAAGTCAAAGCGCAGTGCGGAAGGTGTTTTCTAAAATAATATCATTATTTGTAATAAAAACGGTAAAACGAACCCTTGTTTATTAAATTATTATGAGTTAAAATCGAAATTTAAACGAGAATGAACTATACTAGAAGTTTCACAGCGTGACCGAATTATAAATTAAGAGATTCACTAACTAAAGCGACATTGGTCAGGGTACATAGCATGCAGAAGTAACGTTCTGGAATGGCAACCGGCACGCCAGGATAAACTAACTCCTCGTTACGAGTTGGATCGAAGCATATGTAATAATTTATTATACATCGATTTAACTCCCAGGATGAGGTAGGGTGATAATATTTTTTTATTTACCTTGTATTCCTTCGGTTTTTTTTAAAGACCACTTTCCTGTATAACAAACACAAAGAAAAATCCAGACACAGGGTATTTGTTTGTGGTACATACAAACAATTGTCCTGCACGGGATTCAAAACAACGATTTCGAAAGTGTGATTCCCCGAACGCAACGCCACTGAGGCAGAGTTCCTAGTTCGTTCCTCAAATATAACATACTGCTATAACGTATATAATAGGTATACAACCAAATAAAAGTTATGCCTTATTCAGATTCAATGAATCATATATCTCCGCCTCAGTGACGAATGCAATTAATTGGCGAATCAATATTGTACTCGTATATTTACTTTGCTCAGATACACTTCCAGTCTATGACTCTCCGCCATTTGCTGTTTGCTGACGTATATTTGTTTATGAACCGTTTATTAACATTAAGTTCGCTATATAACACGTGTGAGTTTGTGAATATAAGCGGCTGTAAATGTATAACAGTAAATCAAGAGTGTGTTGAGAAACTTAAAGAAGTCGGGCCTCTACAGCAGTAGAACCAATCTGGCAAGGCCGTGGAATACTAATTATTGAGGGGGACATCAAACAATAGAAAGTAAAGATATTTTATAGGAAGTATTATGATATTTGATTTAACTATGAAAGTTTTCCCAAATTTAATATGAGAGTAGTTAAGATAGCATTTTTAATAATGATATCAGCTTTCTAAATCATCGTGTCTGCCAACACACAATGGCCTTTGGTTTTAAAGCTCTGCAAATGAAAAGATATTATCTTTTCACTCGCAATATTGCTCTAAACAAGAGCATATTACTTTGTTCTTTTTATAACTTTTATCTATTTCGTTGCATCGTTATAAATATACAAAGTTTTACGGGAATTCCCCCGGTATACAATTTCACGCTTTTACTTGACCGGTGAATCAATCTCACAGATATTTTGTTATAATGTAATAGGTCGGCTTTTAAAGCATGTTATTATTAATTTCATACTGAAAGGTCTAATAAAAGCTTCTTTCTAACATATAATTTAACTTTTTCTATGTGATCAGTATAACTGTTCGCCACCATTGAATGAACGATCGAATGAATCACGTCCGTTCTACTTCGTGACCGAATGAATGTATGATTTAGTTCAGTTATTTATGTAACTACCCGATCGTGCTGATTGTAATCGTCGAACAGATTCCCTTTGTTATTTTTCTATTTATTTTGTTTATTTCATACACCATTTATTTACTTGTTTGTTCACATCTTGGCAGCTTAATGTGCTGTACTATCTTTTGCTAATATTTGTCAAAAGTGTTTGTTCTGAATATTTTTGTATTATCTAGAGAGTTGTTTTGTATAATTAACACTTAGAAACTGCCACCAAACATAGTTACACCTGCTTGCGTATATTAGCGATCCATCACAAAGCTGATAATCAACCACTCTTAATTAAAGCTAATGTTTCCTTGGCCTTATAACTTTAACAAAAACTTCTTGATAAGAAGTTTATTTAAGTGTAAGTATTTAAAAAGTTGTAAATTCTCAGTTAATTTATTTAAGTAAGTATCAAAAGCAATAAAAACGAGAGAATTCTGTACTGGTAATTTATTGACTTATTGAAGGTATAGAAGAAGGTATAGTCCTTTCACATTTTAAAAGAGATCTTCCACAATAACATTTTCAATACCCATTTAAAAGATAAGTAGCGCATATTCAATGAAATTTCGTTGTTATCATTCAGCTTCATAATACAAAAACTGTCTTTTTAATTAACGTCATACATATACTTATATGAAATATTTCTACAAAATTATAACTTATACAAGAAAACATATACTTCAAGACGCTACAATATACTCTGTAGATGGCTTAACGGGACCCGGGGCACGTGTCTTTAGCACAAACTTCAGCACGAACTATTTGCGCATGCAAGTCGCTAGCGTTTAGCCGAGTGTTTGTATAAGTTTTTACAGAAACGTGTTCCCCTGTATTTAGTGGTAGAATTTTCTTTTAACTGCGTCTTGGTACAAAAATGTAGCTAGTTACGTTAAGTAATTTATCTTTATTAGATTTTTATCTACAGACTTAAGTCCAGGCAACCGGTATCGAAAAAGACTTGCTAGGTGCTACGATCATCCAAGTGAATATCTGCTGATCATTTCTACTACAAGGAAAACTAAAGTCAGCGCCATAGCACTTATGATTACCACTTTAAAGTAGCAATTGGCAGTTCACATAGCAGGCGGATACACAATACAAATACACTACAAACACACATCACAAACGTACGAATCACACAATACAAACTTATTATCAGGTAGTATTAAAAAAAAGTTATATCAACAGAGACACTTAATTAAAATATCACTAAACGTTCACCCGTTTATAGAATGACCCAGACGAATACGCCGTTTATCACTGCAACATTTTAGTGAGTGTGTATAAGAAGCTTTTACAATTATAACAATGAGTATTCCTAAAATGATTAAATATCACTTAAAGCATCCTTTTCATTTAGACCTTACCCCAAGGATTCCCTCCCAATGTGTTTTAAAAATATCCGACATAATGATAAATGAGGAAACACACTAATAAAATGTTAATATTAAGTCGAAAAATTGCAAGCGTATCCTCATACTATCCGTTCAATGTTACGTAGGTATATACGTGGAGGAGAACAAATTGATTAAACTTTACATCCTGGCTGTAGACAGGGAGGTACCTCTTACAATTTGTCCGATGTATAGAATCCCGTAAGAAGCAATAAATAGTTGTATACCTCCCGGGGCGATAGTTTTACAATTTACTACAAACTATCAGTGAACATTTCTTAAGAGTAAAGTGAAGGGGAGTTTACGATGAACCCACAACTTGCTTTAGGTCTACCATAGTAGCCTTTTTGTTTCGAAATTGTTGTTAAAAAGAATATGAATAAGTAATTTATAAGTTTGCTTGAAACATGGTTGCATTTAGATTTAGAATATTATTTAATAACACACCATGTGTCACCAATTTAGTACAATTACATTTCATAATTAGTCAGTATTAAAATTAATAAATAATAAAAAAAATAATCAATAAATGCATTACATTAACCTGAAAAGATAAATTATTTTGAATAAATTACAATAAACTATTCAAAAAGAAATTTCGTATTTAAGAATTTATTACTCAGCTAAGTTATTATAAAATATCTATTGTCAAGTAAGAAGGCATGTGATAGATGATATAACATTTAACGAAGATTCTTTTGTGTGATCCACAAATGAGTCTCATGATATTGTGTTCGCAAAACGAGTACTTGAACATGTCCCAGCGTCTATGTTGTAAACAAAAAATATATTTTGTTTACTCAACACGTTGTGATGATAGAAAACTTCTTCGCAAACTATAGTACATATAGTATTTAATAAAAGAAGTATTAAAACTCTATCAACATAATTTATCTACTAGATAGGTAAATACAAAAGGTAAAACACAAAAGAAAATATAAATGATACTCATTTAGCTATTAAATGATCAAGTTGGCGAATACAAGCCGCCATTAAATAAACCAACCGCCCGCCATAATCCTGCAGAGAACACTGCCAAATCTTTAAATTACACCATTTATGTCTTTCTTTAAACCTCTTGAAAGAATATTGAGGATATTTGCATGTTAAAAGGTAGATTAAATTTGGTCCGGGTAAAGTACGACCGGCTTAGAAACCTTGTAATGGCCCGACAGAGTTTCTGCGGTATTTTTTAGAACAACGGAATGTCGATGCCGTTAGAGTTAATGAGTTTTGAACAACAGATTGCCAGCTGTCAGAGGCGAGGACAAATCGTTTAGTCAGCTTTGTATCAATGTTGTTCTCTCTATTTGTTTTTTTTTGAAACGATTATCGCATTTGGTAACATTATTTACTAAATAAATTATAATATAAGTAAGTATTAGTTACTTACTGCTTGTTGTGTGGTGAAATTAACTGTTCTGTCGTTTGACTTATTCCACTAAAGTAATAAAGTCACGACTAAGGAACACGCTGCAATACACGAAAAATCTCATCCCGTAAGTGGACACAATACAAAGTTCTATACCAAACCACCTGGGCGGCGTGGTTTTAGGGAGTAGAACTTCTTAGGAGTCCAGTGCTATGGTGTAAATACTCTGATTGCTTAACGTCATAATATCTAGCTATCGTTGGAAAACAGCTTTGTACAAAGTAAATAATTATTTATTATGTAGGTACCTTGTTTTGTATCAAGGTTTTATCCTATTTGGAATTCACTGAAATTAAATTCAATGTTTCAACATTCAGAAGAAGTAGCTAACGATTCCCTCTGAAACATAATTCTTACATAAAGGGGAACAGAAATGTAAACGTACAAATTTCGCAACATTTATTTCAGCACAAGGCTATTTTTGCAAATTGCCAACCTATTTTGGACAAATGCTCAAGGGGCGTCACTTGTAGGGATTCGAACCTTTCATACCGCTTAAAACTTTTACGTAGAAATGGCTTTAGAAACTTCAACACTTAAAATTCCTTCAAACGTCTTGACTCAACGAAATATTAATAAAAAATATATTAGATTTCGTTTGCTCATACAACAAACTGTAATAAAGCTGACACACGAATATCACACCATCTTATACTTAAAAAGCAGTTATAGTTTCAGATATTAATCTTTTTTTTTTTCTAAAATAGACTTGTCAGCGTAGTTCGTAAAGGTACAAATTTAATAATGCCTCTGAACATTTTAATATTATAGATTCGCAATGACAACTTGAGTCAGCATAATATCACAAAACTAGAAAAATAATTTAGATAGGGCTTTATATGCGTTTTACACGTATTTATAATTATAAATAAGATTATTGGCTTGGAAAATGAATACGCCTTAGCTCAGCTTAGAACGTTCTTGTTATATTGTATGTTTAACTAAAACATAATTGCTATGCGAATAACTTTATTTATTTAGCCAGAGTGTTATTAGTATTCTCGATTATTTTGACATTATTTAAGTCAAAATCTAGAGACAACGCTAGACATTGACCTCTACCAAACAATATCTATTTTGAATGATTTCATCAATTTATTTTTTACGATAAAAATTGAATTACATTTTATACTTTTACTGTTTTTCCATGTAACGAATATCTCGTACCGAGCTGTCGGTTATTCAGTGATATTTGGATTTATTGATTGGTCCGTGTGTGCTCGATGCAATCAAATCAAACCGGCTGATACTCACTGAAAGGAGACTGATGAGGGAATATCCATCCCTGGGTTATTGACTGACGGCTCTTTTATACTTTAAGGCTGTATACCTATATGTACGATGTTATTTAACGGTGAATTCTAAAATTTAAATTTTGTACAATATTTTCACTGGAAAGGAAAACTGGTTTACTAATACCACGCAGACTAAGAACGAAAACCTCATAATACTAATTTACACATTATCCCCACACTAGGCAAGCCTGTCCTGTGTATGCCATACTGCCGTGCCAATATGTGGTTGTCAATCAAAATTCTATTTACCGTAACTTTTAATTCTTTTTTTTTTTCAACCTGGTACCAAGGTCAATACGTGATTTCTACTAGGAGAGGAACTCGGGTTTTCAGCAATATAGTTCACAAATTTCGTAAAACTTATTGGTTTTATACCTTCCGATTTTCGGGTATTAATTCCTGTCAGGTACTACAAACAGTTGAATCTATTATATTTTCCCTTAAGGTAAGATATTATAAAAAGAAAATGCTCACATAGATGTGTAAAACATTATGCGAACACAAGCAGTCACGTTCCGCAAAGTCGACATTACAGTTCGCATAGCAATGTTCGTGTATTAGAGGGTAATGCCCTCGACGAGACATTTCCTAAACTTCTTTAAAACTTATATTTTATCATAATGTTAGAAGACTTTTCTGAATACCTGAATTTGCTCGGCTTATATTGCAGGAGACATCATCATTCATATTCATATCCGGCTATGGACATCCACTCCTGGACATAGGCCTCCTCCAAACGATTCCACCCGGCGCAATCTTGTGCCTCCCTCATCCATCGGCTTCCCGCCGTCCTAACCAAGTATCTGTTGCTTGTTAAAAATACTTATATTCATAGCTGTCTTCAGTAAATAACCTATATACATATACATATACATATAGTAACAATATTGTAGTACTTCTAAGAAAAGAAAGGCAATAAACGGGTCTTAAACATAAAACGTAGCCCCAAGTAGTAGCAAAGAGAGTCATAATGTACTAACTCGTCCCGACACAGACCTGTGTGCTAAACAAAACTAAAATATTATGAGGGTATTAAAACAAAGTCTGCTTTTATTTATGCCACTAATACAACAGTCGTATAATAAACTTGTTGTACAAGATTGTCATAAAAATATAAGAATAAGTACTTTGAAAGTGTTAAGTTTAACTGATAATCATAACTTTTAAACTATCGCGTTTCGTTAAAAAATTATATAAATTAGCATGCTGTTTACCTTTATTTGGCTCTACGTTTCAGCAAAGATTACACTGACCGTGGTTATCCAGTTTGCGACCAATAATGTTTTTGTCTTTGTTTTATTTTAAAAAGTATTCTATCATAGATATTTGCATTCTCCAATTAACAATAGACAAATAACATTGACCTAGGACATTAATTTTCAAAATAACAAAAATGCCATTGACTGACTTACTACTTGACGACCTCTGTGGCGTAGTAGTGATATAACATGACTGCTACCCAGAGGTCTCGGGTTCGATTCCCGCTCAATGCAAATATTTGTGTGCATGAACATGATTGTTTGCATTGGTCTGAATGTTTCTATGTATAAAATCTATGTATTTAAAAAAAAAAGTAAAGTACTAATATCCGTTTTTCTGTTACCCATAACACAAGCAGGTTAAGCCTAGCTTACTTTGGGAACATATGGCGCTGTGTAGAGATGTCCGTGAATATTTTATTATTTATTTATTCGTTTGGAATGGAAACCGTGACATCGTGCAATGCATACCGCAACCGCCCCACCACCAAGACAATTAAAGATTATTCAACCAGAATCTCAATCTTGAAGAATTACCATTTTGTTCGTACAGTTGTTCAGTATTCTAAAATCAGACAACTGCAATACGATATTACGTGTTGTTTAATACATCAAGAGCTATCCTATTTCTGTTTCCTACAACGAAATGCATTATTCATTTTTCATCTAGAAGCCAAATGATATCCCTGCTGTTTTTGTTTAACGAAACAAGTGGGTTTAGATTTCCAGTATACAAAGGGGCATTGACCTCTCTAGCCTTTAAAATTTAGTTAGCCTTACCTAAGAGATAAGCTATATAAAACTACCTTAAAAATGTAGGTTCGGATTCTGTCTCTTTTTCAGACATTATTTTTTGGTTTACCGATAACAGTTCTTGCTTAAAGTAATATCTTACTTAGTAACTTAGGTCACATTGAATAAACAGTTACCCCCTTACTCATAAACAGCTTTTAAATTGTAGTCAATTGATCAGCTTAAATTCTTACGGGTTAGTTTGGTTTAAGGTTGGTTTTGCTAATAAAAATCTCGCTAAACAGTAATTAAATTTTAGCGGCGTTTATGAGTAAGGGGGTTAGCTGATAAGACACCCTGAACTTAGGTACACTATTTACTTAAATCCGCCATTACAAAAACATCGTATACTATGCATTCTAATATAAAAAACAAAACTCAAATAATATATTCAAAGAATATTCATCATAAACCAGCACTTTGTGAATAAAAACGATGTAGCCATAAACCGTTAAAACACCGAGCTTATATAAGGAAAAGCCAATCGCAGTAGGTGTTTGGTTGGAACCCATAAATCTCCGGTGCTAAGTTTTTTATGTCCCGAGGCGATAAGTAGCCGCGTCCCTGGGGAACACTCACTGAGAAATGTCTATAGATTGTCTACAGACGAGTTTCTATGTAGAATTTGGTTTTATGACGACTGTATTTGAAAGTGTTTTCCTGTTTCAATATTATTTTCTTTTTATTGAGAGTAGCTTTGATATGCCTTATTTTGTAATCGTTAAAAACATAATAAATAAGATACACCGATTTTAATTATTGTTTTTAATAAAAACATTTGTAACACCAGTGAGTTACAGTTAGCGACGGCCCTATCATGATAAATTGGAGAGTTATAAGCTTATTCTGTCTAGTATAGTATTATATTGCTCATGACTTATGATAACAACGAACAAGTCTGTTTTGCCCTACAATAATTATAAATTAAGAAATAAGCATTTCCTTTTTATGTTAAAACCTGACGAGACAGTCAGATTTTACGACATCTTGATTGCGAAAGTTGTTCTTTGAAACCAATTAAAATTATCTGAAACGTTTACTTCATTAATTAATGGATTTATTACTTTAATAGTAAAATAAATAATCATGCACACTTTAGGACCAAATCAAAATACAGTCCCCTGTCCACGTTGCCAGTTTCCTCTCGCACAGACATTCAACGTCAAACGTACGTCAGTGCGACTAGGACGGATAGGCAGCCACAAAGAGCAGCTGATAGCTTCACTCTATTGTGAATAGATTCAATGGCTTCCTTGACGCCTGGCTTAAGTGGTTATCTTCACTGATAATGCATCCACCGGAACTACCACATTTAATGTTATAATAGCGTGGTAAATTACCATTTGATTTGACTTATTTGATGGCATTTGTGGTGTAATGGTTAAGTTATAAGATGCTTTCCAAAGTTTCGATTTTCGCATAATAGCCTTTGTGTGCATGAATATGATATCTTGCATTGGTCTGGATGTTTTCTGTGTATAATAACAAGACATGTATTTACGAAAGAAATGTATGTTTATCCGTTGGCTAGAACTAGTAGAAAAAGCTCTCCTTAGTTTGGGACTTGATGGCATTGTGCAGTAGTGGCGTACTAGTTACTAGTACGTTCGTATCAATGATATTGTACTACTATTATAGTGTTATACTGTAACGCAGAGGCTTCAAATTACGTTCCTGCCTTTTGTGAAATATTATATTTTTAACCCCATTAGTCGCAGGAAACAAACCTTGTTGTAATTTTGTAATATTACTTGTTAGTTATGTTGTTATGGCATTATAGTCTGGGGCAATTCAGTAGACCTTAACAAATTGTTTATAGCCCAAAAGAGATGCATTAGAGCGATTTTTAATTGTAAATTTAATGAAAGCTGTAGACCAATATTTAAACTTAATGAAATCCTCACTTTGCCTAGTATTTATATTTTTGAAATATGTTTATTTGTAAAAACGAATTCTGATCTATTTGCTAAACTTGGAGAAACAGAAGGGAGTCGTACCCGACACAAAAACCGACTAAGGGTACCTCAAACACACCTCGAGTTATGCAAGAGAAACTCGTACTGCATGGCTGTTAAATTGTTTAACCATCTCCCAGACAAATTGGCTACTCTACCGTTAACACAGTTTCGTAGAGAGCTGCGCAGAATACTGCTAAATAAATCCTACTACGATATTAATGAATACCTTACGGATAAAATAAAAATGTAACATGATTATTTACCTAAAATTTAATAAATGAATAAAATGTACAATTCCTTTTATATAAGTAGATATTTTAACAGAATTATTATAATTGTAAATAAACTGTTTAATTTAAATAAGCATGACATTATACATTAATATAGATTTAATTGAATAATTTGTATTCTATTTAATTGTGTTATTATGCATTAGATATTCAGAAACATGTATATTATGTACTTTTTCCATATTTGCACGCCATAATTTGGCAGAACATGCTGTATAAATGATTTTTTTTAACACCTGTAACTCACCATGTTCTTGGAAATAAATGATTTACTTACTTACTTACTTACTTAGAAACTACATGTACGAAAAGCAGAGTTCTATTTAACCGATTGTAAAACAACTAAGAGGTTCATAATTTGGTTGTTTTCGTACAGATAATGTTTGCGATATTAGGTGAGATGATGATATTACATAAATTATTACGTTTAAACTCCATCACTACAGTAAAAAATCTTTTGAGCGTAATCCAATTATCGAGGAAAACTGATAACAAAATGTATTCTTTTTTTAGGAACATAAAACTACACTCGAGAGCAAAAGTTCCGGGTCACTAGCATTTACTTCAATATCTTGAAAACGAATAAAGCTATCGTATTGAAATAAATTGAACTTTATAGACAATTTAATGTTACTAAAATAAAATGCATTACATTTACTACTGACCATTTATTTTATTATGTTTAAAAGGACAAATTAAAAATGGCGTCATTTTGCTTGTAAAACCAAAACTGAAAATATTGATTTTTTTATATTTACAAGTAGTTTTAACACGGTTTAGTACTTGGTATTACCCCCACGTGCTGTCTGGACTGCTGCAATGCGATTTGGCATGCTGTACACCAAGTTTCTGAAACACTGTTGGGGAATGTTCTCCCATTCCTCTACCAATGCATGTTTCAAGTCTCTAAGCGTAATTAAAGGAGGATCTTGTTGTCTTACCCGTCGTCCGAGCTCGTCCCAGGCGTGCTCGATTGGGTTGAGGTCGGGGCTACGTGCTGGCCACACCATGGGACGAATATTCACCTCATCAAGGTAGTCTTGCACTACACGAGCAGTGTGGGGACGGGCGTTATCCTGCATAAAGATGGCATTCTCACCAAGTCTTGCCATAAATGGACCGACGTGCTCGTTGAGGATTTCATCCACGTATCTTACGCCATTAAGAGTACCGTTTTCGATCAGTACAAGCTCTGTTCGGCTTTCCGCAGAAATTCCAGCCCACACGAGTACCGAACCACCACCGTATGACACCTTTTCTTCAATACAGGCTTGCATAAATCTTTCTCCTGGTCTTCTGTACACCTTTGCCCTTCCGTCGTGTGTATACAGCATAAATTTTGATTCGTCCGAGAATATGACATTTGACCAATTTTCAATCGTCCAATTCGAGTGTTCGCGTGCATAAATTCGTCTTGCTATACGATGGTGTCTCTCGAGTTTCGGACCATTTGCGGGCCTAAATGGTTTCAAATTACCTTCAGCAAGTCGCCGTCTTACAGTCCAAGCAGAAGGGCTGCTTCCACCAAGTCCTAAAAAATGATGAGTCAGTGCTGTTCCCGTAAGAAACCGATTTCGTAGCATAGAGTTCACTAAATATCGATCTTCCCGTGCCGTCGTACACCTAGGTCTGCCTGTTGTTGGTCTGCGTAGGTTGAAACCAATTTCTAGAAACCGCTGGCGAACACGCTGAACTGTAGACAACGATACACCGACTATTCTTGCTGTTTCTCGCTGACTGCTCCCATTTTTCAGGATCGTGAGGATTCTCGTACATTCCTCAGGTGTGAGTGACATAATTACCACTTTAATAATGACTATTGGATACCTGGATGACTCCTTATAAATACATTTTATGACAGAACAAAAACAAAAGCAAAAACAGTAGTGAAAATTAGAAGTTCTGATTTAAAAAAAATGGATCTTTTTTTTTATAACTTTTTTAATGCCATTACTTACCGCCAATCAATAAGTTTTTATATGTTTAATGAAAGATTATTAAATTGTCTATAAAGTTCAATTTATTTCAATACGATAGCTTTATTCGTTTTCAAGATATTGAAGTAAATGCTAGTGACCCGGAACTTTTGCTCTCGAGTTTATATTGACAAAACATCAATAATCTGCAACAGTTGCAATATTATTTTAAAACAAATAAAAGCACCATTCACTCTGTTATAACATAAATGGATAACATTCAAAACAAAGCAAACATAAAAAACATTTACAATTATACGAATTCAATTGATACATAAAACGTTATTTCAATCAGAGGACACAAAAATATTTCGTGATATCAATACTAAATATTATTTAAAATTATTAAACTGATGCATGCTACAAATAATATTAAATGTTTATATTTTGTTATTCTGGTTCAAATACACAAAGGCGGACTTAATGCCATAAGGTATTATCCAACAGTCAAACTTAAACTTGGCATGGCTAGCGACGTCTGTTTAACATTATTGCAATATTTTGAGTTTATCGCTATATTTTACTAACTCGTTCTCTTAACACAGTACAAAACTAAACAGTTCTTGTTGAGTGAGTTCTATACAACATACGACAAAATATATGCATATTGTATTTGTACGTAAGAATACAATACACTAAATGGTACGCTTTATGCCCACAAATGTTAGAGTAGTGCGGGATCAAACCCGCGACCTACCATGTAGCAGACGCGTACACAAACCTCTATTCCATCTGGCCGATTATTATTAATAAAAATAATATTTTCAAACGTACAAATCCAATCGTTTTAACGTTACTCTACGTATACATTCGATCTCAATAAAATCACAAAATATCAAAAACTTTCATTCCGGTTTACATAGCCATCTATCAAATTGCGAAATACTTTTACGATTTCATGCTTCCCTGCCACATTTACAGCAAATTCGGGAATATGGCTCCGAATAAAATTGGATGCAATCCTCCCTGATATGATTTTGTTGGACGCTGGTTTGCTCTTGCTAGAAGCCATTACATTTTTTATGAAACTTCACGAGCACTTAACAGAAATAGCACTGGCACTTAACAGAAATAGCACTAGCACTAGGACATTTGTGGAAGATATTATAGAGAAACTCGTAAGAAACATGGTCTGAGAATGGCCTATACACTGAGTGTTGAGATCGTAAATTTTATTAATACAATAAACCATCGCCTGCTGTAGTATAAGGTTGTATTAATTTATGGATCTCGTAAAATATTTACTTTGTTCATGCTTCTTATTGAAAAAAATATTTTGTGTTGATTGCTTTTTCATATTTGCATCTATAGATAATACAATATTTCTGTGTTATATTTCTTTCACCCTAAAAACAGTACTAAGTACCTAAGGGTCATTAGGGCAGAAAAGCTATACGCTATAAGCTTCATCATTATTGAAGTAGCACTACCACTGTAGTACCTTAGGAATGATATGACGATATTTCCATTGCAAGTATATACAAAATAAAACTATAATCATAATTTATGTAGTCTTGTTGACATTTTCAACCGCAACAAAGAAATATTTTTAAACTGAAGCTCAACTAACAGTCAGACTGTTTTGACGAGATCAATGAAGAATTATTCCATACATATTCAGCACGAGGTTCCGTCGTAATGAAGATGTGATCGGGTCAAAGTTTCAAAGGAATTCTGATCAGATCTGAGGAACAGAGAGTTACATATTTGATTGCAGCCACAGCTCTGTCTTAAGTGAAGATTGAAGCGACTATTTTCAACTATTTTACAAATCGTATTTTTAATGTTAGTGAGTAAAATGCAATGTAAAATAAATGGTTTTACGCGAGATTAATGATCCTTTGTTTTGCACTTTGTAACTCATCATAACAGCCCATTAATGTCCCACTGCAGGGACGGGCCTCCTCCAATGACGGAGCGATACTTGGCCGACTAATACCACGCTGTCGAAACGGATTGGTATAGGGTTTAATTTCAAGTTCTCCTTCTTTTTATTACGTAAAGATAATATTCACGGATAGTCCCTTAGTCGGTTTTTACGACACCCATGGGATGAGATGGGGTGGTGACACACAGTATTCTTACTCCGTCACCACACGGAGATATTTTACACTTTATAACTCAGTGATATTTTATAATTGTGAAGGCTAAATGTTTATGTTGTTACTACATGTTTATAATAATATGTACATGTGTATCTGTATTGGTCAGATTGTTGCCTGTATATAGTTATGCAGATATTTATAGTACCGTATAGGCTCTGTGTAGTCTTGGAATAGATGATGTTGTGTAAATGTGTTAGAAGAAATGTATTATAATAAATAATTACTAGATGAAGCAAGCCTTTGATCACTTTTGGGCGGCTTTTGGCTGGTATTATGATAATTCGAATATCACTGGAAGCAGTTTCAAGAGCATTAGGTATCCTGTTTTCTGCATTTTTCAGTAATGCTTCACTAATATTGCTAGTTGCGCATTATATAGCCCCAAATGTAATAACCAGCACACTATACATATATAATATTACACTATAACTAAACAAATAAACTTTTTAGCCTTATAATATTTAAGAGCAGATTAAAAACCACGTTAAGCTACACGAAGAAACAAAACAGAGTTATATAGAGAACGTTCACAAGTTCTGTCGATGCTTATAGCACATTTATTACTGCGCCAAACGGCACGAGACTTAAACCTGCGATCACACTAACTGATCCTGCTTAATACATTCAAAATAATCCGATCTTAAAAAGGATTAGCTATTTAAAGTTTGTAGCTAATTTAATTATTTTACGCAAGAGTAGGTTTATCTAAAATGTTACACATTGTGGGACTGACTTCTTACCCCCTTACTCATAAAAAAATTCTCAAATTTTAGTCAATTGATTAATTAGCCTAAGCTCTTACGTTGTTTGGTATAAGGTTGGTTTTCGTAATAACAAATCTCGCTAAACAGTGATTAAATTTAAGAGGCGTTTATAAGTAAGGGGGTATATGTATAAGCTAAAGAGTTGCATACAGAGTACTTAAGAGTTATTTCTTCGTAACTACTGTTGTCTATTACGTCAATCCTATAATGCTTAACGCATTCATATATGCAGACATACAATGGCTTCTTTGCGTTGCTGTGCGTTTGGTGAGAAAGCTTCGCTGTAGCTGTGTGTGCTAACTAACAGAAAACTGAGTAAACGTAGTAGGGTACTTGAACTTGGATAGCTTGCAAAAAATCTTAGGAAAGGACATGCCATAAGCATTGCTACTGTTTACTAATTACTGCTAATGGTCTACGTCCATATATAGCTAAGAGACGCTTAATCTCATTAATGTTGCAGCCAAAGAACGTCCACTTTTGGAGACGAGCCTCCTCCAACTATTTCTACAGCGCGTTATCATATATGCTTCCCTTATAAATTGCGTGTTATGACTTAATAGTCATAAACGCGTGCTTATTGCTACTTTCATGACCAATGAAAGTAGCAATAAGCAGGGCTTCTAACACGTAGACTCGACAACAGATGCGTAGCTGCGGTGCAAAAACCGCAAAGTGGGCAGACACGATCACATCAAAGTTTTAGGGGATCGATAGTCGCTGTAAATAAGAAACATCAAATAATACTTTTAAAATTCAAACGTAGTTCATAATCAACAACTACCGTAGTACGACAAAATCTTCACAAAATACAATATCAGAAGTATTTAATGTTTACACAGACCTTAACAAATACACGTAAAACGATACAGAATCATTTATGAAGAAGTTGCTAGAAGGCCGGACCCTGAGGCGAGAGCCTCGTAGACGAGTTCATTTATTTCTTGTTTACAAAAATAAAGTAAGTAGTTCTCACAGTGTAAACACGACCTTACTCTATTCGGCACACGCCGTAAAGTGTGAAAACGCACAACTTTCAAATGGAATTGAAATTTTATTCGCAATGAAACGATTCAAAACATATTTTAATGTATCGGTATGCATTTCAAAACTCTTGAAAACAAAATAAAAACAAGCTAACGAGACGTTTACGAATATTAATTCTAGCAAAATACACATTTTGGCCAAAATCTAATTGGAACTTGGAAGTTTGAGCTCACGCAATTAAAATTTGGCTAGAGCAACTTTTATAATTTGCTAAATTATTTTTTTATTGCAGTACGGAGTTTGGCTTTGTGTTTTAAACAAGGGTGGCTTATTGATCCTGACATTAGTCGTTATGTTTTATCTATCGTTTTATGGACATCGTAACATCAGAGATGATGGCTTCTTGACAAGAAAGAGATTAATACTCACTGAACTTACAAAGAAATTTCTTTCTAACAGATGCTTTTTACAACATTTTCAAGGGTGCTCTTCATGTATGCCAGGATATAGCTCGTCGATAGCCTTTCTCTTTGAATGCAGAAATATTTTTTTTATATTTGAACCAGCGTTTCCTGGTTTAAGAGCGTTCAACATAACTTTAAAACTTTTGCGCTTGGATTGTGTAACTGTTATATTGTTTATAACTCATTGTTTGTAAGAATTTATTATTATTTAACAAGAATAGTACTAACTTATTATAAAAAGACGTAATATTCATGAGCACGCGCGTCGCACTACGTGCGAAAATTAAACTCACATTAAAAATAATATTTCATTACTACTCTTAAAATAAAATAACTTAGCTTTCCAGTAATGTGGTCTTAACTATTAAAACGAGGGACAGTTTGTACTCTTCTTTTACAAAATATTCAGGAATTATGTTGTTTTAAATATTTTATTGATATTTTACATTATTATGCGCTTAAAAGCAACAACCTGATCCAGGTTGTGGAAATAAGATGGAATGCACAGGATCGTGAGCGGTAGAAAGAGTTATATGAGGCCAATGTCCAGCAGTGTGTGGTTTCTCTTTTGGATTATTAAATTTGGATAATGATAATTAAGTTCCTTTTTCGTATTATGTTCAAAGACAGAAGATATCACTGAATGTTGACCCCGATTATGTTTTCACTTTATGTTAAAATAAAACTTCAACGATAAAACAGCACAACACGAAACAAAAATCAAGTCGTCAACAGTAAATAATAGGTCAATAATAATAAGTCAAAATGATTGATAAACGTATCAAAGAACGATTAACACCTGTCAAGCGGAACGACATAGCTGCGGTCATTCCAGCTCATTAATTTTTGTGGTCCGTGATACGTGAGCCAGTTATAACCTAGTTGATTGATTGACTAAGGTTTATTGATAACATCAAGTGTTATGATGAAACTGTTACTGATAGCTCAATAAGACAAGTCAGCTTTGAGACAATCAGAGAAAGCAACCATTTATGATAATGATGCTTTGATTATGTTTTAATGACAGTATTATTGGGAAAATACCATAAATAAGCAATCTTTCGCTATGTAAGCCATTTTTTAAATATTTATCAATTTTTCCGTGTAGTGACGGAGTAAGAATATGTCACCACCCCATCACATCCTATGGGTGTCGTAAAAAAAAAAATACAACCGAATTGAGAACCCCCTCGTTTTTTGAAGTCGGTTGAAAAACAGGGACTAACCGTAAATATTATCTTTACGAAGTAAAAAGAAGGAAAACTTGAAATTAAACTCTATACCAATCCGTCTGGCCAGCGCGGTATTAGTAGGCCAAGTATTGCCGTCACGTGAGGAGGCCCGTCCCTGCAGTCGGACATTAATGGGCTGTTATGGGTGAATATCAAAAAGTTTAATTTTTTGTCAATTTTGGTGGCAATTTTTATTTTACAGTTTTCATGAAAAATAATCACGTAATATGAAAAAGGAAAGTCTACTATATAAGTTACTGTAAGAGGGCCGTCTATATCTCGATAGGTTTTTAAGATATTTAAGTTTAAAGTCTGTAGTGACCACCAAAATTGAAATTAATACACCAAAATGGAAATGCCCACTGAATTTGAAAATAAGCAACACCAAAATTGAATTTTTACCATTTAGACTCATAAAGGATAAAATAACACATGATTTTACATAATTAAGATATTTATATTTAATATATTTATTGGTTTTTCAATATTACGTCAATAACCACGAATAACTATTTTTTAAATCAAATTATCACAATCATCAATCACTAGGAATCAAATAACATTTAAAATGATCAGAAAATTTACAATATTTTTAAAACAATTGTTAAACAATTATACTATTTAAAAAAACTAAAACATTAGTAACAAAAATAATCCCATCAATCCGATAACTAGTTTAAAAAAAAATAACTTTTTTAAATTATGCATTACAATTTAACGAAATCACCAAACGAAATGAATTCGTTTTACAATCAGTCTTTACTCTTAAAATATAATTTTACGTAATAAGCCTTATTGAGAGTGCCTAGCTGTCTCTGTTCGTGGCCTAAGCAAATTAATAGTCGGAGTCATAGAAATGGCATTTTCGCAATCAGAGGGTTAAATTTCGGCATCTACATTGTCATTGCTTGGTAACCTGTAAAAACCCAAATACGTACCATGAAGGCATTCAGTGGAGCTCCACTGAATGCCTTCTTACGAAGCTTATACAGCTGTAGAGGCTCGACACAAGACAGAAAACGTAATGTCACAGGATTCTTGAAATTTTTGGACCAAATAGCTTCGTGCACGTTCATGGTGGAACCATGAAAAGGTTTTAACGAATTAGGAGTAAGCCAGTCCTTTTCAGTGATTTCATAGTCTTATCAATTTATATTATCTGTCATTTGATTATCTATTTTTTAATAGCTTACTAACATTTTGTAATCTTTAAACGTGTTTCCTGTAAGTACAATTATCTCTTCTTTGTTCTGTTATTCTAAGTCGTAATAAATTTAGCTCCTTAGCTTTACCTTCTTGGTATCGTCTAAATTTATTCTTAAATTCATGTTTAAAATCCACTGAAGTAACTGATGATGCATCTGAATTTGGACTATCTAGGCACATCATAGGGACAGTCAAAACACTAGTACTGTTAACACATGGCGAAGTAGGGCGTGATTGTTCCAGAATTTGAATGGGACTGCTCGTGCGAAGATGTAGATTTGAACTACTTGTGATTGTTGGTAATTTTCTAGACCATAAGCATCTAGTAACAGTAGCATGTTGATTTATACTCTCTTCATCACATTGGACAGACCTTGTTACATAACTGCAGCTTGAAGAGAGTCATAGTCAGCTCGAACATTACCTGAGTCTTGCTGTGGTCTGCAGCTAGTATGTACGTGCTGAGTTGATGCATTTGATTCTTCTTCTACCAGTCTTTTCAATGTTTTTTTCTTTGGTAATATTCATTTTGGTATATTTAATTTATTTCTTTGTAAAGCTGAAGGATCTCGTTCCGACATTTGTCGCTGTAAAACAAGTTTACCTTCTTGCTTTTTTTGGCATCTTTCCCTTTCTTTTTTTCTTAGAGCTTCTGCTTCTTCAGGATTGTTTTTAACTCTTGGTTTTCTCTTCATTTCCGGCATTCTCTTTTTAAGCAGTCTCTCTCAGCAAGTATGTCAAAACGGAGGACCGAATGCTCCGTTTTGACATACTTACTAAAAAAATGCAAGTATGTTGTGCAGTTTTAACATAGCATCACAAGTCATCAAAAGCTGGCTCAGAAAGTTACTATTGTAACATTTACGGAGTGAACTATGAAATAATTTTTCTCCATTAATGTTACGCACGCGACAGTACAAAACTAGTATAATACGTAGGCGCTTCATCATATCATCCTATAGACGCCCACTGCTGGACATAGGCCTCCTCCAAACGTTTCCACCCTGCGCGGTCTTGTGCCTCCCTCATCCATCGGCTTCCCGCTGTCATACGTACGTAGGTGCTTACAATGTGTCAATTTTGGTGGCTCGTTTTCAATTTTGGTGCCATGAAAATGCCACCAAAACCACCAAAATTGAACCACCAATATTGAAACCAGACATAAAAATAATCAGAAATTGTAGGGGGTTAAGGTTACCACTAAGTGAGTGTAGTTAACTTAAACATTATCTCAATGTGTATCTATAGACTTAGTTATTTATCCATAAAACAACAAATTGAATAAAAAATCGATCCACCAAAAATTTCAAAAATCTTGTCCCCCATGCCACCAAGGTAGATAGTTACCTTTTTAGCGGGAAATCACAACACTTATACACATAACTGCTACATGCAAACGCGGGCCCACAACTGAGACACTCGACACAACGAAACGCTATACGCATATGTCGTACAAAACTCGTGGTATAGTCAGTTGAATAAATGCCACCAAAATTTTAATTTTTCTTGAGACAAACTTTGATTAGGTATTTCGTGTATCTATAATAGATATATTAATACATCTTAAATGTTTTTAAATTGTTTATTTTATATATTAACATAAATAATTGCGTATTTAGTAAAGTAACATGAATTGTAACCGTAGCGAATGAAATTGTATAAAAATATGGAGTTGGGACAAGCCACCTAACTAGAAATTTTAAGACACTTTATTTTTTTTTTAATTATTTACATATTTATAACAAAATTGGATCATGGCCCTGAATAAATATAGTTTCGTAGTTGATTACAAAAAAATATCAGCACTGAAATATTATTTTACACCTAGATTCTCAACGAAGACACGAAAATTTTGCCCATTTGATATTGACCCATATGATCAATTATGTCACTTGATCCTTTAACACAGACCAGCATGTCAATTCTCATTCCTCAAAATCGTTAAAAATTCGGTTAAGTTAACTTTAGTTGTCAAATTGTCTTACCTATTGTACGACAATTCACTCTTAGCATTTTTCATGGATTTAAGGATTAAAGTCAAGTCCGAATCTAATTTGTTATGATTTACGCAAATAATTGATTTACAAGGGTTATTATTAATGAACGCATTTTAAATAACATGAAAAGACTTATTAAAATTGATTATCAATATGCAATAAAATTGATTCTTAAATTGAATGCTCTGAGAGAAGTATAAGCCGTTACAATAAATAGTCAAACATAATACGTTTATTCAATCCATAAAACGAGCAAGTTCCTATTGAATCATTTATCTAAGTTATTGCTCCAAGAAAGTTTTCATATGAATATATATTATTGGAAATATTAGAAATCGATGAATTTATTTTGTACTTGACAGCTCTGTATTATACTTTATTCTTCTTAAGTACATTTATTTGTCAAATAGTTACTAAGTACATCTTTGGCGCAGAGTAATTATTAGTTTTCTGTCAAAAGGTATTTTTGTAAGATGACTTTTTCTTTAATGATAAAGAACCGATACAAAGTCGAGGTGAATTTTACAAGGAAGGGGAAACTAGTTTCCATACTCCCGACTAAAACCTTAAAACTATTTTAGCCAGGATTTGAACCCTAGAATGCCCTTATGCATTACAGCAAAAAGAAGCCTGAGTTTATCCAAGGTTTATCCAAGCTAATTCTAAAGACGGTTAACGCTTAAAGTCAGTACAAACAAACACACTGACACAACTTACGCCTTTATAATATCAGTAAGATGGGTTACAAGACAATAATATTAAGTAAATATTCTCAACTATAACTCATACAATAAAATACACAGTGTGTTTCTAACTACCACACATATCTTGTTGATACATTGTGAACGATAAATTGCTTTCAAATAAAGCTAGTGCCACATATCACTAGACATTCTTGGCAAGTGTGTTGCTACCTTAATTATGTAGTCTGCGTTATTAATGTAATTAGATTTAGATTAAACTTAGAGTTAGTTGTAATTAAATATATTAAAGCATTTTTTAAAGATTATTTAGGTTTTACATGTTATTACCTCAGTTTGTGCAATAAATTGAAAGTAAATAAAAAAATATTCTATCTATCTGATAATTCGCTACTAAAAAGACAGGGTGTGATCATACTATCTCATCCTGAAGGTTTTTAATTAAAATATAAAGGCCCTACTACAAGTACTTCATATTCAATAGTTCTAGTATAACTTTTCGTTACATTCAACATCAACCTCTTTAACTTGCTAAAAGAGGGATTTTTTTAGAATATGACTAATATAAATCAGCATTCAATCACATTTTGTCAGAAATTCAATCACGTAAGCAAAATTGTGTGTAACCAGTGTTAAAATCGCGGTTAACGATAGAATCACTTCTTTAATTAGAGAATAATTCTTGTGTACTTACCTGCCGTATTTTATTTAGGTGTACAATAAAGAGATAAATAATAATTCTGTCAACATTAACTAAGTTTTTGAATTATCCGTAGTTAAGAAACCCTTAATTACAAAATGTAAGTAAGAACTATCCGGTGTTCTTGAACTCAAATTCAACTTTTATCAAACTAAGACGCGGCTAACATCGGATCCAGAAATGAAAGGTAAGTCCAACTAAGTAATATTGAAGCGCAGGTTTTCTTGTCTTTTAATCTAGCTAAAAGCAGACGTGCTTACACGACTACTTCCAACTGAATTTAGACAAAGTCTAAAGTTAAATAAAAACGTGGGTAGTTGTGAGTTCGTACGGATTGCGTTCTCTTTGAACGATAGAAACTTTTCATTAACGTTTGAATGACTAACAAGGTCTGGTAAAAGTATAAAGAGAGGCTTAGAATTGAAATTGTAACTTGTTCTTTTCAATGGCTTTGTGTGGTCGTTGCTGGATAATTGTATAATTTTATGCCTACATGGTTATTATTATTAGAATAGAATAGAATAGAATATCTTTATTTGTATAAAATGTGGTAAGTACAAAGGTGGTATAATACATTTTAATGGTGCAGGACACATTTTACCATAATGATGGCAAACAAATTTTTTAAAGTATCTACATTAGTTAAGATAACATACCTATATTTATAAATTACATATTTTATTATTACATGATATTATTATTAAATTTATATTGAACATTAATTACATTTGCATTGTTTATTATATATTTATTACATTTATATTAAAACATTAATTACAATTACATTGATCATTATATAATATTTATTACATTGACTTATATTATTACATTTATTCTATATGTTATATTCTTTGTTCTTTATATTCCAGAAACTCTTTGACAGAATAGAACATTCTTTCCATTAGCCAATAACTGAAAGTAGGTGTAAATTTTTTGATAGGCAAGATTTTAATGCATTCTGGTATTTTATTAAATATTCTGACACACATTGCATAGCTATTTTTCTGTATTCTAGTAGTATGTGGAATGAAATCTAATACAAGTCTATCAGGTTTTCTCATATTTGATCTACCTACAACGTCTTTAGCTTTTTTAAAAAGTTCAGTATGCTGTTTAACAAATTTCCCCATTTCCAACAGATAGAGACATGGCAGTGGTAGTATTTTTAATTGTTTGAAACATGGTCGACAGCTAACATCAGGAGGTATAGAAGGTATAGGTTTCTAGGATTAATCTTAAACAGTACATTTAACTGGAAAGAACACATAGAAAAAGTAAGCAATAAACTAAACGGGTTTTCATTTGCACTGTACAAATTAGGAAAAGTGGCAAGTAGAAGCACTGCCTGTACAGCATATTTTGCTTATGTTGAGTCTGTGTTACGATATGGGTTACTTTTATGGGGAAATGGTACAGATATAAATAAAGTATTTTTACGGTGTATACGAGCAATTTCTAACATTGCCCCAGTCGTTTCTTGTCTACCATATTTTAGAGAGTTGAAAATCCTTCCTCTGCCTTGTCTGTATGTACTGGAGGTAGGTAAATTTGTAAAACAGCATCCTGAATTGTTTAAACAGGCCAAGGACATATATAAAAGATCTAATATTAGAAACCCAGACAGGCTTGTACTGGATATTGTTCCTAGAAGTACTAAGTTCCAAAAAAACTGCTATCCAATGTGTGTAAAAATATTTAATTGCATACCACAAAGTATCAAAGATTTACCCATTAATAAATTTGTATTATCCCTAAGTGCCTGGTTAATGAAAAATACATTTTATTCCATTAAAGAATTCTTTGAATATGGTGGTAAAATAAGCAAGTAGAGTAATATTTTATTTTATAAATTTAAATAATATATCTCAATTGAATTTCCTATTATGTTATGTTAATCTGTATTTTGAAATGTATACTATTTATTATTGAAATTTATTATAATGTACCTACTTAATTAATAATTAATAATTTGTAAGTTTGAATTGTTTATTATAATTTGCATGCTATCTGTGATGGCTAGATGGGTTAGAACCTAAAATTATTTTATGTGACATCAATTATTATGTACCCTGTCTAAAGTGAATAAAGATTATGAATATGAATATTATGAATATTATGAATATACCACAAATGGCTCTTACGCATTGCTTTTGAGAAACGAAGACTTTATGAATATTCGTGCCATTTCCCCACATTATTAGTCCATATCTCAAAATAGATTCGACATAGGCAAAGTATGCTGTACAAGCAGTACCTTTATTTGCGATTTTACTTAATTTATATAATGCATACGAGAAACCATTAATTTTATTCGTAACTTTCTCTATATGTTCCTTCCAATTAAGGTTGGAATTTATAACTATTCCAAGAAATGTCACAGTATTTACTTCCTGTAAGGTTTGTCCATTATAATTAATATTTAGCTTTTTGTGTTTAAAATTATTAAAATTAATGAGCTGCGTTTTTAATAGGTTTATCTGTAAATTGTTTTTATCCAGCCATTGTATGATTGATGTCAATGTATTATTAATTTCAATTTCATGTTCATTATATGTCATATCTTTATGTGTTTTAATTATAATAGAGACGTCATCAGCGAAAAGAATAGTACTGTGTTGCGTGACCAGTGGCAAATCATTGATATAAGCTATAAAAAGCAATGGTCCGAGCACACTTCCCTGCGGGACTCCAAATTTGCTACAATTAAACCCTGATCTAAAAACCTGAATTGAATTTTTAGAGTTTTGTTGTGCCACGTCCACACATTGTTGTCTATTTTCTAAATAAGTTTTAATCCAATTTAAAGCGGGTCCTCTAATGCCGTAGTGTTCTAATTTGCATAGTAATTGATTATGGCAAACAAAATCGAAAGCCCTAGACATATCGAGAAACAGCCCTGTTGTGTAGTGTTTATTATTTGCATTTTGTAGAATTTCATTTGTTAAAGAGAAAGCAGCATCTCTTATCCACTCGTCTGGCCAAGGCGCCGTAAATCGGCGCCTAAAAAAAACGTCCATCTGGCCAAACGCCGTAAATCGGCGTTTTGACAAGGTCAAAACATCGTATTACTTTCTTGCCATTTAGAAAATATTTCTTATTTGTTCTAGTCCTTACTCATTACAAATCGTCTATGCATGATATTTCTAGTCCTCTCATATAAAAATCATTTAATCTATGGAACAAAAGCTATGACAGATTTATTTTTGAATCTGTCAGTCATTTGTTTACGTTAAGTGAGTCGTGTTACGCGTTATATAAACATTGAAGTTTAAATTGTATTTGTGCTTTGTTTGTGATTGTGAGTGGTGTTATGTGAAGTTTAATAAGTGTTCATTGTTATTGTGTTACAACAATGTAATAAAACATTCGTAAGTGGTTTATTTTTCATAACACGGAAGAGCAATTTTTTTGCAAGGTATGATTTTTGCAAGGTAAAGTTCATATTTTTTTATTTATTATCAAGAATCTTATTAGATTTATACAAATTTCCATTTAGAATGGGAGATAATCGGCTTATAAGAATCTTATTGGACTTATACTAAATTCCAATTAGATTTAAAGAAAATCTGCTTTTTCAAACATTGGTCAGCTTAAAACCCCTGACTGGCAAAACGCCGAAAATTGGTTGGCCAGATGTGCAATTTTCCGCCATTTTGTCTTGCCAGACGAGTGGATATCTCTATTATTATTACTGCCTACTGTAGTTTCGTATAAAAATAGGTGGTAGAAAATGTAAGAGGCTTAAGGACCAAGTTATTATTTTTCTTTTTACATTTTTTATAAAATAAATCAAAATTATAGTCTTAGACCTTATAAACTAACATCGATCATAGTTTTAATTTTAGGACGACTAAATAAAAGTAAAAAAATAAAGAGGCACTTACCAACATTGTCCAAATGCTAGCCTTGACATTTAGACGCTGCTAATGCTACTGAAATCTGAGATCAGAGAAGTTTACTCAAACAAAAATGGATACCACCACTTTTAAATTATACCTGAGTGATAATGATTTCTCATTAAGTATATTGGCATTTCTGAGTTTTAGAATACACAGTGACATGTTTTTTAAACAGCGGTCTTTTAATGATTTGAGATTTATGAAAATATCGGGACTTACCCCGGACCCCACTACCACACTATGTTGTATACATAAGTAACCAAATTCACTTAGTTACAACTAGGATTTTTTATTTCTTACAGGCGACGAAACCTACCTCGTTCTCATTTCCTTCTGTACGTAAATGTTGATATTCTTGTCCGTGTAATGTATAGGAAAATGTCAAGTAAATGCCAATACGGCACCTAGAGTGATATCAGTTTTATTAGACAGCCTTACTTGAAACGTGAAACGTTATTTTACTTTGCTCTATTTACTATGTCGCAATGATTTTACTCGTACGTGTTCAAAAATTTTACTGTTTTATAGGCATATTAAATTAACTAACTTATTATAGCTTCTTAAAATATACTCGTATTATGAATATTTATTTAACTTTTATGTCCTAACACCTCCTAAGAATTGATAATTTAATTAACGGATAATTTAGTTTAGAGAAAAAAAATCAAAAATGTTTTAGCACGGTATGGATCTATCGTGCATGAATTATGTTAATGGCATTAATTCATGCTATACTCGTATACCTATATAGATAGATCCACACATGACAATTTTATTAATCTTTTCCATTAATAATTCTCATAAGTCCAGCCTCAGTAGAATGTTGTATGAGTTAAATTGATGAATGTAAAAGTCTGCGAAATTGAGAAGATGATTCATACTGCAAGAGTTTTTGAAATAAATAAATATGTAAACAAAAAGTATTTAAACTGTATTCCAAAAAAGTACAGATTTTTACAACAAAAATAAAATAAAAGGTAAGACCTATTGGCATCACCTCTCGTATAAAAGCAGTGTGACAATAATTACGCTTAAGCCGTGAAGTTAATTAGATCTGGCTGCACGTTCGTTCAATTAACTGATATTTTAGTTATTGTGAGCACTGGCTATCTGCATTAACAACATGTATCTCTAATTAGTTTATTTGTTTGTATTCAGGCCCCGGCTAATAAATATGACTTAAATACAAATTCATTTTATAACTATTAGGAAATTAAACATGTTTATTTGATTTATTTCCGTCTCAAAAAAAAGTAAGGAAGTTTTATAAGTAAAGTAAGTTTTTTTAAAATAGTTTTTTAATTTAAAATGTCTTGAACTTAAGTAATTGCCAAAAAACAAATATTATGTTATTTATTAATAACAACAAACTTTTATAAATAATATTATTTAAATTTAAAAATAACTTAAAATGTAAAATGTCAATGACTGACAAAGTTTGTGAACCTGTAATCCATTCAGCCCAAAGTTCTATAGGTCACAGTCATGATAGCTTAGGCGAGAATACGATCAGTAAATTGACACCAACAATTTATACTACGCTAACTCGAATTTTGGGAAAATTCGTTTTTTACGCTAAAGTGCTTAAAATGTGTTATTTTATTTGTAATAAAAAAATCATGAAGTAATATACAAAAATAACGAAGGTACAAATTTTATACAACGCTAAGTACAGGCAATTTTTAGAAACGCTCGATTTATTTTACGCTAACTTCACTTGTCGCATTCTAAGATGGAATTGCGCGGTTTGAAACACTTATTAGTATAATGCAAATAATAGAGCTATTGTTACAAGTTAGTCTAAATATTAATAAGGTTAGTGTATTTTTACAAAAAAACACGAGAACGAGCTAAATATTTAGTATTTACATAAAAAGTAAAATATTCATTGAGGAGTGTTGATAAAAAGGATGAGATTCCGCTTTATACCGCTAAAAGAGGTAAGTTTAATGTGCTATTAAATATTATATTGTATGTCAAAGTATATAAAATATGGTTTATAAAATTTACTATATTATTTTGTAAGTTTTAGCCGCATTGCTTAAAGTTCGTGTAACACTACGCTAACTGTTACTTAGCGTAATGTAGCTCGATCGGATTTCGTTCTTTGATTGGCCATGCACTAGATAGCGACTGTATGTTTTATGTTATTTTTCGTATAAAACTATGTTAAATACTTTAAAGACAGCATATTTGACATTTTTAAATGTAGGCTTAAGTTTAAATGAATCCATAATTTATATTTTAGAGTAAGCAATGTAAAGCAATAAAAATCACACTTGTTTAGTACTGTGACCGCCCGTAATACACTACGCTGACTACTAGTTAGACGTGTGTAGTGCGTAAAATAATATTGTGGAATTAGGGGTATAAACGGCTAACTTGCACTAAATTAAAAAATATACACAATAAAGGAAAAATATAAATATAAAATAACTATAAATAAATCAAATATTATTCATACAAAATTTCAAATCAATATCCTGTAGTGTGGGGTTTTGTGTGAGGAGATAAATGCAAAAGCATTGAAAGGAAATAACAATTTTTATTTTACATTAACAAAATAGTCTAATACTAAGGTAACCTGAGTCCCTATTCAACCGTGTACTCAACTACTGAGGGCGAGGTCCGCTAACGAAGCCGTCACGCTCAATACCTGAATAAACAGTCTCAGCAAGTCCACAGCTAAACAGTGTTGGGTGTGAACAAGGACCGACCTAAGTCGATGCACATGTGTATGTGTACAAGGACCGACCTAAGTCGATGCACATGTGTACACCTCGACCGTTAGCAGCAGACTGCCGACGAGCTACCGTTGGCGCGGCCTTTTATACACGGCCGGTGCGTCGGTGATGTAGCAGTGTGCGTGCGTTGGAGCGGGGACTGATGTCTCACGCGGCTACCGGCGGTGGCGCGTTGTATGCGTTGTTACAGGCTCCCCCTCTGGACCCGAAGACGCCTCGGCGAGGAGTCCAGTTGATGTGGTGGCAGCAGGTTGCTTCCTCGGCCTACCGCGTCTGCGCAAAGGTCGTTCAGGATTAGGTAAGTCAACAGCTGAGCCTTGATAGGGGCTCAGCGCGGATGTATGATAAATACCAAGTGGTTTGTTGCGCTCCGCTGGGTGCGCTACTTCATAGGAGCAGGGCCCGTGTCGTCGCATGATGATGTAGGGGCCATCGCGACGTGGAGCTAACTTCGCAGACTGGAATCGGGCTGCGTCGCTTAGTACATTGGATGCGACCAGCACCAAGTCACCGGGCTGATAGACAGGATCAGGACGTCGCTGAACATCAGCCGACTTCTTTCTTGTTTCTTCCTTGTGCTCCCCCTGGACCAGAACAACACTGACGGCATAATCACTTGCGTCAGTTTTAATGGTGTAGGGTAGAGTATTATCTACTTGACGAAGAACAGGGGCACTTGTTAAGCGGCGTTTTAGTTCTCGAAAAGCATCTTCTTGACTTTTCATATCATCACTCTCAAATTCTCATATCATCACTCTTCTTGGGGACCAAAACAACTGATGCAGCCCATGGTGATTTAGAGGGAATGATAACAGCCTCTTCTAGCATCTTATGGATTTCTTTGCGCAAAATCTACTTGCGCTGTGGCGACATCCGGTGCACCGTGGACACGGATGCGCTGTCTTCATCCTCGTTATGCAGATCGTATTTCTTGCCAGGTTCATCCAAGACGTGGAACAATAGTTGCGGCAAGTTGAGAACTATGCTTGCATCTTGGATAAAGTCTACTCCTAGGAGTGTGCGATTATCATGTGATTCGGGCAACACGATAAAAGTTGTGGGGATAGTCCGTCCACATAAAGTAACAGGTACTTGATTTTATAAGGTAACATCCCTATTACCGAGGACCTGTAAGAGGTCGCGGAATTGGGAATCGCTAAAACTGACGTTAGCCATTGTTTTATTTCTTCGGCTACGTCTTGGTAATACCTTATAAAGGTTAATTGTAACGGTAAATGATTTTACTTGAATAAAAAAAACAATGAAAAGGGAGCAAAGAGACTAAATTAAAAGGAGGGTAGTTAGAAAAAATCATTTAAAAAAAATAAAGGGCGTAGGACAAGCCCCACGTTGGGCGCCAATTGTAGTGTGGGGTTTTGTGTGAGGAGATAAATGCAAAAGCATTGAAAGGAAATAACAATTTTTATTTTACATTAACAAAATAGTCTAATACTAAGGTAACCTAAGTCCCTATTCAACCGTGTACTCAACTACTGAGGGCGAGGTCCGCTAACGAAGCCGTCACGCTCAATACCTGAATAAACAGTCTCAGCAAGTCCACAGCTAAACAGTGTTGGGTGTGAACAAGGACCGACCTAAGTCGATGCACATGTGTATGTGTGACAAGGACCGACCTAAGTCGATGCACATGTGTACACCTCGACCGTTAGCAGCAGACTGCCGACGAGCTACCGTTGGCGCGGCCTTTTATACACGGCCGGTGCGTCGGTGATGTAGCAGTGTGCGTGCTTTTTTTTTTTTTTTTTTTTTTGTGTGGAGTAGTCGGTCTCTGACGACCATTACTACTTTACGCGGGCTGTGGTGGGGCGGATGGCCCTCAACCAAAGACATTTAAGTGACGTGCCACAGGGGCACCCCCTTTGGGGTACGAACCTCGGCCTGGACCGTCACTGACTAACAGGACGTGCGGAAGGCACGCCCTCTAGGAGCGAACGCGGCGCGTATTCCGGCCTCGACGGCGAGGACGGAACCGCGGACGTTTTGTTGTGGCTTCGCGAGCCGTGTAAGCTCTAAGTTGAGCGATCGTGATCCTATCGTCCGGCTCTTCGAGAGCATGCCTAGGTCTACGAATTTTACTAATCTTGGAGGGGATGTACCCGGACGCCCCGACCACTAGTTGGTTGGGGTGAGTGGCAGCCGAATCAAAGTAGCGGCGGGAACAGAGTTTCATGTGTTGCTGGATAGTAGGCAACTCGAGGTCTATGTGAAGATCCTCGTTACGCATGAACCACGGTGCTCCCGTCGCTTTGCGCATGAACCTATTTTGAACTGTTGTTGTTTGTAACCTATGGATCCTGTGTGGCCTAAGGTGGGCAAAAACTACGCACGCATACGTCATTATTGGTCTGATACAAGTAGTGTATAACCTAACTTTGTTTCGGATCGACATCTTAGACTCCCTCCGGAGGAGCATGTGCAGCCGTCCCAACACAAACGTGGCCCGCTTGCGAACCATGTTTATGTGGGGACGGAAGGAGAGCTTATCGTCGAGCAAAACTCCAAGATATTTGGCTTCCTTAGCCCAAGGGATCGGGGAGCCAAACATCTTGACTTTTTGTGTCGCTGCCGAGAGAGGCGAGTGGTTCCGTTTCTTGTGAAACATCACCGCTTGACTCTTTTCGGGGTTGACCGTTATCCTCCATTTCTGGAACCAATCGCTGAGGGCGTTGGACGCAGATTGGAGTCGCCTAACTATCGAGGAAGGGGAGGTGCCAGAGGCGTAAATCGCTGTATCGTCTGCAAAAAGGGCTGTTTGCACACCCGCAGGCCGAGGGATATCTCGTGTGTACAGAGAGTACAGAAGGGGGGCGAGGACGGAGCCCTGAGGGACTCCGGCCCGGATGGGGTGAGCTGAGGACAGAGTCCCTTCAACTTTGTAGCGAAAGGAACGATTCGACAGAAAGTCTCGTAAGATGAGCACGAGTCTGTGTGGCACTCCCATCATGAAAAGCTTGTATGTTAAGCCAGCGTGCCACACCTTGTCGAATGCCTTTGCCACATAGAAGAAGAGAGCTCCGGTCATTTGACCTTTCATGAGCCGAGCGCTGACATGTTCAACGACACGGTGAACTTGGTGGGTGGACGAGTGCTTGGCCCGAAAGCCAAACTGCTCGTTTGGAATAAGATTGTTGGCCTCCACGTGTGCTAACAGCCTCCTATACAAAAGCCGCTCGTAAATTTTCCCTAAACCTTTAAGCAGACTAATCGGTCTATAACTAGCCGGCTCGGACTTCTTTTTGCCGGGTTTCGGTATTCCGATAACCACGGCGTCTTTCCACTGCTGTGGGAAGACACAGTTTGATAGTGCGGCATTAAATATGCTTGTCATAAGGACCAAGAGACGTTCGGGGAATAGTTTGATTACCCTATTCGTTATTCCGTCCGAGCCGGGTGCCTTTTTAGGGGCGAGAGATTTTATGACGGTTTGCACCTCGTCTGGTGTAACTAACGGTATAACGTCGCTGTCTGCCTCGAGCGGAGGGGCCGGGAGAGAAGCTTGCCGTTCCACTTCGCTTTCGACATCTATTTGAAATTTCCCATGAGTGTTTCCCTGAAGAGGACTGCTCACGCATTGGGCCTCGAGGCTGTCGGCCAGGCATTCGGCCTTGTCATCATCCTCAAACGCTAGTGTCCTATCAGGCTTGGCCAAAGGAGGCATAGAAGAGTAGACGTCCTTCGTTAACGATCGGGATAGTTGCCAGAAAGCGAGATGAGAAGGCTCGATCTCGCTCAATTTCGCATCCCATCGTGACTGACGAAACTCATTTATGCGTACTTTGACCTGCCGCTGCAGGTATCTAAGGGTAGCCCTATTTTCCTCGCTGGGGGCTCTGTCATAGGCACGTGTGGCAGCGTTCTTGCGCCTCAACAGATCACGCACGTCAGCGGGCAGTTGCCAGCGCCGGTCTTCCGGCACAGGCACTGTCCGAGAACAATCGTTAATTAACGATTGGACGTGCTCTGTTAGGGCGCTGATCGCCGCCTCGGTGTCCTCTACAGTCTCTAGTCGGTCAGGCAGTGTGCGTGCGTTGGAGCGGGGACTGATGTCTCACGCGGCTACCGGCGGTGGCGCGTTGTATGCGTTGTTACAATCCTTATTAATATAAAAGTTATCGCGTTTTTCCCTTTATACGCGTCTACTGTAAAGTTCACTTTTATGAGTTAGCTTAGTGTAAATTGTTGGTGTCGAAATGTCCTATTACTATAGGGACACTGAGGAAAGTATGATAGCATGGGACGTTTGGTTTTAAGAATTAATAATTAAGCTAATTACCTTTGGTACTAAATAGGCAACAAACATTAAGTACAAATACATTTAACAAGTATTAACTTAACTACAGAGAAGTCCTTTTCAAAATAAGGGAAACATATGTTATGGCTACCGTGGTGCGAGTTTCGACAATTTGCAAATGGCGGGCGGTGGGCCAGGGTACGACCCTGCTATTTATCACCCACCTCCTCTCCTACTCGTCCCCAATGAAATGGATATCGGAGGCTAATTTACGCACCGCGCCACGGCCCACAACCCACAAAGCCTTTTTACACATTTTTCAATACCACCCGGCATTCCAGTTAGAGGTATTTCACCTTTACTTTGTTATACAGCTACTGGCTTTTGAGGTCACGTTTTTTTAGCCTTTAGGATATCTTTATTGAAATATCATTTTAATTGAATGAAAACTAACTGCTACGCAGTGGTCTCGGATTTGATTTAAACTAAACTCAATCTTTATGTAAATTATATGAACGTCTGCATTGTTTTTATGTCGTATATAATGTAAAACGTATATAAGTAGGTACATATTGTACCTAAATATCAGTTCATCTTAAATTGAGAGTAGATGACGTTGCGGGAATGTGAGATTATTAAAATACTAAAGATATACCCCCTTATTGGTCTAATATCTTCCTCTAATAATGGTTTAATAAGTTCATTAGTGACCTCCTATCTAAATACCTAGCTTGACCTGTTTTGAAGTTTCAGATCTCATTAAGTCTTGCTTGTTTCTATGCTCTTTCATTCCAAACAGCAAGCGGAAACATTGCAATTAGGAAATACCTAGAAATGATAAACACAGGAACTCTAAAATTCCACACATTATTGAAGCAGAATACCGTGAATAGAGAACGAATAGTGCACAAAAGATCGATACATGAGTGATGGCGAGTGCTAAACGTTTGATGCATTCACTGCCAGCCAGCAACGTAATGCGTACGAACGATAATTGCCATTTTAGGTCATCACTCATCGTTTACGCGTCAATCTGTTTGCATAACGATGGGTTTCCCAATTATTAAAATGATTTTAGTTAAACTGACAACTGGTTAAGAGGAAAACTTACAAAGTGTGTTAACAGTATTAAGTACAGACATAAGCTTAATTTTTAGTTAGGCTTGAGCTTCACTAACCCTCTTTTTCGCGTAGAACACATCTTAAAAATAAGTACTTACTACCGTAGCTCGTCGAAACAGATTTGCTTTCCTGGGCTGCTATGACGATCTAATGTTGACCTTTACTATATTTTATTTTTTTATTTATAGTCAAACATTAACTTTATCAGGGTGATAAAACATTTTAAAATCCTAATTGACATTGACTGAAAAGTTCTATCAGATTTTTCAAATGGGATTACTGTTTTCATACCTACCGTATACGTTCGGTAATATTTCAAAATAGTTTGTCATTCGGCATGACAGCTAACGAGCCGGGAGCTGCATTCACGTGAATTTTAGTCAGCCTCGATATTCCCCGTACAGTGTTATACAATCAATGATTCAAGGAAATATATTAAAATTGACAATTGAAAATACTGCATCGAAATACTATTACCCCAATTACTCATAAACTTCAAACTTCAAAATACTTTATTTCATAAAATTTATTACAAATTGTTTGAATTAGTTGTGTTTAATATTATATCTGCAATGATAAATTAAATCAAATAATTTGTACGTATGTAACTTAGAAAGTCAATCAATTTGTTAATCGCAGTACACTGCTGGACATAGACAATTGATTAAATACTTTAAATTTTATATGTAAGTAACATTTGAATGTCATAGTGTAGTTGAGTGTTTGTGCACAAATCGATGTAGGTATATTATTTGAAATACAGCTTTCTACAAAGCAAGAGTTAATAGAGTGAATTTTTCGTTCTAAAGCAGGTATATTATTTAGTAACAATACCAACATAAGAACGACTAATCGTGATGGATACCTATTTTCGACAGAAATTAACCAGACTCTATATATTTTTATATTCTCTGTGGCTAATAGTTTAATTTTGTTTTTACTGTTGAACAAAACTGCGATTTCAATTAGTTCAATATAAAAGAGTAAAGCAAAACTTATTGCAAAACTATAAAAGAAAAATAAAAATATCGAAAACCTTTGTAGATATATCATAAACCGAACTGACAGTGAGGAGCCAATCATTTCGAATAAACCCACACTT
This sequence comes from Schrankia costaestrigalis, assembly GCA_905475405.1. NCBI lineage: Eukaryota > Metazoa > Arthropoda > Insecta > Lepidoptera > Erebidae > Schrankia > Schrankia costaestrigalis. Next base: position 21,132,756 of record FR997833.1, read on the forward strand.
ATTAAGACAAGTAACTTGATATTTCAACAATAGGCTGTCTGCTTGAAGTTTCTTTACTGTTACTATAAACTTTGTTTAGGTAAATATAAGGTTCATTTTTATGTAATTCATCTTTAGGTCAATGTGTTACTTAATAAAATATTAAGTTGGATAATAATATTCCTAGAGTTATAAACGGGATAAAACAATGAACCAATTAAGGATTTTCTAGTAATTAGAGCGACATGTTTGGTTTAATTAAACTGGGCTGCTGTGCAAGAGATCGCTGGTTCGAATCCCAAGTACGACAATTATTTGTGTGCTCCGCATATTACTGTCTTGAGCCTGTAGGTATGTTCTTTTTCCCTCTAAACTTTACGAGCATGTCTATAAAAGTCTCCACAACATAAGATTTGATATCGGTGTTTAAACAAAAAAAGGAAAATTATTTGATGAAATGTAGTACGTAACAGGAAAGTATGTTTCAGGACTTAACTATTGCAATAGCGAGTAATACAGTCTCCCTTGTAAACCTGAACAATAGGAACGAGAGCACCTTGACTATGAGTGGGTAGACAGAACCTTAAGAGCTTAGAGGTCGCTTGAAAACTATTGTCTGATTCGTATAATGTTTCATTATATCACAGCAAGGACTTTCAATACCGGCTTACTAATACCACGCGAGCCAGACACCTTGGTAAAGGGTTTGATGTGAACTATGCCTCAGTCGACTTTTACGATTCTCATGGAATGAGATGAATTGGTGATACCATGTATTCTTTATTTACTAACATTAATTATTAAGAGAGGTCGATGGAAGAGGAAGGCACAAGATCACGCTCGATTGCTATATATGGAAGAGCCATCCCCATCAGTGGACATCTTTTGGTTTATTAAAATAAGCATTAAATCGGGACGAAATTTTAAATTCCATGTCAGTATGGAAACAAAAAAAATCTCACCTCTCTCTCCTTCCAAGATTTTAATTCACCTAACTTACTAATGTGATTAAACGAACAGTTTACAATAACTTGTATTATAACTATAGTAAGGTATATAATGTTATAGCAAACTCCGAGACGAGGCAGCGTAGTCTTAGTAGGCCAAGACATTCCTCCATAAATGTCGAAAACTCAACCTTACTAGAGTACATTTAAGGGCTAGTAAAACAATAAATCTCCAAAATTTTATTTCATTTAAAGTAGATAATATTTACGAGGCAAGAAACACATTTTTATAACAGGGTAAATAAACTTCATACAATAATTTAACATAAAAGTGTGAGTGAATTTGGTACGGTATTACTGTACGCTTTGCCTCAGGCATGGAGTTATTGAGCGGGCGGGCGTCGCTGGCGGCCGGCCAAACGCTTGACATGCCTTCGACAACCTACTGTTGTGGTAGAAAGTACGTAGACGAGCTTTTGGGGACATTTTTATGTACCATAGGATTACTCTTGAATAACATTTTTGTAATGCTTGTAAACATATTGTTCTGGTACAAATTATGTATGTTATAGCGTATAGAAATCCTACATTATGAACGCGAAAGTTTGTAAGTATAAATGCATGTTTGTTACTGATTTACGTAAAAAGTACCAAATGTATTTTAATGAAACTTTACAATAATATAGCTTTATCATAACAGCCCATTAATGTCCCACTGCAGGGACGGGCCTCCTACGGTGACGGAAGGATACTTGGGCTACTAATACCACGCGGGCCAGACGGATTGGTATAGGTTTTAATTTCAAGTTTTCCTTCTTTTTATTTCGTAAAGATAATATTCACGAATTGTCCCTTAGTCGGTTTTTACGACGCCCATGGGATGAGATGGGGTGGGGACATATTGTGTCAGCTTATGTATCAGAATACCACATAGGCTACAATTTATAAAGATATTGTATTTATATAAGCTACTCTAAATACTAATATATGTATGTATAGTTTTCTTCTTGTTGTTACAAATATACTCGTAGACCTATTCAAACCTGAGCCGTATGCTACCGCAGTAGGTGTTTCATTTAGTAGAGCGCGAGTTTCATTTAGTTTTCAGTTTGCAGTTCCGCGGTTACACTAAAATGTTACGTTTCTCTGAATTAAGTAGCTTGGAATTATTTTTGGTCGTTCTTATGTAAGAGCTCTGAATTAAGAGGGTTTTTATTCGTAGGAAGAGCTTGTGTTTACTTTCATTATAATCGTCTGTCTATCACATGAATGCTTCTAAATATATTTTATGGAAATAACGTGCAGTCAATTATCCTATCATGCAAAAAACATCGTCTGGATTACATTTTTCCATCAATGAATCAATAGCCTTTAATCGCTGTCCATGAGCTTTTATACCCATTGGTATTGACTTACACTGAATTTTAGTTAAATACGTGTTCATTTTAATACATTCCTTCTACGACTTTACGATGATGACCACAATTTCCATAAGCTATCAACATATAGGGATGTGAAACTTAGATTACAGCTTAAATCTGGGCTGATACGTTTTAAGTCACTTCACTAGCGATTACATGCTATAATATAATAGGGATTTAGCTATTGTAACATAGCTGCTATATAATTTCATCTCTATTTCGTAGACAATAGAGCACATTTTCGTATGAGATGTGTGAAGTCTAAGCTAGATTGGCCGCAGTACGAGACGACGGCGAACGTTTAAATTTAGACTAACCCACAGATAATAGATAAACTAGGATGAGCCATGATGGCGTAATGAGAGCGGCTAGTATGTACGATTATGTACGGAAATATCTTGTCGTTAGAGTAAATAATTTTTATCGTTTGGGTATTAAGACATTTATATTTGAAAAACTAGACCCGATACTTAATAACATGTACTTACGCTACTTAATATAATAATGTTTCAGGCATACTAAAGACCGAACTTAATGCTTTCTTTGTCTCTTTTAATGTAATTCATTATGCGCATTGCCTTGCTTGTTTATTATTTATTTTAGTTGGTTTAAAAATCTGGTAAAGATTAGCGTGCAACCGATGGATGAGGGAGGCACAGGACAGAGGCATGTGGAGGTGTTTGAAGGAAGCATATGTCCAGCACTGGACGTCTTATTGATAATGTTGTTGATTCTTCACACATTCACATAACTCCATCTAATTACAAAACTAACCAAAGTTGGTGCTGTTGGAAACGAATAAACAAAGTAAACTAATATTTAACCATGTAGATTAAAATTGCCTTGCGGTTCCCGGTTAGAATAGGACTGCCCATACCCTCCCGTGGGTGTCGTAAGAGGCGACTAGGAGATACCACGACCCGGTCCATACCACCTAGCACCTCAGGTTTACCTCCTGGAGTAAATCACCAACAACAGCATTCCCAAGGAGGTTTGGCGTCAAGGAAGCGGCCGGCCGTAAAATATAGCCATAACTTTTAGCAGCATATGGAAGAAGAAGACATGCAGCGTCCATCCCAAAAATGTTGGGATAATAAATTGGGTTAAGGGTAGGAGAATGATGATGATGTAGGTAGATTAAAATAATAATTATATTTCATAACAAAGGAAGTCTCTTTGAACTCGTCACTGTCAAGTAAACTAGAACACAAAAACAGGGAAGTAACAATAAAATTGTTTAATCAATAGGTACCAGACACAAATGGTGCCAGTTCCTCCATGATACCAAGTGAGACACACGCAATTTTCTCCGATCAATAACGTTGACGGATAGGTCACCCTGTCACGGTGCTTTCTTTCTTTTAAAAAGACAACTTCCTCACTAGGGCACGATTCTTGCTGCTGAAGTTGCCTTCTTATTGATTCAAACATGGCTGAGCCTACTAAAATTGTATAATTAGCTTCAATGAGTTACAAATATCTAATTTGTAATAATAACAAGTTATTATATCTTTAAAAACTTATTATCTTCAAGTTATTATCTAATCCACCCCATCTCATCCCATGGGTGTCATAAAACTGTAATTTACTGCTGGCTGTTATGATGATGATGATCTGATTCTTTAAGAAATAGAAGACAACTCCCGTACTAGGGATCATGCCCTGTGTCGCGGGGACTTTTACAAACATCAATTTAACAGACACAAAGATCATCCAGACTCAGGACAATAGTTTCTGGATCGCATCTAAGAATTGCTCCACATGAGATTCGAACCTTCAACCTCGCGGTGTATTATGACGATTTATTTGATATTAAATTAATTACTAGATATAATGTTGCCACGCTACTGTTTTAATAGGCAGGTATACTAAAACATGAAAAATAAACGTTTTTTATTTGAATTTTGATAATGGCTTTGCACCTAAACTATCCTTTTTTAACGAGGCACAAAATCCATTAAAACTAGTGGCTCTCTCGTTCCGGGAACATCACACGAATGTTGTTTTAAGTAAATAAAAAACTTGATTGCATTGTGTTTTGATTCTTTTTTAATAATGTGCTTTAAGTACATTACTTTTTTTTAAAACCTTTTTTTTTTATTTATGACGAAGGTTGGTAAAAGAGAAGGTAAATAAAGGTAAGGTTTACAAAATAAGTTTTTATTTACGGTTACGGTCAAATATATCATCTTAGCTTCAAGTTTTTTTAAATCATGATAATATTTTACACATATTCCTATAACTAAATGTATTCTAAAACCAAGAGAATCTTGCACTATCATTTATTTCACGTAAAACGTGCTTTAAACCTCGTAAGTAAAGTCAGTCTGTTTATACTTGAATATTTTTCTACTTAACATTGAAGTAATAAGTATTTTCAAAATGTTAAATTATCCAATATACAACGGAAAATACGTGCCATGCAATTTACTTTTTTGATTAACGTTTCTTGACAGCCGTGGTTCTAAGCTAACTGAGGTTGCAGAAAATTTATAAGTCAATAGAAACCCGGTATAAAATCCTAAATACACTATTTTCTTGAAGCTAAATGGAGCTTTAACCCAAGACTTAATTGAGAACAGGCTAATCTCAGTCGGAGGTGAAAAATAAAGGATCATAAATTGGCGATAACTTTTAAGAATCTAGGCCAAGAACTCAGCGTCGAGACGAGTCGCTCGGTCGAAGCGTCCAATCTCGAACCTCTCAATAAAAACTTGGCAAACTTTAATTGGACTGTTAAATCATGCAGTTTTTTTCTTTACTAAACGACCTAATGCGAGTTCTTTCTTTAATATTAGTAGAAGTAGTTAATATAACTGGGGAAGTTGTTTAAACTTGCCCCTCTAGAGGGTGTGCAGCTTGACTGCGAAAACTCGGACAAAAAGTGTCAAGCAAGTCGAGAACAACTGTTGTTCTAGTTTTTCTATTTACCGACGTAATTAGTTTTCTGACTTACGGGTGAAATGTGACTACGATAAAAATTGTTACAACAAACAACTTTAGCGGGTTTTATTATTTTAAAATGTATTTCCTTTTGGTTGAACATAGCTGCGTGTTTTATTTAAATACATTTTGAATTATGCTTTGTTTATTTTAAGGTAGGTAATCGTGTTGAAAGGCGGTGGTTATTAGTAGTTTTTTAATGACTGCATAAAGTGGAACCATTTAGAGTATGTAATTGATGAATGTATGAAATCACACGTAGGTAATTTATGAATGCTTTATTTGTGTATGATTTTGAGAATTTGACATAAACAATGTTGCTGTTTAATATAAAAATAGTACTTTCCTTAATTTAACAAAAACTTTAAGGTGTTAAGAGCCTTTTTGATCACAATGTCTACACTGTAAAATGACTTTAAAGGATTACGCATAAAATGCATATTGACTAAGTAGCAAAATGCCTCAAATCATAACGACTTAGTACTAATACACCTTTAAATGAAAATGACTTTGTAGTAAAATGACTACGAAGTAACGCGACTTTAAAGACAAACGTCTTAAATGAAGATGACTTGAAATCCAAAATACCTAAAATGCAAAACATCTCAGTAGGTAGTTTTATGACCAGAACATGAAAATGCACCCCCTGTGGGGCACGAACCTCGGCCGAACGCGGCGCGTATTCCGGCCTCGACGGCGAGGACGGAACCGCGGACGTGTTGTTGTGGCTTCGCGAGCCGTGTGAGCTGTACGTTGAGCGATCGTGATCCTATCATCCGGCTCTTCGAGAGCATGCCTAGGTCTACGAATTTTGGATAATCTAGATGGGATGTACCCGGACGCCTCAACCACTAGTTGACGGGAACAGAGTTCCATGTGTTGCTGGATAGTCGGCAACTTGAGTTCTATGTGAAGATACTCGTTACGCATGAACCACGGTGCTCCCGTCGCTTTGCGCATTAACCTATTCTGAAGTGTTTGTAACCTATGGACCCTGTGTGGCCTAAGGTGGGCGAAAACTACGCACGCATACGTTATAATTGGTCTAATACAAATCGTGTATAACCTAATGTTTCGAATCGACATCTTAGACTCCTTCCGGTGAAGCATGTGCAGCCGTCCCATCACAAACGAGCCCAGCTTGCGAACCATGTTTATGTGGGGACGGAAGGAGAGTTTATCGTCGAGTATGAGTCCAAGATATTTGACTTCCCTCGCCCAAGGGATCAGTCGCCTAAATATCGAGGGGGAGGGGGGGGGTGCCAGAGGCTTAAATAGCTGTGTCGTCTGCAAAAAGAGCTGTTTGAAAACGGAGTTTATCTACTATTTCATTTATTTGAACAAACCTGTTACTCGTCTGCTTTAGGAAATAAATAAGCAGTAATAAATAAAGTAACATTTTATTTCATTTATAATAATTCACAAATAAAAATAATGATTATTTGATTTATCGTCGTTTTGATTCTTAGTCCTAATGGCGTTTTGTGTATTATCCTTTAAAGTCGTTTTCAATTTTGAGACATTATGCTGCATAGGCAAGAAGCAATACAGATGTATTGCAAATAAGTCATAACACTTTAGAGATATTGATTTGAGGCATTTTTCTTCAAAGTAATTTTACAGTGTAGACATTGTGATCATAAAGGGTTAAGAGTTTCAGTAGTCGAACTCTCTCTTAAGACATTTCGTTTTAAGATGTAAAATATCTTTGATGGAAAAGAAAAATGCTTTGTTTGGAAACCAGTTTTATTGACAAATACATTCTCTAATGTACAACAATAACTATATAAACATTTCATTTGTAACAAAATAGTCAAAAATTTGTATAACCCATGGTCACCACAATCGCCATCTTGAAGTAGTCCGCTGCACCAGCCAATACCCAAGTACAAGCGACACGTAACTTTATAAAACTACAGAGAGTTTGTGCGAGTAGATACAGACGTTATCCTCCATGCTCGTCTTAAAGTATAAACTTATATACTTAACTACGTAATAGGTTTGAGGTAAGTGTGTCGAAGAAATTAAAAAATCTACTAACCATATAGTTTTTTAACGAGTTTTCCTAGTTGTATTGAGAAAATGTCGTCAAAGTTTACCGTGTAAGTACTTAATCGGCTAACTGACATACGAGAAAGCAGGTCTACAGCAAGAGCTGTCTTGGAACAAGCTGCAGTTTGAAAGTATTATTGTGTTCAGGTGACCCTTTCAACTATAGCTACATTCGCTTAAATGGTAAGGTAGGCCTAGAATAGGCAATGGCTTCGACGTGCTCTAGCATTGCTGAGGTCCGTGACCAGCGGTTACTACTCACCATCAGGCAGACCACTTCCATCTCAAGGCACTAAATAATACCTATTAAATTTTAACCAATCGTGTATTGGTTCTAAGAAAACATACACAATACTTACAAAATACTTTGTACTCACATCGCAACATAAAGAAGTCAAAGCAAACATTGGTGTATAAGTTCCGCATTTACTTTGAAAACTTTACAACTATTGCAAAAGACTTGCAGTTAAAAACGATGAAGTCAGAGCTATTCGTCTACAATTTGCGATTAGTATTATGTAATAGTGCGCTTGAACCATAACTGTGAAAATTCACATGCAAGATAATATAAATAAAACTTTTACGTTTCACAGATTACATCGAGAGGCAAGCTTACACGAGCAGGAACACGATAATATTGAAATGTTAGCCCTTATGCCTCTTCTTTCTTTTAAGGGTTCCTTTTCCTTGTCAATTACTCGTCCAGTAATATTGGTTATGCCCAGTCGTCACCATTGGCTCCGTTACCACTGATGATAAATGGAAAAAAACGTACAATATCAAAGAGGACAAGATATTCTTAGTAAATTGGCTTAAATAATTGATCCAATTACAAACGAGAACAAGAATGAATACATATGAAAAGGTATAAGATTTACTTATTAAATCAGTAGTAGTAGCTCACACCTTGTAGTCTTTGTCTGATACCCAGAGGTTCCGAGTTAGATTCCTGTTCTTTGCAAACATTTGTGGGCATGAATGTTAGTATTGCTCTAACTTCTCTGGCTCTGTTACGTTACATTTTGCGTTACGTTACTTAAGGTTACATTTCCAAGTTAAGTATGTTATGTCCCTAATACTTATCTAATTGTAATACATAAATATCTAATTGTACTGTAAACTACAAACTTTCACTAATTTTTCTTACGAACATGTAAACAACCTTAGCATTAATAACATTGAGTCAAAGTATATAGCTTTTAGAACATAATAAAAAATGTTAATTTTAAAACATCTGTTGAAAGTTTAAAACGTTTCTCTTCTAATAAGTATAGAAGTTGTGAAAGTTGTTCAAACTATTCAGATAAGTGAGGGGTAGGATCCATCGCTACTGAAACTTGATGAGCTAAACTTATACTTGATCAACTTACTTTTTAACTTAAGGAACGCTTCAGATGCTTAACTAGGAAAATCTATACATATATAAATCTGTAGAGAAGTCAATTCTGTACTTGAAATATATTCTCAAAATAACTATCAGGGTGTGATTAGTGACCGATACTGATGCCAAAAATGCAATCAGTACAATTTTTGTCTGTCTGTCTGTCTGTCTGTCTGTCTGTATGTTCGTTATAGAAACAAAAACTACTTGACGGATATTGATGAAACTTAGTACAATTATTCTTCATACTCCTGGTCAGGTTATAGTATACTTTTCATCACGCTACGATCAATAGGAGCAGAGCAGTGAAGGAAAATGTTGGTAAAACGGAAGAAATTAGAATTTTTAAGTTTTAGGTAGCTATTAAGGTAGGACATGTAACTTAGGTTATTTTGTTAGGTATGTTAAAAAGCAAGAAATAAGGAAAAATGATTGCTTGAAAGCCCTAAAAAAAATTATTGACAAAAAAATGTTTTACCCTTTAAGAATTTTATATACATAAAATATAAACATTGCAATGAACATTGATATTAAAATTTCATCAGGCGTTTAAAAAATGTAAACTATTTTTTTAGAGCAGTGAATGAAAATATAAATAAAACGGGAGAAATTAGCATTTTTAAGTTTAAGGTAGTGATTTAGTTATGAAATCTAACGTAGGTTATTTTGTTAGGTTAGTTAAAATGAAAGAAAAATTATCGCTAGAAAGCCCAGAAAAAAATTACTAACCATTTTAACTCCTCGCAATAGTTAGGCATATGAGATTAATAAAAAAATACTGTCGAATTTACAAGTGGAAAGTAAACTTTATTTTTCAATAAATAGAATGGTCGACAATAAAATATAGAAATACAATCACAAAACATTAAATTATTATTCAAAGTGTTTGTGTTTATTTTATTAAGTAATTCAAAAATACTGCACGCAGTTTATCTATAGATAATAATAATAATATAGTCGAGTCTAATTTTAGTCAAATATTTTTTGCTAGATGGTAAAAAGGTGTTAGGTATTAGTGTTAGTTATTTCAGCATTTTTTTTACAAAAGACAAATCTCACACTAGCCTTTAAAAATATCAATTTAACGGACACAAAGAACATCCAGACTAAGGACAATAGTTTGTGTATCACAATTGTCCTCCATGGGAATCGAGCCCGCAACCTCATGCACGCCAGCCATGTAATGCGACCGTCGCGCCACCGAGGCAGGTAATTCTGCCGCACCATAACGTGGCGTGCAAATGTATTCATTCATAATTAATTAGCGATTATCCGTGTGGTGACGGAGTAAAGAATACAATATGTCACCTCCCCATCTCATCCCATGGGTGGCGTAAAACCGACTAAGGGACTATCGGTGAATATTATCTTTACGAAATAAAAATGAAGGAAAACTTGAAATTAAACCCTATACCAATCCGACTGACCTGCGTGGTATTAGTAGGCCAAGTATCTCTCCGTCACGGGAGGAGGCGCGTCCTTGCAGTGCATTAATGGGCTGTTATGATGAAATAAGCGATGTCATTTATTTTAACTTACAAATTTGACAACAGATAGCATTGTGCCTGTGACGTCATTTTCAGTATCGCGGTGTTAAGATTTTCCTTGAAAGAATGACGTTCGCTCATGTCTTTCAGCATAAGTTTAGACGCAGTCTTCATAGATCTGTCTTTGTAAAGGTCTGTTTTTAAAAAGGTTTTGGTTCGTTCGATAATTTTACAATTCGTTTGTAGGTATATCTGTTTGTTATAAGGTTTAAAAAACGATTTTTCAGTATTAAATCGAAATGCGAAGTAAGTAACATCCACCACGCGAATGAAGTCGCGGGCACAGCAGCTAGTTTTATGAATAAAATACAATTAAGTTATCTTTAACTTCTTAATAACACAACTGTTTAACTGCAATAAACTGTTCTCAAGTGCATTTATGTTTTTCGTGCTTTCAGACAGCATATTCGATTCACTGTTAATAGAATACAGAAACTTTAAGAAAGTATGATATTTATCTTTATATTAAAAGGTCATCTCAGCCTATGGTTGTCGTAAAGAGTTAAAAATCACATCCAGGTTTCATCTCTATAAAAACAAAAGAAGGAAAACCTGACATAAACCCTACATAATATACCAATCCAAGCTTATTATTTGTCTGCTCAGTTTCTCTTCCTCTCTGAAGGAAGTCCTTTCGGTACAGTCGGACACAAAGCTGATAAATAAATAGCAGATTTGACTCTTTAGACAATAGACAAATCCTCATTCGCTGTATGTTTGTTTTAAGTCAAAACCATCGCAAAACGACTCTACGTTAGTCCGTCTTAATATACACTTCATAAATTTATCTCTTTCGATTCCGGTATGAGGAAAAGAGATGTATATACGTGCTCGGAAAACGATTCAGAAGCAAGTTTACGGTAGGGGTTCAGATTCGAGCGAATGTTTACGATGTTACATTATGTTCAGTTATTTTTAAAGCTTTCTTTTTACCTTAATTTTAAATTGGTGCATAAATATTATTTTTGAAGGTGCTTTGTGAGTTTTGTAGCAATAAACCATGTAAATTTTAATATAGGTAACTATGCGTAGGTCTTCAATAGGTGAAAGGATACCCGTTCTGTAGGAGGTCACAAACCAGATTGCCCACCACTTGACTGCTTAGCACTCGGAACTGACGAGTATGTTTGAGGATATAAAATATAATTGTATACGAAGCAAAGTAGGTTTGTAAGATTACTAATATAAGATTACTAAAAACTAATACTAAGTCAGCCTAAATACATTTGCATAAAAAGATAAATAAATAAATACTCACGGACATCTCTAAACAGCGCCATTTGTTCCTAAAGTAAGCTAGTCTTAACCTGCTTGTGTTATGGGTAACAGAACAACGGATATTAATACATACTTAAATACTTTTTTTTGTAAATACATGCATATTATACATAGAAACACTCAGACCAATGCAAATAATCATGTTCATGCACACAAATATTTGCATTGAGCGGGAATCGAACCTGAGACCTCTGCGTAGCAGTCATGTTGTATAACCACTACGCCACAGAGGTCGTCAAAATAAATAAATAAATACAAAACAGTTTAAATACGTATCTAAACTGAAGCGAGTATGTCGAGTGTTTCTCAGCGAAGTATGCACCGCACCCAAGTTACCCAATTACCCTTCCCTCCTAACGATGGTGAGCTGATTAGTCTGTTAGTAATTAGTCGACTCAAATACTAGTTGTATTAGTTAGTCGACTTAGTTTTGATCGTTCGATATCAACTTGTATCGAGTTTGGGTGTTAGGACGTCCACGTTAGACATTCGCTGTATTAGTTAAATAAGTAACTGTTAGCTTAACATACATTAAGTTAACTTAAGGACAGAAAGGACAATGCAAGTAATTGGGCTCAAAAATAAATAAAACCGGTCAAGTGCAAATCTGACTCGCGCACCGTGAGATCCGTACAAACTTATTTATTTACCCTGTGACGTGCCTCACGCGTCCCGCTTCGCGCGTCCATCTTCGCGCGCTCCACTTCGCTACACGTCAATGGCGCGAGCGCGTCGTGGAGGGGCCTACACAGCGGCCATTATATAAGAAGACGCGGGGCGCGGCCCCTTCCTTTTTGTTCCGGCTTGCTGACTGAAGCTAAGTGTTTGCCTTTCTATAGGGCAGCCTTCGAACCTCGTGCTTTGTAATCGAATCCTCTCAAAATCCTTCTGATTAGACCGGCTTGCTTAAACTATATTTGTGTTAACGTAGTGATTTCTAAATATATAGTGACAAACTAATAACATTGTATGTACTAAACTTTTAACTGAATAATACTACATTGTCGTACTGAGTTGTTTGCATTTATCTCCCTAAACTACCCACTACGTCACAGTGGCGTCCAACGTATTAAGGCAAAAGCACGAGGTTTGGTGAGCACGCCCATATTTTTTTTTTCTTTTCTGTGTGTCGTGAAAAAAAAGTGTTCCGTTCAAGGTTGGTACTGTTCTTGTTCTTTCTTTTATGTTAAAAAGAGTTTAAACTTTCCTTTCGTTTCTGCAAGCGAATTATCTACTTTTTTATTTTAATTTAACTACCTTGTACGTTAAAATAAACAAACGGTCAGCGCACGTGGCGTGACCGCGTTGTCCTTTTAAAAAATATCATAACAAGATATTTAATTGACTTCGTAGACGATACCTACTGAACGGAACACATAATTCACATTTAATTCTATTGTTCGTTGTTTACATTGATTGCTTCTGCAGTTTTGCCGTGTATTATTTTTTCTTTTCTTAAATAAAATGTCGTACGCGATTAACTACCACCATTTAAACAAGACTGAACTACAATATGAGGTCCTTGTACGAAAGGGCGATAAGTCAGATACGGTAGACGAGTTGCGGAAGCAATTAGTAAAATTATTTCCTCTTTATCCGTCGGAGGACATTTCGGAGTCGTGTTACGAGCCCGCCGCGGATATATCGCAAAGTGAATTGTCCTTGTCGCGAGCTAATAATAATTTAAAACTATTGCAAGTAGACTTTAATAGTAGGATGTTCGCTAGGACGGAATCCATCTTGCACCACGTGTATCATAGGTTACAGCGTGTTGAATTTAGTGACAGGGAAAGTTATGAATCCATTTGGCAGGAGTTCAACTCCATCTTTAACTTATTTAAAGCCTTGTCACCTTCCTCTATTAGTGGCACGAGCGTCGCAAAGACAGCAGTACAGCAACCAGGCGGTGTTGCACCTACCTCCGAGTCATTAAATTATGACCGTAAACTTTTTTCGGAGTTAGGCAAGTTTAAGTACTCGGGTAAAACGTGTGTGCGCGGTTTCATAGAGAGAATGAATGAATTTATTTCGTCTAGGGGCATTCCTGACTCGAAGATCTTATCCTTCGCGTATGAGATATTTTCGGACGATGCCCTTCATTGGTATCGTTCCGTTAGGAACAATGTAAATTCATGGAGTGAGTTGTGTGGGTCATTGAAGCAGGATTTTAGCCCACATAACTATGATTTCAAATTAATGTCTGAAATAAGACTGCGCTCTCAAGGTCAAGGTGAGAACATAACCCTGTATGTAGCGAAAATGCAGGGGTTGTTTTCTCGCCTTGACAATCCAGTTCCAGATGGTGAGAAACTGGAAATTTTATTAAACAATATTAGGCCTTGTTATACCAACTGTCTCTTGACTACAACTATTACTGATATTCCTTCGTTGGTTAGTGTCTGTCGTAATTTTGAAAAATATAATAGTCGTAGTAGGGATTTCTCTGAGCCTCCTACGGTTACTTCTAACACTTTAGCTCCTGAATTCGCTTATAATAATAATAATAGTAATAAAAAGTATACTGGTTCTTACCAACCTAATAGGTTTAAAAACTTTCATAAAAATTTTAAAAATGAGCCTTCAACTTCTTTTAACTTATCTGCGGAACCCCAAGTTAGTGCGGTATCTAATACTCCCAGGCAGTATTGTCCTCGGTGTCGTTCTGATTCGCATTCCTTGAAAACTTGCCGGCAGCCGCGTTACTTGATTTGTTTTAAATGTGGCCTAAAGGGCTACCGCGCAATGGACTGTCCGAAGTGCAACGGTCCAATTATTAATAATTCAAAAAACTAATTAGTAACGGTTGGGGAAAGATAAATAAAATCTTTAATAATAAAATAAAGAGTAAATTGTATAATAATAATAAATGGCAAGACTTGTTGCATTCCAATTCATTATACTTCTGCAACAGTAACAAACTTTCCTCAATCGATAATTCAAAACAAACTATTACGCCATATATTTCTGTGACAGTGAACGGTAGAAGTACAGTGGGTCTTCTTGATACTGGTTCGTGTTTTACAATTCTTGGTAACAACTGTCATAATTATTTTTTAAACAAGTTAAATATTGATTCAACAAAATCATTAGAATTTACCACCGCTGGGGGTGATAGATATTCTTCTCTTGGCAGTGTGGTACTTCCTTTTAAATTTGGTAATAAAATTAATTATATTGTCACTCACATAGTGCCAGACATAAAGAGTTCCTTGATACTCGGTATGGACTTTTGGAGGAGTTTTGATTTGTTTCCTGTCGAATTAGAATCTGTGTTGGTTGATAGAAAAACTGTGGACGTCACGGAACTACATTCCGATGACACGACTCGTTATGTTGTCGATTCTAAGGGCCTTCATCCCGATCCCGATAAGGTTGATTCTATTGCAAATTATCCTGTGCCCACTAATAGAAAGGAGGTGCGTCGTTTCTTGGGAGCGGCGTCGTGGTATAGGAGGTTCATTCCTAACTTTAGTACCTTGGCTACTCCTCTTAATAAATTAACTTCTAGTGGAAAGAAGTCTCCCCCTTTTTCTTGGTCACCAGAGGCCGATCAGGCCTTCGTTAATTTAAAAAATCATTTGATTTCCCCTTCTGTCTTATCTTGTCCAGATTATACTCAACCATTTGAGATACACGCCGATGCCAGTGACTATGGCATAGGCGCGGTACTTTGCCAGATCTTGAATGGGGAGGAAAGGGTCATTGCTTACTATAGCAAGTCGCTATCGGACCAAGAGAGAAATTATAGTGCTACCGAGCGCGAGGCGCTCGCAGTGCTTTCAGCCATTGAGCATTGGCGTTGCTATGTAGATAACGGTAAACCCCTCATAGTATATAGTGACCACGCAGCGCTCCAATGGTTCCTAAAGCTTAATAACCCAACCGGCCGGTTGGCTAGGTGGGGTGTTCGTCTTTCTGCTTATAATTTCGAAATAAGGCACCGTCGTGGTTCTGACAATGTTGTGCCGGATTTGTTGTCTCGTTCTAAAAATATTATGTGTATAGAAACGCAAAATAAATCTAATAACGTTTCTACTAACGATCCGTGGTATTTAAAAATATATAACGGTTGTTTAAAAACTCCTACTTCCTTTGTTGATTATCAGGTAATTGATAACAAACTTTATCGTTTTAAGAGAAGTCTCAATCCTCTCACTAGAGAATTTCAATGGAAGGAGATTGTACCGTCCGAGGAGAGAGCGTTGGTTATATCTCAGAATCATTCGTTGCCCACGGCTGGTCATCTTGGCATTTTTAAAACTTATAAACGTCTAGATCTTAATTATTATTGGCCAGGTATGTATAGTGACGTGGTCAAGGCGGTAAATTCTTGCGAAGCTTGCATTGCCCATAAACACCAGACACATTTAACCTTGGGTCACATGGGCGGTCCTAAGTCGGTTTCCAAACCCTTCCAGGTAATTAGCATCGATTTAGTCGGTCCATTGCCTCCAACGAGGAAGCAAAATACTTTCATTTTTGTCGTTTCTTGTTGTTTCTCGAAATATTGTTTACTTTTTCCCATTAAACGTGCAACAGCCGAGGTTATTACCAGAATACTGGAGGAAAACGTTTTCTTAGTTCATGGTATTCCTTCTACGGTCATACTCGATAACGGCAAGCAATTCATTGGTTCGACTTTTAAAAACTTATTAACTAAATATAAAATTCCAAACTTGCACTACACGCCTTTATATACTCCTCATGTAAATTCTGTGGAACGTTATAATAAAACTATACAAAAGTTAGCTCCTTCATAATAATTTTATTAAATATACTTTTATTAAGGATTTCATGACAAATCCAATTTCTTTATAGTAATAAGTGATCTGTATTGCCTGTAATATATAAATTTTGCTAGAAATACTCGTATAAAATAAAGTAAAAGTGAATTCAAGTCACATCTGACAGGTAGGGTTGTGTAAAGTTTAAAAAAGTTAAATTTGTTAGAAGTTCTTGTGAAAGTAAGTATTTTAAATTATAAAACATCAAAATAGTCGTAGGTACACATTATACATACATTTGAATACTCATTCTTGTAGACAAAGTACTTAAAATCTAATATAGAACCCGATATAACATACCAATTTTTATACCTTCACAAATATATTATAAAAATAGGTAGTTAGATACATTTGATTAGTATAGTTTTATTTTTTCTTATTTACTCAAAATGCTTACACGTAAGGCACTAGCTCGTCAAGAACAAAACAAATTAGAGCTAACTTTAAAAGAACTACAAAATCAGAAAACATTATGTGCCCAGTTAACTGCAGAAATATCTGACAATGAAACAGAATTATTGAGTGTTTTAAAGACCAATGATAGGCTTAAATCTGAACTGTCCTCTCTTCACTTGAGCTATGAGGAGTTAAATTTAGAATATTGTAAGCTGCAAAACATTGTCGACACCTTTAGTCAGTGTAGTAAAGAATATGAACATGCACTAGTACGCATTGACACTTTAGAAATAGAACTGCGTGATGCACATTCCAAAATAACACATTTTCAAAATTTGGTTTTACAGGAAAAGGACACAAATACACAAAGCTTATTTGACGAATTGATCACTAGTAAACCCAATAATCACAATCAAAAATTAAAAGAACACACTGTAATAGATTTAACAAATGACACTTTACCTTTAGAACATTTTGTGCATAGTAGTAGAAATAAAATTAAAAAGTATTTTAAAATTAATAGGTACATTATAAAGACACAAAAGCAAATTAAATCTCAAAAAAAATCTATAGGTTCATTAAAAAGACAACGGGTTAGTATGTTAGATAAGTTGGTAAACTATGACTTAGAACTTAAACTTAATGAAAGGAAGTATGAGTTTGACACACAATTACTAGAAGCTCATATAGCAAGGCTACAAGACTCTTGGGATTCACTCTCAAGTAAATATGAATCATCACAAAACATGATGAAAGAATACACACTGGCAATGGATGAAATTGTCAAATTGTCAGAGACTAACGCTAGCCAGTTTGATTCATTGACCAGAAACTACAACACCTGTGTATGTAATCGCAGCCTTCCACCCCCAACACCAGTTACTTTACCACCTAAACAAGTAACATCAGAGAACTTGTGTGACAGTCTCAACTTCCCAACCCAAGGTAGGACTACGGATTTGAATTTGAATTCAAGATTAAGTATTGATACAGTTATGTTTTCTGATGAAATTGGTACTAATTTTAGCACTATTTTAAATCAACATTTGACAGGTCTAACTGAAAACAACTGTTACCCTCACGCAAATCTTAATAGTATAACAGATATTATTTTTAAAAACCAAAATAATTATAAAGCAAATACAAACTTAATAATAATGTTAGGGAATAGGTTAAATACTAATAGAATAAATTTAAAACAATGTTTTGAAATGTTAGAAAAAATAAAGGTTAAAAATATAGTTATGTTTACATTTCCATATTGTAGTCAGTTGCCACATCATGAAAATCTAATTAGGTATAAGCTTAATATGTTAATGTACAATATGAGTACTTATAACACTAAATTTACAATTTTAGACACTAACAATATTGTTAGAATTTCTTATAATTTACACAAGGATAGGTATTTTCTATCTACTTATTTTAAACGACAAGTAGCTATTTCGCTATCATATTTTTTTGATATTACAGCAAATAATTTTGCTAAACAATTTGCTCATATTGAACAATGCTTTAGTGCATCTAATTTTATTTTGGAATCTGTTCCAATTAATTTAAACTAGATATTAAGACAATAGAGTTTCCCTCAAGCTTAGTAAAATGTAATACCTTTCATAATTATAAAAAAAATGCCAATCATATTAACTTGGTGCACCAGAACATTCAGTGTTTAAGAAATAAAGAGCTAGAAATAGAACTTTTTTTGAATAGTTGCAATATCAGTATTTTATGTATAACTGAACATTGGTTAAAAAGTTTTGAATTAATGTTTAATT
This sequence comes from Schrankia costaestrigalis, assembly GCA_905475405.1. Lineage (NCBI taxonomy): Eukaryota > Metazoa > Arthropoda > Insecta > Lepidoptera > Erebidae > Schrankia > Schrankia costaestrigalis. The sequence continues at coordinate 21,151,262 of FR997833.1, forward strand.
TCAGTGGCCACCAGGTTGGTAGTTCATTCACCAGAGCAAATTCAATACATGGAGGTTCATTAATAATAATTAATAAACAATTTAAATTTAAGGAACGTAAAGACATAGTAAATCTATCTGTTGAACGAACAATTGAATTGGCATCATTGGAAACAGGACAATTCATAGTAGTATCAGTATATAGACCACCACTAGGTTCCTTTGATATTTTTGAATTAATCATGGAAGAGGTTTTATTTAAACTGTCAAAATCAAACAAGAAACTTATTATATGTGGAGATTTTAATATTAATATTTTAGAATGTAGCAAATTAAGTCTTAGATTGATAAATCTATTTAAATCATACAACTTAGTTAATATGTTTATGGAACCTACTAGGATAACATCAAATAGTGCAACATGTATAGATAATATTTTTACAAATATAATTCCAACTCAGAAATGTATTATTAACAAATTAAATTCAGATCATAGTGGCCAATTAATCCAATTCGATAATGTAAATAAAATAATATCAAAGAAGTATATAACTTGTGTACCGGTAACTGCAAACCGTTTGAATAATTTGAAAACAAAGTTACTTAGTATTGATTATTCATTTTTATTAAATATATCACATCCAAATGAAATGTATAACTCTTTTTTTACTACATTTCATAAATTATTTAGTGAGATTTTTACCTGTAAAACATTTGCAGTTACTAATACATTAGCATTTAATGACTGGGCAACAGCGGAGTTACACAAAGATAGGCAATTATTGTATAACTTATATGAAGAAAAATCAATTAACACCAGTGATGAGTTCAAAGAGTATGTAAAAGAATTTTCAAAAAACTTTAAAATTAACTGTAAAAATACCAAAGCACAATATATAACCTCTAAAATAAAAAACAGTAATAATAAAATTAAGACTACTTGGAATATTATAAATGAGGAAACAGGTCGAAAAAATCAACAACACAAAGACCTAAAATTAAAAGTTGAAGATAAAATTATAGATTCTGATTTAGATATAGCGAATACATTTGAAACATATTTCACCAATATTTCAATAGATATTACCAAATCTTTGAACTCCTCACCCCATGCGGCTATCACTCTCTTACAAGAAAATGTACCACATTGTAACGAAACATTTAAATTTAGTCATGTTAGCCCACTTGACATTATTAAAACTTTTAATTCTCTAAATGTTAAGAAAACAGCTGATCTATGGGGAATCTCTGTTAGCATTTTAAAAACAGTTATAGACATCATTGCACCGGAATTAGCTTTTATTTTTAATATCAGTATAGACCTAGGTATATTCCCAGACCTTATGAAACCAAGTAAAATAACACCTCTTTTCAAATCAGGTAGTAATTTAGATCCTTCAAACTTTAGACCAATATCTGTGTTGCCTGCGTTTAGTAAGATATTTGAAAAACTAATTCTTAATCAATTAATTAGTCACTTCAATAAGAATGTTTTGCTTCACGATAGACAATTTGGATTTACACGTGGTCGTTCAACTACCGATGCCGGAGTTAATTTAGTAGAACACATATTTGAGGCTTGGGAGGAGTCACAGGATGCTTTTGGCGTTTTTTGCGATTTATCCAAAGCATTTGATTGTGTCGATCACGAGACTTTACTAAGGAAATTAGGTCACTATGGTGTTAGAGATTCTGCTTTAGGTATAATGAAATCATATTTAAGCGATAGAGTACAAAAAGTAGATGTAAATGGTAAGCGTTCGCCCGGATCAGTTGTTAAAATGGGGGTACCACAAGGCTCAATACTAGGACCATTTCTATTTCTTATATATATAAACGATTTGCCAAATTTAGTTAAAAAGAACCCCGAAATAATTTTGTTTGCCGATGATACATCCTTTATTTTTAAAATTAATAGACGACAACCTGCGGTAGACTACATAAATAATTCTCTTTTGGAAATAGTATATTGGTTCAGTTCAAATAATTTGTCTCTAAATAAAACAAAGACAAAATGCATAAAATTTACCATGCCAAACGTTCTTGATATAAAACCAATAGTTAAAATCAATGATGAGGAACTGGAAATAATTAACACTACAGTATTCCTAGGCATTACTTTAGACAATAAATTACAATGGGGCCCCCATATTGAAAAATTGTCAGGTAGGCTTTCTTCAGCAGCATACGCAGTAAAAAAAATACGTCAGTTAACAGATATAGACACAGCTAGGCTAGTTTATTTTAGTTATTTTCATAGCATAATGTCGTATGGTATTCTGTTGTGGGGTAGTGCGGCTGATATTAACACAATATTTGTTTTGCAAAAAAGAGCGATACGTTGTATATATAATATGGGCCCAAGAGAGTCTCTTAGAGATAAATTTAAAATAATTAAGATTATGACTGTGCATTGCCAGTATATATTTGACAATTTAATGTACGTACACAAAAATATTAACAAATATAAAAAAATGAGTGATATACATAATGTTAACACTAGAAATAAAAATAAACTTGCTGTTCTCCACACTAGGCTTCATAAAATAAGTAATTCTTTCGCTGGTAATGGTATTCGTTTTTATAATAAGCTCCCTAGGGAAGTTAAAGAATTTTCAGTTAATAAATTTAAATCTTTTATTAAACATAAGTTAATATCGAAATCATATTATAGTGTAAAGGATTACTTAAACGATAAAAATGCTTGGATCTGAATTGTCCTGTTTACTAAATAAAATAATATTTGTGAAGTGATCACCAAAAGAGCGATAGGAACCCAGCAGAGTTTCTTGTGGGTGTCTTCTCTGACATGGTCGTGTTCCGAACCCTCAGTAAACTTAGCCGTTAAGTTAGACGAGCATATTATGTGATCACTATAAAACGACCTTCACACGCGGTATTTTTATATCTTACGTGAATAAACTAATTTTTCTTTCTTTCTTTCTTTCTTTCTTTAATCACGGCCGTTTCAACCTTCATAGATAATAATCACCGTGTCTGGGACACACTTATACCAAAGATTCAATTTGCAATTAATTCTGCGGTGAACGAAGTGACAGGTTTCTCGCCGTCGTTTCTTGTTTACGGTCGGGAGCTTGTAAATTGCGGCTCACGCCATATTGACTCTGACCCCAATATGGTCCATGAGCCGCGAGACTCTTACGCTGAATCACTCGGCTACTTATCTTCAATCTTTGAGAAGGTACAGGCAGCCTTGCTGTCGGCTCACCAGCGTAATTGTCAATCTTATAATCTCCGTCGTAAGCCGGTGGAATTCCAGGTGGGCGATGTTGTATGGAGACGTACTTTTTATCTTAGCGATAAGGATAAATATTTTTGTAAGAAGTTGGCCCCTAAGTTTATAAAGTGTAAAATCACATCTAAAAAGTCGCCTTTGGTCTATAAACTATCCGATATGTCAGGTAAACCGCTGGGTGAATGGCATATCAAAGATATTAAAAATATAAATTATAAAGAATGATATCTGAAATAAACATAAATAGATTTTACCTACATATAGTTGTTATTATTTTGTTTAGGCATCGTCGTATTACTCGCACTCTCGTGCATGTCGCTTATCGACTTTTATCCTTCACACCTCGGTGTAATAATATTATCGATTTGTATTTTTATCTACAAATTACAAGGGTTTCGGATTCGAACCCGAGACTTTGTATTTTTATCTACAAACTACGCAGGGTTTCGGATTCGAGCCCGAGACTGCGCTGTGGCGTGTTGTATTTTAACTTGTTGTTTTTGTTACTCGGTGTTCATCGAGCTGATTAAAAGAAAATATATTTTTTTTTTACCCCTTGGTACAGTGGTAAAAAGAGAGGTCATTCGAACTTGATCACGGGTTCGATGCCTGAAGCTCCTTGTTTCATTAAGAAGTTAACCGTGAAGCTGCTCACTAAGTTAATATGTTTTATTGAATTATATTAAGATTGTTTACGTTCTAAAATATAACATTTTAATTAAATATTAGGTATAAGTCGAACCATTGGAATGCGGCCTTGCTCGAACGATCTTTTGTTCGAAGGTTGTTAACCTGTTTCTTTGTTATTTAATTGACTATATCTTTTTCTATAACACGGCGACAGCCTACAGATGTTCTTTTGTTTACAATATAGGTTCCGTATTTCAATGAATCTAATCTGCATAGTATACCTACTTGAAAACTCTCTTTCTCTCTTCCCTTTTTATTAAAATATCCGTACAGCGCTGACTCGTCACACGACTATACTAACTACTAACCCTAATTTTTTTTTTTAAAATAGGATGTACTGCCCTTTTCTTTTGGCTGTTTCAGGTACCTCCCGCGGAGCTGATCTCATCTACCGCTCCTGCAGGGTGTTGGTGCCTGAACAGCCTGTCGCCCCCCTGCTAGCAGCCGAATTTTCCCTAGGAAAAATTCTGGTCTAGCGGGGGGGTATGTGACGTGCCTCACGCGTCCCGCTTCGCGCGTCCATCTTCGCGCGCTCCACTTCGCTACACGTCAATGGCGCGAGCGCGTCGTGGAGGGGCCTACACAGCGGCCATTATATAAGAAGACGCGGGGCGCGGCCCCTTCCTTTTTGTTCCGGCTTGCTGACTGAAGCTAAGTGTTTGCCTTTCTATAGGGCAGCCTTCGAACCTCGTGCTTTGTAATCGAATCCTCTCAAAATCCTTCTGATTAGACCGGCTTGCTTAAACTATATTTGTGTTAACGTAGTGATTTCTAAATATATAGTGACAAACTAATAACATTGTATGTACTAAACTTTTAACTGAATAATACTACATTGTCGTACTGAGTTGTTTGCATTTATCTCCCTAAACTACCCACTACGTCACAACCCGCCAAATTGCAATGACATCACGATCAGCTGTCAAAAATCTATGAGATTTTGATCTGATCGTGTTTGGCTGTTATGATGATTATTAATGGAAATACATAAAAAACAATAGACAAAATGTAAATCGAACTTTTTTGTCTATGTTCAAGTTGGTGGTTTGGGTTTTGCCAGAATCCAATTGTGATTAGTAAGATACGTCGTGTTTAAGTTCAGGTTGGGCTCTATGCCAACTTGTGAGGCGTCATCAATAGCAGTCTACGTTATATAACTAACCTCAAATAAATATTTTATTTAAACAGTCTCATAAGTTAAATAGTGTTTCAACAAAGTGCATTCCATATTTGAGTACTATTTTCTATTTTTTTAGTACAGATCATTATTTTGGTTTTTTTAAAGATAGCACCAGCAAACTTACCTTTAGTTTTAATAATCAGACAAAATGAGTGCTTTATCTATTTTTACTTACAAACAACAGTTTTTCTTTAAGGCAAAATTTACATATCCTAAGCTATTCAAAAGCTGTTGTTAATAACTTCCCAGTACTCATTAAGCTCCCTCCTCTAATAGACTCACTATTAAAACATACACGTGCTACAAAGGTACGCTCTACACATACATAAGTTATACACAGGGCATTATATCTTTAGACGTAACTGTTATGTGGAGGCCACTACACGTCGGCTCTCTTTGACCCTACTATGTTATGTACACATACATCCCACATACAAATAACTTTATATCTATAATGATATCACGCGTTTCCTTCTACAACTTTCATGAAATGTCTCTATGAACGAGCTTAACTCAAAAATTAGCAAGGTGTACGTTCTTAGTAATTAGTCGTTCGTAATAAGCCTTGTTAGTAATTGATTGCTATTCTTCCTAAATCGTAGATGGTTCTCCAATTAATGATTCCTTGCGGTTCATGACAACTCAAGTTTCATAAACCGGAACCGCAAACATCGTTAACACAAAAATACTCATTAAACTTAAAAACTTTTCAGCCATTCAAAGGGCAAAGTTAAAGAAAAGGTTTGGAAATCCGGGGTTTTGTTCCGTCATCTATATGGCTCCAGAGCTCAATAAATAAAAAGTGTGTACCTTTGTTTAAGTTGTAAAAGGGCGAACAACCAATTACTGGTGGAACAAAGCCACATCTCGTAATAGTTAAGGAAAAAAAACGTTAAAAAAAATCTAATTTAGCAATGTGAAAATGCCTATTCTATCTTTGTTAATTATCCAACTCAATTGTGCGTGTTCGGTAAATTTATTAGCCCGTTAAATCTGTGAAAACGCGCTTAATGGTCACGGCAGTGGTTGGACGATTTACGACGTCAAGGGTCGCCGGTTCAGTTCTGTTTGAGATGGGACAAATTTTTGTGTTTGCATGTCTCAGTCGACGATCGTTTGTTTAAACAGAGTGAAAGTTATTACAATCGCCATAGCTGCCTATAAAGTTTCTAATTTTACGGCGAAACTCGTATACCAGATCGATAAGTACATAGCACATTTTGTGTTGTCGTAGCCGGCTTTTACGTTGTCCAAAAAAAGAATTCAGGTACATACATTCAAATTAATAATGTCCTATTGAAACTAAAAACACTAATATACTTTACACGGTAATCACATGTCACTCTTAGAAAAAGACCAATCCTTTGGGTTCCCTCTATCACAAAGACAGGTCAGGTCTTTGGCTTGGGAATTAATCTTTCTACTACTGCAATGCGCACTACGATATTAATTCATAAATCAACAACAACAGAGTCACAAAACGTTTCTCAACTAAGACACAACTCTGTTAACTTGTCAACTAAAAGAGTACAATGGTCGCCCCACTCGTGACCGCTGTCCACATTACTCAATAGAAACGCCACAAAATAAAAAGCTATTTCATCTTACATTCTCTCGTAAATAACATCTAAGCACGTGAGCTTAAAACTTTGATGTTTTCATAAATTGTTTTTGTTTCTATTTTTATGTAATAACTATTGTGACTTATAACTAATAGGTACCGTTCGGCGTCGCGGTGTTAAATCCAACATTATGCAATTATTATTTGTTCGATCAATCAACAAATTATTATCCATAGTTGAGTCTATTGTATCTGCAAATATTTGTTTTAAAAACGGTGCTTACCTATCATAGCTACCAGCCTGGAAAGGGCCTTCTCCATAATGAAGGAGAAAGAGTATGAATATGAAAGAAAAGTATGGAGATTGTCATCAAGACGGGATTAGGTGGAAAGACCCTGTATTCATGTACAAATTGTTCACTTGTTATTAAAGACTTTAGTTAAATCTCGCATAAGTAGGCGAAAACTTTTAGTTATTCAGTTACGTATCTCGTTTATACGTCTGCTTGTGCTCTTTAATACATACGTTATTAAGTGGCCTCTCTCAGTACTATTACTCACAGCTGCACCTTTGACAGTCATTAACAAATTCACAATTTGGAAGTAAAATACATAATATTAAACTTGTAAAAGGAAAATACATATACGAATCGCTTCATTTTTTTTTTTTTCGTGACTATTTCAAAAGGCCGATGTGGTGAGGAAGTTAAAATACCAGGTAACAATACCCCGACATCCCAAAGGGTGTTAGAAAACTTTATCGAAAAGTTTTTAGTCTTAATTTTTGGTAGAATATAAAAGGAAATGCTAGAATATCAATATCAATACTACAATTATTATGGTATACGCTGATTCAAGTCAGTAAAATGTTACATACAAAAAAGAAAAATATTTTATAAAGAACATCAATTGCCTTCATTCCTGTAACGTATTTGTGTTTTCCAGAAACTGCAATACGGCTATATTACCGAGCTATTCCGAAAACATAGGTTTTCGCTGTCTAGTCTCATGACTAGACAGCGAAAACCACCTTTGAAATTTTCATGTTGGCTAACGTAACTTCATAGTTACGTTAGCCAACATGAAAATTTCAAAGGAAGCAAATATTAAAAAAAACTCTATAAAATATTCTTGCGTGTATAAATAAGTTATCTCGTTTTTTATATATATCTTAACCAACCTTCTACTTCAATATAAATACACAGGCGAACTCTCAAGAAGATAATGAGTAACTAAACAAATAAATTGTCTTCCAACACAAATAAGAGGCTCTCTACTCGTCCAATCTTCTTGAAATAAAAGTGCGCAAAGTTTGAGTGTTTCTGTCATCGGGTGCGCGAGTCGATCATGATTACAAACTTGTGTGACCATCAATACTTGTTACGATAGAGGGCGCTAGGCTAGAGATAACTTTTACATCTATGTATTCTTATTTGGTGAGATTTATATTGTCTGTATCCTTGCCAATATCTTGTATGTTGGGGATATTAGGAGTTTTACTTTTGTTAAATATTTTTTTACTACCTACTGTTAAGATTAACTTTAAGATGTTATTAGATTTAATTAAGATAATAATTTTATTTAAGGTAAATTAATGTTTTATTAGAGGGGACTCTAACAACGATATTTCTTAGGATTTATCTGAAAATACTGTGTTTGGGATCCTGTTTCGTTAACACAGTTCTGTCTCTCAATATATCAATTTCCTTGTTTCTTTAATCAGTTACCATTGGTTATATCTTTTCAGGACTCCGACACACCTTTGCGTACACACCAACTATATAACGAAAGAAAATTATTACATTAAATTGTATTAAATATGTCGGTGGATGACCTGTAAGGTGTTTTTCTCGAACTCTTTTTGTGCTAGATAGATTACTTATTAAAAAAACTCTGTGTTGTCTGTACATACAATGTTTTCCAAAAACTGGACTAAATATAACTTTTGAAAGTATAATTGATGAACGTAGCCGCGTGCACTGATCGTGTTTTATTTATTGTTTTACATTTTATTGATCTATGAAGATATTTATAAAACAAATTAATTTAGTAACAGAGTAAGTTTTAATTAAGATTTAGTTACTCGTAGCTGAAAAGCTTCAATCAATATTAGTTTTTGTGTTCATTGAACTGTTTCAGACAGAAAACGTTTGTGCTAAGTTAAACTATTTGTAAATGGCCACCGCATTGATTAGCGAGCTTCTAATTTTGTCTAATCTGACAGCAATTCATTAGTGAAAAGCGATCTCTTTCATCACTGAACTGAATACGTAGTGTTTAAATCACTTAACACACAAAGAACTAATATTAATGGTTATTGAAATTACTATTTTTCTTAACATAAAAATACAAAGAAGCTATGACCTTATGATTGAAACAAGTAAGGTAATATAATTGCTTGGAGGGGTGACTCGACACAAAACCATATTCTATTAAACCGTCTGGCAGTACAGGCGTAATTTCACCTAAGCTCTATAGAAGGCATGTCTATGCAGTGGGACTTGTTGTTATTACATTCATTTTGAATGTCGTTTCAATATTTATTTAAATTGCTTACATTTCGTGGCCTTACATTGAATATAAAAATAAACAATTGTTTTTTTTTATTTACATCTCTCCTCAAACAAGTTTACTAAAGTAAAATGTCATTAATGTGACATTACCTCATTAAGGTGACCTGTATGTTGTAAAAACGTAAAACCCTAATAATATTATAATTAGATGTTACGAGTCATCAAGAAAATCTCAAGTAAATATTAATTTAAACAAGAATTTCTTTACTTATTGGACTTTGGACGTGAATAATTACTAAAATGAAATATTCATGCGACACAGTAAGCTGATTATGTAATTATTGAATTAATAATATTATAATTAAAACATTGAATTCGTTATCTTAGTGGGACAGGGAAACTTGTAATTGTTCGTGTCAATTTTAGAATAATAAATTAAGTAGAGATTACAAAGATTTAGTAAAGCATGTCCCAAGTTAAATCAGGAGTCGCTAACTTGATGGTTCAGTACTTTTACAAGTTTAACGTGGAATTTATATTATACATAATTTAAAAAAAATAAGCTGTTAAGGAATAAAATAGTTGTGTGTTATATTTAATAATTGAATGTAAATTGATGGATAAAAAACAGTGATATATGTCGTATGTCACATAAATATTTTTCCTAGGATTTGAGCTTCTTCACGACCTTTTTTTAAGTTAATAAGGTATGTTAATTAGAATAATTAGTTATGCTAATTAACATACCTTATTAACTAAATATATATAATTTTGTTTACTTAGGTAAACAAAATTATACTATTTTATGACTGAAATGGACACTACATTTCACGAAAATTCTACAACAAGTCGTATCTTTATTTAAAAAAGAAAGAACCAAAAACACATTTTCCTAGATTTATCATCTTCATGAAGTATTTTATCAGTTCATAAAATTCTTAATGGTATCCTAGTGATTTTTCCTTTATAAATAATTATTCCAATTTAAATATTTACTCAATCAGTTCACTCCTGGCTCAGGCCGGTACCTCTGAGAGTTGTTTAATCCTCCATTAGACAAGATTAACAGCTAATCACGCCGTAACTGGCTATTCTCTGAGAAGTACTTTTACATTTTTACCTTTTTATTTAAACAAAAACACATAAACTTTAGAAGTATCTTTAAATTATTTATGTGTAAATAATGGTCGTGGAATTAATTTTATTTGAATATGGTCAAATACGCTTCCTTGCTTGCTTATTGAAAACTTAGAATATTTCCTTCTGAATACTTTGAAATGTCTCCAATGCTGTACCTAACTACATAGTATTTTGTTAACTTGAATTTCAATCGCTTAGGGCTATCTATGACGTCTTAGTAAACCTTTTTTTTCACAAATTAGTATCAACAAATGTTACGAAACACAAAGGAAAGAAAAAATAAATACTAAATAGATAAATCATATATTTATTTCTATCAGAATAAGTATATGTTTATTCTTCTCTGACTATTAAGAGCACATTCCCGACATAGGGAGTACAAGCTCAATTATCGAATATCCCTTAATGGCACATTTACTTGTAGGTACATAGTTATGTCGACATATTCACGTGGAGTTGCCCCTAGCAACATAATTGATAACCCCTTCCTAACATGAGCTTATTCGATGTGAGCATATAATAACTTAGAGAGTAACGGACATTTTTTTAGAAATAAATTTTTACGCGGCCTTATCCAGTAACGAAAAAAAACTAGACCTACTAGCCAGACAAATTAAAGGGTTTTTTGTTTCGTACAGATTATATCAACTAATGAAATGAAATGAAAAAATATTTTATTTCATCTAAGTCACGTCAATGACATTTATGAAACGTCGGAGTTTTTATAGTGATCACAGCACGTCTAACTTAACGGCTAAGTTTACTGAGGGTTCGGAACACTACCATGACAGAGAAGACACCCACAAGAAACTCTGCTGGGTTCCTATCGCTCTTTTAGGTGATCACTTCACAAATATTTTATTAAGAAAACAGGACAATTCAGATCCAGGCATTTTTATCGTTTAAGTAATCCTTTACACTGTAATATGATTTCAATATTAACTATGTTTAATGAAAGATTTAAATTTATTAATTGACAATTCTTTAACTTCCATAGGGAGCTTATTATAAAAACGAATACCATAACCAGCGAAAGAATTACTTATTTTATGAAGCCTAGTGTGGAGAACAGCAAGTTTATTTTTATTTCTTGTATTAACATTGTGTATATCACTCATTTTTTTAATATTTCCATTATTAATCTGTTTCGATATCCACAGGATGAGTTGGGATGGCTATAACGTGTGTTTTTAGACCGTTACAACACAGAAAAGGTAAGGATTCGTAAACAGCTGATAAGTAGATTTATATAAAGTTAAAGGAAGACAAAAATCGACTGATTGACATACTATACAATACACTTAAATAAATTAAGCAAGAAGACTAGGTACATCTAAAGTAATGAAAGTTTGTGTTTTTTTAGGGCAGGGTTCAAATATTTTAGATATACACTATAAAAGGATCTTTCTATGATAGAGTTCGGAGGCGACACACGGAAGAAGAACACAAAAATTGTTGGCTATTGAGAATAATATTTTAACGTTTAACCTTTTACATTCAAATACCTTGCTCGTATTCACTGACTATAAAATATTCGTGTACATTGTAAGTTCACCTGTCACCTCTATTGTTATGTAGTCACTGAATGCGTTAGAGAATATCTAATAAGATGTAATATTATTCAAATATTTGATAGGTACATATATAGTAAGGAAATAAATAAATGGAGTTAGAATATGTTTTGTAAATCTCGTTTTGTTTGAGAATCAGAACGTTTGTGGACAATGTGAACAGATTTGGTAGAGTTTCAAATTAAATTAAGTTGCATAGAGGAGTTGTGCTTACTAGCTCGCGTTGTGTTTACTCAAGCACTCAGGACAGCTGCGAACGTATTAGTTGTGCTGAGAATGTATATTATATGTAGAAATTGCCATATTTTATGATTACTTTATTATTATGAATATTTGTAATGTTTTACATTGGTAATATTTCTGACTAATTGGTAATATTAATTTTAAAGAAGTTACTACAAAAATGTCTTTAAACACTTTAAAACTTTCGTGTTTCATTTTATATAATTATTATTAACACGGGTATTAAATATTTACCAAAATAATATACGTGTTAATACCCGTGTTAATAATAATTACATTAAATTGTCTTTATATAAATATATTTAAATCATCTTTTAAACAACTCTATCTGATCTTAATAGTCATTCCAACCACATAGAGAAGTCTTGTGTCACTGGGACCTTTATAAATATAGCACATATCCAACGGACTCAAAGAAAATCCAAGCTCTGGGCGTAATTGAGGATTGAACAATACACGACAGTCGCAATCTACAAAGTATTGTCCCTAGCTCCCTTGTCAAAAAGTCTTACACAGAAAATGTCTTTAGCTAATAGCCCTAAGCAAAAATATAAAACTAGGCTATCCCAAGCGTACGTCAAAGTTAAGCGTAACAAAATATAACATTACAATACAAAAGTTGCATATCCGCCCTCGCTCAAGCCATGGTTTGGAGTCAGGCTAAACATATAACGCTATCTGCTTATGTTGTTTGTATGTTGTCATAGATCAGCTGTTAAAAGATTTACAGTTTTATGATTGAATACTTTTGGGATTTTATGTATGTTTATTAGCTGTCAAGTACCCAAATTCGGAAGTTACCCAATAAACTTACGTCGTCGTAACGCTTCGGGTCGCCGGATTAAATTTCTTTGGTTCAGTTTGAATAGCAAACGTAAGCTGTAAAACACTTAGTGGGCAGATTACTCCTGAGTTCAAAGAACATACTGCACCCTATTATACTTTACCATACAGATAATACTAATCATACTTAATCTTCATTGTAACAATTTAGTACTATTTGTTTTGGGAAGGACTGTTTCACAACAGAGGTTCAGATCACGCTAGTTTAGGAATTTGCTTACACTGTAATTGTACAAACATTCTGTTGCAATAAATAATTCATGTAAAGAAAGAATTTATTTATTTAATACTTGTAGTAAAGGTGAAAGTTTGTGAATGCAGGTAGCTGAAAACATGTAGGTATTAACATTTCCTTACATACTTCTTCTATATGCAACCAATCAGGCATTGGCATAGTTCCCAATAACCTTCCAAAGTCGCTTCTACAAAAATGTACTGATCTGTGGCAGTCGGTGTAATAAGCACATAATCCAACATACGCGGTGAGACGCGCGTTCAGTAGACTATACCTAACTAGCGGAACTTAACCGCTATAAACGCTAATTACAAACAATTATATTGCTTCTCGTCTCCTCGTTAGGATGTCTACGTAATGTGTTATTAAGTGTGTCTGTCTGTACAACATATTTCATCGAAAAATTGAAATCCTGATTTTAAATGTAAGTGTAAGAATAATGCCATGCACAAAATTGGAGAAACTTATTGTTTAGGATTTAGACAAACAGTGTACAGTTTGATTTTTAAAATACTTAATATATTTATATATAAAAGGACTGTATCGATGAAAACGCGAATATAGTTCAGAAATGAAGACAACGGATGGTAGTGATAAAATACTTCATTGCGTCGCGTCGTCGCGTCGCCATCACTTTCACGTGTATATTGAATGCACACCGGTTTCATGATTCGAAAGTGCAAATCGTTTACAGAGCTTTTCGCTCAAGTGTATGGTAGTTACTATCCATGCACCTATTAGTTGAACTATAATTATTAATGTTCGCAGTCACAGTACCCTCAGAGGCTATGCACGACGTGGTGACAACGGTACTCAGCCATTGTTTAAGCCTGGATGATTTCTGTGTCCATTGAATAGGTGTAAAACTCCCCGCGACATTGAACAGGATCCCTAGTTCTCGGTTGTCTAATATAATCACATAACTCATTATAAAGTAGTCTCAACTATTAGCATATAAACTTACAATGGTTGCCATATATTCAGATTATATTTACGACGTCCCAGTGTAGTTGTTCTCGTAGATAAGTTTGTTATGCTAACATCTCATGGGATTACTTTTATACGATGCACTCTCTTACAAACAAATATACATCTTGATTTAACTTCTTGTAGTTGATTCCCATGTAACTATATTTTATATCAGTTTCACAAACATACCTAGTTTATCAATTTTTCAGTGACTTATTTACTCGTGATTCGATTCTTTATAGTAAAACAAAGACGTACAAATTAAGTAATTACCCAAATAAACCTCAATGATAGCCCACAAGCAAAATAACAAGTAGGTATGTTAACCTCCAATATTGCCTAAAATAAATAAAACTAAGTATCAAGTATCTAGCCCGAAATTTACAATTAAAAAGTTAACTCTGGAAATACGGAATGAAACTCTTTGAACTTAGTTTTTAAAAGACATAGTAAGTAATGAAAGATCTGAAGTACTCAATGTATAAGGTCCCACCACTAATAGTGGCATATTTGTTTAGGTTAATTGTGATCGCGACCCGAACGACATTACCGCTATAACCCGCGTGCCACTCTAATTACATAATTTAATCTTGTTTTGTTGCCAGTTTAGTGTTACCAACACAAATATTAAGGTTTGATAATACCTAATATTATAGCAAACACGAAGCAATGTCCTTTGTGTGTAAGTGATGAGCAGTGAGCGGGACGCATGTTTTGTAACACTGAGGATAAAAGATATTTAATAAGTTCCGCTTAAATAATGATCATATTATGTTTAGAAATTTTAAAAGATACTAAACAATTTTGTTGTCCGTGTGCTGTGATTAATTAACAATAGGATAGTGAAACATTGTTTACTATCCGTCTTTATATCCCTCTTATCGCGTGGGTGTCGTAAATGTCAACAAAAGGAGATTGACAAGCCTAATCATCATCATAGCAAGAGAAGGTAAACTCAAACCAAAAAAACTGAAACGATTTTAAGCTAAAAAGAATACCTATAAGAAACCGAAGCTAATAGACTCGTGCGTAAATAACCAACTACTATTTGCAGTATCATAAGACACACTACATCGCAACCACGTCACCCAAGATACAGGTTCATAGTAAAATGTGCACATACACTTACCTATTATAATGTAACGGAATTCAGAGGTTGAACGAACGCTCAAATGGTTTACTTATTGATACATGAAATTTGCTACCGTCTAGTGCTCCAACAAGAATACATAGACATGTTTGCTACAAATTTAAATTCGCAATTTTGAACGAAGAGGAAATATTAAGGAGACGTTTAATTTTTTAGAAGAAGAAGCAAGTATTACGGCGTGTCGTTGTATTTTTCCGAGATAATGAAAATTCTATGTCTGCTACTATGAGTCAGTTATCGTGCTTCATTATTTTGGCCGTGTGGTGACGGAGTAAGAATACAATATGTCACCACCCCATCTTATCCCATGGGTGTCATAAAAACCGACTAAGGGACTATCCGTGATTATTATCTTTACGTAATAAAGAGGAGGAAAACTTGAAATTAAACCCTACACCAATCCGTTTGGCCAGCGTGGTATTACTAGGCCAAGTATCCCTTCGTCACTGGAGGAAGCCCATCTCTGCAGTGGGACATTAATGGGCTGTTATGATGATGATTATTTTGGCTATAAGTAATGAAATTAATCAGTTAAAATAAATCGTCACGATACGAACCAAATTATCATCCTCAGACTAGATATTTATACAAAACGTTGTCTTTTGACGTAGTAGGGTAAAGATTTAAAAAAAATATTTATACGAAAGATCTTTGCAACAACATCACAACAGCACTTTATAGCTGTCTTTCTTAAAGGGATTGAAGTTACAGCGATAACCGCGTACGTAATAAAGACAAAAGTATGTAGTACTTCTGCTATTTGTCTGTTTCGTGTAGCTGCAGTGCGATGCATTCAGAAAGTAACGAATGTTGTACATTTGTAACTTGTAATCTTGACACAGGGCATCAGTCAGCAGCGAGTACGATGTTTGTGTTGTTCATAGTACTATGTTAGTCATAATAGTTTGTTGTTAAAAGTATATTGCTTGGGGATTAACTTGCGGAGTAGCTCAAAGTTATGTCTTGATAGATTTTGGTGCGATGCTTTTAAGTCTACTACTACATTTAGTCGCAACATCCTACTAATATGATACATGCGAAAGTTTGTGAGGATGGATGTTCGTAACTCTTTCACGCAAAAACTACTGAATAGATTTTGATGAAATTTGGAATGTAGGTAGTTTAGGGTGTAGAATAACATTTAAGCTACCTATACAACGCGGGCATCAGCTGGTTTTTATATATGCGTTTCTCATGGAGGCTTTATTACTAACATTTAGTAGGTTTAGGCTAAAAGAGTCTTCTTTTTCTATATCGTCTGTTTAGCACCAACCTGATGTTGAGAGTTGTTCAAGCGTCGACGACTTTTTACGTTCCACAAAGCACGGATACGCTGGACCAAACACCACTGAGCTGACATCCATCTAATATTCCACACAAATTCGAAAAAGTAACTATACCTTTGTACAAGACATTACCAATAACTATTAAAGAAAAACACAAAGATTTGCATTGCACATTAATTTCCATAGATATTTCTGTGTTAATACCGCTCATCCTAAGACTATATCATACACCACCACCGAGTATAATAACCTATACAAAAAAAAACACAAATTACAAAACTAATTAAGAAACTATAAATTAAACGCATTTAAAATTGTTCATAACATCATATTATACAAATTCTCATTCCGGCTTCACACTGTACCAC
Source organism: Schrankia costaestrigalis (assembly GCA_905475405.1). Taxonomy (NCBI): domain Eukaryota; kingdom Metazoa; phylum Arthropoda; class Insecta; order Lepidoptera; family Erebidae; genus Schrankia; species Schrankia costaestrigalis. The sequence continues at coordinate 21,168,246 of FR997833.1, forward strand.
TTCCGTGTTGTCAATCCACAGATGGGGGATCTGTGATCCTCTCCCTTCCCTCTCGCCCCTGTCACCCCCTCATCCGGTCCTCTCTCCCAACCGCCATGATTGATGACGTGTAAATAGAATTAACGAAAATTTCCTGATACCGATAATAAACCTGATATTTTCCTTGATTATAAAATAAAGTACATTTTTTTTATATTATAGTAACGTTATACCTCCTGAGGTGGTGGTAAGCATTCAGGGAATCGATGATACGAGATTAATTACTTAATGCAATTTATAGCGCAAATGTATTAAGTAAAGTCAGTAGGGGACGCCTTAGAAAGAATTACAGGGAGATTATTGTGACATCATTCAGTAAGGACAACTAAAGTGCGTAGACGAAGCAAAGCAGGCTTTTAGTGCATGGCGTGAGTTCATAGTGTATACCGTGTTATAGGTACCTGGTTGCGATGAGGGATTGTTTTAATATATCACTTAATCTATCAATATTGCGCCTGGTCTTAAGCTCTAGGGTATTTTTCTCTCTCTCTCTAGGAATGATATCCCGATTACCCCGCTTTATAAGTAGTAAAAGTTATTTTAAAGTATACCATACACACTTGTTTTAACCATATTGTAACAGTACGATAAGCCTAGCATAGTGAAGCCCGTACAAAGGTGTGCTGTTTCTTTTTTGACAGCCCCCCTATGTGACAGTGAATGGCGGCCGGCGCGCGTACTCACTGTGAGTGACTGAGTACTTCGCAGACTTTGGTTGGTTAACTGCACCTGTACCATTCCACTGATTTCACCGTCCGCTTTTATTCATAAATTTACAGAACAATAGACATATATCATTTTTTTCCTTTTCTCACATCCGGATAAGGATGGCTTGTAACGAGGATACGTCAACAAAGAAGGTATTATTTTGTTATTTTTATTGTCATACAAAAAGGAGAGCCGTACAAACCCATTGAACCGTTCGCATCCCTCAAACCAGTGATACACTAGACGTAGAAGGTTAGGATGAATGTTTAACTTAACCCTTCTCACTAACTCGTATTCGCTCCGCTGGGCTCGGTTCCTGATTAAAGGCTGTTCCATCGTTTTATTCAACCCTTGCCGGCGGCAGATTGCACCCCTGATTACAGAGATAGGAACTACCTATCTGCCTGTACGAGACTCATACGCGTCTTTGTCAAGTCTACAACAAGTTGAAGACGAATGTTTTACGTTGTACACATTCAAGATAAAGCTCAACTTAAGTTTGGAGACGAAACTTTTGTGGCTTGTTACGTTATGATACAACCTTCACAATTAAGAGGAGATAGCGTCTGTTGGAATTTAACTTAGTCATTTATATTTAACAGGCTGGATCTAAAGTTTAATTAATCTTAGTTGGTCTCATATTTAGGTACACTTAATTAACAATAGACTTATTATTTCGTTATTTTTAACATTTTTTGCAACCTTTGATAGAAGACATTCAATCTCACGACGAACGATCGATATGCATCTCGCAGCATATTATTATAGAAAAACATTTAAACCTTAAATAAATACTCGTAAATATATACCGCGAGTAAGACCCGATTTATAAAATAGTATGATTAAGAATCTTGTATGAAAAGTGTATATTTCTCAAATGTAACAATATAGTAATAGTACGATATCGTTTACAGTGAGTAGCGCACTCGACATATTATAAATAAAGCGAGCTTAACGTCTCAGTCTAGACAGGGTCCATACTAGCGGTAGAATTTTTGAAAATTCTATTTTCTTTTGAACAATCGCAGACAGCTTACATCCCTTAGAAAATATTGCTTTAATAGCATATTTAAAAAAAATAATATTTTGATGGTATATAAATGTATTTTATATGTATTATTTTAGTTTAACCAGTTCGAGTCTCAAACAGGACAATACTTTGTGCGATTCACAATTGATTTTCCTGAACATAGATGTAGTATGGATTTTCCTGAACACTTTTTCCTGAAATAGATGATTGCAAAAGTCCTTATAACTAAGCATAATCTCTTGTACGAGATTAGTATTTTCTTACCAAAAAAGTATGTTCCAAACAACTTTTAAAAGTTGTTGAATAAATAAGTAAGGAAGATGTAAGTTCTGTAACAATTGTGACTTAAGCCCGATTTACACATCGACAAGTACAGTAGTGAGTTAAGTAGTAAGTTGTTGATTTAGTTGATTTAAATAGATCTCCATCCTATTTTTTTGGCGAGTTAAGTACGAAGTAGCCCCTCTCTCGGGTCTCGCCAACTTAAATCGCCCAAAAATAGGATGGAGATCTGTTTAAATCAACTAAATCAACAACTTACTACTGACCTCGTTACTGTACTTGTCGATGTGTAAATCGGGCTGAACTTGAACTTGGACAAAACAAGTTCGGAACGGGCACATAAACATCTCTATCAACTTTTGTGATCGTCGCCTAAGTTTAGTTACTGTCGGTATCTAGCTTTATAAATAGCCAGTACATATTCCAATTCCATTATCTTCTTAGTTGTATAAAAAGCGCACTATTCTAATATACAAAGAAGAGCGTACAATCATATATAACTCAGGCGCTAGAGTGGTGCGCCGCGACTTCGCGTGATGAATGCTAACGACATTAGTTCGCGTCACAAACTGACTTTACTCTCAGAGAAATATTCTCTCTGAAGGGTTTTTTTGTTTTAAATTGGGTTAAAAGTATTATAGTAATTTGAACGGAGTGTATTTTGTTTGCATCGCTCTCTGTGTGGAGTATTTGTTTAGAGATAAATCTCGTTTTATGTTTTGCACGTTTTGTTGCAAGAGAATAGCCAGTTGCATTATTAAGATTATTCTTTGCATTTGTTTTAATGCTATTACGATATAATACGATTAAAAAAGGTCTTACTCTTCACAAAACTGTTATTGTTTAAAAAGAGGTGATTATGACTATTTAATAAAAATGAATATGAAAATATGTACTGTTGTGTGTACAGAATTAACAGAATGTGGGTCCTAAAACGCTTTAGTTGTTCTTCGGAACCCACCAAGCAACAAGTTCGTTGCTTTTTTTAAGCTTACATTCTAATCATAAAAAGGAATTAACGTGAAATGCAACTTCTTTTTTATGCACCTTGAGTCCCAGTAAAACATAGAGTGATAGTTTTATGCAAACATAATCAGTAGCAATACTGTGATACATCATCCGAATATTTGAGTAGCGTGAATTCATTCATGCAATTACAAAAGCGTACAATGTTACTTCAGCAACCAGAATAATAATTTGTAGAGAAAAAACAATATATTTGAATTTACATTTCGTACAACCAAAACGTTTACACTCAGTTTCAAGCTTCGATGAACTCAAAATTATTGTTAAACATACGCTTCAACACAATACATATCTATAAGTACATACGATAATATGATTACATTTATATTTTAAACTACTTTCATTAGTACTACATTAATTAACTGTTACATACAATTATCATTAAAAATATGTTTAAAGCAATATTATCAAAATATTTTTCTTGACATAGCGACATAGCGTTTAGGATTGCCCTGTTAAAGTGGCGGTGGGCAGGGCACATAGCGCGGAGAACAGATAGCCGTTAGGGCAGAAAAGTTCTCGAATGGCGACCGCGTACCGGAAGCGCAGGGTGGGGAGACCCCTCACACGGTGGACCGACGACCTGGTTAGGACGGCGGGAAGCCGATGGATGAGGGAGGCACAAGATAATATTCAGCTATTTAGATAGGTGCCCTATGTATCTCAAGGATTTTACAGACATTTAATTAACGTACATAGTACATCCCGACGGGTCCTACGTAGACTAGTATAAGTGCAAAAACACAACTTTACAGGAGAGCAATTCAAAGGTTCAAAAGCTTATAACTTTGTCAAAGTTCTACAGAAATTACTGAAATTTTAATAGGTTATACCTGGAAATGAAAGGAAAAAACCGGACTAACTATATTTTTATATTTCTTTGTATTTTAGAAAATAGCTGTACTTGCATTTGTTTAGCTTGTTTTGATCAAAGTATCCAAACAAGTAAACTGTTACAAGTAACCACTTGTACTAGTTTACAAAGTTCTGACTTAGTTTTTAAATAATGAAAATAAAAGAAATACACATTATTAGTCATACATATAAGTGTAATTTGTAAATCGTGAAACCTCCAAATATGGGAAAATAATTTCATTTATCTACTTTTAGCACTTGCACTACTTTACAAGCTACTAAGAAACTAGTTGTACCAGTAATTTATGTAGTTTTGTGGTCATTAACCTGATTTTTTTTATGGAAAAATGAAACAAACAAACGTACAAAATAGTAAAACACGTTTAGTGTGTAACATTAAATGTGTTAAAATAAACGTATTTACTATTTTTATAATGACTTCAAATTTTGAAGTCTTTTCCATTTAAGTAATTTTAAAATATTAAAAAATTGACATGATTCTCGCTCAGATAGTAAATATCATCTTTAATAGGTTAAGGAGATATTAAAATATTGAATATCAGTCTTTAACAAGCTATAAACTTTAATAAAATATATACTTGGCTTGGTTTTTAGTAATAATAATTAGTTAAAGTAATCAGTGCTTTCTTTACCATGTTAATAAAATAATATGTATCTATAACAAAATGTTCGTTTCTTTTTAGGTAAGAACTGTGGTTATAATTACCTTAAAAAAAGAAGACTTCTATTAACAAAAATAAAAACCTAGTCAGATACGTTTACGTATATATAAAATGTTCTAACGTTTTATTTTATTACAAGAAGGCGTGCAGAATCTTTGTCCAACTTAAAAGATTCCACGGTACCTCATTCATCTCCTGTAGCTTATCTTTCGTCTGGTAGTAGTGCCATTGCACCAAGAGTATCAAAAGAGCATACTTATCCAAATTCTTACCTAAATTGGCAAAACTTTGAGGGTCTGAATAAACTACAACTATCCATGTATTATTCTGATGGCTTGTCTGGTTACGATGTCGTAGAAATGCTTGTGCACTTAGTGTACAAACTTTTATTCATATTTATGTTAGCTAATAGAACATGTCGAATACTGTCACAATCAATAAAATTACATGTTTCCTGGCCATCTTTTTGTTTAGTGGAAACATTGTTGTCCCTCCAAGTGGATGTACTATGGATGGGAAAAGTTGTCAGATACTAATTCTCCCGTGATAACCTCTCACTTTTTCACAAGATCGATTGAATTGCATAATGTCACGTATTATTCACGGCTGTGTTAATACACAAGTGGTTACAAGTGATGACAAACTTATGAAAGTGAGTTTTTTTAAATGTTTAGAACAATAATGTCTTAGCTATATGGCTCTGTAGAATTATATTATCTATAAAGTAACGTTGCCTTATTGTGGTAGCTATAGTTGCAAGCAATTTAAGCCCTAACTTGTAAATAATGCAAAAACTAACCTTTTTGTGTTAGAAATGTTAAGTTTATTTGCTCCCTAAGAGTTCTTTCATTGCACAGCTAACGTAAATTTTAGCTGTTTATTTATTCATTTACCCACAATTTATTAAAATATATAAAAAAACCAGCAAAGATTTAAAAATCAATAAAGTGTAAAATTTTATTTAAAATATTCCCCATAATTCTCTACTAGCAATATGCTACCCATTCTCCTTCCAGGTGTTATAACAACGATCATTTTCCAGATTTCCCAGAGGACCAGGATTACTTTTTTTGTAGTTTTTCTAAAACGTTAGTGACACAAATACCAACATATCAAAATTATTTAAAGATCTGAGACCCTTAATAATTTCAGGAGTATCTGGGTTAATTGACTCCGAGAATGCTTCATACTTATTATTATTTTTATTTTCACTGATCTTAAACACTCAAAACGTCGTAAAAATATGAATAATTTTTAGAAATTCAATACATAAAGTAAAATTCGTTGCAGTTACACCCGTATCGTACGTACGCGCTGTATTGTCGCCGCGCGTATACTGGTGCAACGGTCACTTACACTCACGCGTCACGTAGATCGTCACTACGTAAACTAATTCAAGTAACTTATATCAGTTTTGACTGTCTCCTTGCATTAAATTGTGTTACTTACATCAGTTTACAAGTTTGTATCGCCGAAACTAAAAGAAATTTCAATTTTTTTGATCTGATTAATCTTAGTTTTCGGTAATACATAACCTCACAACTAAACCTCATTAAAGAGGAGCTTATAAATCCAAATATAAACTTTAGTGCAACATATATTTGCATATCTGAACGCGTATGAGAATAATAATGACCTCTGCTGTTGATAGTCAGTGGAAAATTAATCAATTTTGTAATATTGTGGTGCATAAGAGCACTGTTATTCTGCTCATTGTAAACTTCATTAAGTAAATCATACAAAGGAACATTTTCACATTAATAATTAAATGGAATTGTTTTCCAATGAATGGTGTTAAAGAGATTTTGTCAACAAATAAATTAAACAATATTTTATACTGTTATTTTACTTTAATGTTTTTTCTTGCTTTATTACCTTTTGTCGGCAAAGCACGCGTGATTCCTCTGCTGTTGCACGAGTTTGTAGGATACGATAAATATTTAGTAGGTATTAGGTTAATAAGCCTGTTACTAAAAATACAGATATTCTACCACAAAAGGCGACTATGGCTACCGACGCGTAGCATTGTAGGACACTCGTCTCACTTCGCCACTAGAAGAAGACCTCATCCAAAAGTATATATGTAACGGTTTTGTGGGGCTACGACTGTATTTATATTTGTAACTAGCTGACCCGTGCCCACTTCGTTGGGCGGCGAAAAAATTCGTCCGTTTTTTAAACATATTTAATTACTGCTCCACTCCTATTTGTCATAGCGTGATACTATATAGCCTATGACACTCCCCGATAAATGGACTATTCATGACAGAAAGAATTTTTAAAATTGGTTCATTAGATCCATAGATCTACAACGTCACAAACACGCAATTACACAAACAAACAAACTTTACCTCTTTATCATATTTTAAGTATAGAAGTACACTTAGATAATTAGATAAACTATTTCACTCCTTTTACAGAATTGTTTTAGACCCTTTTAATCATTAGGGGAAACAATTTACTGATTCACTGTACAATAACGTCATCAGTTGGACCACGGGACCTAGCAAGTCCCCGTGCTTGAAGGTGGAGAACCCAGGTGGAGAACCTAGGTGGAGCACGGGTCCGGACCCTAATAAACCAACACCTTTTTGAAGACAGAACTTTAGAGACTGCTTCAAAAGTCATACTGGCAGACATGTGCAAAGGTTGTTCTTTCAAGGAGAATCTTAACACCGCGATACAAAAATGACGTCACATGTACAACGTCATCTGTTGTCAAATTTATAAGTTAGAATTAATGACATGGCATATGAATGAATACATTCGGACGTCACGTTATGGTAGAATTAGATTTAAAAAAAAATCTAAATTACTGACTAAATTTAAAAGGCGTTTATGAGTAGGTAAGGTGGTTAATGTTTTAAAAGAATATAGAGTCTAAAGACTGCGTAGAAATAAAACGGGAATTTCTTAGTAACCTATTACACACTGTTGGCATGTCAATTGATAAATAAACTGCCTCGATGGCGCGGCGGTGGTATTACCTGGCTGGCGTGCATGAGGTCACGGGTTCGGTTTACATGGAGGACAATACTTTGTGTGATCCACAAATTATTGCTCTGAGTCTGAATGTTCTCTGTGTCCGTTAAATTAATGATTGTAAAGTCCCCGCGACACAGGGCTTGATACCTAGTATTCGTCTTTTGTCTATAAAATCAACTAAGTAACAAATTATTGCTAATTATTAACATTGAAAAAATACATAACTGACAATAAAATATAGAAATACAATCACAAAACATTAAATTATTGTTAAATGTGTTTGTGTTTATTTTATTTATTCAAAAATACTGCACGCAGCTTAGTAACCTATTACAAAATATCTCAAAATATATTGCAATCTAAGTTTATGAACTTAGATTGCAATATATTTTGAGATGAGAGAGATGAGAGATAACAGATGGCGCTGTTTAATATTTCACTTCGAAAACACTCGTAAAATTAAAACTATTCTTGAGCACTTATAAATATCTTTTGATAGACTGAACCGATTGCAATTAAACAAAAACTAAATGGAACTTCAAGTTACCCTCAATCGTTGTGTATAAAATTCGGGTGCGCCAAAGTTCACCTAAAATTTCAACTCCTATAATTGGAAGTCCGAAAATGTTCTTCCTAACATTTTTCATCCTAACAATCGCAATTCCTAATTTTTTTGTTCCTAATGTTAATAATCCGAAGCATTCAACTTCATAATTTCAGTAGCAATAAACATCTATTATACTATTATTTGTTTTCCTATATTTTCTCAACATAACCATCGTTTATACTATAATTTAAAGTCATATCATTTTTGTTTAGATTTCTTTTTATTCATAATAATCAATATTATATACATTAATTTTGCGTAACTTTGTTGACAACATGTAGGTATAACATAATATACCAAAGACCAGAGCAAAACCAGAGTCCCTCTCCAATCATTCAGTCAAGATCCTGAAAACCTATTGGTGGTAGGGGTAGTAACCCCTACTGGGTCCTATTTATAATTAATGGTTTAGGTTATGGTAGAACTGTGACCCCAATGCACGAGCCGAGCGAGCGCAGCGAGCGTGCCGCGGCAGCGGCCGGCGAAGTGCCAGAACCGAATTGGTCCTTTACTTATTGGTTTAGTTACGGTTACGGTAAACTCTCAGGCCATAAGCATAACCGTGAACGAGTCCTGTTTTATGGATTTCATTCATTTAAGACAAAAATATTCTAATAATTTTAATAAACATTAACTTAAAAAAAAATGGCTTAATTTAAAAATGTAAAAAGTTGTTTTGTAATCACAAGAAATAGTATAAAAACAAAACTTTTTATTACTTTCACTTGGTAAATATTTCTTTCTAAATATGAGAGAAAACATTATGGTGAAAATGTTTAGGGATAAAAGCGTTATGATAAAAAACATTAGGAGTTTAAATATATTTACATAACGATATTATTAATAACGACTTTCGGAAACATGAGTGTTATGAACATCGCCGGTAGCAATACAAATAGTATGAATGAAAATTTTAGGATTAAAAATTTTAGGAAGAGTGATCATTCGGATTACAAATCGTTAGGAAGAACATTTTCGGAAGAAGAACTTTAGGTGAGCCAATATGGACCCATAAAATTCATCTACATTGCTTACGTACATTTTACGTTACATTTAAAAATATTGCACGCAGTTTAACTCTTGATGTAGTTCAGCCTAAGTTTGAAAGATGGCACTGTTTAATATTAATTAATTAAATTCAAATATCTTTTATTAGACTGAACCGATTGCAATGAAACAATGACTAAATGTAACTTCAACTTACGCGTAACCGTTGTGTATAAAAGACATCTACATTGCTTTCTTACTTTTTACGTGATGCCCGAAATAATTTTCAGGTTACAGATAAACAGACAAACAGATAAACAGACAAACATACAAAAATTCTAAAAATGCCGGAAACGGGTTCTGTTGGTTGTCACCCTGGCTATTTTTTTTTTATTTTTTTTTAATGTACAAAAACGACTTTTCTACAGTTTTATTATATGTATAGATATAGATGTAGATGTAATTATTAAAATAAATAAAATAAAATAAAAATAAATATACTTTAATTTTCTTTCTGTAAAAGTCCCCTGACACAGGGCTTGATCCCTATAGCAGGCATTGTCTTTTTGAATAGATAAAAAACAAAGACTTCAGTACAACACACGTATGTATAAATCCAACCTGTTTGAACGTTGATTGCAATCGACTCTCTCTAATTGAATCAGTTTGTTACAAATTAAGTACGACAGAAGGCAGCGCGAGCGACGCGACGTTGAGCTGAATTTTAAAATTTGTATAAAAACCACGCGTTCATCAACTTATTCAATTATATGTTAGCTACATTTATGTTGACATAGACTATACTAAACGCAAAGACTCGTGGCAGTCGGTGTCATACAACGTTACATGATACCGACTGCCACGAGTCTTTGCGTTTAGTAAGATAAATCAGCTGCTTTTGTTAAAGGTAGGTCCAAATCGAATTCAATGGGGTTTGGAAATTATAAGACAGATATGAAAGTAATTAAATAAGACTATTTACGTGTATCAGCTCACCTAAAAACTATTGTGACAACCTATATGGCAGGCGTAGCGGTTACTACGGCTGCTACGTAGAGTTCTAGGATTTATTTCCCTCATAATGTAAATCTACTTGTGTGTCGTTTTATAAGTGTCATCTTATTTATCCATTAAAAAACTTGGATATTAATTAATTCCTTTTAAGTGTTAGTATCTACTAAAAAAAGCCAAATGATGTTACCAAATCAGCTGAAAAATGTGCGCCTATGAAACTATGTGTGCTCAGTCTTCCTCTGTGCATTATGTACGAGGTCCCTGTACTCTGTAGTATGGCATTCATATGCTGCTATGGGACGAAGCCATGAGTGAATACTCCAAACAACGTCTCTTGGTATAAACTATGTCACCATTCCACCAATAAGCCAGGTCGATAACAACAATTGACCTTATTCTCACAATAAGGCTTCTAACAAAAAACTCCTATCTCCGGTGACCGGTGTTTTTGCGCACCTACTTACCGCTTTGTTAGGCCCTCGGATGGAAACTCGCGATAAATGCCACCTAAGAAAAATAACCACAGCTTTTTGTAACAAATGGTCCCGAGTAATGGCGATGTAGCACTGATAATATATTTTTGGGCACCTGCTGTACTAACTTTTTGTTTAAGTCTTGATTGATGATGTATGGTATTCACGGGCAATGTTTCATGTGCTTTTATTTTTTATTTTGTAATTATATTCCGTGTTCCGTATGACTCTACAAAAACAAAAAATAGAATATTTGATTAGATACATACGAAAATAAAGTGTCTTATAACATTCTTCTTTATTTTTACAATACCTAATACTTAGCTAATTCCAAACAGAACGTTCAAAATATAAGTACATTAGATGTAATAATAACGCTGCTATATGAAATCTAACAGCTTTATATTTCTTTAATAAAAAAAACATGCAATACTTAGCAAAAATAATATAGTTGGTTATGAGTAGCTCTCTCCGTTATAAGAGTACATCGACCTCAGATACTCGGTACCTCTTCACAAGGGTTCTACACAAAAATACAGATATTCCACAGCACTAGCTTTAATTTCAATATTTTACATAAAAGGTACTTCACAATTTATGTGCGGTTTTTGTATTTTATTACAACGGATTTGACTGACACTTACAAACTAGGTATAAAACTTTAAATGATTTGGAAAAAATTGGTTTATTGGTAGATGATAAACTTTTGGCTTCTTGCTGTGTCGCCAGTTTGAATCCCATGGAGGACAATTATTCATCAGTGATAGAAAGGGAAAAGTTGACCTGCTAATACCACGCTGATTATTGAATTGCAATGGTATATGTATCGAATTGGTAATATAATGCTTGTCAACTCTTTTTTCATCTCCTTATGACACCTTCGAAAAGGTCAAGTTTATGTACTTTTACAGCATTGCCATATTTGGGCAAGAGCCTGTGGGAGGCTAATGGAGTATTAGACAATAGACATAGGCTTCCTCAGTCCCACTAGCTCAGGGCTGAGATAAAGAGAAAGGGATACATATAAAAAGAAAAAATAATCTCTAAATGATAAAACGCTAAATCGAGCGACAGTGTGAAAGTCCACAATACGAACCTACCTGCACTAAGAAGCACCTGTGAATTTAATAATAACATTAGTCTAACAGAAGCACTCCAATCATATTATAGAATTAAGTTTATTTTATTATTAAGATAAAAGTTTTAACCAAATTGATTTCATCTTATGAGCGTAGACGTCTTTATGAAATAAATTGGAAATATTGTTACCTGTCTACGTACTCGGAAACTTTTGATAAACTAAGAGAACAACTTATTCTCAACAGTTTTAATTTCCTTCAGTAGCAAGGTATTTTGGCCTACTGCTACTCTGGAAAAGACGAGTTGGTAAAATGAATTAAATATAAATATATGTGGATTTATAATTTTTAAAAGCTGTTAAAAAACATTCTTAATGGCGTATGAAAATGTAGAGTGGGCAAAACGTGTGGCTCACGAGGTGGTCTTTTTTTTCTACATAATAATAATACATATTCCTCACACACATTCACAGAACGCCATCTAGTCCCAAACTAAGAAAAGCTTGCTCTATGGGTAGGTACTAGACAAAGGATAAACACATACATATTATACATAGAAAACACCCAGACTAATGCAAACAATCATGTTCATGCACACAAAGATTTGCATTGAGCGGGAATCGATCTCTTTTTTTTTTTTTTTTTGTGTGGACGAGTAGTCGGTCTCAGACGACCTTTACTACTTTACGCGGGCTGTGGTGGGGCGGATGGCCCTCAACCAAAGACATTTAAGTGACGTGCCACAGGGGCACCCCCTTTGGGGTACGGACCTCGGCCTGGACCGTCACTGACTAACAGGACGTGCGGAAGGCACGCCCTCTAGGAGCGAACGCGGCGCGTATTCCGGCCTCGACGGCGAGGACGGAACCGCGGACGTTTTGTTATGGCTTCGCGAGCCGTGTGAGCTCTACGTTGAGCGATCGTGATCCTATCGTCCGGCTCTTCGAGAGCATGCCTAGGTCTACGAATTTTGCTAATCTTGGAGGGGATGTACCCGGACGCCCCGACCACTAGTTGGTTGGGGTGAGTGGCAGCCGAATCAAAGTAGCGGCGGGAATCGATCTCTGCGTAGCAGTCACGTTATATAACCACTACGCCACAGAGTAGTGGTTATATAAAGAGGTAAAGATTTTCATTTAAGTTTTCGTTTTCTACGGATGATTCGTTGCTTTATGAATATCCCCTAGCCACTTTTCAAGTGGCCACGACACGGTGGGGTGGTGTCATTCTGTATTCTTTGGACACACGGTCCATGATAACAATACCACCTTTAACGATTGTAAGAATATAGTCGTAGAAAGTAGTTACTACTTTCTACGACTAACCTTCCTTAACAAATGAACTTTGGAAGCCACATATTTATAGTTCGAAGCAAAAGCTTCTGACATTTACAGTAGTAAGCCGCGCCGCTGTCATTGTTAGCCGTAGTCTTTATGGCACGATTGTATTCGGACTGTTACCATGCAAAAACGGAATGTATCTTTGGTCCACGTAAAATTCTCTCGTCACTTCGTCTCTCGTTCGGTGGGAATCGTACATTATTATCAAATTCGATACTATGTATTATGACAATGCCTATTTCGTGTCTTTACGAAAAAAAAATAACAGATCAAAGTTCATCGCTATAGAATCAGACAAACGTAAAATAAATACTAATCTTATAACATTGCCACCTTAAATTCAATACATTCCAGTAAAAATAAAATATTTTCCTTTATTTACGAGAAAGTATAACATAACACTTGGAATAAATATATAGAGGAGGCGTGCTAGCACATTCTCACACTACACAACTAGTATTACAAGCTATAACAGAAACCAATTTCCCAGCTCAGCAGCCAGAGGAAGCGCGGGAATAAAATCAAAACCTGAAACAGTTCCCCTTCGCAATGAGTACCACAGACGTGCACAATTTACATCGCAACGGTTAAAGGAACTCTAAAAACAAACGTACCACTTGCAATTTGAAAAAGGAAACTTCCAGTTTTGCTACCTCTAACCCCCTACCTCCCCCTTCTTTTCACCCCCCAGCCACTCAAAGGATAATCGCCTATAAAAACAAATTCGAGCACTTTTCAGCACTTTAAAATTATAATTTAGTTTTTTCTTTTAGAAAATTTTCTCTAATGTTTAACTGGCTTTTAGAATTTGTATAATTATAGTGTAGTGAGAGAAATTAACAGCAATGAAATACTTTTTCATTGCCTTTCCTTATTACAATACACGAGCGGTGACTGTTTAAAAATACCAATTGTAATAAACGTCCAGCCCAATGGTTGTCGTAAATCCGTGTAGCCTAGCGCAGCGACAATCAGTAGGACAAATTTCTCTGACTAGACAAGGCCCGTTCCAGGGCCCTGTTTCTCGAAAATTACAAGTTACAATTTCTACAGTGTCATATAATCAAGCTGCTTTGAAGTGCATAGCATGGGTAATAACGTTAAAAACTGAAGCTTAGCTCCTTGGATTCCGCTTTCCAGCTCCTATCTTTTCCTTTGTTTTTCGATATATTTAAAACAATATTTTTTGTCCTAGGGCATATTTTATAGTTAACGTTAGGTACGCTAATTAAATTTTTAATTATTTATTTTTAATTATAAGATACTTCCTGTTTATTTGTAAAACTATTCTGTATCCAATAAGAAAATCTAAGATATCATATAATAATATAACAGGGTAGAAACTATCTCGTAAATAATATTAGCTAAATGATAGACATAACCTAATTTAAATCTACCGAGAGCTATTGATAGTTGTTCGATAATACAATGGACCCGTCAAAGCGATCTGAGAACTTGGCTGCCGACCAGACTTATCAAATTATTTATTAGATACTCAAATCACTTCAAAGAGAAATTTTATTTATATTTTATTGATACAATTGTTCGTTTCATTACTTTATTTATTTTTATTGCAGCTAGACCGAACGAAATACTGCATGCTATTAGTTCAGGATCCCTGGTACATTTTTGTAAATTGATTACTATCAAGCATTTTTTTTGAGACGCCGAACAATTTTGTGTTAGAAACTTTCTCTGTTGTTTAACTACCTTAGTGGCTCAACGGTTGTGCATCCAGCTGCCGTGCAAGAGGCCACGGGTTCAAATCCCATGCAAGTCAATGATATTTGTAACTCATAAATGAATGTCTTGAATCTGAATATTCTTCGTAACCGTTAAACTGATGTATGTAAAAGTCACACGACCATCTTTTTAAAAAAGAAAACAAAACAATCAAACGTTGCTAGGATAGAATATTATGTCTATTTCGTCACAAATACACGTACACGGTAGCCGCATACCCCAGCCGCCACACTTCCGGGGACTTATATGTCAATTTAAATAAGTAGTATTATACTAAACACGTTATTATATTAACACGACACCATAAGATAATACGAGTAAGCATTCATACAAGGCAGATAGCATCGACACTCGCGAGGGGACGGACTCAGCCATACAAATATTTCTACGTATTTAATTTCCGTTTGTATAATCACAATCTCTTTCCACCGATGTGGCATTGATACCTTGCTTTCAATTACATCAAGCCGATGTTTTTAATATTCAATCCTTTTACATTCAAAATGCCTTCTATTTCCAAACAAACAACGCTTCTGCCATGGTACAAAATAGTATAAACATGACATATACCCATATTACATATTGTTCTGCATTTATAAATATTCATGCACACAAAGATTTGTATTCAGCCTAAAAGCTCTTCGTAATAGTCCAGTCATGACTATGAAGTTACGAGCAGAGTAGGCTTTCATCCTTTTACGTTGACAATACCTTGACTTTACCATCTCTTTGAGTTTTGAAAAACGAATAAATAGACAATAAATATAATATATTTTAAAAATACAGGCAGAGTTGTAATACGTAGTCCCTCTCCCCCCTGGACCGCGAAAGCGTGTGGACGTATACACCCTATTCAATATTTTTTTTCTAAATTCACAATAAAATTGTTTAAATTCAATGGTAATAAATCAGTGAAAGTACCAGGCTCGCATAGTACAACAGGCGGTTAGCCGCGGAGTGTTAGAAGAGGATAACAACAGCGGAGAAGGTACGATAGGCAGAGCTACGCTGCATAGAGCACGAGTTGGCGGTCATATCTAGCTAGCCACAAGTTACATAAGCGGAGCGTTTAGCGTACCAGGTATAGCATAACATAATATATACTGGGTTGTTTATAACTTAATATAAACAATGCCTAAAATAAACCGTACGCCGCCGCATACACCTCAAGGTGAGGTTCATCGTTGCTTATCAAGCCCCAACATTACTGAAGCGACGCCTGAAGGGGCATTTATGAGCCAGAGAACGAAGCGCCCTCGCTCGGAATCCAGTCCAACGAGCGTTTTAATGGATTTTAGAGAGGAAATTAAAGAAATGTTAGCTAAATGGAACAAAGAACAAGAAAACACCATAAAAAAACTTATGTCCAAAATAACAACAGAGTTGGCAGAATTAAAAGCCCAAAACAAAGACATGAAAAAAGTCATGGCCGAAATTGAGGAGTCTGCTAATTTAATGAACTCTCAATATGAAGAAATGAGGTGTAAAATGATTAAATTAGAAAATGAGCGCTCAGAACAACAAACATACATATAAACTGGAAAAGAAAATTCAAGATATCCAAGAAGGCCAGCGATCAGCTTCGCTTGAACTCCGAAACGTACCACTCCGAGATAAAGAAAGCAGTGACGACCTAATTAAACTAGTCACCGATACAGGCAAATGTCTGCACGTGGAAATGGAGGCAGCAGATATCCGGGATGTTTATAGAACGCAGAGTAAACAAGGGCCGTCAAAACAAATAATCGTCGAACTTCAATCGGTAACTAAAAAGTACAAGTTCCTACAAGCCGCACGAGATTTCAACAAGGGTAAGCCCGTTGCAAGCAAATTGAATAGTACTTTAATTGGATCAACAGGCGAATGCGTTCCTATCTATGTATCCGACCGTCTTTCACCTACTCAAAGACAGCTCTTCTTTCAAGCTAGAAAATTCGCTGTCGACCATCAATTTAAATACTGTTGGACGTCTAACAGTAAGATATTTCTTCGTAAAAATGAAGGCGACAAACCTATTCGTATTATCTCTGATAAAACCTTTCTTGAATTATTACAAGAATAATCTGCATTTTACTGATTCTGCTTTTCTATTATTTAGTACCGAACCATGTGATCTTCAATCATATAGTTCTTATAATGTTATTTATAATATTAAAGTTATACTTGTTCAGCCTGTTATATATTCAGCAAAACTCTTTTTTACTTTAAATAGTTTAGGAATAGTATTTAGGTTTGTACACTGCACTTACGTACTCAACATAATACTCACCAAACTTAATATAGTTTTCTGTCACCACAATTTATCAATTCTCACATTTATAATATCATCTGTAAATTATCTAATACATAATCCACAAAAACTTACTACAGTAAACTCTGATGCTTGTTATTTGATTTTCTCTGTACTCTTAGTGAAAATACGAGTCAATAATACCTGTTAATAAGGCCTGTTAGCTTAAATAAAAATGCTTGATATTAGTACATTAGATGATATTATTACATTTGGCAGAGTAAATGCAAATGTCTGTAAACCCAAAGAGACTCCAACCTTTATTAAAGATACACCTAAGTCTATTAACATAATACATTTAAACATCCGTAGCGTAAACTGCAACTTTGACAGTTTTACAGTTTTTCTACAAAGCTTAAAGATTACATGTGAGGTCATTATCTTAACTGAATGTTGGTTGAATTCAATTTCAACTATTCCTGCAATAGAAGGTTATTTGTCATATGCTACAAGCAAACCGAAAAACCAGAATGATGGCATCATAATGTATGTTAAATCGGAACTGGCACATAACATTATGGAACCTGTAATGCCGGACGCTAGTTATCTGGTATGTTATTTGAAGTGTTTTAATTTATCAGTTGTGGCAATTTATCGTTCACCTTCACTCCGTGATCAGGACAGTTTTATTAATGGTTTGGATAAAGTTCTTTCTGAGGTGACACCTCAGAAAAATAATATCCTAATAGGAGATATTAACATTGACATAACATCTAGTCCCCTTAGCCGACAAGCCCATGAATATCTCAATTTAGCAGCTTCTCATGGCTTACTGCCGTCACATTTATTTCCTACTCGCGAAAATTCCTGCTTAGATCACGTATTGGTCAAATCAGATTTAAAAACCACAACTTTAGTTATTGACACGTATATTACCGACCATAAACCTACCATGCTTAATATGGAGAACACCATACTGACAAAACCCAAGTTACACCGTACTGTAGTAGACATGCTTGCTGTCAACGAGGACCTATCTAGAGCAGATTATACTGGCATTATGGGCAGCCAGGATGCCAATTGTGCAGCTGAACTTCTAATTTCTATAATAGGCTCTGTTATTAAACAGCACTCCAAAATAATTCATATTTCTTCTAAACGCAGGATAATTAAGCCTTGGATTACCAAAGGTTTGCTTCGGTGTATTCGTAATAAGGATAGCTTAGCTCGCAAATTAAAAAAAGACTCTGATAACTATACGCTTAGAATTACTTATACCAGATACAGGAATTTCTTATACAAATTAATAAAAAAATTAAAAAGAGAGTTTGAGAAGAAAGAATTTTCTAAGGCTCAAAAAAACCCTAAAGCTACATGGAACGTCATTAAAAATATTACCTCCAGAGATCGTGATTCTTCCCAACCGATAGAATTGTTAAGTTTGAATCCGGATAGTATTAACTCTATAAATCAAGTTAACGACTTCTTTGCAAATGTGGGCAGACGACTGGCTGAGTCATTGAGTCCTGCCTCAGTGCCGAATAACTCGTCCTTTTCTGGGCCGCTGAATTCTTTTACACTCCTACCTACAGATGAGGCTGAAGTTGAAGGAATTATACGTGGACTGCGTGCTGATGCTGCAGTGGGATGGGACGGAATATCACCTAAAGTTTTAAAATCCTGTCTGACAACGCTAGTCCCCGTCATAACGCATGTATGCAACATCTCAATAGCCACAGCTCGTTTTCCAAGGGTCTTCAAAAGGGCGGTCGTACATCCCATTTTTAAGGGAGGAGACAGGCACAGTGTTAATAACTATAGGCCTATATCTATTCTGACAGCTATTTCTAAAATTTTGGAGAAAATAATTAACAACCGTTTGGTATTATATTTGGAGACACATAACTTCTTAGCACCTAACCAGTATGGCTTCAGAAGAAATAAGTCTGCAGAAAATGCTGTTGCCGCCTTTATTGACAATACTGTAGAAAAATTGGATAAAGGGATGAAATGTGTAGGTATTTTCCTTGACATTTCAAAGGCTTTTGACACTGTGTCTGTCCCTCATCTTATTTCGAAATTAGAAGCTGTTGGAATTCGTGGAACTACCCTTGAAATGTTTTGTGACTATCTTAATGATCGTACCCAGTGTGTAAAAATAGATAACCTGATGAGTAATACCAAAACACTCAACTTTGGCGTGCCCCAGGGATCAATTTTGGGCCCAACATTGTTTTTAGTGTACATAAACGGACTCTGCAACCTATCACTGGTAAACTGCTCAGTATATACCTATGCAGATGACACTGCACTTCTTATATATGGTAAAGATTGGTCGGAAACGTACCTGTGCGCAGAAAATGCACTTAAAACAGTGACGCAATGGCTTGCCACCAATATTCTAACTGTGAACCTAGATAAAACAATGTACATGCCCTTTTCGCTTAAACCTTCTTCACTGCGCACTCTTGGTTCCCTGTCTCTCAAAGCACACCACCTTAATTGTTCTATGTTATGTGATTCTGACATTTATTGTAACTGCCCACCCTTAACACGAACTAATACTGTCAAGTATCTTGGGATCAAGATAGATAATTCCCTTAACTGGAAGCATCATCTAGAAAATCTGTCCTCAAGAGTACGAAAATTAATATATATATTTAAAAAATTAAGACAGTCTGCATATATTGGTACGTTAAGAACAGTTTATTACGCACTATGTCAGTCTATACTTACATATGGCATCTCGGTATGGGGTGGGGCTTCTAAGACTCACGTTTTGCAAGTGGAGCGAGCGCAGAGGGCTGTTCTCAAGGTCATGACCTTCAAACCCTTTAGATCCTCAACCGAAATGTTGTACTTGGATTGTAGGGTTCTGACCGTGAGACAGCTCTTTGTACTTCAAATCATTCTTCGCAAGCACAAAAGCTCAGAATTTGATGCGAATGCTGCTAATAGTCGTCGACCATATAACGTCTGTACCACACGATCTACTCGTACTGCTACTGCCCAACGACATTATGATTCTGTTGGAGGCCACTTATACAACCTAATTAATAAACAAATTAACATTTTTCATCTTACTACAAAATTATGTAAAGAAAAGGTCTGCAACTGGCTTCTAACTTTAAATTATGAAGAGACGGAAAGGTTAATCAAAATTAAACTATAAAATAATTATTTTTCCACAATAAATTTCTCACTCACTTATATACCCACGCTCTCTGTACACGGACAGACATTCACACATATAATGCATACATACTGTCACAGACACACATAAACACGCTTGATACAAATCCATACACTCGGCACACTCGCGCACACACACACCAAACACAAACAAATTGGTAAATTTGTAGGTTGATTTTTTGATAATAATTGTTGTTACTGTCATAGCAACTGTTAACTTATAACTTGTACCACACTAAACTAAGTACTCACTTTTAATTACCTTGGTGTTATATTTATATAGCGGGTAGTTCTATACCGTAGTATTTTTATATTTATAGTATTATATAAACTACCCACTAAAAAGTAATATACTTCCATATTTATTTTTAACTACTATAATTGTTTTCTGTTTTAATGAGTTAAGATAGTGATTTGTTTCTGAGAAACAAATAATAATTGTGTATAATAATATGTGTAGTAATAATTGTGTTATTAAATATGTTGTGTAGTAATAATTGTGTTATATAAATATTGTGATATCTTATTACCTGGAATGTGCTATGGTGAGTTATAAACATTGTAGTTATTATTTTTATTGATTATACCTTTACACTTACACACATACACACTCATACATTAGCACACACACACCACACACTCATTGATACCTACATGTTTTTGCTGATTTTTTTTACTTTATTCTTATTTTATTTTTTAAGTTTATTGTTTACTTATTTTTTGTTGGTCATTGTTATTATTCTTTTAATGCTAATTGCTGATCATTAAACGACCGACGACACATACGTCCAATATGTAATAATGTTAAACTGTGCAAAACACGAGAGAGCACTGGTATCCATAACACAAGTTAAATCTTTTCTTGGATACCAGAGTTCAATAAACTACTTACAAATGTTAGCTGTTATTTTAAAGGATAATAATATGTATATTAGTCTGTAAGTGGAATTGTACTTTTTATGTGAAAAATAAACATATTTGTATTTGTAGTAAAGAAAATATTAATTTTACAATATAAAAAGGGCCATCCTAAGTACGTCCCTGGCAGCGTAGAGCGGTGGTGTCTCTCAAGTAAGTTAATCCTCAGAGATATGGCGGAACTACGAACGGTGCCTTACCAACACGGGATTTGCTATCTCCACTAAAATATATAGAGATTTACCCAATTACCCGACGACTCACTCTACCAGCTTAGCCTTACTCACTCAAACCCAACGCTGAAAAGGTGAATAGAGTTTCAAAGGAATAACGTTTGTGAGGACCGGATTGCACTCTGTGCACTTAACGAAGTCTATCAGTAAACAAATTGTGCAAAGCTCTTAAGTTGAATACGTGTTATATATACGTAGTATATTGTGGTAAGTTGGTAATACAAGGGTAAGTTTTCCTCTATCACTAGAGAAAGTCCTTACCTACAGTGAAACTCTCGAAGACTTTTATATAACTTTATCTTTACAAAAGAAAAGAAAGAATAGAAGGACCAACTTTGTAGGACGCTTACTACAGTATAGTTTTAACAGAATAAACAGAATTTAAAACTCACATGATAACAATAACATATTGTAAGTAAATACTCCCAGCGCACATTTTAATATCCAGTTAAAATAATGAGACGATTTTTCAAGCAACAGTATAGGTAGATCGTAGGATAAAGCACTAGAGCCCAGTACAGGAGAAACTGTTATCGTCAAGGGGACTGCACACAGACCGGCTGTATCCAGATTTAGTTATTATCTGTCTGAATCATAGATTCCCGGCGGGGCTCAGACATCTTAAGTTTTGCGATAGAATCATTTATGATGCGCTTTTGTATTTGATATTTATTTTTAGTTGAGGTTGTTTGTTGTGTAATACTTATTTTATCGTATCAGCCAATCCACGTCTACTGCTGGACATAGGACATACTTATTTTGTGGTTGATGCATATAGATAAGATATTGGTCTGAAAAGAGTAAAAGTTAAGTAAATTAACGCATGCAAAACCATTCTTATGTGCTGTCATATAGACAAAAGCTAGACATTATGAAGAGACAGGCAGAGAGTAAGACAAAAATTATCATCCTTTTATTAAAACGAATCGGTTATTGCTCTGTTGATGTAGTTAGAATACAAGGTGTCACCATCCTATCTTATCCCACGCTTGTCATAAAACGGATTCATAAAGGGGTTAAAAAAAATCCTTACTTTTTTCGTTCAGAACATAATATTTTCTTACCCTAAGTCAGTTTCTACAATACAATAAAATAGGGCAGTGACACTAGGTGTTCTTGCTCCGTCACTAAGAATTAATATTCAACCTAATCCATGTATGTGTATAGTCTCTCTAACAGCTTATAGAAGAGAATTACCCCGCATGTGTCTGTAATGGGTCCCAAGCTTGTAATCGTAGTAATACTGGTATTACAAGCGACACCGTCTGCGCTCCACTATGACCACTTGTTTATAGCCGCCATTTTGGTTCCTTACGAGGAAATATGCTCACCGAATGATAATAACCCTTATGTTTACTAAGCCTAGTAAGAAATATTGGAGATAACGAAAATTATTCTTCGGTTTTGTTTTTCTTTTGGGTATTAATCTAGTCTCGGTGGTGTTTAAGACAATAAAGCGCAAAAAGAAAATTGTAATTTTTTGAAGTTTGAGGCTTGATTCTCACCTACGTCTTTTTAGAAAACACCTCGAAGCAGAAGATTCAGTTTTAAGTCATGTTTAATCATCTACTAGACCAATAAAAAAATTTCCTTAGTCTTCTATTATTTAGTCAAATAATAGAAATCGTATTTAAATTACATATATACCAACCCGTCTACCCAGCGAGGTTTTAGTAGACCAAGTATCCCTCCGTCACGGGAGGAGCCCCGTCCTTACAGTGGGACATTAATGGGACTGTTATGGATGATGATGTATTTAAATTCGTTAAGCAATTTCATAAATCTATGAGAAGACGGGAAGCGTGTATGTAAATATATCCAGCATAACATGGAATTATAAATCAGATTCCGTTCTTGGTACAAGCTCCCGGGAGGTTGTGACACAATTTTATTTCTTGATTGGTTGTATGTATGAACTTTTGTTAATACACAGGGGGGTAGTGGTAGTAGAAACCCGCTTGTTGATGTAATGTTTAATATTTGTGTTCGTTCGTGCGACTCTTACATGTCGTTCACGTCACTGTATTTTTACGTGACTATATTTCCGTATCTATTTTGTGTATGAATATTATGTATAATGAGCTTCTGTAGTCTAACAATAAATGATTTTAAAGTTTGTTTCATTCCTTCATTGATTTCATATTTGAGTTAAATCGTTTTTCGACTACCATACATTGCCTTAATGCACCAGGTTCGATATAGTTATATTGCCGAGTCTTTATAAAATAAACAAATAACAGATTAAAATTAATTAGCAAGTCATAAGTCGCATGTACATCTTGATTAATGGAAAGCATTGGTGACAGTTTGTCAAGCTATTATTACTTAAGAGTTCTTCCGAATACTGAACAAGGGAGGCTCAGAGGACTGTTTATAACACTCTGTGCAAACTTGTTAACCCTTAGACGAGTTTGATTAACTTGTTTAACAGGAATCTCCAACATTTTTTCTTATTAAACCTTGTTGACAGCAAAGTTCTTGTTGATTCCCAATAAGATGGAAGTTTCCACATAAATTATCTGTACTTAGTTTATATCTACTTTGTTAAGGGTTTGAGGGGACACAGAAACATTGCTTAATTGTTCTTTGTTAAGTATTTACTTGTCTGTGTAGTGCCATCATAACAATAATAAAGCATCATAAAAAGCTACTAGAAGCTTGTCGAATATAATATATAATTTCTGGAGATAAAAAACCGTTCTCTCTCGTAGTACTAGTAGGCCAAATAACCCTTTACTGAAGTGGGCATGCCCTGCACTAAAAAATTAGTTAAAATTATTGTAAAGTAAAATCGAACTAAGAACGTTTTAAAGTTATAAAATATGCTGTACATTTTATTACGTGTGGTGACGGACTGAAAATTTCTTTATTATAGAATTAAAGTAACGACTAAAAAGCAATACACATGATCTTAACTTAATTACAAAACATTTTATTTCAAAAGACTATTCTCTTGCGATCATTTTCTATGGCTACCAGACGCTGTTAAAATGTTAAATAAAACTTTTTACCCATAAACGGTTTATACGATTATAAGGTCTTTTATTTCCCGAGTCAGCACTGCCGAGTTCCAAATACCACGCTCATGAAACTCAACGACTCTGACAATGAACCATTAACATTCTGTTAAAAGAAAAAGTACTTTATAAACAAGAGGTCGCGAAGGGCCCTTTACACTCTTTAACTAAGTAGGTTTATATTCGAGACACGTTACTTTATCGATGATTGTAATACGGCTTAGTGTTTCTCGATCTGCTGTTAAATGTTTACATAATGTTATGTTACTTAGGTGGCTTTAATTTTTTTGTATAATAATAATATAATGAGATTTTTTTTGGAAAAACATGTTTTTTTCCTGGTGTTTTACTATTGTGTGTACTAGTGAAAGATACGGGACATTATCACAGCAATGGCTTATTTAAGTAGTTAAACAAAAAGGGAAGCATGTGCTTAGCACACAGAACGCCACTAGGCACAACAGAAAAGCAATTTTCTGGTCAATTATGCCCAGCACGGCAGTTAATGTGTTCACGTGTGGGTCTACACTATATATGCGAATGTATGAGAGTGTATGTGTGATAAGTTGAATGTTTTTCGTTATATTTTTTGTATGGTATAATGATAATAATAACTGCTTCATGGCCACAGAGAACGCTACTACGCCATCTCCGTAACTTAAACTCTGTCTACGAGAGACGTAGCATGCAACACAGATTGGCCTTAGCAAATACTGGCTACCAGCTAAACACAGCACTCTTCCTCTTCTACCTATTCATAAAGGGCATTACCTGCAGGCCCTCTGATAGATTGCCTAAGTCTTAAGACAAAATAAATTTTACCGTGCTAAAATACCGAAATCTTATTCTCAAACGTACTTGCCTAATCCTAGTAGACAATGACAGAAACTTCTCGACAACAATTCTTTCTTCACACACAAAAACATATTTATTCCTATTCCATAAAAACCGATTTAAGCAAAAATATTTTTCTCTTCAAAAAATATGTAGAGATTGCACTTAATATATTGCTTTAGATCATTATTTTTATTCTCGATGTCGTTTTCGATATATCTGGGTACCTGAGCGTACCTCATTATAACGTCGCATCACGGAATTTAATTATTTACCGAGTTATAAAAAGGTGGTTCATATTTATTTATGAATACTTATTTTTGTCACTGAAATATTTTTGTCGAGGAAATGCTATTTATATTTACGTTAAAATGAGTTAAATAAAAGAAATTTACGGTAGTTGTTTAAAAGGATTATTGCCATCAACGTCAAAACAACCCATTAAACTATAAAATTATTTGATGTTCCAGACAGGATTGGAATGTGAGTTCTTTCTGGGAGCCCAGGTTCAGTTTAGACGTTTTAATTACTAGGCCAGTTAATCCAACGTGCATTTTCAAAAATTCTAAAACTCGCGCACGTTAGACTAATACACAACTTTTTATGCCACAGAGACCGTTAATTGAATAATACATTACAATGTAATAAAACTAAGTCAAAAAACATTTGGTTTGCACAATCAACTTGTGCAGGTAAAATGTCACAATTATTGTTGATTAAATATTACCAATCGAACCAATTAAGGTTCCTCTTAGATATTTATTGAACCCTAAAAACAGGATCTGGAAACACAAGGAAGCATTAGCGAGAGGCAAAGTATCGAACTATCGGCATCGCCTGAGGCTCGCGAATTACGGTAACTAGATATACACCGCCCGCCACGAGAAATGTCTAATGAAAGTAGTTTGTTCTCTCTGATATAGATATTATATATGTAGTTAAGTGAAGATGTTTTCTTTACAATATCCTTACTGAATACATATTAGACGCAGAAGTTAATCTTCTATTCATACAAAATGCGTTATGGAAAATATTCAATAGCATTGAACTTTAATTAAAAATAAATGCATTTTTTTACAAAAAATGTGTCTGACACTCACCGGCAACCGCCATTTGCCACATAGCAAACTCGTAAAGTGGTCACAGGTATTATCTAACCTAACTTTTATTACAGTGTTATCACGCTATCACGGATGATATCTAGTTTTAGTATTGGGTAATATGCTCGGTTATATTAGCTCGGCAATCAGTATTTTGAATCTATTATAACTTCATGATTGAATAATTCTTTGATATGCATTTAAAATAATAAAATTCCCACAAAGAATTAATGTATCGACCTTGTTATGAACTAAAAGCGGTAATATATTTTAAATCCCTATAAACAATTTAAAGAGAACTTGTAAATACCTGTTGTTATTACACTACCATCACTAACTACTTATGAAGACATATTCCCGTTAACACTAACAGTCTGCAATAACTTCATACCTGATTCCACAATCCAAATCGAGCAATCGATTCATGTCTAAGCAATCGTATCACTGTTTATGTCATAATCTATCGATTTGTTGCACAACTTGATCGTCCATCTCCCTTACAATACGACATAACACTAGCTTCAGAGTAATATTACACCGTCTTGTACTAAGCTGAGTGAGGCATCACTTACTGTGGATTGACGAGACGTTTAGAAGCATTGATGACGATTGCTCAAGTGAATTGGAAACATTTAGTTCAACTGTACGTACTCTATGTTATATTCGAGTGAATCAAGTACTTACCGAGTGAATGTAGCTCCTCACTTAAATTTGCCCTGAAATTGCTACGCGTTGAAAATGTTCCAAGACTTTGTCAAATAAATAAGAAAACTTGGCGGACAAGGGACCCGCTTCTGAGGGCTGAGGTTTGACCGTTCCATCTTACACTGCCTAACCTTAAGACTTCTTCAAACGTCTCCACTTACATCTTTTCTGTGTCTCGCTCCTCCATCGCTTGACTTTATTATATAAACATGAATATGATGTAGTGCATAAGTAGACAAAAAATGCGATGTAGTGCATAAGTACTTTAATAAAATCTAATAGGTTTAAGATGTGGTCGTAATAAGTCATTCGTAACACATGCACACTTATCTATTCAGCATAAATATCACTTCTTAAAGAAAAATTTATTGCTGGCAACAATAAACTAAAACCACAAAGACTAAAAAAAAATTCCATGTTTACGAGATCGAAGTTGGAGGATGCATATTCATCGTGTCGTACTTACTTTTTTAACCAAATTACAGTTCCAAGTGCCTCCGTATTTGAGCGGTAATTTGATTCATGCATTGCAAAACCAACGCTTTGAGGTCCGCGCCAGAATACACGACTTCAACGGAATTGTTGATTATCCTTTGATACAACAAAATAATTTGGACTGCACTTTGCATGTTAGATTTTAAAATATTTGGTGCATTTTCCTTGTGGTCACGAAGTAAAAGAATAGCGACAGTTGAAATTCTTACATCTCGATCCATTGCACAAATCAAACAGCCATTTCAAAATGCGCAATATTTTGAACCCTAATTACCAAATTAAACAACACGAAAATCAAAATGTTTACAAAACCAAATATCTGAACACAACAAAATGTTAAGCTAACATTATAATAAGAGCGCGGCCATCATGGCGGCTATAAATTAGAATTCATTATAACACCCTCAAAGTACCTCGGCGGGAGTAATTTACGAACCCTCCAAGGAGTGGATGCCGTAATGAGTTTTTATTCGGTGAACTTAGTCGGTTCCGTAACATGCTTTATGTAACATCCTTTATTTTATTACTTGCTATAAAAGTTGTAAATTGACCGTGTGCACGATGACCTCGACACCTTATTATTTTATTACTCTTTGCTCACTCTTCACACGAAGATGTAGAGCTTTTTATTACCTGGTGGCAAACCAGTCAAGCTGCCTACCTGATGATATGGTAGTCGTGGCTCATCGCTGTCAGCAATACCAGAAAAAGGCGAACCGCTGCCGAATTGCACTAAAAAGAGCTTTCACTTGCATGCAAAATCGAAGATATTTATCCAAGATATTGGTCATCACATCAGAATAAAACAAATAAACCTAAGAAAGAAAGAATAATTTATTTTCAAGAATATGGTGGGTTTACAGGTGTTAAAAATTATTGTTACAGCATATTCTGCCATGTATGGCGTGCAAATATTAATTATACCCTTTCCAGCGTAAGTTTAGCTTTTTGACAGTTCACGTCCATGAAGTTTCGAAATACTTCCGCTTATTTTTCAAACAAATAATATTGTATTTCATTGACGTACCAATGTTTTTTTCGGTTACCATGGTTACTTAGTGATGGACACGCATAACGATTACCATCATTGTGAAACAAATTATAAATAATCGGTAGAATTAAATGCTATGAATAAACTTGAACTCTTCTTAATAGGTTTATAAAATGTAATATGATATTTTAGACTAGCTATAACCCGCGAATGTGTCACGATAAATTATGTATTTTATATAATACTTACGCTAACTATAATTATAAAATTTTAAGCTATAGGCTAATTCTCTTAACATAGATAAAGAAAGAAACAATAATATAATGTAAAAGATGATGTAAGTTGATGTAAGAATCCAAATGTGTAAAATAAAGCAATTTGGAAAATCGAAAAATCGCTTACAATCGAATAGCATTACATTCGAGATACTGCTGAACGTCACTAACGTCAAGCTGTCAAATGTTGTTAAATATAGTGGAAGGGGGATAGGTACATACAATACATATTACGCAATTGACTACATTACTACTTATTACATATTAATAATCAAACTGTACAATCAAATTTTCATTATAGCATTTTAAATTAAATTACAAAAAATGTCCAGTATCATTAAAATTAAATTAAAAATAAACCAAATAAATAAAAACTATACTCATGTCATGTTACATTATTTCAATAGTAATTTTATCGCTAAGGTATTCATTGATGTCGTAATTAACTTTATTTTGTAGTAATTTGCGGAGCTCTCTACGAAATTGTATTAAGGGAAGATTTATAAGTTTGTCAGGGAGATGGTTATATAGTTTAATACACATACAGTACGAGTTTCTGTTGTGTAGCTCTAGGTTAGTTTGAGGTACTTTTAATCTATTTTTGTGTCTGGTTCGACTACCTTCTACATCTCCGAGTTTTGTAAAAAGGTTTGCGTTAGATTTGACAAAGACACACACCTCAAATATATAAATACAGGGTAGAGGAAGTAGCCCTCGCTCTTTAAATATTGGTCTACAGCTGTCCGCATAGTGGCAATTAAATAATGCTCTGATACATCGTTTTTGGGCGATGAACAATTTATTAAAATCGACTGAATTTCCCCAGACCACAATCCCATAACGAATTACAGAAGACACTTATGCATGGTAGGTCACAAGTGCCGTTTCCACGTTTACAGTTTCCCGAATTCTCTTTAGTACAAAAACAAATCTGTCTATTTTGTTAACAGTTTTTTGGATATGTGCCTTCCAGTTGCAATATTTGTCCACAGTGATACCTAAAAATACACAGTGCTCTACATTGTTTAAGGTCTGATTATTATATTTAATTTCTAGATTAGGAGTTAGTGCTTTATAAGTTTGAAATTGAATTATATTTGTTTTATTGATATTAATTTGTAAGTTGTTTTCCTCTAACCATGTTATAACATTTTTAATGGCCTTATTGACCTCTAATTCTAAGTTCGTAAGCGTTTTACTTTTTAGTATTAGAGTTGTATCATCTGCGAAATAAATTGATTTATGACATATTGCATCAGGGAGATCATTTATGTAGAGAAGAAACAAAATTGGCGAGAGAAGACTTCCCTGTGGGGTACCTACTTCGTTCTTTACATATGAGGATCGATAACTTTTTTCATAATTATTATGTGTTTTTGTGATTTCAACACATTGGAATCTATCAGATAAGTAGCTTTTAATCCAATCGTATGCATTTCCACGTAAACCATATCTATATAGCTTTGACAACAGGGTTTTATGACACACAAAGTCAAAAGCTCTCGTCATATCAAGGAATACGCACGCTAACATCTCCTTGTTATTTATTGCTTCAGTTATTTGTTTAAATAACGAGAAACAGGCCAAAGAAGTGGAACTATGCTTTCTAAAACCAAACTGCTCGCTTTTTAAGATATCACATGTTTGTATAAAGTTTTCTATTTTATTATGCATAACTTTTTCAAATATCTTTGCTAGTATTGGAATTAAAGTTATTGGTCTGTAATTAGACATATCGACGGGCCCCAAGAACAAAATCTTATGGAAAAATAAGACGAAATGTATTTTATTGTATAATCGTATTCTACACACTAAAAACTATACGACACCGTTTTTATTTTTTTTATATTCCCTTGCATATTGAAATAACCAATCGAACATTGTCGTATCAAAAATTATACTTCCACAAACAAACATGTATATACATGTAGGAGCATGTTCCTTGGAACCCAGGCCGCGTGTTTAGCGACTTAACGTCATTTACGTGTTTGTACTCGTCAAAATCAGGTGCGTTATTTATTATCGTTTGTGCATATACTATATTGTTCTACAAAAATCTAAAGACAAGATATTTAAATTTATAATTAATTTACATGAAACATAATAATTTTAGTTTTATAATTAGTTTAATATACAATAAGACTTTATTTAGAAAAAGATATTGATTTTTAATCAATTATTTTCATTTTTTATTCACCTTAAGTCTATGTTCGACAAAACTGAATTCTAAGTCACTTAACGGTTGCGCTGATACGATTTTGTTTTACGAAATTTTTAAGGAAAAAATATGTCGTAGGTAAAGATGCGATTTCGTTCTCTGTAAAGTATTTTATCATCCGTGTTTGTTCAATACAAAAGTGTTCGATTTAATGTATTTTTTAGTAAATTAGCATGATTTTCTTGTTTTTCAATGAGCGTTTAGCTATAAATTCCACTTTGACATTACCTTTCTTTTTGCTTTCTGTTAGAAACTGGCTGTCAAAATTACAGTAACGTTTCTCCGCTACCACCTGTAGCTGAAAATATTGATGTTGTTTTATGTTTGGAGGGGCTTTATCCACTAATAGATAGCTTAACAATAGATGAAAAAAGGTGGGGATATCTAATATAAATATACAGAATCCATTCTAGCATTCGCAGACGACGCGACCTAGCGATACTTACTTGAAATCCAAAGCAGTGCCAAGAACTACTTCGAAAGGATGATAAATTCTGTATGTAGACTGATGGAATGAAAGTGGATACGACATAATATGGTTCATATGGCCCCGAGCTTATTATAAGCGGAGAAGACGTTTAAATAATATCAGAAACCGTGCCTTTTAAATTGCTTGGTAGAAAGATAAACGATAAAGATCGCTCTCTAGTACTAGAAGATATATTCAATAGTTTCATAAATGACATTGAAAAGATA